>BSBN01000530.1:10265000-10890000 GCA_027924645.1 Cunninghamia lanceolata
AGCTTGGGATTCCCAAAGCAAGACATAACATGAGCGCGTTATAACGCGCTCGCGGTATGTTTTGCTTTGCATTTTTCTTTTTCCGCCAAAGTCTGTATTGTTTGTCATGTTTGACATAACGTAAGCGTGTTATAACACGCTCGCATTATGTTCCCCTTAAATTTTTTTATGTTCAAGGCTATTAATCATGTATGTATGTATGTATGCCTATATGTATGTATGTATGTATGTATGTATGTATGTATGTAGAGTGTCGAGGGCAGAGGAGGGTAGAGATGGGAGTGAGCCAGATAGGGGAGGAGAAGGGTGGATAAGGATTGAGTGATTAAGGTTTAAGGTTGAGGGTTGAGCGTTTAGGGATAGGATTTAGAGTTTAGGGATAAGGGATTAGAGTTTAGGACCTTGAGGGATTAGGGTTTAGGGTTGAGGCTTTAGGGATAGCGTTTAGGGTTAAGGGTCGAGGGATTAGGTTTAAGGTAGAGTGTTGAGGGTAGAGGGATTAGGGATAGGGTTTAGGGTTGAAAATTTAGGGTTGAGGGATTAGGGTTTAAGGTATAGTTTAGTAGTTCTTGTGGATAGAGCCAGTAAATAATAGGACATTATTTGTCTGTTTCATAACAATATACCTTCCCTAAGTGCGGGGTGCACAGAAAGAAACATAGATCTACCCCAATGCAAATCTTTTCTCATAATGACATCCTTCTGATTTCAACTGTTAATTACTCACTGTGGATGTACCATACGCAAAGCTTTTCTCATAGGGTTTAAGGTATAGTCTCGAGGGTTGAGGGTTTATTGATAGTGTTTAGGGTTGAGGATTGAGGGATTAGGTTTTAGGGTTGATGGATTAGGGTTTAAGGTATAGTGTTGAGGGTTGAGGGTTTAGGGTTGATGGATTAGGGTTTAGAGTTGACGAATTAGCATTGAATGTCAAGGTTAGGGTTAGAGTGTTGAGGGTAGACAGATTAGGGATAGAGTTTAGGGTTGAAGGTTTAAGGATTGAGGGTTGAGGCTTTAGGGATGAGGGTTTAAGGCTTAAGATATAGTGTCAAGTGTTGAGGGTGTAGGGATAGGGTTTAAGGGTTAAGGGTTGAGGGATAGGGTTAGGGTTTAAGTTATAGTGTTGAGGGTTGATGGTTTAGGGATATGGTTTAGGTTTGAGGGTTTAGGGTTTAGGGTTGATGAATTAGGGTATAATGTTGAGAGTTGAGGGTTGAGGCTTCAGGCTTGAGGGTTGAGGGTTGAGGTTGAGGGATAGGGTTAATGGTCAAGGGATTAGGGTTAAATAAGAGTGTCGAGGGTAGAGGGATTAGGGATAGGGTTGAAGGTTTAATGATTTAGGGTTGAGGCTTTAGGGATGAGGGTTAAGGGATTAGGGTTTAAGATATAGTGTCGAGTGTCGAGTGTGTAGGGATAGGTTTTAGGGTTCAAGTTTTAAGGGTTAAGAGTCGAGGGATTAGAGTTAAGGGTTGAGGGATTAGGGTTTGATGTTGAGGGTTGAGGTTCAAGGGTCAAGGGTCAAGGGTTTAGGGATAGGGTTGAAGGTCGAGGGATTAGGGTTAAAGTAGAGTTTGGAGGGTATAAGGATTAGGGATAGGGTTGGAGGGTTTAGGGATAAGGGATTAGGGTTTAAGGTATAATATCGAGTCTGTTGAGGTTTTAGGAATAGGGATAGCATTTAGGGTTTAGGGATGAGGGATTAGAGGTGAGGGATGACAGATTAGGGTTGAGGGTTGAGGGATTAGGGTTTAGGGATAAGGTTTAGGGTTGAGGGATTAGGGTTTAAGGTATAGTGTTGAGGGTTTAGGGATATGGTTTAGGGTTGAGGGATTAGAGTGAAGGGTTGAGGGATTAGGATTTCACATTGAGGGTTGAGGGTTTAGGGTTTAGGGTTTAGGGATAGGGTCAAGGGTCGAGGGATCAGAGTTAAGGGTTGAGGGATTAGGGTTTGACGTTGAGGGTTGAGGTTTGAGGGTCAAGGGTTTAGGGATAGGGTTGAGGGTCGAGGGATTAGAGTTAAAGTAGAGTGTGGAGGGTATAAGGATTAGGGATAGGGTTGGAGGGTTTAGGGATAAGGGATTACGGTTTAAGGTATAGTATCGAGTCTGTTGAGGATGTAGGAATAGGGATAGCATTTAGGGTTTAGGGATGAGGGATCAGAGTTGAGGGATGACGGATTAGGGTTGAGGGTTGAGGGATTAAGGTTTAGGGATAAGGTTTAGGGTTGAGGGTTGAGGGATTAGGGTTTAAGGTATAGTGTTGAGGGTTTAGGGATAGGGTTTAGGGTTGAGGGATTAGAGTGAAGGGTTGAGGGATTAGGATTTGACGTTGGGGGTTGAGGGTTGAGGCTTTAGGGTTTAGGGTTTAGGGATAGGGTTGAGGGTCGAGGGATCATAGTTAAAGGTTGAGGGATTAGGGTTTGATGTTGAGGGTTGAGGTTTGAGGGTCAAGGGTTCAGGGATAGGGTTGAAGGTCGAGGGATTAGGGTTAAAGTAGAGTGTGGAGGGTATAAGGATTAGGGATAGGGTTGGAGGGTTTAGGGATAAGGGATTAGGGTTTAAGGTATAGTATCGAGTCTGTTGAGGGTTTAGGAATAGGGATAGCATTTAGGGTTTAGGGATGAGGGATTAGAGTTGAGGGATGACGATTGAGGGTTGAGAGATTAGGGTTTAGTGATAAGGTTTAGGGTTGAGGGTTGAGGGATTAGGGTTTAAGGTATAGTGTTGAGGGTTTAGGGATAGGGTTTAGGGTTGAGGGATTAGAGTGAAGGGTTGAGGGATTAGGATTTGACGTTGAGGGTTGAGGGGTGAGGCTTTAGGGTTTAGGGTTTAGGGATAGGGTTGAGGGTCAAGGGATCATAGTTAAGGGTTGAGGGATTAGGGTTTGACGTTGAGGGTTGAGGGTTGAGGTTCGAGGGTCAAGGGTTTAGGGATAGGGTTGAGGGTCGAGGGATTAGGATTAAAGTAGAGTGTGGAGGGTATAAGGATTAGGGATAGGGTTGGAGGGTTTAGGGATAAGGGATTAGGGTTTAAGGTATAGTTTCAAGTCTGTTAAGGGTTTAGGAATAGGGATAGCATTTAGGGTTTAGAGATGAGGGATTAGAGTTGAGGGATGATAGATTAGGGTTGAGGGTTGAGGGTTGAGGGATTAGGGTTTAGGGATAAGGTTTAGGGTTGAGGGATTAGGGATTAAGGTATAGTGTTGAAGGTTTAGGGATATGGTTTAGGGTTGAGGGATTAGAGTGAAGGGTTGAGGGATTAGGATTTGACGTTGAGGGTTAAGGGTTGAGGCTTTAGGGTTTAGGGTTTAGGGATAGGGTTGAGGGTCGAGGGATCATAGTTAAGGGTTGAGGGATTAGGGTTTGACGTTGAGGGTTGAGGGTTGAGGTTCGAGGGTCAAGGGTTTAGGGATAGGGTTGCGGGTCGAGGGATTAGGGTTAAAGTGGAGTGTGGAGGGTATAACGATTAGGGATAGGGTTGGAGCATTTATGGATAAGGGATTAGGGTTTAAGGTATAGTATCGAGTCTGTTGAGGGTTTAGGAATAGGGATAGCATTTAGGGTTTAGGGATGAGGGATTAGAGTTGAGGGATGACGGATTAGGGTTAAGGGTTGAGGGATTAGGGTTTAGGGATAAGGTTTAGGGTTGAGGGTTGAGGATTAGGGTTTAGGGATAGGGTTTAGGGTTGAGGGATTAGGATTTGACGTAGAGGGTTGAGGGTTGAGGCTTTAGGGTTTAGGGTTTAGGGATAGGATTGAGGGTCGAGGGATCATAGTTAAGGGTTGAGGGTTGAGGTTCAAGGGTCAAGGGATTAGGGTTAAAGTAGAGTGTGGAGGGTATAAGGATTAGGGTTAGGGTTGGAGGGTTTAGGGATAAGGGATTAGGGTTTAAGGTATAGTATCGAGTCTGTTGAGGGTTTAGGAATAGGGATAGCATTTAGGGTTTAGAGATGACAAATTAGAGTTAAGGGATGACGGATTAGGGTTGAGGGTTGAGGGATTAGGGTTTAGGGATAAGGTTTAGGGTTGAGGGTTGAGTGATTAGGGATTAAGGTATAGTGTTGAGGGTTTAGGGATATGGTTTAGGGTTGAGGGATTAGAGTGAAGGGTTGAGGGATTAGGATTTGACATTAAGGTTTGAGGGTTGAGGCTGTAGGGTTTAGGGTTTAGGGATAGGGTTGAGGGTCGAGGGATCATAGTTAAGGTTTGAGGGATTAGGGTTTAATGTTGAGGGTTGATGTTCGATGGTCAAGAGTTTAGGGATAGGGTTGAGGGTCGAGGGATTAGGGTTAAAGTGGAGTGTGAAGGGTATAAGGATTAGGGATAGGGTTGGAGCGTTTAGGGATAAGAGATTAGCGTTTAAGTTATAGTATCGAGTCTGTTGAGGGTTTAGGAATAGGGATAGCATTTAGGGTTTAGGGATGAGGGATTATAGTTAAGGGATGATGGATTAGGGTTGAGGGTTGAGGGATTAGGGTTTAAGGTATAGTGTTGAGGGTTTAGGGATAGGGTTTAGGGTTGAGGGATTAGAGTGAAGGGTTGAGGGATTAGGATTTGACATTGAGGGTTGAGGCTTTAGGGTTTAGGGTTTAGGGATAGGGTTGAGGGTCGAGGGATCATAGTTAAGGGTTGAGGGATTAGGGTTTGATGTTGAGGGTTGAGGGTTGAGGTTCGAGGGTCAAGGGTTTAGGGATAGGGTTGAGGGTCGAGGGATTAGGGTCTAAGTAGAGTGTGGAGGGTATAAGGATTAGGGATATGGTTGGAGGGTTTAGGGATAAGGGATTAGGGTTTAAGGTATAGTATCGAGTCTGTTGAGGGTTTAGGAATAGGGATAGCATTTAGGGTTTAGGGATGAGGGATTAGAATTAAGGGATGACATATTAGGGTTGAGGGTTGAGCGATTAGGGTTTAGCGATAAGGTTTAGGGTTGAGGGTTGAGGGATTAGGGTTTAAGGTATAGTGTTGAGGGTTTAGGGATAGGGTTTAGGGTTGAGGGATTAGGATTTGATGTTGAGGGTTGAGGGTTGAGGCTTTAGGGTTTAGGGTTTAGGGATAGGGTTGAGGGTAGAGGGATCATAGTTAAGGGTTGAGGGATTAGAGTTTGACGTTGAGGGTTGAGGGTTGAGATTCGAGGGTCAAGGGTTTAGGGAAAGGGTTAAGGGTTGAGGGATTAGGGTTAAAGTAGAGTGTGGAGGGTATAAGGATTAGGGATAGGGTTGGAGGGTTTAGGGACAAGGGATTAGGGTTTAAGGTATAGTATTGAGTCTGTTGAGGGTTTAGGAATAGGGATAGTATTTAGGGTTTAGGGATGAGGGATTAGAGTTGAGGGATGACAGATTAGGTTGAGGGATTAGGGTTTAAGGTATAGTGTTGAGGGTTTAGGAATAGATTTTAGGGTTGAGGGATTAGAGTGAAGGGTTGAGGGATTAGGATTTGACGTTGAGCGTTGAGGCATTAGGGTTTAGGGTTTAGGGATAGGGTTGAGGGTCGAGGGATCCTAGTTAAGGGTTGAGGGATTAGGGTTTGACATTGAGGGTTGAGGGTTGAGATTTGAGGGTCAAGGGTTTAGGGATAGGGTTAGAGGGTTTAGGGATAAGGGATTAGGGTTTAAGGTATAGTATCGAGTCTGTTGAGGGTTTAGGAATAGGGATACATTTAGGGTTTAGGGATGAGGGATTAGAGTTAAGGGGTGATGGATTAGGTTGAGGGTTGAGGGATTAGGGTTTTAGGGATAAGGTTTAGGGTTGAGGGTTGAGGCTTTAGGGTTTAGGGTTTAGGGATAGGGTTGAGGGTCGAGGGATCATAGTTAAGGGTTAAGGGATTAGGGTTTGACATTGAGGGTTGAGGGTTGAGGTTTGAGGGTCAAGGGTTTAGGGATTAGAACTTCTGCTTCCAAAGAAGATCTATCTTTCTTCCTCGATGGGCATTTTCTATCAAGAACTTGATTATGAGGGCTTGCCCCTTCATTGTTATGCCTATCACATGGCAGAGCATCTGGCAAGCTCTTGCAAGAAACAGGAAAAGTTCTTCCTCAAAAACCTTGTGGTCATTCAAGTTTGAAGGGGAAGGTTTGGAAAGAGAAATGAATCACCAAAGAGATGAATAATTTCTTATTTCTTAGACACCATCAGTGGTTTTTCTCTGATGCAGAGGACCTACCAAGATGGAAAGCATTTAAAGATTATATGATCTCCAAAGGAAAATCTCCTAATTCTCCCAGAATGTCATCCTTCAGCAAGGCGGGACGAAGTGGCTTGGCTCTTCTAGTCATGGATCCTCCCGTATTTAAGAGGAATTGTAAGGCTTGGAAGTGTCAGTTGATGAAGCACGGGATGTGGTCATCCCTGCTTGTGTTAAGGAAGATAATGCACAGGATGTGATCAATCTATAGCAGCACAAGATGCGAGCACGTTATAACATGCTCACGTTTTGTCTTGCTATAGAAATGGTAAAAAAGTGTTGACCCCCGTGATCCAGGCCCACATGCTCTATTTTCATACTGATTATCCGCGTACTCTGACAAAAAAGAAGTGCTTTCATGCTATTGGGAAGTTCACATGCACATTTGACACATTGTACCACCTTTGCATGATCTTTCCACCACCTTTTCTGCTTTGCCAACTTGAGGAGGAAAGATCATGCAAAGGTGGTACAATGTGTCAAATGTGCATGTGAACTTCCCAACAGCATGAAAGCACTTTTTTTTTGTTTTCACACCAAGTATGATATATATCTATTCCAGTTTCAATTTTTGTAGTGTTGCAATGTTAATTATGATTCAATTTTAGGAATTTAACATTATAGATTGGTTAATAGTATTGTTGTTAGTAATTATATTTGAGTGTTATTCAATTTAATATTGAAAAGGAAGCAAGTGGTGAAAAACTCAAATTGTTGAGGAGTTTGATGCAAGAAGAAAAAAACATTACATAATTGGGTACTCTCTCCATTCGAATCTTCATTTTTTAGGTATGTCAAATCTTTACATGCATGTTCTTTACATTTTCCTTAATTCAGATTGAATTACTTTATCATGCTTTATCATACATGTTTAAAATATTGATGAAATTCCCAATCAAGAAAGCAACCTACAATCTCACATGATGCCATGTATATTTTCTACACTTGGGCTCTTTAATAATTATGTGTAACAAACAAACCTTAACATACCATGATGTCAAACTATACAAGAATAAATCCTTACAACATAATAAAAATACAATCCCACTATTATATTGTATTCATTTCTTAGGAAGTAATATTGGTCTCTTTATCATGCTACAGACAAATTCTCTATCATGCCGAGGAAACGATCAAGAATTAAACCAACACAGGAAGAGATAGAAGCTAAGAATGCAAAGAAAGTAGTGGCTATGATAGAACTTCATGAGAAAAGGAAATTGGACACGATAAATAAAGACATACCAATGGAAGAAGAACCACAACCATCACAAAGAGATATGGTATTGGCAGCACAAAGAGAACAAATGTAAAAACTTCGTAGTACAAGAGATTTGAATACCATAGTTGGAGACACATCCTCTACCACAAGTCAACATGTAGGGACACCATCTACCACATCTCAAGTTGAGAGTACATCATCACTCACATGTGATGAAGGAGGTACGCCATCGTTCCCACCTCAACCTCAAGGTATGTCATCTATTCCATCTTCGATCGAAGGTATGCCATGTAGCCCATCTCATTTAAATATTGATGAAATTCCTAATGTTGAGATGAATTTACCTAACTTAACACCACCTAGAATTTTGCATAGAAAGCCAAAGTATTTGATTGATATTGATGAGAATATTTTGCAGCTAATGGAAGGTAAGATTCCAAAACACACTTGTAGAAGACATGCTCATAAGATTTGGAGATTGTTCTTTGAAAAGTTAAATGAGACTACAAGATGTCAACTATTCATTGAAATGATGTGAAGTATAAAGTATAGGTCCATCATGAAGATTCTTGGGTTGAGAACATCAGAAGCTTCAAGTGAAAAATCTATTGTCAAGAATCTAATGAGTGCATATGAGAGTGTGGGTAACACCTCACACACAAAAGATAGTAATGCAACACGGCGTGTGATTACATCGACTATAGTAAGTAGTCAAACGAGGAAAGCTCATCTCATTAGAAAGACGAGTCAAGAATTGAGAATTAATAGGAAAACTTTATCAAGAGCTATTGGAAGACGCCAAAGAATTGAGGACACTAATGCCAATGAATTATGGGCGTTCTCAGGGAGACTACCACGAAAAGATAAACCAATTGTTGAAGCATTGAGATCACTAATTGAAGACTTTTGGAAGAATTACACAAGGGTATCTCCAAATCAAAGGGATGTGGTAAGAAGGAGAATCGATAGTTAGAACCGTGAGCCACATCCAAAGCATTTTTTGGATGAGACTCAAACATAGTTTCATGGTAAATTTCTAGAGAAGTATCCTCAAATTAAAATTTGTCAAAGATTTTTTGAAATGCTAAAACCTTTCTATGTCAAGATAAATCACACAAGCACTACTTGTCGTTGTAGATTACATATTGAATTTTCTAACCATTTTGATGCTTATAGGTCTATATGTTTAGATATACATACTAACAATGATTTGCAAGGTTGTGCCATATGTGCCCCACCAACATCTTCAAGAGACTTCATATCAAGAATTTTATGTGAAAGAGAGGAAGGTCAAATAATCTACAAGAAATTATGCTTGGATGACACATATCATCGTTGCGGTGGCTTGCAACATTTGCCAATATGTGAACATATGGAAACAACACATTCGGTTGGAAATGAACTAGTAGAGTTTGGCAAGTATAAAACAGTGGCATAGAATACAAAAGATGGTAAAGAAGCAAAGAGGTGTGAATTGGTTATTGAAAAGATTCCAGTGTATTAGTTTATGCCTATATTTCGTGACAACATAGTGTATGAGTATGCAAGACATGCCCATAGAGCTCGATGGTTGGACTTGCAATTCAAGTTATGCAAGGACACATTTCCGGCTGGTAGCATTGTTTCAGTCGTCGACTTTGCAGAGAACTACAGTCTACAGCCACAGCGTGAGGTGCAATCACAATATTACAACTCCACACAAGTTTCTATATTTATGCACATCGCATTCATTCATGTGAATGATAGTACGGAGGATGACAGAAAGATCATAAGGGAGTATAATTTCTATATTAGTGATGATTGCACGCATTCTACGGAGTTCGTGCAAAGTTGCTTTCAGGTGTTCTACAATGGTTTGGCTAGAAGGGGCATATCGTTTGGTCAGCATATCATATGCTTGGATAACTGTGCGTCATAATTCAAGAACTCACGAAATTCCTATTGGCTGAGTAGGAGGCATAATTTTACAGGTATTCAGCATATGTGGAACTTTTGTGAGGCCGGGCATGGAAAGGGGGAGCATGGTGGTGCATGAGCATGTATCAAAAGAGCTATAGCACGAGAAGAGTTAAAGTATAAAGACAATGCAAAGTTGACAGATGCAAAATTGATTGTCGAGTGGTGTAATGTTTCCATGGGTCTAGGTAATGAAGGTAAGTCTTCAATTCATAGATTTTTTTGGTTGATAGATGATACTAACATTGCACCATATGAGGACTATTGTACACTGACAGGATCAAATGAGATGCACTCTTTTAGAAGCTTAATTGCAGGTTCACGGAGTATCCATACGCGAAAGATGTCATGCTTTTGTTCTTCCTGTACAATTCAAGTCTGGGATGAGTGCAAGTCAAAGGAGTGGGTTGACGAATGGAAGTTAAGTCATCTTAGCCCACTTGACACGTATGAACCCCCGACGACACTGGAACTAACACAGATGGAATCATCAGTTGACTTTGACCACATATCAGATTTAGTTTAACCAGGTAATATAGGGCACGTATATGCATCTAATTTCATCTAGTTCAACTAGGTAATGTCATCTTACGTTGTAGTTTTTTTGTAATGTTGACTAATTTCATCTAGTTCAACCAGGTAATGTCATCTTACTTTGTAGTTTTTTTGTAATGTTGACTAATTTCATCTAATTTGCTACACAAATCAATGTAGGGCACGTATATGCAGTTATTGCAGATGAAGATAATGAAGAGGGTTCATTGGTTATTACTGAAACAAGGCTTAGAAGGTACCCACATAAGAGTGTTAATGTTTGGTTGTTTTAGGACTTTGACATGCATCAGAAGATTCTTCATTACTCGAAGTTTGTTGTGGCATCTAATATTCATTTGATAAAGTATCGGGGTAGACCTTTGAACAAAATCTTGTGGAAGGTGTGTGAGTCTGACCATGAAGAAATACTTGACACAATAAAGAGTAGAGCAGACCCAGATGGTTCATTGGATTAATTTGTAAGTATTCACATTGATTTTGTAAAGTCATGTTACATTAAGTTGTAAGTATGCACATTAATTTGTAAGATTTGTCTTTTTTTTATTTCCTCCTGCATTTTTACACATATACACATTTTTACATCATCATGTTATGCATTTTTGGTGTCCTGCTCCTGATGTGACCAAACTCATAACTCACCCTACTTCCTCTAGACACCATTTGATGATCTCTCCAACACTCTAGATCCAGGGCGCCCAATCATGATGATGACCTATATACCATTCTCCCAAGGCGCTCATAATGAATGAAAAGAAGACCAAGGGCGCCCAAGCTTAATAGACTTATTTCTTTCAATTTTGACGATCCAAACTCTTGCAAAACAACATCCACCTTCATGCCTTTAGATCTTCCTTCACATACAGGGCGCCAAATCAAGTTGAAAAATCTATATAAGGGTGCCAAAATGGATGAAAGGAGACATGAAATGTGCCTTAGGACTCTATGCTAAGGTTTGAGCGATTAAAGTCTCTTGATATTAGGCGCTCATGATGATGAAACTTAGAGTTTTTTCCTTTCCTAGGCACTCATCTAAGATGTTTGAATGATAAGGAGCACCTAGACCTCTATAATGTACATTAGGCACCAAAATCAAGGTGATTTTAAGTCACTTTGAGTCATTTGGGGTCAGTTTGAGTCTTTGAGTCATGTTGCAAAAAAGTGTCAATGTTGTCAAGTTATACAAAGCAACTTTTGCATTTTTGGTGTCCTGCTCCTGATGCGACCAAACTGACCATTCCAACACATCCGGATGGGTACATTTAGGCTAGGCATGGTTCTATTTTTCACCCAAACATGTTGAAACAATCTGATTTTCATTATGCCAACAATATCCCTGAAGAGTCTAAAGTGTAAAAAGGTAGCAATCTTTGATGAGATGTTACTCAAAAATTGTGTCACTTAGAACATTCTGTCTAAGGCAATGCGATCATGTAGAGTGCCTCTACAATAACCTCTCTCAATTTTTTATATCTCTGAGGCATTTGCCCGTGGTGAAAGGTTTTCGGCTGCCCTAAATATTGTCAGAAGGAGGCAGTGTAAAGTTGCAAAGGGGTGTAACTTTCGTCTTGCTCCTGATGTGACCAAATTGACTATTCCAACATGTCCAGATGGGTACATTTATGCTAGGCATGGTCCTATTTGTCACCCAAACATGTCGAAACAGTCTGAGCTACATTGTACTGACGATATCCCTAAAGAGTCCAAAGTGTAAAAAGACAGCAATCTTTGATGAGATGTTACTTGAAAACGGTGTCACTTAGAAACATTCCATCTAAGGAAACGCGATCATGTAGAGTGCCTCTACAATAACCTCTCTCATTTTTTTATATCTCTAAGACATTTGCCCGTGGTGAAAGGTTTTCTGCTACCCCAAAAATCATCGCAAAGGGGTGTAACTTTCGTCCTACTCCTGATGCGACCAAAATGACTGTTTTAACACGTCTGGATGGGTACATTTACACTAGGCATGGTCCTGTTTTTCACCTAAACATGTCGAAACAGTCCGAGCTACATTGTACCGACAATATCCCTAAAGAGTCCAAAGTGTAAAAAGGCAGCAATCTTTGATGAGATGTTACTCAAAAATCGTGTCACCTAGAAACATTTAATCTAAGGAAATGTGATCATGTAGAGTGCCTCTACAATAACCTCTCTCAGTTTTTTATATCTCTGAGACATTTGCCCGTGGTCAAAGGTTTTCTGCTGCTCCAAAAATCGTCAAAAGGAGGTGATGTAAAGTTGCAAAGGGGTGTAACTTTTGTCTTGCTCCTGATGTGACCAAACTGACTATTCCAACGTGTCTGGATGGGTACATTTACGCTAGGCATGGTCCTATTTTTCACCCAAATATGTCAAAACAGTCCGAGCTACATTGTACCGACGATATCCCTAAAGAGTCCAAAGTGCAAAAAGGTAGCAATCTTTGACGAGATGTTACTCAAAAATCATGTCACTTAGAAATATTCTGTCTAAGGTAACGCAATCATGTAGAGTGCCTCTACAATAACCTCTCTCAATTTTTTATATCTCTGAGACATTTGCCCGTGGTCAAAGGTTTTCTGCTGCCCCAAAAATCGTCAAAAGGAGGCAGTGTAAAATTGCAAAGTGTTGCTAAGAAATCCTCAATACTCAAACACTCCAATGAACTGAAGCAACTTATTCTTAGGCACAAATGTAAGGGTACACAAGGGGAAAATGGCGCCTAGATGACTTAGTGCATTTCTATGACTTCATTCACATGTTTAAATGTTTGAGAAACTCTCCTTTACTAAGCGCTTGTCCTCATGTCAATGTTAAGCTTTATACCTCCTAGGCGCTCAATTAGGTGATGTCATTAGATACAACTTACCCTTAGGTGCCAATGTAGCTTCTTCAATCCATCACACTTCTAGGTGCTCAAATTTGAGGTCTTGGACTTGTATCTTATTACTAGGCACAATTGGATGATCTTCCTAGATCTAGGTGCTCATGATGGTGGGAAATTACATGGAGGGGTGCCTAAGTCCAATTTGACTTTATATTTGATATTTTATGACTCCAATTGACTAGGAATCCTCATGATAAACATTTTATAACACAAAGGAATCCTCTTTAAACATGGAATAATCTTACTACAAATCTAGGCACATATATAAGTAAAAAGAAGAGCAAAGGGTGCCCAACACAAGTTGGTCCATATTTATCACTTTAAATGATTTCAAACAATTGTAATGGCTTAAAGAGGTCAATCTCCCTGAAGAGATTCATTCAAAAGGTATCTTTTAATGCAATTTCTCCCTTAGGCGCCAGAATGGGTTTGTACTGATGGAGAGTGCACCTAGATTCAAATGTCTTTATACTTGCAATTTTGCAATTCTAAATGATGAGACATGTCTTAGAATGAATTCTATCTTTCAAGCGCTCACTCCAAAAGGTCATCTCATGCAATTTCACCCAAGGCACTCATTGAGGTGTCCTCAGAGGCTAAAGTGCACCTAACTCAATTGCCTTTATCTTTATCATTTTTGTGCTTTCAACAATTGAAAATGACCTAGAGTGATCCTTTCTCTCAAGGCACTCACCTATTGATATGAAATCAAGTTATTTCCCTTAGGTGCAATTTTAGGCTTGTATGGGTGAAAAGTGCGCCTTACATCCTTAGGTGGTTCTTTCCAATTCTCAATGATTTCAATCAAATGCCAAGTGTCTAAGGAAGCTTTTGTCTTGAGATGATTAAATTTTGAGATTCAAATCCCTTCCTCAATCAAGGCACAATCTGAGGGTTGTATAGATGAAAGTTGACTTCAACTTGGGTGCTCATTTGAGTTGGGAGGAGCTAGAATTTGTGCCTAGATTGGAGATAGATATTTTGGCTTATTTGATGATGGTCTCAAGTCTCTCTACCAAGGCGCATTTTGATGATGTTCTTATTTAAACTCTTATGAAGACTATCTCATCCCTAAGCGCTCATCCTCATGATTTTCATTTACTTAGACTTCATGGCGCCAAAACTAGTAGAAAAATTCACAATGAGCGCCTTTGCTTTGAAAGAATTTCTTATTGATCATTAGGCACACTTTGGAGTTGATATGTACTTCCTTTACTTCCATGTACTCAAATCATCATAATTATTGTCAAATACTTCTCCAAGTTGATTGATAACATGCTTCTTGATGTTAAGATCCTTCATTCACTCTTTCTTAGATCTAGGCGCTCATGATGGTGGGAAATTACATGAAGGGTGCCTAAGGTTCAAGATAGGTTCTTTCCACTTATCTTAACTTTAAATCATTGTATTTAATCTCAAAAGACATCATCCAAAATGAGAAACCTCCAAGACTTGTCATTGTAAGTTGATTTCCTCCAAGGCACCAATACAAGGTTCTTTTGAAGGCAAAGGGCGCCTAGGCTTATGGGGCTCAATTTGATGTATTTATTGAAAGATCAAGGTGAATTGATGCTTATTGAAAATGCCACTTAGTCCTTCATTTGCAGTATAGGCGCCATTTCCTATTGACTTATATATTCCTCCTCATGCTAGGGCACCATAATGAAGTGGTTTAGACAATAGGTGCACTTCACTTACTAGAGGCTTGTTCTCCTTCCACCTTAGGCACACTTTTATGGTGGAACAGGTGTCAATGGGCGCCTTGTATTAAATGAATGCTCTCTCCAAGTTGGGCACCCTTTTGAGGCTTTATGAGTTCCAAATTGCGCCTTAACCCTTCATGTTTGTTACTCAATGTTTGAATGTTTAAGAAAGTCTCCTTTAGGTGCTCATCTTAATGACTTTTTCTCAAGGTGCAATCATCTTAATGACTTGGATATTCATCCTAGTGTTTCAAGATATCAGGCTACCAGACTTAGTCATTTTCAGGATCTCAAACATAAAGAATAACATGATGATTCATTTTTTTGTATTGCATATAGTTGACATTGTATGCTACTCATAAAGAATATTAATATTTTCTGTTCAACATAATGATTCATTTTTTTTAAATACAACTTTTATCTTTTAGTTCCAAAATGAGGTTTAGGTGATACTTGAATAACAATAGCTAGCTTATTGGATCAACAAACATCCTATGTAATACAATTGGACTTTAAATATTTGAAGTAGCCATCTACAAATATCCATTCAAATGTGGATTTATAATGCAAGTATGGACGCCATCAATAAAAAAGATTTGTATTAACCAAATATCCATATAGGCATACATCAATATCTGTCGATATAAGTATAACATATATACAAAATAGCCATATAGGCTTACAAGAATGCCATATAGGCATACAATGTCAACTATATACAATACAAAATATATGTCCACAAATGCCATATAGGCATACAACAAAGGAACACAATAAAAATTCATTCCCCTCTGGTTGGTGAAGAGAATGGATCATGGGTAGCCTTTGATCTTCTAGGGGATGGAGACACGCATGTGGGTGGTCTATTACGAACCTGAGGGTTGCTCCTCCTATTTAGTTCTTCCTGCATCTTTAGTTGTTACAATAAAAAGTATAGACATTAATATATCAAAATTACATGTTATAAAAAATGAAACATTTAACAAAATAATCACTTACCGCTACCATATAATCTGTCTCCTCACTTGCCTCAGTAGCAGGAATAGGCCATGGTGATGTCATGTCCTATAGAAACCATCCAGATAGAAATTAAACTTCAAATCAATAATCTTTTGATTTTTCAAAAATAGACAACTATAACAATGAATGTAAATTGAAATTTACTAATCTACCTCATACCCCTGTCAATGCCATGGAGCTATGAATCACAGAGGCCACACCCTGCTCCATTGCCCTATGAACATGGGGAGATTTCTTTGTAGCCTGCATCATCCGGAAATAAAACAACATTATTCAATTACAAAAACTATAATAGTGATGCAAATCATGGCTCCTAACATACACACACATTCATCTAAACATGGAAGTACACACAATAAAGCACACAAGTCACATACAAAAATCTAGTAAGTACAATTCATTCATTAAACTATTTATTTTATTACCTCCGTAAAGCTTTGAAGTCCACCACCGCTAGCAGGTGTTGCTGTGAAATCTACAATATTAACCTATTCAACATCCAAAATCAGATATTAGAATACCATTCATATAATGATGCTATTCACGTGTAATATTTATAATTGTTTACTAGTTATATACCTTGACAGTAGATGATCTAGTGTAAAATGTAGGTGGAGAACCACTGAAAACTGCATCGACGCTATGACCCTAAAATTTCATTAAAATCATCAATTTAAATTAGTTAATCTTGCATTTCAAAAAAGAAATTTAATAAATTAAATTCAATAAACATGCTAATATTTACTTGAGTATCAAGGTCGAAAGTCTCACTCAGGAGGGTATCTGTCATCACCATCTGCTCAGCTGCAGATGTAGCCTGTGCACCTGCGTCCTGACTATCCATGAGGTCATAACCACAGGCTAATCCACAAGCCTGACAAGCATGGGGTGGGATCCTACTCACACTATCTCCCAACCCACTCTATGTTGCAGGACCGACATGCTCTATGATGCTCTGGGTCAAGGCACTAATGGACTAAAGTGTATCGACCTCAACACTCTCCTTCACAATGGAAGGGATAGAAACATGCTCATAGGTTGGTCTGCTGATTACTCGTCTCACTACCCACTGTGGGTCAAGACGTGCCCCTAGTCTATCTTGTGCTGACCCCCCACCTCTACCCTGGAAGTCCCGCTTATCAAAATAGTTTGGCACTTTATTGAGGACAAACTCGCAGTAGAGTTTCCTCAAAAAGTATTGTGGGACCTCATTATTATTGCATGGAGGATGGTTAAAAACCATCCACCACCTCTGCCCAAAATTGTCCCTTATCGCTTGGTCGTTGTACCAATGGATAGGAAACTTCTTGCATGTAATGGGTGGACGTTGATTTATTTGTGGGTTTGTAAAAATCGAACACAAGTCTAATTTTGTAATTTGTAATTTTTTCACATCTTGGTATGACAACTTGTCTGCATAATAATCTCTAAACTCTCTCCTCTTATCCATCCAACTAGTTATTTGCTTGCTAATTGAATCTACATTTGATAACATAGATTCAAGAGATTCGACAAGCGTGGACCTATGCAAGGTTGAAGTGGAAGAATCTTTCAAGCTTGCAATTATATCTTTAATTTCTTTTTTGTTGTTTTCAATTTGCCCCATTAGATTTTCTTGTGTTCCAGGGGCATGTTGAGGAATGGATGGAGGAGGTTGTTGTTTCGCAGGATTTTGTGGATTTTGAGGAGGAGGAGGAGGAGGTGCATTAACATTTCCTGACAATTAACGAAATATACATCAAAAAACAACTCAAACCTACCTATTTAGAAGCAAATTCAAACAAAAAGATAAATAAACTCACTCCTTTGGCGTGCTCGATCTCGTGGCGGCATTTTGGCGATGAATCGATAAGGTTTTTATGTTGAATTAAGGAATCCAAAACGCGAGTGCACTTCCTAGGGTTTGCAGACCACGGGAATTGTGGAGAAAAAAGAAATAAAATGAGATCACAACCTTTTTTTATTTATAGTGGTTCATAACACGCTCGTTATAACGCGAGCGCGTTATGTATTTTTTTTTAAAAAACCATTTGGCCACTTTTTGGCCCCCCATCTTTTTGCACTTACCCTATATATAAATAATAAAACTACATAATATATTTACTATAAATTACAAATTTATAATCTATAATATAGATTTCTAAATAATAAAATAAATATATACTTTATATAATATATAATAATAAATATATAGTTACATAATAACTATATATAAAAATAGAGTATACATATAATTTACAGAGATTTAGATAGAGAGAGAGAGAAGTTAGAAAGAGAGCGAAAATAAAGAAAGACAAAAAGATATACATATATAGAGAGAGAGAGAGAGGCAAGGAGATCACCTCAATTCCTAACTACTTATTATCATGGAGAAAACACTTCTAAGAAGTATAGCTTTCCACCAACAAGAAAGGACAACCTCTAGGTAGCTAATGGTAAATGGAGGAACTAGATACATAGGTTATAATTTGCAGGTTAATAGAGAGAGAGAGAGAGGAGTAGAGAGAGGAAAAATAGAGAGAGAGAGAGAGAGATAGGGAGAGAGCTCACGAGAGAGCGAGATATAAAAAAATAAAGAGCTAGATAGAGATAATAGAATAGAGAGAAAGTTAGAGAGAGATAGTGAGAAGAAGAGATAGAGGAGGGAGGAAGAGTTATAGAGGAACAAGGAAGTGGAGAGAGAAAGGGGGAGAAAGACGACAAAGAGAGATAGGGAAAGAGTGATACATAAAAGAGAAATAGATAGAGGAAGAGAGAGGGTGAGAGACACAAGGAGGGTAGGAGAGAAATAGAGAGGGAGATTGATAAAGAGGAATAGAGAAAGAGATGTAGAGTAGGAGATAGAGAGAGATAAGTGATATATAGGGAAAGAGAGAAAGATATAGAGAAAGAGAGTGGGAGACACATGGAAGGAAGGAGAGGGAAATAGAGAGGGAGAGAACAAGATAACGAGATAAAGAAAAGAGAGAAAAAGAGAGGGGAGAGAGGAAGCAAAGTGAGATAAAAAGGAGGAGAAAGAGAGGAAGAGGAAGATAGGAAAAGGGAGAGATAAAGAGGAAGATAAAGATAGAGATAGAGAGAGAATGATAGACAGTAGGAAAGAGTTAGAGAGAGAGAGTTAGATATTGTGAACCATTGGGAGAGCATTTATTCAACCTACCATCCATGTCATGTACAACATACACCTACAAAACCACTAACAGACACTGGTGATGAAATAGTCCTAATGAATGTTAACTCTTGTCAGGATTGCATCCAGGTCTGCCTTTTCAACTAGATGGCCTTGACATGCTTGGATGGATTGAGATCAAACAAAACCACAATTAAGCTACACCAATCTTCAATCCATCTTTAATATAAACAACAATTGGTTTCATTGAAGTCAATAGTCTAATGTTCAATTCTTGCATGTTACCACTCAACCTACACCAAACAATTTATCTACAAAGCAACCAAAAGTATATGATATCATTATTTCACACTCTTCTACCATGGAACTATAGGCACCACTTAAAATGATCATCTAGGGAACAGAGTATGATCATTATCTCTCTTTGCCTAATTGTCATTATGGGCACATTTCACGCTTCTCATTTATAATAATATAGGCAACAACTTTTTAGGAGTAAATCTACACCTCACATTACTTCCTATACCACAATGATTCAAGGGAGTCAATCCCTCATGGACTAAATGCCAATGTGGTAGTGAGAGAGTCATTAGCTTTTGAAGTTAGTGGCCACACTACCCCTTCACACAACTAAATGGAATTAACACCCAGTGAATCTAATCAATAATGAGGGTCAATTTATCTAGCATAAAGGGTATCAGAAGACTTATCCGTCTTTATACATTTATAGAAATGGTAAGGGATGCAAGGGATTGTGCACATGCATTAACCACTACCCTCAAGAAGACTCTTATTTAACTTAGCTCTTGGTCAATAAGGCTCACCAAGAATGAGAGGGGAGGGTACATCTTAAATTTGATTTCCTCACATCTCTCTGTCAAATGAATAATCTTTACATAGCCATAAAGTGGAACCTAGAGAGAGAAAGAGGGAGAGAGATAGAGAGAGGTCAAGAGATAAAGAGAGATAGAGGAAGAGATAAGGAGAGAGAAAGAGGGGGGAGAGAGAGGTAGAGAAAGATAGATAAAGATAAATGTAGTGATAGAGAGGGAGACAACGATATATATAGAGGGAGAGGGGGAGAGGAAGAGAGGGAGAAAGAGGAAGAGAGACAAAGTTAAAGAGGGAGAATGATAGAGAGATGGGTAGAATAGGGAGGGAGATAGAGTTAGAGAGAGAGGAACAAGGAAGTGTAGAGAGAGAGAGAGAAGATATATATAGAGAGAGGGGGGGAACCAAGAGAGATAGGGAAAATAGAGAATGAGAGAAAGAAATATATGCAAAGATATATATATATATATAGAGAGAGAGAGAGATGAAGAGAATATATATATGCATATATATATAATATAATATAATATAATATAATATAGAGAGAGAGAGAGATGGACACATAAAGATATAGAGAGAGGTAGAGAGAGGTAGAGAGAGGGAGAGAGATGGGTGGATAGAAAGAGGTAGAGAGATAGAGAGGGACAAAGAGACAATGAGAGAGAGAGAGTGATGGAGAGAGAAGTGAAAAGTGACAAAGAGAGGGAAAATAGAAAATGGGGGAACTATATATAGAGAGAGAAGGAGGGAGGGAGATAGAGAGAGTAATTTAAAATAGACACATAATTATATAGAGAGGGGGGAAGATAGAGAATTTTAGAGTAAATAAAGATAAGAGAGAGAGATGAATGGGACAAGTTGGATAGAAGAGATAGATCTACTATTAGGTTGTCTTTCTAATTCAGGCTTAAATAATGTTTTAGTTCAAAACATTGCTATGAGTTTATGAGAAAAATTTATTGCAGTATCTCAAACTAAATGTCTTGTAAATAATATATTTTTAAAAAGAAATTTGAATTCTTTAAAGATTCATGGAGACTTTGTAACCAAACATTTAAAACCTTGTTTCCATAGATTTAAAAAATTTATCATAGGATACCATCTTTTTGTTTTGAATCCTATTTATCTGACTAGATCAATATTCTTTCTTTATTCTCTAGAATTGGGGGTGCAGAAGTTACTTTGCATGTTTTGGGTATACCACTCAATTATTATGTTGTATCTACAAAAAATGGAGATAGGAAGAGTTAGAACATTCACTAATTTATAAAGTTATTGTAAGTGGATGAACAACCAATACATGCAATATGAAGGACATAGGTCTAGATTCATCAACTCAACTCAACCAAAATAGGGATATAGAGAGGGAAAAAAAGATAGATATTTATATATATATATATATATACAGAGAGAGAATGTGAGAGAGAGAGGGGGAAGGGAGATAAAGAAAAAGAGAGATAAAGAGAAATGGAGAGCTAGAGAGAGAAAAGAGGGAGAGAGAAAGAGAGAGAGATAGAGAAAAAGAGATAGGATACTATCTTTTTGTTTTGAAGCCTATTTATCTAAAGGGGATCAATATCCTTTTTTTGTACTCTAGAACTGGGGGTGCAGATGTTACCTTGCATCATTTGGGTATACCACTCAATTATACGTATCTAAAAAAATGGAGATAGGAAGAGCTAGAACATTCACTAATTTATATAGTTATTGTAAGTGGATGAACAACCAATACATGCACTATGAAGGACATAGATCTAGATTCATGGTCTAGAGAGAGAAAGAGAATAATAGAGAGGGAGATTGATACAAATTAATCAAGAATCAAGAGAAAGGGAGAGAGAAAGGAAGAGAGAAAGAGAGAAGGAAAGATAGAGAAACATATATAGAGATAGGGAGAGAAAGATGGAGAGAAAGAGAGATAGATATATAGAGAGATAAAGAGGGATAGAGAAAGAAAGAGATATGGTAAGAGAGAGAGTGTGTGTATGTTAAACAAAGAGATGTGAGTAGAACGAGGAGAGAAAGGGGGAATAGAGAAGGATAGAGAAATGGCGGGAGGGGGAGAGAGGAGAGAGGGAAAGAGAGAGTTTAAAAAAGATATCTATTGCCTGAACACAATTTAGATCTATAAGGCATCACATTTTATTTTTTTCTAAGAGCTATTGTCTTCAAATATAGAATACTTGTTCGTCATTAAATATGCTCATTTTTTTTTCTTTCTTCTTTATTGGAGATGCTTTGGACACTCCTTTATTTATTAGAATGAATTATAATTCTCTTCATGGATGGGTGAGATCAATGAAGTGAGAAAGAGAAATAAAGTAGGAGAGATAGAGAGAGAGAGAAGAGAGGAAGAGAAAGAGAGGTCCAAACATATATATATATAGAGAGAGAGAGAGAGAGAAATTGGTTGATACAAAGAGGAAGAGAGAAAGAGAAAGAGATATGGTGCATGAGAGAGAGACATATAAGGGAGAGAAGAAGGAAGAGATAACAATGAGAGATGGAGAGAGTTTTAGAGACTAATTTTATTTTTTCTAAGACCTATTGCCTTCAAATATAGAATACTTGTTCATCATTAAATATGCTCATTTCCTTTTTTTCTTTCTTCTTTATTGGAGATGCTTTGGACACTCCTTTATTTATTAGAATGAATTATAATTCTCTTCATGGATGGGTGAGATCAATGAAGTGAGAAAGAGAAATAAAGTAGGAGAGATAGAGAGAGAGAAGAGAGGAAGAGAAAGAGAGGTCCAAACATATAGAGAGAGAAATTGGTTGATACAAAGAGGAAGAGAGAAAGAGAAAGAGATATGGTGCATGAGAGAGAGACATATAAGGGAGAGAAGAAGGAAGAGATAACAATGAGAGATGGAGAGAGTTTTAGAGACTAATTTTATTTTTTCTAAGACCTATTGCCTTCAAATATAGAATACTTGTTCATCATTAAATATGCTCATTTCCTTTTTGTCTTTCTTCTTTATTGGAGATGCTTTGGACACTCCTTTATTTATTAGAATGAATTATAATTCTCTTCATGGATGGGTGAGAGATGAAGTGAGGAAGAGAAATAAAGTAGGAGAGATAGAGAGAGAAGAGAGAGAAGAGAAAGAGAGGTCCAAACATATAGATAGAGAAATTAGTTGATACAAAGAGGGAGAGAGAAAGAGAAATAGATATGGTGCATGAGAGAGAGACAGATAAGGGAGAGAGGGAGGAAGAGAGAAAAATGAGAGATAGGGAGAGAGTTTTAGAGACTAATTTAAAATAGAGAGAGAGAGAGAGAGCATGGCTACATGCATAACATTCTTATGATTAATTATTTCCAATTTTACATTTACCACCCATCACAATTGAAGAGACAATTACTACAAAAAATCATTACCCATCATGAGATTACAAAGCTAAGGTTAAGGTCAACCATTACAATAGTCTTTTAATTTCGGCGTACCCATTGTACACTAAGGTGCGATTGCTAGTATATATATACACCTTGATATACAATATAATTTAAATTCCTTCTGTTCATGTATTCCTACAGTGAAACTTAAAAGTTTAATCTATAATGACTTTACAATGTTTGAGTTATGATCAATAACATGTTATAGATTGATTTCTTGTTATATATGATTATTTTTCTTGGTAGAAAGATGATATATGTAGATTCATACCTCAATACATAACTTGATCTTAATTGCCACATGATTGTAGTTTTAGTTAGGTATAGGATTTTCTTAGAAAGACATGTGACCTTTTTTTCCTTCAAATGATCTAATGCATTGTCCAAACACCATTAAGAATACCTTCTTGTTGCTTTCATACTGATGACTATATTATTACTAGCATAAAACCAAAGATTTGTACATAAGTAGATGTTACATGAGTTATTGTATATTTCTATATATGAATACCCTAATTAGTAATAATTAATAAAAAAGAAGCATAATTGCAATCATATGAAATCTATATTTAACATTTCATTTTAATATATGCTAAATTAGTACATACTTGTTAAAAATTTGTTTATGCCAAATAATTTCATGGATTCTTAGTGTTAGTTAACATATTTGTTGTACTGAACTCTTTTTGTATACATCTCATAATAATCATGAAATTAAAACTATTAGATTTGATATAGAAACTACTAGATTTGATATAGAAACTACTAGATTTGATATGATAATCATTGATAATTTCTCATCTTACATGTTAAACATGCAAGATACATGTTAAAAATAACAAAACTTATGATGTTTTTCATTAAATAAAAGATAGTTAGTGTTGTTTTAATGAGCAAAGACATGTTTGTGTGTTGACCCATTTTGTTATCTAGTTTATGCAAATAAATGTTGTTAGTGTGTTAAGTTTTAACATAGGATAATTAGTTTTTCCCGTAGGGTGGTTTTTTCCCATATCAGGTAGTTTTCCCACCTATCAAAAATTTCATGCCTTTAAAAGGCTTGTACACTATGTAGTTTATCATCTCATCATATATTTTCTTTTCTGGTGAAATAGCTTCATGGTGTTGATTCTCTCTGTGAAGGTTTTGGTGAGTAAATTGGATTCCTGGGTACGTTAACATGGTATCAGATCCATTTTGCTGCCTCTCCTTCCAATTTTGAGAGTTTTCATCAGAAGAGTTTGAGATCATCTATTTTCTTCAGTTGTTTCGACATTTGAAATTTATTAAAATTCAAAGTTGCCTTTATTCTTGGTGAATGCAATTGAATTTGTGCAATTTTGTCTGATTTGGAGGCTGCATGAGAAGTGTGAGGGAGTGCGCAGGAGTTTATTCTTCCATCTGAGGCAAAAGTGAATGCTTCAAATTTGAAGGCATGAATTCTGGGCGTGAATGTAGAGGAGGCATATTTGCCAATTCGTTGAGTTTTTTCTTCTCCATTTGAGACACCGTGGAGTTTGTTCCCCTTGTTGTGGTGTGGCGTGGTGTGGAGTTAGCTCGCCTTGATGTGGCATGGTGTTTTCTCCTGTGCAGGGTGCCTTGAACTAGAAATCAGCTTCATTCTAGCCGCCAGCACTTCAACGAGTCCCTTTCTGTTCAAAGCGTTGCCTTCTTCATTGGCCGATTCAAACATTAGCATTAATTTTCTTCATACTTTAACATTTCTAAAGTCTGCAACAAAATATCTATTAGGGTTTAAAATCCTTGTGCGCAGCGTGGTGGGCCCGTATTGTCTAGGCATTCAAGTTTTCTTGAAGGGGCTTTATCCCACATTGATGGCAAAGCACACTTTCTAGCTATTTATATAGCCTTTGTCTCTCTCATTTGTTACGAGCAATTCTCATGAAGGTGTAAAGAGTCAATCTCACTTTGATAATTGATGTACATGCTTGTGGAGGTGTCTAATGACTTGGTGGTGACTTGGAGTTTGTGCCCAAAAAGAAGGGCCAATTTTTTGTTGCTACAAATTGTTATGGGTAAAATGGGATAATAAAATGAATTATAAAAACCCAATAACATCAATGAAATGTGCAAGTAAAGAAGATTAAAATAAGGAAGTGATACTTACAACCTTTCTTACTTCACGAATTCCATTGTTCACCTATTCTCTTTTGATCTTTTGGTGATGAATGCAGCCCTCAGGAAGCTTGCTTCCTTGCTTTAAATTCCTCAAGATGACAAGGAGAAATGGATTGGATACTTGTAGTGTTGAAGGTGAGCTTCAACACAACACGAAATGGATAATAAAGAATGTGATAGTGGGGGTGCCAATGGCGCGGTATGGATTCTGCAACATAAGTTTACTTGAAATCTTGTTGATATAAAATGGAAGGAGAGGGTTGTATTTATAGACTTGTGCAAGAGAAGATCAATGGTGTAGAAGAAATAAGAAGATCAATCGTAGAGGATGTTCAAGAGAACGTGCACGAATAGAAGAAGGACATGTGTCATTCAAAAGGATGCTTTGTTGAGTTAACTACTTTCTTGATGAGGATGAGCTTTTATTTCTTAAATTAGAATATATTTTTCTAATTTAAGAGTTTTGTTGATAAAAACAAAGTTGCTTTAAATCAGTTAACTCAGCTTTTGCTTTTGCATGACAAGAAAAATTTATTTTTAGAAGATTTGGAAGATAAAAAAGCAAGATTAAATAAATAAATTTATTTAATTGTTTGTACAAGATTTAGAGGAATAAATAAAATATTTAATTATATTTTATTTTTGAAAATTAAGATTTAATTTAAATAAATTTGCATTTTATTTAAATTTGGAAGAATGAATGATTTAATTAAATAATTAAAATTATTTAATTGTTTTGAAGAATAAAGTTGATATTGATGGAATTAATTAAATAAATGTAATTTATTCAATTAATGGGAGAAAATGAATCAAATAAATAAATTGATTTATTTATTTATTGATAGAGGAAAATTAAGGTGAAATAAATATTTAAAATATTTATTTAGGTAGAGTCATGTCATTTTTAGGTGTATACATTTTGCCCCTCTTTGATGTAATGTGTTTTATCACGTTGTTTCAAAGAATAAGAATTTTTGACAATGATACATCCCCCAGTTTGCCCCTGGTACAAGTTTAACAACAGAATGCCCCCTCAGGAGATTGGACGAGAAGATGGCAAAAAGTGTGAGATGGATAATCTCATGAAGAAACAGGTTCGAAAGCGGGTTAGGGTGAAGAAAAATAGGACATGGTTGGGAGGAACAAATATGGGAAGTAGTCACAGTTGTCACACAGTCAGCTAGGGTTCCCTTGCTATACATAGGAGCTAGGTCCACAAGTCCTATTCATTTGCACACTTGTCCTTAGTTGATTGGTCTTTGAGAGTTTAGGAGAGTAGAGGAGCTAGAGTAGTTGATAGAGATGTGGATATTCCACGTGAGGAGAACCGTTTTGAGCGAGTTCGACGGTTCGATCGGCCACCCGAGGCAGGACCACCGGTATGTAGTTCATCAAATCTCGCTAAAAGTCATTTATTAGGTCAATAAATGCTTAGGAAAAATAGCCAGGATAGATGCGTCGAACTATAGTTCAGCGCATATGCGTCCCGAAATGGCGGATATGCCGGGAAACCGCACATTTGATTGATCTTATGGTGCATATAGGCTGGGAATTGGTGTATCCACTATGAAACTGCACATATGACACAAAAAGCAGCGCATGTGCCATAATGGCGCATATACGTCCAGGATTGGCGCATTCACAGTGAAGCGGCACATCTGATATGGATCAACGTATTTGCCATCTGGTTCAGCGCATTTTCCATCTGGTTCGGCGCATTTACCACCTGGTTTGGTGCATTTGCACTAGGATATTTAGTTGACTTAACTAAATTAACCTAATTGGCACCTTGATCGATGCATCAATTGATAAGCGATCTCTGAGATTGCCGAGAATCTAGTCAAGAGATGATATGTTGTTTTGATTAATTTGATATGTTAAGTCAATGATAGGATAGTTTGATTGCTTTGAGTAGATTTGCTCGGATATGGATTTCTTTAACGCTATGCTTTGCCTAGTTTCAAGAGGATATCTGTGATACCCTGATGTCACGAGAGCAGTTCTCTTTGCCATTGTTGCTGTGATATATGCTGACAGAGATGGAATGCGAGGCTCTTGGTGCTATGGGTCTACATTACATTTGTTTCATGCCCAAGGTTCACGCAAACTGCAGTTTGTTGACTGCAGTAGTGGAGTGATTCTTCATCGAGGATGGGACATTCCATCTACCGAACGGGGAGATGACGATTACTCCAGAGGACGTGTACAGGATTCTACACCTCCCTATTCAGGGAGAGTTGGTAGAGTATGATCCACAGTGTGATGCGGGATTGGCCGAGTACAGATGCATTTTTGATGACACAAAGCTGGTTGAGCAAGTGATTTCGTGGCAGGACATTCATGACTGCTATGACTACTTCCCAGGGATAGTGGCCGGACTGATCGGTGGCATAGTATGCCCTGATAGGAGGTCACACGGGTTCCCGATTGGTTGGGGGAGGGTGCTGGAGAGTATGATTACTGATGGGACTTGATATGCATGGGGTGTGTGTGTGCTAGCACACTTATACAGGGATATGCACCAGGTTGTGTATCATAGAGGGGTTAGCTTGTCAGCAGGTGTGTCTCTTCTGTAGTTTTGGTTGTGGGAGCACATAGCGATCACACGACCAATGTCTTTTTCATAGGCAGAGAGGGGAACCCTACAGCTACAGATATGCAGGTGTGATTTACCAGTACAAGCTGGGGAAGCTCGATTATTGGAGACATGCACTAGATAATGTGGATCTAGTTATCTAGTGCCCATACCTAGACTGCGAGGTATGGGAGGATAAGGACAATGAGTTGCCGTATTATTTCCAGACTCAGTGGCTTATTAGCAGGACGCGATACATACTAGAGCATCAGATTGTCAATAGAGTATAGAGGTAGTTTGGCAGAGTGCAGGGTAGGCCACAGGGGCAGGCGCGATTTGTGAACCCATGCAGAGAGACTGAGGTGGGGTCCCATGGCATCGTATGAGGAGGCCTTGGAAGACTTTCGTCAGATCCCCTATGCAGCTTGGCCTATGAGGGGGGAGATAGTAGATGCGGGTATGACACCAGACAATGAGGAGTGGTTCGCTGCTCATCCATTTCCTAGATATTCAGGACCTAGAGAGTTGGCTCCTCATATAGATGAGGAGGATTCAGATGACGAGGGTGGAGCCAACAGGAGGAGGAGGAGGAGACGAGGGGGGAGAGGAGGTTAGGGAGATGATGGTGGAGATGGAGGAGGAGGAGATGGAGGAGGAGGAGGAGGAGGAGGTAGACTGAGATAGAGAAGGAGGTCTAGGGAGGGACCTTCGGGTCAGCAGGATGTTGCGCAGCCATAGGCTACAAGTCAGGTGCAGGTGCTAGTACAGCAGGTGGCACAACAGAGACAGATGTCGCCAGCACAGCAGGTGGCACAGTAGTAGGTGCAAGGATAGGGATAGGGAGGGCAGGCTTTGCAGCCTGACTTACAGCAGCAGGCCATTGTTGCATTATAGGGTCAGGGTAGGCAGTTGAGGGCCCACTTGAGAGTAGTGGAGTCTCAGAGAGAGGCAAACACAGGATGGATATCAGAGATCTCCAGAGAGTAGGACTCAGCCTTGGTGAGTGTGCGGGCGATAAGAGTGGAGAGAGATGCAGCAGTGGCAGCCCTAGGTATAGATAGTACTTTGAGCTTTTTGGTTGTACAGGTGTAGTAGGTACAGACATAGCTGGCCCAGGTACAGGGTGAGCTTGCCAGATCGCAGGCTCAGACTCAGTACCACAGAGGATAATATCACAGGGCAGTGTCGGCAGACCAGCGTGCGCCTAGTTATAGGAGTCAGTCCGTGGCATCACAGAGGGCAGGTGGATCCCAATCTGTAGCATTAGTGAGAGGCCCCCAGCAGTCAAGGGTGAAAGAGGAGAGGGCAGTGCTCCACGGTAGCAGGGTTAGCCAATTTTTGACACTTGTACCAATTTTTTGGCTTGATGTACACATTTTTTATGGCTGAAATAGCCTGCTATGTATTATTTTTCCCCGAGACATGTATCATTATCTTTTTGTACTTTGTATACATTACATGACATGACTCTGAGAGATGGACATATATTTTGATATATTGCACATTTGGACATGTTTTTATGTTTATATGATGAGGCAAGTATTTGATGTTCTACATGCACGTGTTCTATGTTTATATGTTATGGATGCAATCTATCTTATGATGCGTTGTATATGTGATGCATACTAGATGAATTAGGATGATTTGATATGCTAATGCAAATGTGAAATGTTATTGATATGATTATGTAGCTCTATATGTACTTGTCTATGTTTTTGATTTTTGATATGATATACGGATGCAAATGTATGTGGATGACCTGATGCACTTATTATGTATGCAAATGATTTAATCATGTGAATAACTATTCTCATGTGATATGATATGTTACCTATGCTATGTTTTTGATATGTCCAAATGTACTCAATCGACACAAAGATGATATAGATAGGCGAAAGAAAAGGAATGAAAGAACTATGGGCTTTCATTTGATACTCTGCAGGATTTTCTTATTGCATGGTTGATATGGATTTCTGGATATGAGATGGATGTGGATACTTTGTCATCATTAGAGCGCAAGTACTTTGCTTTCATCATTGGGTACTTTTTATTTCTTTTCTCTTTTTAAAATGTTGTAAAAAAATACAAGCATCTAGGTATAATTAAACCGAGATGACCTGAGTATTCTTTACATGGATTTTGATATAGCAAGTTGATACAAACATCTAGTCAAACTTGAATCTAGATGACATGAGTACTTCTTGCATTACAATAGACAAGGATTGCCCTTTTTCATGTTTAGACCTCCGAAGTCCTTGATGAACTTTTGCTGATCATGTCGTTAGACAAAAGTTGTCACATTACTAAAGTTTGATCCACAAACATTAGACAAAGAAAAAGATTATGCCCCCATCATAGCATCTCTAGCTTTTGGCATCCTCAAGTAGCATAGAAAGACATAATAATGAAAAAGCAAGACCTTGTAAGTTAACTGGTTCACAAAACATTCTTACATTAGATGTGTCTTTTTTCCATAATTGATATATATTTAATTTGAGTGTTTTGGTATGGTGTTCTACTTTGGACAGTTTGATGCTTTTGTGTCAAGATTTTTGCTTTGGGAAGCTTTCTTTGCTGCGCGCGCTTGTCTAGTGAAAGGTATCACAATCCTTATTGGTATCCTCTTTTTAGAAAATATGGCATTCAAGAATCTAAATCTGCAACCAGGTCGAGGAGTTGCCCCCAGTGTAGACAAAGGATCAACTTATTATGGGTGATATGACAAACAGACACGGAGAGACGAACCCTAAGGGACTGACCTAGTGCCTTAGGGGCTCATTGCTAAATGGCATTGCCTACGTGACGATGCAGAGGCAACGTAGTTCGGGGTGAACCTGATGGACCTAAGACCTAGGTGATGGCATAGATGTAGAAATGGTAACGGATAGCAGGACAGACAACACTTGACGAAATAGACAGGAAAGAAGCGGAGCGGAGCCTCAGGGGCGCATTAATAATGGCCTTGCCTACGTGATAACTCAGAGGTGATGTAGTTCCACAATGGTTCAAAGGATTGGTTCAGGATGAATGATACGATGGACACAAGAGACATGAGGTCACAACATATGGAGGAAGCAATTTGTCACAGATAGCATTTGTTTACCAGGTTTTCACCACTTACTTTTATTTGCACGAAAGCTAAAAGTACACATGACACCTGTTTGCCAGGTTTTCATCATGGTACCTATCCCAGGCGCCTATTTTCCAGGTTTTCACCAGAGGACGATTTTTTTTTCCATTTTTCTATTTTTTTTATTTTGTTTTTTGTTTATTTTTGGATCACTTTTTTAATTTTTTTGAATTTTTAAGGACTCCCTTGCTTTGGGGTTTTTAGGTATAGAACTTGTGAAGATGCATGTTGTTGATAGGATCATCAAATAGTTCACCTTCAGATGTAGCCAATTGATATGCTCCTGACCCATAGGCTACAATGATGACATAGGGACCTAGCCAGTTAGGTTCGAACTTGCCTTTGTTTTCTTGATCTTGCTGATTTCTGGGATTTTCTTTGAGGACTAGATCACCAACTTGCAATACTTAGGGTTTTACCCTGTGGTTATAACTTCTGGACATCCATTGTTGATAATCTTTTAGGTGGTTAAAGGCCTGTTGCCTTCTCTCTTCGAGCAACTCTAATTCTTGAAGTCTGGACACTCTGTACTCTTCATCAGATATGAGGCCTTTTAACGAAACTCGCAAGAATGGGATCTTGACTTCAATGGGCAAGATGGCTTCAGATCCATAGACCAGGGAGTATGGTGTTCCACCTATGGGTGTACAGATGCTTGTACAATAGGCCCACAGTGCGGGATTTAATTGGACATGCCAATCACGACCGGCATCATTGACAGTCTTCTTTAGGATTTTCAAAATGGTTTTATTGGATGCCTCCGCCTTGCCATTGCCTTGGGGGTAATAGGGGGTAGAAAAGTAGTGTTGGATATGGAATTTATCGCATAGTTCCCTGACATCTTGATTTTTAAAAGGTCATCTATTATCCGTGATAATGGACGAAGGGATACCATAGCGACAAATGATGTAGTTCAAGATAAAGGAGGCAATCTGCTTGCCTGTGATATTGGCTAATGGCACGGCTTCAATCCACTTTGTAAAGTACTCAGTGGCGGTGATTATGAATTTATGGCCGCTAGATGGAGGGTGAATCTTGCCCACTAAGTCGAGTCCCCACTGACAGAAAGGCCAAGGAGTCGTTAATGGCTGCAGCTCCTGTGCTGGTGCATGTATCAGGTTCCCATGGATTTGGCACTTCTTGCACTTCTTTACAAAATGATAGGAATCTTGTTCCATGGTTGGCTAGTAGTATCCCATGCATATGAGTTTCTTGGCTAGGGTAGGGCCACTAGAGTGAGTCCCGCATATACCTTCGTGCACTTCATTCAGGGCGGTTTGATATTCCTCACTATCGAGACATCTAAGGAGAGTACCATCAAGACCTCTGCGATATAGGGTATTGGCGACAATGGCATACCAAGATGCCTGTTGGATGAAGGTTCATTTTTGGTTAGTGGAGAGATCAAGTGGGAGCCCATTCTCTTTAAGATAGGCAAATATTTTTCCATAGAGGGGGGAATCAGGTCCAACAATGTGGCAAATGATATGGGATTCAGGGGTGTCATATGCAAGACAGGACGATGGCTCTACCAAGAACTCATAACATGATTGATTATTTGGAATATCAAGGAGAGTTACAATCATTGCCATGGTGTCTGCAGCTTTGTTCTCAATCCTTGGTATCTGCTCAAAAGAGATCTTGACAAAGTATTCTTTGAAGTCATCAACCATTCATTTGTAAGGGATTAATTTCTCATCTTTTGTCTAGTAGTCATCATTTACTTGATTTATGACCAGCTGTGAGTCACCATACAGCTGAAGTTCTTGGATATTCCATTCAACTGCTAGCTTGATGCCAATGACTAGGGCTTCATACTCTGCCACGTTGTTAGTGTAGGGAAATAGTAATCTATAGGATTTAGGAATGGTGTCGCCACTAGGGGTGATCAACAAGATACCTACTCTTGATCCATGCTAAGTATATGAGCCATCGAAATACATTTTCTAGGTTGCTGTGGTTATGTGAAAGATAGACTCGTCTGGAAATTTGAAACTCAAAGGGCTATCATCTGTTAGAGGTGCATCTTCCAATTGATCTGCAAGTACTTGGCCTTTTATTGCTTTCCTGTCTACATATTCAATGTCAAATTCACTGAGAAGCATGACCCATTTGGACAATCTACCTGTAAGGGCCGCTTTGTTGAGTAAGTACTTGAGTGGATCAATCTTTGCTACTAGTTTGACAGAATGTGACAACATGTAATGTCTCCATTTTTGTGAGGTGAAGACCACAACGAGACATGCTCTTTCAATTGGCATGTATTGCAGTTCATATCCAACAAGTGTTCAACTAATATAGTAGATTGCTTGTTCTTTCCCTTCATAATTTTGTTGTGCAAGGAGAGCTCCTAGAGCTGTTGGTGTTGCTGAGATATACAGCAGAAGAGGTTTACCCTGAATCAGTGGCATCAATACAAAAGGCTTCATTAGATATTCTTTTAACTGCTGAAATGCTTGCTCACATGAATCATTCCATTTGAAAGGGACATTCTTGTGTAGGAGATGGGAAAATGGGTTGCACTTGTTTGCCAATTGAGAAATGAACCTTCTGATAGATTGTAGTTTTCCTTGTAGGGACCTTAGCTAAGTGAGATTCTTAGGAGGTAGCATTTCCATGATGGCTTTCACTTTAGCTGGGTTGACTTCGATTCCATTGGCGGACACTATGTATCCAAGTAGCTTACCTGAGGTAACTCCAAACACTCACTTCTTCGGATTGAGGTGCACATTAAACTGTTCTAGTCTTTTGAAGATTTTGTCTAGTACTATCAGGTGTCCTTCTCTTGTGAGTGATTTTTCCAGGATATCATCAACATAATCTTCCATTATAGTGTGCATCATGTCGTGGAAGATTGTGGTCATAGCTCTCTGATATGTTGCACCGGCATTTTTCAAACCAAATGGCTTAAGGTGCAATTTTTATCTAGTTGTTACCCAAAAAACCATCCATTAGTGACAGCATGGTGTGCCTTGTCATGAGATCTCAATAATGTCAATGTTTGGTAGGGGAAATCATCTTTTGGACAAGCTTTGTTCAGGTCTCTAAAGTCATTACATATTCAGACTCTGCCATATGGTTTGGCCATTAGTACTATGTTTGAAATCCACTTAGGATAGTCTATTGGTCTGATGAATCCGATATGTAATAGTTTCTTTAGCTCTTCTTTCACCATGAGGGCTACATGTGGGTGCATCTTTCTGAGTTTTTTCTTTACTGGCTTAGCTCTTGGAGCTAAGGATAAGTGATGAATTATGAGATTCGTATCTATCCTTGGCATATCCACATATGTCCATGCAAAATTGATTTTCTTTCTTTTGAAGAATTTAGTGAATGCTAGCTTTTCTTGTGCGGTTAGAGACTGTGCCATATGAATCATTCTAGGACTATCACCTATGTGGACATTGATTGGCTCTGCTAGTTCTATCAAGATTGAAGATCTCTCCTGATGTGTGAGATTGGGTAGAGGGTCAAGCCTTCCATCCTTCAGCACCTCAAAGAGGTTTTCACTATTGGATACGTCTATATTTTTACTTTTTTCATGATCTAACACTGCCGCAGAACAGTTTTCACCATTAGATCTTTCTTTCATTTTGATATTTTTGAGACTGAAAGGCTTGGCACTCTCTCCAAAATAGGCCTTGTCATTGAGTTCTATGGCATAGCCAACTCTATGGTCCCCTATGGGTATATGATCTCTAAGCTCAAGATAGTCTATGATGACTTCATCGTTCTGAAAGGTATCAAGCTCAGGGGTAGTGTCTTGTAAGTCCCAATCTATGAGTTTGGGGTGCAACAATGGTAAGGGGTCATTGGGTTGGTCTGGTTCGATGGTATTGATGGTTAAGATAGAGGTGTTGTGGAGGTCATTATAAGCACGGGAAAAGTCTACGATGGTACTCTCCATTAGCTGATTTGTCAAGGGGGGTATCATTCATTCCTCACGACTTTCACTATCGTTATTACATGGGTCAGACTCTAGTGGTCTAGCCCTTGGACCTCGTCCCTCATTTGCATGGGTTGGGTTATACTCATGGACAACATCGATACCTTTTTTGTCACAAGATAGCTCCGAGAGACTATCCCACTCATATTCATTGGAATCAGTCTCACTCCCCATTTACAGTTGCTAAATTTGATCAACCAGATTACTAGAAGATATTTCTGGTTGTTTGCCTTTATTCTGATTTGCTCTATTGGTTCTTGTTCGGCCAGTGTAACCTAGCCCTGTAGTTTCTCGGGCTATCAAGGTATGAGGTTGGATGGGTTCAGTGATACCATCTTTTCTTGAACTGAGTGGACCATGTCCTTCATACCCCATTCTTTGTAGCATATGGAATCCTTGACCATATTGTTCAGTTTGTATAGTGGTGTGATGGTCTTGTTGTGTTGTTGAATTGCCTGCATCCTTATACAACCATTGAAGGATATCCTTTTCATCGCTCTCATCTTCGAGGCTTCCCCATTTGATAAATGGACCTTTGGTAGTTTCAACTATTTTGGATTTACTCGGGGTAGGTCTTCCATATGATCTGGGAGATAGGGGGAGTTGTGCCAAACAGAGGGATTGGGAGATTGTGTACTCACCCAGGCCCTTAGCTTTTGATGTGGAAGCAAGTGAAGTAGAAGCGCAGTTATGAGGAATCACAACTTCAGGTTTAGGATGAATGGAGTTGCAATACTAAAATGGATTGGGGTCACCTTGGATGGTGATCTCTTGACCTTCATAGGGGAATTTGATACACTGGTATGTTGACGACACTGCTTTCAGAGCATGTATCCATGGTCTCCCAAGAAGAATGTTTTATGCTAGCTCCATATCAAGGACTTGGCAAGCCACATCTTTTACTATAGGTCCCATTCTGATTGGTAAAGTAACAGTTCCCTTGGAAGTTCTCTCCTCCTCATCATAGGCTTTGATAGTCATTTTCTTTGTTGGATCTATAGCTTTCTCCACAAACCCCAATGCAAGGATTAGCTTCAAGGTGCAAATATTCAAACTAGCTCCTCCATCGATTAGGACTCTTTTTATCTTGTGTTTATGGATGAAGGCTTCGATATGAAGAGAGGTGTTATGGGTTTGGGTAATTGACATATCATCCTTTTCAGTGAATGATAGCGAGTGCGGTGAGGTAATGTGACCTACCTTGGTTTGAAACTATTCTTCAGCGAGCTTCATTGGAATGGAGGCTTTGGAAAGAGCTTTGTTAAGTATGGCCCTATGGGACGGGGACAAACGCAGAAGTTCCAGGATGGAGATATGTGTTGGTGTCTTATGGATTGATCCAAGATACTATATTGATTAGCCGAAGAGGCGGGTGCTCCTCTAAGAGTGACTCTATTATTGCAGGTGGTAACATTACAATCCAAATCTTTTTTTATAGTGATCACATTGATGCGTGAATCACTTTCTGAGATGTGGTTAACAACATAGTCAAAGGACACGTTTGTGTAATTGGCATTGTTAGTTCCACTGTTGTTTTGGTTAGAAGACCCTCCCTGCTCATAGTTGGGAAGAGGATCCTTGAATGCCCAGTGATCATTATTAGAGGTATGTCCATCAAGTGACACTTTGTTTTGCTCGATCAAATCTTGGATGGTGTGCTTGAGTGCAATGCAGTCATTGGTTTTGTGCCCCCTATTTCAGCGATACTCACAGAAATCGTTGTTGTTCCACCAAGAAGGTTTGACTTTTGGCTCATATTCCCGTGTTGTTGGAAGTGTTATGATCTTACTTGTGATTAACTTCCGTAGGGCGGTTTCCAATGATTCTTCCAAAGGTGTACATTTTCTCTTAGGTTGAAAACTTGTAAACCGTGATTCAGTGTTTCTTGGTTTATTTTGTAGGGGGTTATTTTGAGGATTCGATAAGTTGAATATTGGTTGTTTTAGTGCCACATTCTTGGCATCTACCACCCCATTGTTCACAATGTTTTTGTTCTTTATCCAAAATCTTCGTTTATCTATGTTTCTATTGGTACTAGGAGTGTCTTTATAAATCTTTATTTGACCCTTTGCAATTAAAGCCTTTTCGATGATTAGACCCATCTCAATGACCTTACTAAAGGAAGTAGGACATTGGATTTGTATCTGATAGCTTAGGTCAGTTTGTAAGTTATGGACAAACATTTCCAACATTTGTTTTTCAGGCATTTGATGTGGGCACTTACTTGCCAATTGTCTCCATCTTTGTAAGAAGGTGGTGAAAGATTCTCCACCTTTTTGCTTGGTGTTACAAAGGTCTAAGATTGAGGTGTCGTGCTCAATATTGTAGGAGAAGTGTGTGACAAATTTGTCCACAAGTTTGTTAAAGGTTCTAATGCTGGGTGGTAGTCTAGAAAACCACTCCATGGCTTGTCCTCCTAAGCTTCTTGGAAACAGTCGCATAAGATAAATATCATTGTGGGTGACTTCAAGGCATGCAGTGTTAAATTCCCTAATGTGGTCCCTTGGATCACCTTTGCCTCGATATTTATCAAATTTTGGCACGTCAAATTTAGAGGGGAAAGGTATCATGATCAAGATTTTATCAAAAGGATATGGTGAAATATCCTCTAGGGAATAATGCTTAGTTGATGCTCCTATTTGCATGTCTGTGGATTGTTGTTGTAAAGCTTGGATCTATTGGGTCATTAAGCTTAAGGCATCCGTAGAATCAATGGTTGCTTTTCTTTTGTCTATGGGGTTTCTTTCTTCCTTGGGTTCTTTTAGAGCTTCTACATCAAAATCTTTAGTGAGCTTGACTCCTTGTTGTGCTAAGTGGAGAAAGAATTTAGTAGGGTCTTGGGCAAGTACCTTCTCCATTATGCGTTGAAACCTTTGGTCTTGCTGTGTTTGGAGAACCTCTTCCATAGAAATTTCCTCATCACTGTCGTGAGAGGTCAGAATAGTTTTCTCAGCCATTTCAATCTATTTTTGTTTTTGGGACCTCGTTAAGACCATGCAAGGTGACGTGAGATGGGATGGAGCGAGTTTGAAAGTTTTGAACAAAGGGTGCTAGAATGTGTCAAGATTTGAGCAAGGTTCTCCTTATATCTAATTGGTGTCAAACAAGTTGGGTGTACAAATGATAGTTGAAGTAAGGATGATAGAAATCTGTTTACTTGATGTAGACTAGTTTTGCACAAGCCACTAGTAGAGTTCCAAGAGAAAAGGATGATTGATCCTTGATAGTGGAGATTCACTAGGTTTGTTTGAGGTTTGATGAGATCAAGAATAGCTTAGTTCTAACCTTGTTGGATTTTGGGAGAATTTTTGCGAAGTTTTGAATGATGCAGTGTGGGAAAAGTAGCTATGGTGCAGAAAAAGAGTGAAATGGTTGACTTGCATGATTTTAATCAGATCTTGGGAAAACTCAAACAGGTTTGAGATGGGTTCTTGAAAAGTTGAAAGTTTTTCTCCTAGGAAGTATGGAATAGCTCTCTGGACTGTATGCGCAACAGTAAATGCGCTGGAACAGACGTCAAAAGCATCGCAGGTCGAAGCACATGCGTAGATCTGGCAGGTTTTATATGCACTGCAATAGTAATTAAATGTGTAGCAAGTCTAAATATATGCACCACAGGTCACAGTAGATGCGCCATTCTGGTTTTTAGTTTTATTTTTGTAGAGTTTTTGACACGTTTTTTTAATAAGTTTTATTTTTGGTTGAAAACTTGGTCTCTTCTTGAATTTTGATTTTCAATTATGGCAGATAAAGACACAGCAAGCACATAGAAGTTTTCATGATTTTTATCTTTTTTTATTTTTTGTATTTTTGTGGATTTTTTTACACAAAAACAATTACAACCTAGGCTAGAAAGGACAGTATTTGTTGAGTCCCCTAGCTGTGCATATTCAAAGTGTGTAGCTCTAGGATCTAGTAGCACCGACTCCTCTCCATGGCACTCACTTCTCACGCATACTAGATCCAGGTTTCCTTAGGCTCGTACCCCCATCGAACCTTAGGATTGTCCCTGCTACCTCTACTATGAATCACATGAATTGGGGCTACTTCAAAGGTTCCACCTTTTGCACCAACAAATAGGGGATTTTGGTATACTAAACAATGGCTAAGTAGTCAAGGTAACCATTTGAGTGGTTACACGTGTGGCAGCACTACTCTCCGTTATGGAGTCTCCCAGCCTCCAAGGGTTACGCCTTGGAGGGTTTTGGGGGAGGTTGGATGTCAGTGTAACACAGTGGCATTGTAGGAAGCTTTTGTCTCAAGCACAATTTATTTAAAGTGGATTGGTAGGGCTTGGCTTTAGCCTGTTACCACTCAGGGTCATTCCCACTTGGACAGGCGGGCATCCAAGGGTAGACCCCTCTAAAGGTTATACATAAAGAATAACAAGTCTGGCGTTCTGGTCACCCAATAAAGGGGAGAGCATAAGCCTATTGTCATTCAATAGACACAGAAAACAGTGGTTTATCCAATCCTATTAAAGTGAAAAAAATTATTGCGTTATCTACTTGGGCACTCACACATTTGTTAACTTTGAAGTGGTTAAAGATAGCAATGGTTCATTTCCCTTTTGTAAGTTAGCAATGTTCTAAACTAAGAGAGATAGCAATAATGTAAAGATAACAATGATGTTCATTTACTACCCTCCTATTTAAGAACTATGTGAGATTTGCGTGCATGCATTTTTTTTACTTTTTTTCTTAATTAATCTATGATGAGTTAATTAGTGTAGCTAAATGACTATCCAACTCCTAATCCTGCAAAACAAATGTTAGCATTAACCTGAAAACCACGAGAAATCCTAGAATCACTATGAACAATAGATGCGCAGCTTCATAGTCTGTATGCGTAGAAACAGAGACTATAAGCGCATCATTACAAATGCGCTAAGACAGGTGTCAAAAGCGTTGGAATAAAAGATAAATGGACGGTTTCTACGAATGTGTCGTTAAAAAGGATGTAAGTGTTGTGTCTGAAGGTGTATGCACCGGAATACTGCAGACGCTGAAACAGGTTGTATATGTGCTGACTTAGAGGATGTATGCGCCAGAACTTTGCATGTGCTGGAACAAGTTGTAGATGTGTCAGGTTAGAGGATGTATGCACCAGAAGTTTGTATGCGTTGGAACAGTGCTCAGATGCACCGACTGAACCTCTTTGAAGCCTGTACAGGATCTGTACAGAACCTGTCACTCAGAAACTCAGTTTTTTGGTTAGATTTGGGGCAAATGCCCCATGGTGGGCACCAAAAATATTATGGGTAAAATGGGATAATAAAATGAATTACAAAAACCCAATAATATCAATGAAATGTGCAAGTAAAGAAGATTAAAATAAGGAAGTGATACTTACAACCTTTCTTACCTCGCGATTTCCATTGTTCACTTATTCTCTTTTGATCTTTTGGTGATGAATGCAGCCCTCAGGAATGCTTGCTTCCTTGCTTTAATTCCTCGAGATGACAAGGAGAAATGGCTTGAATATTTGTAGTGTTGAAGGTGAGCTTCAACACAATATGCAATGGATAATGAAGGATGTGATAGTGGGGGTGCCAATGGCACACTATGGATTCTACAGCATAAGTTTACTTGAAAGCTTGTTCATATGAAATGGAAGGAGAGGGTTGTATTTATAGACTTGTGCAAGAGAAGATCAATGGTGTAGAAGAAATAAGAAGATCAATGGTAGAGGATGTTCGAGAGAACGTGCGTGAATAGAAGAAGGACGTGTGTCATTCAAAAGGATGCTTCGTTGAGTTAACTGCTTTCTTGATGAGGATGAGCTTTTATTTCTTCAATTAGAGTATATTTTTCTAATTTAAGAGTTTTGTTGATAAAAACAAAGTTGCTTTAAATCAGTTAACTCAGCTTTTGCTTTTGCATGACAAGAAGAATTTATTTTTAGAAGATTTGGAAGATAAAAAAGCAAGATTAAATAAATAAATTTATTTAATTGTTTGTGCGAGATTTAGAGGAATAAATAAAATATTTAATTATATTTTATTTTTGGAGATTAAGATTTAATTTAAATAAATTCACATTTTATTTAAATTTGGAAGAATGAATGATTTAATTAAATAATTAAAATTGTTTAATTGTTTAGAATAATAAATTTGATATTGATGGAATTAATTAAATAAATGTAATTTATTCAATTAATGGGAGAAAATGAATCAAATAAATATATTTATTTATTTATTTATTGATAGAGGAATATTAAGATGAAATAAATATTTAAAATATTTATTTAGGTAGAGTCATGTCATTTTTAGGTGTATACACAAACTGCTGAAGGCAAGGTATTTTTTTTTTTAAATTGCCATTTTTTTTGCTTGATTTTGCAAGTCTATTATTTGGCAAATTTGGTGTTGGGAATTGCAAATTCATTTTTTCATACATTCTAGGGGTGTACATTGCATTTTGGTCTTTTGTTCTCCCTTGTTTATCATGTCAGACCCAAGGATTGAATTGCTCACTCCACACAACTATCACACATGGAAGCTCAAAATATCATAGTTATTGCAATCTAGGGGGCTTTGCCAAATGTTAGATGCTGATCAACCTGAGTTCACAAAACCATTTTAGCAATTTGTTCATAGAAACAAAATGGATGAGGCTAGAGGACTCATAGGTCTCCATGTGTCTAATAATTTGTTGTTTCACATTGCGGAGTGTAAGACACCTAAAGAAGTGTGGGATAAGCTTACCGAGTTATATGGTAAAGTTAATCAGTTCAAAATCTTGCAACTTGAAGTTGATCTCACCTCTCTCTCTCAAGATGCCTTCCCCACTATTTAGGATTTGCTTTCCAAATTCAAGTTGATTTTGTCACAATTGAAAGGATGTGGTCATGCCAAAGATGAAAAGGAGTGTATTTTCTTGATCTTGTCTAAGCTGAGAGGTCCTTTTCAAGTGTTTACCTCTACCTTCTATTCTACTATGGATGCTATGGGAGAAGACCATAAGATGCCTTCATTTGAAGTATTTTGTTATTGATTAACTAGGGAGCAAGCCAAGTTGATTCAGATAGATGCTCTTCCTAAAAGTCATGCTTTGATGGCTCAATCTTCCAAGGGCAAGGGTAAGAATAAGAAGAAGCCCAAGACAGATTCGTATGTAGGTGGTGAGACTCCCTCCAAACCTAAGGTGAAGAATGATCAAAAGACTAATCCTCCTCCTCCTCCTCCTTCTAACTCTGAGGAGTCATCCTCTAAGTCTAAGAAGAAGAAGGAAAATTGTTCCTTTTGTGGAAAGTTAGGGCATAATGATGCACATTGTTTAGCAGCATTGGAGGAAGCTACGAGGAAGCACAATACTGCCATGCCTAAGTCTTCTTCCTTGGGAAAAGGGCAAGCTCTCACAGCAAGGGCTTTGTCCTCTACTAGTGACAGTTGGATTCTTGATTCTGGTGCTTCACATCATATGACTCATGCTAAGGATATTTTTATTCTATTTCCTCTTGTAGTACTTCTCATATTGCAGTTGGGAACTCTTCATAGATTTCAGTTGTAGGAATAGGCTTAATTAAGATGCAGGATGGTTGCATTGATGATGTTCTTTTTGTTCCTGATATTTCACAGAATATGCTTTCTGTCTATCAGATATGTCATCATGGTGATGGGAAGGTAGTTGAGTTTTCTCCCACTGATGTGACTATTCAAGAGTTGCAGGATCTTGATAAGGTTGTTTCTACACGGATAGTTGATGATGTGGCCTGTTTGTATAGGTTTGATGGATTTGAGTCTTCATCAGGATCATCCCTTATTGCTCATGCAGATTCTATGAGCAAGCTTTGACACGAACGGTTTAGGCACTTGAATTATAGATATCTTCAACAAATGAGCACACAGAATTTGGTGATTGGCCTACCTAAGATCTCTTGTTCTAATGGAGTTTGTCAAGGTTGTGTGCTTGGAAAACATCATAGGGATCTGTTTCCGAAGGGTATGGCCATACGTGCTTCGGTACTCCTTAAGTTGGTGCATAGTGATCTTATGTCATTCCCAACTCCTTCATTTTCAGGGGCTAAGTATGTGCTCACCTTTATGGAAGTCTTCTCTCAACGTACATGGTTGTACTTTCTGAAGTACAAAGATGAGGTTATTTAGTTTTTCATGACCTTGCATTTGTGGAGAAGCAGTCAGGGCACTCCCTTCAGAAGATTCAAACAGATAATGGGAGAGAATATGTCAATTAGGCATTTCATGATTTTTACCATGCTCAAGGTATTCTTCATCAGCACACAGTGCCATACACTCCTCAGCAAAATGGTGTGGCTAAGCGGAAGAATAGAACTTTATGGGAGATGGCCAATTGTATGCTTCAGTCTCGATCCATGGCTCTAGCATTTTGGGTAGAGACTGTCAATTGTGCCAACTACATTTAGAACTATATGCCTGACAAGGTAGTGTGGAATATGACTCCCGAGGAGGCTTGGTCTCATGTCAAGCCCAAGGTGTCCTTTTTTAGAGTATTTGGTAGTGACGCATGGACATTCATTCTAGATGGGAGGCATAAAATAATGGAGAAGTAAAGTCAATGGTTCATTTTTGTTGGCTATTGTGCGGATGTGAAAGGTTATCGGTTGTTTGATCCTATCACTCAAGAGGTACATTTTCATTGTGATGTTCATTTCGATGAGTCTTTCACTCTGAATGATTCTCCATCATAGGCCTCTTCCTCTCTTCTTCCCACTTCTTCTTCAAATGATGTTTTCCTTCCTGTAGATGATGATGATGATGATGATGTTCTTGGTAATGATATTCCTGATGATGGTATTGATCTTGTTGTTGACATCTCTCCATCACCTCCTCCACCTGCACCCACAAGACCATTATGGGCTCGTACACTTCTTGAGGATGCTAGTTCCCTTACAGGTGGTCCCACAACTACACACTGCACTCATTCCTAAACTTTAGGTATCAGTCTTTTGAGTCATGCAGTTTCTACTAATCCTCAGAAGTTTTCATATGCTTCAGGTGTTCTGGAATGGAAAAGTGTTATGATTGAGGAGTATTCTTCTTTAATGAAGAATCATACTTGGGATTTGGTTCCTCTTCCTAAGCGAAGAAAGTTGATTCGATGCAAGTGTGTGTATCGTACCAAGTATGCAATTGATGGTTCTATTAATAAGTATAAGGCTCATCTAGTGGCTAAGAGCTTCTCTCAGGTTAAAGGTATTGACTATTCTGAAACTTTTTCTCTTGTAGCTAAGATGGATTATGTCCATCTTTTACTTTCAATTGCTACATCTTAAGGTTGGCCAGTGTATCAAATGGATGTGAAGAGTCCTTTCCTACACGGTGATCTTCAAGAGGAGATCTATATGGAGCAGCCATGAGGCTTTGTGCAGAACCCTTCACTTTTTTGTAGGTTGAGGTGTTCATTGTATGGTCTCAAACAAGGTCCTCGGGCTTAGTATGAGAAGATGGATAATTTTCTGCTTGCTTTTAGATTCACTAGATGTCAATCCGATCTTACAATTTATATTCAGAGACGTGGGAGGATAATCTCTTTCTTGTTCTTTATGTGGATGACTTGATTATCATAGGGAGTTCTTCTACCATGATTAAGGATACTCAGGGAGCTATGATGGAGCATTTTGATATGACTGACCTTGGTCTATTACATTACTTTCTTGGTCTTTAGATTCATCAGTTTTCTACCAATATTTCTATCTTTTAACAGGAGTATTCTCTTGATTTGATTCATAGATTTTGGATGGCTGACTGTAAGCCAACCCCTACTTTCCAGTCAGGTGTTGTGTTGTCTACCACTTGTACTACTCTATCAATTGATGCTACCTTGTATCGGTAGTTGATTGGAAGCCTTTTCTACTTTACACATAGTCATCCTGATATTTCCTTTGCAGTCAGTCTTGTCTCCCGTTTCTCTCGAGATCCTCATGAGAGTCATTGGAAGGCATCCAAACATATCTTGTGATACATTCAGGGCACTAAGCATTTTAGCATTCACTATACATCAGGAGCTACTAATATTGCAGGCTTCACTGACTCACATTAGGCTGGGGATGTCAATGATCGGAAGTCCACTTTTGGCTTTGTATTTTGTCTTGGTTTTGGTCCAGTTTCTTCATCTTGCAAGAAGTAAACTACCATTGCATTATCATCAATTAAGGCTGAGTATCGAGGATCAGTCTTGGCTAGTCAGGATAGATTCTTTGGCTTCGATAGTTGATGGTTGAGTTTGGCTTTCTTGCTAATCATCCCACTACTCTTTGGTGTGACAATTAGAGTTCCATTCATATTTATTGCATCCTAGTAGAGCATCAATGCACTAAGCATATTGATATCCACATGCACTTCATTAGGCAGCTCATTCAGGAGGGTGTTCTCTATCTAGAATATTTGCCTACGGAGCAGCAGGTTGCAGACATCTTCACTAAACCTTTGGCATCTCCTCACTATCTCTTGTTGCGATCGATGTTAGGGGTGAAGAAAGTTGTCCTTGGGGGTCTTGAGGAGTCCTCCTTCCTTTCACTTTTTGGTTTTCAACATTTTCAAGTTTTTCTCTCTTTTGGATAGGAGTTTTCTCCCACAGGGTTTTTCTCCTTTTGTCCATTTGTGAGAGATTTCTTTTTTGAATTATAAATGGGTACCTAACATGGTTGTGTAGCTGAGACCCATATTGCATCTTGATTTTGCATAATAATTCTCCCTAAGTTTGCACTTAAGGGGGGTGTTAGTGTGTTAAGTTTTAACATAGGGATAATTTGTTTTTCCCGTAGGGTGGTTTTTTCCCATATCGGGTAGTTTTCCCACTCATCAAATATTTCATGCCTTTAAAAGGCTTGTACACTATGTAGTTTATCATCTCATCATATATTTTCTTTTCTGGTGAAATAGCTTCATGGTGTTTCTTCTCTCTGTGAAGGTTTTGGTGAGTAGATTGGATCCCTAGGTACGTTAACAAATGTCATCCACAACCCAAATTCAACAATCATTGCATTTGGAAATGTAAATAGGTGTACATCTTAAATGGAAGTATGTTTCAATATCATATACTCCATGTTTCAATATCATATCCTTATTTCATAGTCTATAGGTCTAAAATACCCTCATTTCACCTTCTATATGGGTTATGGAAAGAGCATCTAATGAGGTAGAGAGGAAGAAAGAGATACATAGGGAGAGAGACACGTTTGGCATGATTCACATATCCTCATTTCACCTTCTATATGGTCTCTATGCTTTGCATATCCTCATTTCATAGGTCCATATGTTTGACATGATTCGCTTATCCTCATTTCACCTTTTATATGTATAATGTATCCTCATTTCACCTTCTATATGTATAACATATCCTCATTTCAACTTCTACATGTATAACATATCCTCATTTCACCTTCAATATGTTTGACATTATTTGGTTACCCTTATTTAACCTTCTATATGTTTAACTTGATTTTCCTATCATCTATAGGTCTAGTATACCCTCATTTCACCTTCTATATGGGTTATAGAAAGAGTAGAATGAGGTAGAGAGGAAGAGAGAGAGAGACATAGGGAGAGAGATGTACATTTGGCATGATTCACATATCCTCATTTCACTTTCTATATGGTATACATAATTTGCATATCCTCATTTTCCTCATGTCTACATGTTTGACATGATTTTCTTATCCTCATTTCACCTTCTTTATGTATAACTTATCCTTATTTCACCTTCTATGTGTTTAACATAATTTTCCTATCATCATTTCATTGTCTATAGGTCTAGTATACCCTCATTTCACCTTCTATATGGGTTATGGAAAGATCAAAATGAGGTAGAGAGGAAGAGAGAGAGACACATTTTTTGGTAGTTTAGGGTCCATGTATGATAACCTGCAGTGCCACACGGATGCAAATTTTTAATTGGGAATAAGCTGTGCCCTCAGTGTGCTCCAATGTTTGTGGGGGAGTGAACATTTTGCCCTTGCAAATGACAAAGATGACTACATAGGGAGAGAGATACATTTGGCATGATTTGTATTTCAACCTAACTAACAACGCCAACATGTCAAGGTGGGTGGGTTTATGCTAGTGGAGGCCTTGTTTCGTTCCCTAGGTGTCCCAATCAAATTGGGCTACCTTGTACTAGCAAAGTCTCTTAAGAGACCTAAGAGCAAAAAATTGTCAAACTTTGACGAAGTAGTTCTTAGACTTTGTGGCATCTATGAATGATCTATTTAGACCTATAGGTGCATGTTAGGTCCCTCCACAATAACATCTCTCAGTTTTGACCAAATCAACATCGTTTGACCGTGCCAACGATGGATGCATTCTTGCAAAATGCCTCAATGACATTTAGTGTAAAGGTGCCAAGAGACATATTTTTTATTCTTCACCTTGTGGGACCTAACTAACAGCACTGATAGGTCAAGGCAAGTGGGTTTATGCTAGTGGAGGCTCTATTTCATTAACAAGGTGTCCCAATCAAATCAAGCTACATTGTAACAGCAAAGTCTCTTAAGAGACCTAAGAGCAAAAAATTACCAAACTTTGACGGAGTAGTTCTTGGACTTCAGGCACCTATGAATGATCTATTTGGACCTGTAGGTGCATGTCAGGTTCCTCCATAATAACCTCTCTTATTTTTTATCAACTCAACATTGTTTGACAGTGCCAATGATGAATACATTCTTGCAAAATGCCTCAAGGAATTTAATGTAAAGGTGCCAAAAGCCATATTTTGCATTCTTCACCTTGTGGACCTAACTGACAGTGGTAATAGGTCAGGGTGAGTAATTTTATAGTAGTGAAGGCCCTATTTTGTTAGCGAGTTATCCCAATCGAATTAGTCTACACTATACTAGCAAAGTCTCTTAAGAGACCTAAGAGTAAAATATTGCCAAACTTTGAAAGAGTAGTTCTTAGACTTAGTGGCACCTATGAATGATCTATTTAGACTTATAGTTGGATGTCAGGTCCCTCCACAATAACCTCTCTCATCTTTGACCAAATCAACATCGTTTGACCTTGCCAACGATAGATGCATTCTTGCAAAATGCCTCGGTGGCATTTAGTGTAAAGGTGCCAAGAGCCATATTTTTCATTCTTCACCCTATGGGACCTAATTTATAGTGTTGACAAGTCATGGTGGGTGGGTTTATGCTAGTGGAGGCCCTTTTTTGGTCCCTAGGTGTCCTAATCAAATCAGGCTACACTATACCGACAAAGTCTCTTAAGAGACCTAAGAGCAAAAGAATGCCAAACTTTGACGGAGTAGTCCTTGGACTTTGTGGCACCTACAAATGATCCATTTGGACTTGCACTAGATGCCAAGTCCCTCAACAATAACCTCTCCCAGTTTTGACCAACTCAACATCGTTTGACCCTGCCAACAACGGATTCATTCTTGCAAAATGCCGCACATTCATTCCAACATTAATATGTTCAATATACGCATAGATGAAGCACCTTAATCATAAATTATCACACTCATTTCTACTTGTATTAGAATAACAAATTCACATCTCAACTAGCAATAACTAATATAGATCATGACCTACTTAAATCACCATATAAATTGAATCATTATTTCCATAATAATATAGTCATAGGAGTTAGGTTTAACATCACATTATTCTACCCAATTTATTCTCAAATAATTGCATAATATAAGGGTTATTACCAACAAGATACTTAATGTACATAACTTACCAGATCCACTTACCTGAGTTTCTCCTTTCGTATGGCTAGTGTTGATATCTCTCAAACTACTTCGACAATCCCAATGATCATAATCCAATTCATGGGTGGTCCTCCTCAAGCAAAGATAAACACATTAGTAATTCATTAGAACAATTATAAGTATAACGGTCATCCTTTAAGTCCTATTTGAATCAAGGTCACTTATTAAAAAATGTCACTTCAAAAATTAAACTTAATCACATGAAATTGAAAGCCTATACTTACAAATTAGATAACCACCCTTTGAATTTGATAGAATTAAAAACTAGTATGAGCTAAGGTTAGAGAGTTAAGAGGTCCAATGTTTTATTCACATCCATCAAAGGTAACAACATTCTCAGATGAAATATTGTGATTAGTGTTACAATAAAAAAATCTCTCCTAACATAAGAAAATCAAGGGACAACCTTTGATTCATAACATTAGCAGACATATTTATAGCATGGTGTTTGAAAGAGTTATCTGAAGCATTCACCAAGACTGATGGTACCAACATCATACCAAGACTAGTCACAATTTTATTGAACAACTTGACTAACTAGAATATTAAGGTCCACCATAAGGAATAAGAATATTATAGTATCCATAGGTAAGGTTGGGCCTTACACACTCATAAAGTTCATTCTTTATCAAGACCATACAAACTCTACATTTATTTAATAGATAAGTGTGGTTATGGGAACTGCTCCCGCTAAAATAGATCTAAACCAAATCATAACAAGCATGCCCTATTAGCAAGGGTGTGAGGGAAATAAATAAGTTCAGTCTCAGTCCATAATCAGGATCCTCAGACCCCAAGGGACCCTAATCATATCAACAATTAGGAAGTTTAATATTGTGTTTCAGGTGAGAATGTGCCAGATATCATCACCTTTGTGAGGAGCTTTCTTTTTCTTTTGTACCACTTTTCAATCTTCCAGGCTTCCTTTTTCGATGTGATTCTCAGGATGGGGAGGTTGAGGTTTTTCAGTAATTGTAGTGGGACTCTTACACTTGTCGATGGGGAGCTGCTAATCATTCTCAGGAGTGGATGGTGGTTGTTCTTCTAAGTTCCCCCTGGATTGAAAAGAAACTTGTTGATTATGATGCTCAAGAGGCGTCTCATGTGCTCCTATAGCACACTCAACTGTGTAGTGATGGGGAGAAGCATATTTCTACCATGTGGCTAGGTGATCTAATTTCACTTTGGAGCTAGGATAGTCTACGACTATGAGACCAGTTTTGTAGCATCTTCTATAGTGAAATGATAAGCCTTCGTAGTCCAAAGGTTGGGTCCAGATGCAACCATGAATATTTAAAATAATTTCTTTTGGTAGTTCTTTTGAAATATCCAAATCCACCAAAATGCAAGTGAAGCTTGTATGTATGAAGTCAGATGAATCATTATCTGTTGTTAGGAAGTTTCCAAGAGAATCACCAATTGCTTGGAAACATGAGTCAACCCAGAAATGAAGTGGAAAATTCAGAAGACGAACCCAAATTGGCAAGATGACAGAGGATTTTGTTGAAGGATTGAATAAAGGGTACCAAGGTTTTAACATTAACAAATGTTGCCCCCATTCCTAGAGGGGGCAAAAAATAGTATTGCGATCCTCAACACTATCAAAAACCACCACAAAAAAGCCACTTGCATAGGGATAGATTTCCATATTTTCTTTTAAAACAGGCTTCTAGGTCTCAGAGATCCACATATGGAGTTCTGGGAGGCTTGGCCAGAAGTGGTTGAATCGTTCGATCAATCTATTCTTTGAAAAGTACTCTTCATTTTTAGCTATTTATTTTTTAACTTTAGCAGCTAACAATATTTCGATGGGCTCCCCCGAGCATTGAATAGGTTTGCCTAAGTCTAATCATTCCTTGATATTTGCATGGGGTATATTCCTAGATAAGGCTAAACTAGCATGTAGGTTAGGCTAGACATCTGAAGCCCTAGCATCAAAATTACCTCTCGTCGTGCCATAGACCAATGGGTTGCCAAAGACCAAGAAAGTGACAGAGGTGGGGGAAGGGGCATTTTCTAGCCGCCGCACCTTTGTAGAACTCAATCACTCATAGGATCCCTTGACATATTCCATCATAGAGGAGAGGTAGGGATTTTGATCTTTCACCTTGGTAATGGTTCGTGAAAGGGTGCCCCTTGACCCTTCCCCTAGGTGTGGCTTCACCTTAGCTAGATTCATAATTTCCTCACTGAGGTGGCCTTCATTAGGGATAGACCATGCACCATACTTTATTGTAGGCTATGGAGAAGTAGAGGAAGGATCTTTAGTCTACTCTAAAGGATGTCACCAAGATTGAAATGCATAGTTTCCTTCTAAACCTGTGAATCGATTCAAAACCCTAGTCTCTAGAGATTTCAGCAGTGAGCTCATGGCAGCCCATAAGTTTTCCATACAAACTCTACATTTAGTTAATAATCATTCACTACTATTATTCCTATAATCTTGTATTCCATGTGTGACTCTCTATCCAACCTAATTTCTTTTTAAACCATACACAAGGCCAAACATGTATCTAAAACACCTATTCCTACATAGCCTTTTAATATATGTGACCATTCTCAAGTTAAGCACATGATAAATGTATCAATTATATTAATCACTATCATATCAATAAATATACATCATTTAATTCTCATAATATGTTAACCTCACTTATCAACTTCAATCATTGTTTGCCTACATTTTTTCACAAATAAAGTAATCCATCATTCATTTTTCTTTTATAACTTGAAGGCTTAAAGCCTATGTCAATTTATTAAGGATTTAAATCATATTAAATGTTTTCCCCTTTCATCATCATCTCCCACCACCTTTGTGGAAGGTATAAAATAAGTGTGTTTTACTTTGATTAAGCATAACTTATAGAACATAGATCAAACACTAAGAAAGAAACATTTACCATAAATTAAAATAAATCATTAAAGTGAAGCTACCTGTTGGGACTCCTATGTTTCAAGACAAGTATTTACAAAATCTTGCCAGGTTTCCCAAACAAGATAATCTTGTCAAATCCATCAAAAATTCATACCTTGTTCCTTTTGAAATTCAAGGAAGAAACCCACAAAATGGCTGTCCAAAAATTCTAAGTGTTTTCCTTGTGTTTTTGCCTTTATAGAAGTTTCGGGGCTTCAGGTTCCTGTCTTCCGTCATGCCATTCCTATTAGCTCTGAAGTCCAAGGCTCCAAAATTTGTCTAAGTGTTAATTCTTTCAAAAATCACCTAAGTTTTTTGGGCGTCGGAGGTCAGGCTTGTGACTTTCCATCTTCTTCAAAGCATGTGTTAATGGGAAGGCCCAACCACCGAAATCCACCAAGGTTTTTGAAAATTTTCTAAGTATTGTAGATTTCAAAGATCAGGGTGGTGGTCTTTTGTCTTTTTCTAGGAGGGCTGAAGGAAGAAGGTTCGGTGGTCAAAGTCTGTCGAGGTATTTCTTTAAGTGTTGTGGGCATTGATAGGCGGGAGTTGTCTTTTCTTTCTCCTTTCTTTTGAAAGGTAGAAGGAAGAAGGTCTAGCAACTGATCCCCGATGGTTTCAAAATTGCGCTAAGTCTTGCGAGCAGTGGAAAGTTTCTTTTCATCCTTCTTTTTGGAAGGCATAAATTAGAAGGCCCGATGGTTGAAGTACGATGAACTAAGATTCTTCCAGGTGTTGAGGAAGGGGAAGGATGAAGGCCTGAGGTCTGACCCCCAGCGATTTTCAAAGTTTTTCTAAGTATTTTAGGTCAGGTGATTCTTTTCTTCCTTTTCAAAGTGCATGGTGCAAGGTGGAGGCCCAACCTCTGAAGCTTGATTTGTCAAGGCAAGATTGACTGGCCTTTGCTACTCTCCCCGTCATCTAGAAATGCCCAAAATACGTAGGAAAACATGCCAACTTCTTGGATTGCCATTAATGCGAAGTGGGTAGTTGAAATCAATGCTTTTATTGCAATTGGTGGGTTGTTGAGGGTTTTCCTACCCATTTCACTCTCAAGTCTGCATTGAGAAGGCTATAAAGATAGGTTCGAGACTCTTTTCAAGAGTTGGCCTTTTGGTAGTTCTTCAGGAGACAAAGTGTGGAGCTCTCTAGGGTTTCAAAGAACAAAAGGTTCCAGTTCTCTAGTAGGCAACATATAGGTTATGAAAGGTTTCATATTGATTTCAAGAATCAGTGTATGAACTTCTCCTTCTTTTCATGTAATTTTTCAAAGAAATCCTAAGTTTTAGATAGGGTTTCCTCTTGCCACACTTCGTGGTATGTCGGTGTAGACACCCAAAATTGTCCCAACTTTGTCCATGTATTGCAACACCTTGTCAAAAATATTACCTAGACAGCTTGTAGCATTTTGTCTTAAATCCCACTCTTAATCCCACTTATTCCATTAGCCAATTAATTAAGTAAATTTTATTTATTTAATTAAAATCCCATTCAATCCCATCCTTATCCTACTTAGCCAATTAATTAAATAAATTTATTTATTTAATTAATATCCAACTCATATCCCAACTAATTCAAATATTTTATTTGAAGTAAGTTCTCATTATAAGCCGACTTTCCAATTAATTAAATAAATTTTATTTATTTAATTAATTTATCTTATCATTTAGCCGACATGTGTGCCTCTTTCATTTAAAAAAGATAAGTGGTACTACAGCCTTTTATTTAATATCTTTTATATGTAGTACTTTTTATGTACACAAGCATACATGAGCCCTATTTTCCTTGACACTTGTCAAATGACTACAACTCCCTTGAAGAGTGGGAATACCTAATCAATCCTAGCCGTCCACATCAATCAATTAGCTTTTTAATCTCAACCATTCATTTGAACCAAGCCTTTCCTATAAATCAAACCCCTCATAAGCCATTAGCATGCATTGAGCCTCATATACCCTTATTCTATCAAATTTTCTATAATGCATGGAGCTTCAAGTAACATTATTCTGTCAGATTTTCTAATGCATGGAGCTTCAAGTAACATTATTCTGTTGAAATTTTATTAGAGCCTTTGCATCCTTCATCTATCAATCATCCTCATATCATCTTTATCTTAATGTTATGCTGCAGAAATGAGCACCCAACATTCCTCCAACAATAACCCTTCAAAATCTTGCATGCTCATGCGAGGTGGAGAAGAGCAATGGAGATAAATCAAGCATAGCGTGGAGATCGGTTTGCATTTACATTTGTTATTTTGATTTTCATGTTGTCTTGTGCTTCATTGTGCATTGCTAGGGTTTTTATCATTGCTATTTATTCATTTGCCCTGATTTGCAATTTTACCCTAACTACATTTGGCACGCCCGGTGGGACTCACTTCGCTTGATCTTTTTTGCAGGTTTATGCACTTTGATTTGTAGGTTGAAGATATGTTATATTGCTGATTTTTTTTATTTAGGACCAGATCTGTTGCAGAGGGTTTTTTGTTTTACACAGGTCCTGGAAAAAAAAGATCTTAGATTCGTTGGAAAGAGGACTTCGAGAGTTTTCCGAAAAGTGGTTACATTAAAGATTTGGATCAGTATTCAAAGAGTTATGACGATTTGAAGTTGACCCAGCGATTCTAATTTTTCAGAAATTTTTGACGCGCGACCTTTTTGCTGATTTTTTTTATTTAGGACCAGATCCGTTGCAGAGGGTTTTTTGTTTTACACAAGTCCTGGAAAAAGGAGATCTTAGATTCATTGGAAAGAGGACTTCGAGAGCTTTTCGAAAAGTGGTTACATTAAAGATTTGGCTCAGTATTCAAAGAATTATGATGATTTGAAGTTGACCATGCGATTCTAATTTTTCAAAAAAATTTGACGCGCGACTTTTAGAAAAAAAAAATCATATCTTTCAATCTAGCTAACCAAATCACATTCTGTTTTCTGCAGGTGGTTAGAAATATTTAAATCTATTTTTCTATATCATTATTTTCAGATCTATAGTACAAATGGATTTTTTGTCAAAAAAATAATTCTTTTCAAACCCTAGTTTATGATAATAGCTTTCTTCTATGCAAGTTTACTTGTTTCTTTTTGGAATTGGTGACTTGTAGGTGCATCTAAGGAGCTGGAGCAGCATTGGCATCAACATCTACAGCAATTTGGATAGCAAAATAATCAGGTGCACTCATTCTAATCTTTCATCTTAATCATTGTTTGAATCACACATTTTGATTTTGGGCTTAAATAAACAATTGTTTGCAAATTCACATCAAAAAAATTGGGCTAAAACAAACCATTGTCTTTCATCACATTTGGATTTGGGTTTTAAAACAAACAAGTGCTTGCATTGTCTTCCACACATTGAATTTCTAAGGTTAATGAACCCCATGCGAGTGTGACCAAGTAAATGTGTATGCTCTCTCCTCGTGTCCCAACACGAACTTGGAGATCAAAAATATTTACTTGTGTTGCTTTTGTTTAGCCTTAGAGAGGCCTGCCTTGGTATCCATCCCAAAGGAACGACCTCAAGCGGTACTTTCATCCGGTCCGCTATAAAAATCAGAGGATAAGGCGAAAGCCAAGTCTAACCGGTATTAGCGCTCACCATACAGTGCTAACTCGAAAGGAGGTGTACCTTTGTGTATATTAAAACTCCTAGTAGGGTTAGTTAAAGTCTTAAGTGGCTTGCTGGATGCTCGTGGGGTGCCGGTCCCCCGGATTTTCATTAGAACCTCCTTGTGATAGTGGCCTTGCCTTAACTAGGACTTGTTGAGTGTCTTCACATGCTTGCTTAACCTTCATCACATTCTTCCAAACTAACAACTTGCTTATGTGTCTTGTGTGAGTGATTCATGTGTGTATATGCATAATCATTTGTTTGAATATTGCCACATCAAGCTCTAAACACCCAAACATATAAAGACAAGTCATCCTACACATTCTTCCAATAACATTCAAACCCAATCACTTTCATCCCAAACATAGCCTAGTTATCATCCAACCCTTCATATCCACATTATCCAAACAAGCCATATCATCATCCAAATCCCTAAACAAGCACTTGCTAAAAGGACTTAAGACAAACACTTGGTGAGAACATGCCTACACTAGAGGACCCAACAATCAAATTCTAAAGATTCCTCCAAAATATTTATCAAGGATCACAACCCCTAAACGAAGACGTCATTGAAATATTACAATTCTTCATCCAAAGAGCTCAACCCCACGCAAGCCAATCACCTCAACTGCAACACTTCGTAGCCCAAGTCTAACACCTTTTAGCCACTAGTCGATCTCGACAAGTACAACAATCCTTAGCCATTCACTATCAACCTAATCCACCTTATAGCCACATATCATATCCATCCACTTCCTATCAACTTAATCCACCTATCCACCAAGTCAATGCCACATTAACCTATGAACATCAACCTCAAGCTTATCCAATCCCTCATGTCACCATTCCAATGCACTACCAAGCCCATCCACAAGGCAATCAAGTGATATCACAAGAACAACATGCAAGTCCAAATAGCCCTTTGTACATAAATCAAACAGGTCCAAGTACACCTTTTCAACAAGACCATCAAGCACCATTGATAGATCTAAATCCACCTTTCCAACAAGAATCATATCCAAATCCCAATGGCCCCTTGTACATAAATCAAATGAGTCCAAGTTATCCTATGCAAGATCTAATAACCTTTGACAAGGGAGATACCAATCTAGAGTGGCCACCACCATCCAATCCCATGCCAACACATGAGCCAACAAGTCCTATCCCAACACCACCATGTGATCCCATTCCTAGTCCATTAATCCTTTCATCTTCCAAATCACCAAGCCCTTCATCACCATGTCATTCTAATCATTCACCAAAGGATGCGGCTGAGATAGTTTTACAAAGGATGCTTGAAGCAAAACTCATTGAAATTCCTGAAGTCAGACCATGTGAAGAAAGTCCATATGATGAGCATGATTATTGTGCATACCATAGGACCAAAGGCCACAATACAAATCAATGCCCAATATTTGTTCCAATTGTTTACAAGGTGTACCTACCTATAATGGGAAATCATGCCACATCATTCAAATCCCATGTGTCACCCTCATCTAGTCCAAATCCTAATCCACCCAATCCAATTAGCCCTCAACCTAATCCTAATCATAAGCCTACAACACCATCTATTATTATCACTCATCCATTATATTTCTCATTCACTCATACCCTTGCGAAGGATGTGATCCATTGGCTACTAGCTAGGAATAAACTATCTCCATGTCAAACACCCATTCATGAGCCTACCAAAGAGCTTCCAAAGGTCATGTCCAATCATATATCCCCATGCCAAACACCTATCCTTGAGCCTATCCAAGAGCCTTCCATTAACATACCTAGCCCTTCAAGCCCATCATGTGACCTACAAGACATCAAGCCTATTCAAGAGTCTCTTATTGTGAATCCAAGTCAAGAGTCATCATGTTCTCATGTTGTTGACCAAGAGTCATCTACCTCCATTCAAGCAACCCAAGAGGTATGTCAAAGGTTTAATCCTAAACATGTGGAAACATTAAGCTCTAGTCCAACTCAAGATCAAAACACTTCCATTCAACCTATCCATAACATGTACCTTCTTTATGATCAAGATGATACCTATGAAGCTGTTATCCATGAGCACCTTGATCCTATCCATAATCCTATGTCTATTCATGAGCAAGATATCCACATTGCTCCTAGTCATCCACCATCTAGCCCTATTCATAATGAGCAAACATCCACTTGTCATAATGAGACATGTGCCTCTCAAGAACACATAAGCATAGAAGATCAAACAACTAGCTTGGATCTTAGCGAACATAATCAAGATCCTAATGATCATCCTTCCACATCCACCATCGATTCCACTTCAAATCCACCATCATGTCCACTTGGTCTTACCAGCTTCCTCCATGAATGTTCTTCCTTAGGACAACAAAGACCTTTAGCTACTTCATCTTCTCCATCCAATAAAGAGTTCAAGTCTAATGTTCAAAGCACACCAAGTCCCATAGTCAATCGCATATCTCCATCCAAAAGCTTACTTCCATCCAAAACTTCCATTCCCTTCAAAAATCCCACAAGCAAAACAAAAGCACTAAAAATCCTAAGTTCATGTGGGTTCCTAAATCACTTTATCAACCATCTCCTAAGCAAACATCTCCATTGCTTCCTACCCCACCATCCAATCAAAAGCTTCAATGTTTATCACGATGTGTGCAACCATTGGTCATGGTTCCCTTCCATTCCAAAACATTCCCTCATGCCTCCATCTCCCCATCTTCCATCCATTATCCTACATATCTCCTCAATCACCTTCCTATGGTCCATGCTTTTGCATAAGCCTACATAATCCACATCATAGTCCACTATCCCCATCCATCTATCCTTGCATCAATCTTGCATAATCCACATCCTAATCCACTATCTACCTAATCCATCTCCCATCCATGCAATCCCTTATCAACATCTATGAGCATAATGACATGGTCCATGCGAAGACATCATCCATCTCTAATGGGACACTATCACCTCACATAGCACTAGCCACTTGAGTCCCTCCTATCCATTACCATGGTGAAAACCTGGCAAATAGGTGCCATGTGTAATTGTCATGCTATCCCATCAAAGCAAAAAGAAGAAAAAATAAAAATCAAAAAAGTAAAGATAAATCCCTTCGTCCAACGGTGAAAACCTAGTAAATAGGCACCTTGGATAAGTACCATGATGAAAACCTGGCAAATAGGCGTCATGTGTAGGTTGATCTTCTATGTCACTTACACTTGGGGGCACATTGTCTCATCCAACCTATCCATTTCCAAACTACCTATCCCATTATATCATTTACCATCCTACATTCCTTATCCATTACATAAACATGCCTATCCTACTGAACCCATTCATCCACCCTTCCTCCTTTTGATCTTGATAAAGACATAGGGGTAAAATGTTGAAACATGTTTGGATATTTCTTGACATACCTTCTTTCCAAACCAAGTCCTATCCATTGACCATTTATCTATCCCATTCAAACCAATCCATCATGTCATCCCTTGGTCATGAACTTTGTCATGTAAAAATCCTAAGCATTACCACCTAGAATGGGGCAAGTTCTTCCTATGCGACATAGTCTTTGAAGATCACATCCTAGCTCTCTTATGATCCATCCACTATGGTGTATCCTTATCATGAACTTTCCATCTTATAGCTTATCCCCATCTATTTATCATGAGCTTTCCTTTTATGGCCTATCCTCTTATCTATCCATCCAACTCTCATGAACCTTCCATCCCATCCAACTATCATCAGCCTTTCATCTTATCCACTATCATCCATCCTTTTATCCATCCAATCCCATTCATCCATCCTTGCACCTAGACTTGGTTTTCTCCCTTGTCATTGGTATCAAGCACAAAGGCTACCCATATTGTAAATCCATTGGCATTTTCTAAAACATTTCAAAAACTCTAAAAAAATTAAAATATATCAAAAATCCCAAAAATTCAAAACATTTCAAAACACAAAAAAATCAAAATATGTCAAAAAATCCAAAAAAATCAATATCCAATGCAAAATCCAAGCAATAAAACCAATCACATCATCCAAAACAATCCATTCCATAAACATTCACTCAAATCAAATCATCATCATCAATTCTTCCTATCAATAACATTCATTCATCCCTTTCAATCAATCCATTTCTAATTATATCAATCAAATCAATCTAAGCAATGATCTTAAATCCAAGTCACATTAATTTGTATCAAGCACGCTAATCAATCAAGGAACATTGTCCAATCAAATCAACAGGTTTTGATCCTAATCTTGTCATGAGCCCAATCAATCAAATCATCAATCATCATCAATGGGATATAGCGTTCCCACATCTTGTGTTGATCTAGGGATATAGCTTTCCCCACAATGACAACACTATCATTATCAATAATCAATCAATCATTGGTTTATGACTTGACAAGGGCAATACATTGTTTGTTTTACATCCTTTGAGCATACTGAGAACACTTGCTTATGCTTAGATTGAGTGGACACTCTAATCATCACACCATCACTATCATCATTCAAAATAATCCAATCATCAACACAATCAACCCAGCAATAGCAAACATCAAAACCAAAGCACATCAAGCTAGCCATCAAAACAAATCCACTAACTTCAGCAAATCAGAAGTAGCTCAATCCACCACATATCATCACATCATCAACATTTCATTAATCAATTCAATCCATTTTCATCATCTCATCAATAAAACAATCAGAACTACATCTCATTTCCATCGTTAAGTGCCTTGATCCCGTGGATATAGGGTATGTAGGCAGTCTGGAGTACGAAGGAAGTGCCCAGATTCAGACACAAGCGATTTCCTCTTTCTTCTCTCATCATTTCTTCTATCATCTATCTTATACATCATCAATAAACAACTTCTTCCAATCAATCTATCATAGCACATCAATCTCAGTCAAATCAATCTTCATCCATCATTTCCTCATCTTTAAATCATTCCAAACAAAGATCCAAATGCAAGCCACTCCTTAATCCATACCAATCAAGTTAATCAATCAAGCCAAGTTATCCAAACGCAATCCATGGTCTTGATCCTAGCCTTGTTGTAAGCCAAATCAATCAATCAATTAGCCAATCAACCAACCAACTCAGCAAACAAACTTGTGTTGATCTAGGGATATAGCTTTCCCCGCAATGACAACACTCTCAACCATCATCAATCAAACAATTAATCATTGGTTTACAGCTTGACAGGGGCAATACCTTGTTTGTTTTTGAATCATTTGTGCATGCTTGCTTGCTTGCTTGTGTGTGTTATCTTTTTATCTTGCATTTGTATCACATCCGTATCATTCCAGCTAATATTCATATCTTGTGTATGTTGGAATAGCTTTTTGCACTATCCTTTGCATCTAAGGTCATATCATACCTTTTGTGCATTAGGACTTTAATGCTCTAAGTTTACTTCCTCATACATTAGACAAGGTTGTATTACGCTGGGGCATGAGACACATCGTCACCCTGGTCCTTATACCTTGGTGCATAACGTCTTGTGCTATATCAAACATCATGGTTGCTCACATTCATTACAGCATAACACATCTTTATTTTTTCTATCTATCCCCTATCTTTCTTTTGCAGCCAAGCCATTTCTTTTCGAGAGCATACCCGTGTTTGTCCAACCCACATATCCTCTCGAGGGGGCATCATCATCCTATCTTTCTATTCTCATCCTATCTTATCATCATCATCATCCTTTTCCCTCTATCCATACCTTAGCTTCTTTGAAATGATGTTACTCGACATAAATCTTATCATCTCGAACATCATCTCAAAGAGGGGCAAAATGTAGACACCCAAAATTGTCCCAACTTTGTCCATGTATTGCAACACCTTGTCAAAAATATTACCTAGACAGCTTGTAGCATTTTGTCTTAAATCCCACTCTTAATCCCACTTATTCCATTAGCCAATTAATTAAATAAATTTTATTTATTTAATTAAAATCCTATTCAATCCCATCCTTATCCTACTTAGCCAATTAATTAAATAAATTTATTTATTTAATTAATATCCAACTCATATCCCAACTAATTCAAATATTTTATTTGAAGTAAGTTCTCATTATAAGCCGACTTTCTAATTAATTAAATAAATTTTATTTATTTAATTAATTTATCTTATCATTTAGCCGACATGTGTGCCTCTTTCATTTAAAAAAGATAAGTGGTACTACAGCCTTTTATTTAATATCTTTTATATGTAGTACTTTTTATGTACACAAGCATACATGAGCCCTATTTTCCTTGACACTTGTCAAATGACTACAACTCCCTTGAAGAGTGGGAATACCTAATCAATCCTAGCCGTCCACATCAATCAATTAGCTTTTTAATCTCAACCATTCATTTGAACCAAGCCTTTCCTATAAATCAAACCCCTCATAAGCCATTAGCATGCATTGAGCCTCATATACCCTTATTCTATCAAATTTTCTATAATGCATGGAGCTTCAAGTAACATTATTCTGTCAGATTTTCTAATGCATGGAGCTTCAAGTAACATTATTCTGTTGAAATTTCATTAGAGCCTTTGCATCCTTCATCTATCAATCATCCTCATATCATCTTTATCTTAATGTTATGCTGCAGAAATGAGCACCCAACATTCCTCCAACAATAACCCTTCAAAATCTTGCATGCTCATGCGAGGTGGAGAAGAGTAATGGAGATAAATCAAGCATAGCGTGGAGATCGGTTTGCATTTACATTTGTTATTTTGATTTTCATGTTGTCTTGTGCTTCATTGTGCATTGCTAGGGTTTTTATCATTGCTGTTTATTCATTTGCCCTGATTTGCAATTTTACCCTAACTACAGTCGGTAACCATTGATCAGATGAATATGACAGATTCTTACAATATTACATGCTATGTGATGATCTCTTCTATGGTTGTAGATGAATGATTTTATTTTGATGAAGGATTACTAAGTATATTCTTTACTGGTTATTGTCTTTTCTGCATCTGGGTATCCAGAAAGTGCTTGTTTCATTTTTATATTATCTACCTTCTGTTGAATTGTGGACTTTGTAGTCCATCATAATAGGCACATGTCTGAAATGTCTGATCACTGACACCTATTTTAAAAACTAAAAAAAACTTATCAAGTGTGAAATAAATAGTTAGTATTGCATGCATTGTTGTGGTTCTATGTTGAAACCAAGAAATATTGTCAATGAGTCTTCAAAGTGTCAATTCTAGCAAACCAAACAAGCATACTCACACCTTCCATTATTACAAGAAGTGCCTTTCATTAGCTTAAATAGAGATTTTAGTGCAGCAATCTTGTCTTAATCTAGTGATTGAGTTTAGGGATTAGGACATCAGTTGGACCTATTGTTGCAATAATATGACCTTGAGAACATCTTCCATTATTCTTAATCCTTGTTAAGGGATACCTCTAGGAACACCCTCCCTGGTCTAGCTAAGTTAGAAGTGAAGGGGAGATTATCAATTCCCAACCATTGTCCCTTAATCATCCTTATCATGTTGATGAACCTCTTCTCTATCTCCTTGATGACAACCCTAGCCTCAAAGATCAAAGAATGTTCTAGGGATTAAGATAAGCTATTTTTGGACCCAACAGATTAGCGCCATTACCGAACTGATCAAAAACTTTGGTTCAGATTTGAAGCCCTTGGTAATAGTAAATCTTTAATTCTAATTGTTGTAGTATTGAAAAACAGTGTTTGTTCAATTTTTTCTTCCCAGTAGGGGAAGTGGCGACTTTATTTTAACAACCCAGAAAATAATTGTTGTTTGAAAAGGAAAAGAGCTTCAAAATGAATAGAGGAAGAAACCAGGAGTAGTCTGGGCATGATGAATCCTCTAGCAATACAGGAAATAGGAGTAGATGGAGGGCAAGAAACATCAATGTGATGCCTCCATTGAATACCCAAGACCAAATAGGTACCTCTGGCAGAAATGATACATTTTATGATTTGAGAGGTCAATATCAATATACTTTTGAAGACTCTACAAATAACATACTCAAAACAAATAGAAGGATGAATAGGAATGAGTATGATGTTAGAAGAAATGAGAATATGGTTCATAGAGGAAGTAGAGATAGGTCTTGTGGTCTAGATTTAAGAGCATTTGGAATGCCCAGTGAGAATGAAGTGACATATTAGACTACTAGATACCCTTCTTCTCCCACAAGATCACTTGGAAGTTGACATGATACAATTCCTAATGAGGAAAATCAACAATGGCATCTTGGTGATGGGGAAAGAGAAAGAAGAATCCAGGATGAACACACCTTGCTTGATCAAATTAGGAATAGGTAAAGAGATGTGCAAGCCTTACTTGACCAACAACAAGCTCAACTTGCCTAGTAGGCCCAGGTAAATCAAAATGCACAATAGCATGGCTATAATCAACAGTATAACCATCAGAACAATCAAAGACATCAACAACAACAACAAATGGGACATCAAGGTATGAATCATGCCCATGCTCAAAATGTTCATAATCAGCCACCACATAATCAAGTGAATCAACAACATCACAACATTCAGAATCCTAGGCCTGCACAACGAAGACAAGCATAGAGATTTCCTCCATTGAGGTAGCCATTGCAAGCTGGGAGGTATAAACAACTTGATTCCTTTGGCATACATGACTTTCCAAATCTAATTCCAAATGAGATTAGGGAAAAGATTCCTAGGTTTCAAGGCAATAATGATGTCACAAGTGAAGAGCACCTTAGGCACTTTATTAATGTCACTGATGAGTATGAAATTGAGGATGAAGATGTTATGATGAAATTGTTTGTACATTCATTGAAAGAAAGTGTTAAGGAATGGTATAAGGCTCACACTAACAACAGTATTGACTCTTGGGAGGAGTTCATGAGGGTATTTAGATTGCAATATGGGGATAGAATTGATCCCAAGTTTGCCATCCATGAACTCACAGCCATCATAAAGGCACTGAATGAAATAGTAGCTGATTTTAACAGCCACTTCATCATGTCAATGAGAAAGGTATTGTTGTGATGCTCACAACACGCCCCATTTTACTTCTTAGCAAAATGAGGACCCTTGTTGTGGCTGTGGCTTTTTGCTAGTGTGGGGGTTTGCTTGGTGGTAAAGGGAAGAGGAGGTAAAGGTTACAAACCTTGTTGAAAATTGAAAAAATTAGTATTAAGTACCAGAGTATAATAGGGGTGAATTCTTTGTAAAAAATGAATAAGGGTTGCTTTTTGAACCATTTCAAAATTCCCAATATTCTACAAGATATGCGTGTTTTGGTAAAATGCATTATAGGAAGGTTTGTATGTTGCATGTACAAGGTTGTTTGTATGTGGAGTTGTTGTATTAATCGCATAGGGTTGTTGATTTTATGAATCATTATACTTGTATACATATTGTTAATGTTTTATTCTTTACATACAAGTCGGACCCTATGTGATTCGAAAGTGAAATGGATAATTAGTTAAGTCCACGGTTTGTATCTCGGGTTGTATGTCTGGCGAAAAGAAAGATACAAGGTGATATACAACACGATATATATATCACAGACCCAAGGAGAATATGAAATTTGGTTTTATTAAAGTATGTTTTGCAATTTGTATATTGCATGCTTCAGGTTTATACCTTTCGATATACATACAGTGCGAAAATCAAAGAGAATTAAATCTGATATTAGTGATGCACCGTACCTTAATGTATATTGAAGGATGCATTCACTTTATATACATGTGTGGAGCCAAAGGGTTATGCAATATGGTTTGTAAAAGATGAGGAGTCCGGGATGATTATATAAAGGAGTTTACATGTATCGAGGCTTGTATCTAAGAGTAGATACAAGTATTGTTGAATCATTGAGATACAAGTGGGAAAGTAAAGTGGGTCCCATAGTTTGTATCTCAAGATTGTGTATTGTATCAACAAACAAATAAACAAGCTGACATACAAGAAATGATACAAGCAAAAGATGCAAGATGGATTCGAAAAAGAAGTTAAATAAAGGAAAGGTTTTGTATGTTTTGGGGCAATTGTATGTTAACAATATACATCTCCGATATACAAGGAAATGAAAGACATCGCCAGAAAGATAAAAGGTAAACAAGGGTTTGTATGGGTTGTTTGTATGTGCACTTGTATCTATGTCACATACATTGCGATATACAAACCAAGGATACAAGCACGGATATAAAGGAAAAGAAGTTAACATTGTTTATAACTCATTGCATATAGACTTGTTTATTGAAAAGATACAAGGGGGACATACAAAGAACAATATACAAAGAAAGATAGAAGAAAACGTGATGTATGCAGAAAATAAGCTAATGGATAGAAGGTTTAAAATAAAATGATGAAATAAGAAACGGAGTCGTAGGTGCATTAATTGTTGTAATTAATGTTGATCTAACACTGAAAAGAGTAAAATTCAACAGGTTATGGTAAATTTGAAGCTATTTTTCTTTCAAATTTGCATTGTCAAAATTAAAATTGCAGAAAGAAGAATTGCTACAAAAATTGAACAAAATTCATCGCGGGACACAATTTCAGAAGCTAGAACAGAGTAAAAAATGGTAAACTAAGTCAATGACGTAAGGTTGAGCTGTCGAAAGATACAGGTATTTATCTTAAACGCCATTATAGTTTAGCTAAGTTAAAAGTGCAAGTAACTTTCAGTAATTTCATTTTGAAATGTAAGCATTCAGTAAATTACTCTGTTTAAATTGTTAATTAGCTAGGTTGGGTTAAACAAGGTGAAAGTCAAAACGAGAAAAGACAAATGGGGGTTAGGGTAAAATGTAAAAAAATAGAAAAGTCGTAGTAAAACCCTAGGTAAGAAGGTAAAACAGAAAGTAAAAAAATGCATTTTTTAAAGGATGGCCCCAAAGCAGAAAAAGGTAGATACAGGAGGTGAAGTTAAAAAAGAAAGGAAGCTGCGTAAAGAAATAGAGAAGGAGGAGTTGCCACTACATAGAGGGTACCCTTCATTGATCAGTACCAGTGGAGTGGGGACAGACACCAACATAGGGAGCTATGATGCGAACGATATTTTGCAGAAGATCATAGCAGCAGATGCTACACCTGACATGAGGTGTATTTGGGAGAGTGGATTGTACAGGGCTGTGGGTTTTTCGTTAGCTATGGAAGCTAAGGATTTGTGTCTAGATTGCATATACTTGTATGACCCAGCTAATGTTCCATGATAGACTCATTGCAGACTTATCCACAGAAGGGATTACAAGAACATTTGGTTTGGAAAGACATGAGAAAATGGTGGATATTGATATAGACCAGTATAATGAAGATTTCAATAATAATGAGAGGGACTGTAGAAGCAAGATTTTCTACAGTTGGTACAGTGTAGAAAATAAGCCCAAGGTTGTGGCAAGAGTGCACAAGAATTTGCAAAGAATATACTTTAAGGAAGAAATATACTTGATGATTACAATGTTAAGCAGATTAGTGGGATTGGAGATGGTACTAAGTGTGAGCCTTGGATGTTCACTGTCATCCAGTTCATGAGGGAAGAAAAAAAAGAGCAAGGACAAATTCACTGGGCTAAGGCTATAAGCACAGCCATATGGAAACAGGCAATGCTAAGAAAGAAAAAGATGATGCCTTTCTATGTCCTCATATATATTATATTAATGTGCAGTAGAGGTTCAACCATTCATACATGGGATAGACAAGGTTGGAACCTTAGGAAATGGTCCAGATCAGAAGCTGGTATATGAACATTATCCTGATTTACAAGAAGAAAATGCATTCAGGAAGTATGCTCTGTGAATGATGTATTCTATACATACATGGTTAGAATTTTAAGGGAAGAGCCAGATAAGAGATTATCTAAAGATGTAGAGGATACAATTGGGCTACACAGTTCCTGGTATATTCAATTTCAACATTTTACTTACATCAAAACTGAGGGATTTGAAGGAAAACCTCTCATGTTGCCCAGGTATCCTTCCAATAAATTAATTGTTCTGGAGTTCTCAAGGTAGAATTTGAATGCCTTTAAAATGTACAAGAAGAGGTTTAACAAAGGGAATCTTAAGTTACCTTGGGCAGTTGGTAGGTATTCATGTTACAATGAAGATGTTGTTGGTTATTCAGAAAAAGAGTTGAGGTATTATGGATTTGAGGAGTTTGAGTTGGCCCGAAGGTTTGATCCCTTTCATAGAATCCAAAATACAATTGATTCTAAATTCAAACATCAAATACATATTGAAGATTTTTGGTCAGACTGTAAGAATGATAAAGAGGTAAGAAAGAGGGCTCATAAAAGATTAACAGTTGATCAAATGAGGTCTATGGGAGACATCTAAGTTCCTCCAGAGGTTAAAGAAGATGATAAATTGTTGCACCATAGTTATGAAAGTGCCAGGCTTGCTCCTATTGGAGAGCCTGATTGGTCACAACCATGGAACACTTCTTTGGACACATTGTCCAAACCGGTCATCTTGTTTTCGAAGACATGGTTGAAAGATAGAATTGAAGAACTTAACGCTGAAGGAGTGGAGATTACATATCCAAAGAACGGAAAAAAAGAGAGTAAGGGAGCATAGTGATGATCTTCAATGCTTCTATGAAAAGAAAAGAAAGATTGTGGAAGCCAAAATTGTGGAGAAGGATAAAAATGCTACTCTGATGGATCCTTATGCATTAGGAGTGACAGTAGCAGTGTCATCTAGCACATTTATGGAGGCAAAGTCATTAAGCCAAGATATTAGTACAAAAGAAGCACATGCCTCCAAAGAAATAATAGGACAGAAGGTCAAGAAAGCAATACCAGTGAGCATATCAAAAGGGGAGACTTCAAAAAAGAGTGAAGTCATAGGAGAACAGCAGGTAGGTGCTAAGTTGAGTGATATACCTAGTGCATCCACCTCAGCAGAAAAAAGACAAGCATATGCTCAGGTAAAGATAGAATTGACTAAAGAAATGCTGCAAGGGTCAAAAGTGCATGAAGCCAAACAAGTCACTAAGACTATCCACATTGAAGATGACAGCAGTGAAAGTGAAGAGAGAGAAATGGATTCAGGAAAAGAAGTTGGAATGGAAGAAGAAGAATCCAGTGAATTTTTAAGTGAAGAAGAAGAGCAAGACACTCAGGCTGAAATGGAAACTGAACAAGGTTTAGTGTCTGAAAAGGAAACGGTACAAGAAGAATCAGGAACAATAGATCTTTTTGGTACTTTGGTTTCTCCTGAAATAATAAAGGATGTACAAGATGTAGCACATAAAATTGAAGAATCTAAAAAAGAAGATGCACTTGAGGAAACAGTAAAGGAAACACCTGCTCAAGCCAAAGAAGAAACAGGAGCTGGTATCCCTAGTGTAGATGTATTAAACTTTCTAAACATGTATGGTGAACAAAGTGAAGAAGAGAAGAATATAGAAAGCAGAAAGGAACAAGGAAAAGAGACAAAAGAAGCTGATACAAGGGTAGGTTCACCTTCACATACAGAGCAAGTATAAAAGGAAGGTGAAACTACAGAAGATGAAGCAAATAAACCTGAAGGTGAAGAAAATACAGAAAACATTGATGAAGATAAATCTGAAAAACAAACGGAAGATATATAGACATGACAAATGTAGAACAAACAAATAAAGAGGAAGACCAAGAAAAAGAATCATCAAGGAAAGAAGGTCTTGAGGAAGAGGATGAAGGTGGAGGGGATACAGAAATTGAAGAGGAAGAAAATGAGGGTGAATCTAAACAACAGAATGATCCAATGATACAAGAGCCAGCCCCTCAACAGCAGCCTCCTCCACAACAGCAATAGGAACAACAACAGCAACAACAAGAGCAAGGAGAAGTAGAAAGGCCTCAGGAAAAGGTAATCAATGAAGAAAAGACTACTGAAGGCACAAAAGAAGTTCTAGCCTGGTTAGGTGCAGAGATAAGGAAAGAAAAGGTGGAGGTACAATTAGTACCTATAGACATCAAAAGTCTATTGGGTGATACAATGCCAAGGAAAGAAAGGAGAAAGGCCAGAACCATGTCAGCAATACAAAGGGGTCCAGATGGATCTAGGACGCTGAACTTGGCCATGCCACAAAAAGAGAAGGCAAAAGGAGAAATAACACTAGATGAATATAAAATACTCAATTTTGACCTAGGGCATACAACAAGGGAACAACACATAAGTGAATGGGAGGATATGCACCAGGCTACAACAGAAATGTTAAGGAGGGATAAAGGTAAACAGGAATATTTGAAAGGACACATTATCTAATTACAACAATTCATTAGGGGAATATTTGATCCCAATACAATAGTACCAGAATTGCCTAGTGAAATAGCAGTTGTGTCTAAAGATGAAATAAAAGATATGGAAAATAAGAGGCTTAAAGCCAATGTTTTTGAAGAGTGGTTCAAGGAATTCATGCAAGAAGGAGAAGAGGTAATTAAATAAGCAATGAAAGGATGGGAATTGGCTACGATGGAAAAGAATAAATGCAGTATACTTGTATATAATGGTCAATTTAGAAGAGAAGAGTGCAAATTTGAATTGGAACAGCTAACAAAAATTGAAGAGAGAGCAAAGGAATTAATAAATGAAAGAGTAATCACCCCTTCGATGGCAAATCAAGTGCCACAGGCAAGGCTAGAGTTAAATTTGAGGATGATAATCTCAGAAGGTCCATAGTAGCCACTCAGGGTTTAGAAGAAAAGGTAGATAACATGATCAGAATGCATAAAAGGATAGTGGAAAGGCTCTTAGATCATGAGTGCATGGATACACCAGCATATGAACTTCAAAGGGCATTAATAGAATTTAAAGCCATTTTTACACCATGTATGGATAATCCAGAGGCATATCTAAGTAAACAAATGATTGATTCATTGATGGAGGAAAGTGCTAAGATGAATAAATAAAAGAAGAAGAGTGAAGGTTCAAATAAAGAAGAAAAGAAACTGAAAGAAGGGGTTACAATGCAGGAATATGTATGGATAAAGAGTCTAGGGGGAGGTCGCACCTTTATAGAAGGTATAATTAATAATTTCAAAACATATTTGAAGGAGTAAGAAAATGTAAAAGGGAGCAAACAATACTAATAAAAGGATCAAGTAAAGGGTATCTGCAGGCAGGGTCAACAAGAAAGAAAAGTCAAAAGAGGGGAATCTTATTTTGAAAAGATTCCAATGGCATCCTTTGAGGTAGAAAAGATACCATAAGGATATTTTGAAGAAACAATTAGAAACAAATGTGCACCCTTGATCAATAATAGATGAATACTGACTATAGATTGGATTTTGTAGCCGTAGCAGTTTGAAGCTCCAAATTCTATATAAGAAGCTCTGGTACTTGTATATTAGTTACACAGGGATTTTTGAGATATAGCTTGCACTTGTAATTTGTTTGGACATTTGGTTAGAGAAGTATTTTAGTTTAGAGGAGGTTGCTTGTGTCTACACTAAGGAATACGCGGAGTGTCTAGCTTCCTTATTGTATCTGTAAGATGTTTGTAAGTTTTGTGTTGATTTGATTAATGAAGCAAAAAGGTCATTCATACATTGTAAACCATATATTACTGTGTACTTTAAATACAAGTAAATTTGGGATTCTGTGTCTATTTTCAGAGAGTTTTCTGACTCTTACTTGTATCTAAAGCACTACCACTTTAAAAGCTTGCAATCTTGGATGTGTGTTCATGAAAATACTCAGGGCTTCACATTTGGAGATTTAGTCTGTTGATTTGATCAAATTTGATGTATTTCTTACAGCGTGAATAATAGAGCATTTAGATCCTGTAGTAAAATGATATTCAATTTGAATTTCTCTAACTTTTCCCCCAAACATTTGAAATAATTATCTCAAACGCAGAGATTTTAAGGAAATTATCTTACATTTGAAAGAAGCATGAAGAATTGTGTTAATATTTGACAATTTTCATATCAATTTGAAAGGAAAAGCTTGTTTCATTATAAATCATACAAAGCTTTGTGATATAGTAGTAAATTTATGCAAAGAAATGAATAATTTGTTTGTTTTTTACAACAATTTGCATAATTCGAGTCCAGTAAGTCACGGATCATCTTAAATCAAGTAAGGCCCCTTGAATATTACAATTTCTCATCAACCTGCTGAATTGTCCACAAGGTCAAGACCTGACCATACAGAAACTTGGGATTAAGAACTCTTAAGTGATTTCTTCATATCTTTCAAGATAGTTTAGGTTCTTTTTGTGAATTTTAACTTGTGTTATGAATGTGTAAAAACAATCATCAACAGGTACCTCCTCATATGAGACCTAATGAATCTATGTGTTTGGTTTTGTATTGTGGTGCATATGACTCAAAGATTGGTTATTGTTTGAGGGACAAGAGTCCACAAACATTAAGGGAGGCATATGTTACAACTATCAATATTAAAAGAAATATGAGAACTTCAGGAAAACACATCAAAAGGTCTGATGTAAAACTGTCCCAGCTAGACAAAGTAGTTTTTAATAAGCCCCTCACCACTAAGGACAAATTGGACAAGCTTATGGGGGTTATAAAAGATTTATCCTACAAGGTTGCAAGAAATGATAAAGGGTTGCCTCCTCAAGGTGTTGCAACACATTTCGATGAAGGTCAGAGATTGCATAATAGACCCTACAATACTGATTGGTCAAAGGGACCATAGCAGACTAACATGCAAGCTACCACTAGGCATGTAAGTTTCAAACAACTTGAAAGAGACATGCCTAATCCATTGAGAAAGGATCAAGTTAGTTTTCAAGAGGAGTCTTTATGGTGCTAGGCATGCTTTAAAGATGAAGAATTTCCAAATGAAGAAGGTGCATCTAAGTACTATGAAGATGAGATAATTCAGTTTGACATAGAGGGGTATGAATAGATGGGTTAGGATGTTGATTATGACAGTTATGAAGAGGATGATCATATTTTCCAATATGATTATGATGAAGGTCCAAATAAATATCAACTGCCAACTCATGATTTTGGTCACTTGAGGGACCTTATGCAGAAGAAGTACAAGCAGTCCAAACCTTCGAAAGAAGATATGAAAACCTTGACTAATGCAGCTATTTTGCAGGTCCAAGGAGGTTATCAGTTGAGAAATAGGTCAGTGCCTATGCAAAATTCTCTTGTTTTAGAGCTATGACAACATGGATTGAATGGAGAGAAGGAAAAACACAAGACAAACATGGAGAAGAAAGAGAGTAGCGCTCCCAAGAAGATTGTGTTAGAAAAGAAGAAACTTTCTGCACAACCACCAGTAATAAAGAAGTATGTGTAGAAAAATCTAGCACAAATAGTGCAACCTGCTATTGCATCCATTCTGAAGCTTCATGACCTAAAAGGCAGTAAGAAGCATGATCAACCTTAGGTATAAAAGGAACCAAAAAAGGGCAAGGAGAAGATGAAGGAAGAAGGTATGGATGTATCTTCCAATCAAGTAATACCTTACATTCCTTGTGCAAATGATATTACCATCTCATGTGATGCTCCTCTACCAAATTATAGCCCTATTGACATGGCTAATGTCTTAAACCAAGTCAGAATATCAGTAAATGTAGGGAACTTCTTAGGATCCCTGAGCATAGGGATAGGGTTGTCTCATTTATCACAACCTCCAGTGCACATGTATAGCTAATTGCTACTCTTTCTAAAGATGATGAAACAATTGAAGTTTATTTAGAGTCATCTATGGTAAATAGCTGGATGGGTGTGGATCCTTTCTACACTACATTTATCATTAATGGATGGTTGCTACATAATTGCATGCTTGATTCTGGATCATCTAGCAATGTCATGCCACTTGAAATTATGAATGATTTGGAGTTGAAGGTATCAAATTCCTTTGGCAAGTGCTTTGCCATGGATTCTAGGGAAGTAAATGTGATTGGTCTTGTCAAAGATGTTGAGATCAAACTCAATGCTTACCTAGGCAAATCATTCTTGATGAACATAATTATTGTAGACTACCCTGCCAAATGGGGTATGTTGTTATCAAGAAAGTGGGCAACCTCTGTGGGTGGAAGTATCCAGATGGATCTTTCATATGCCACCATTCCAGTCCAAGGCGTGGAAGTGAAGTTGTATAGGGAGAAAAGGGTTGAAGGTGAAAACATTGAGAACAGATATAAAGCAATGGATGAGGAAGTCAACTTCTTTGATACTAATATTAATTGTTTTATGGGGTTTTGTGATGAAAATGAACATAAGTTGTGTGTTGATATGCCACAGATTGTTGCTCCTGTGCATAATGAAAAAGTGTTATGGACATTGTACTTTGATGGTGCATGTTCTAGGGATGGCTCAAGTGTTGGTATTGTTCTTATAGCACTAGATGGAGAGTAGTTTGGAATGTCTTTTAGACTTGATTTTCAATGCACTAAAAACATAGCTGAGTATGAAGCATTGTTGTTAGGTCTAAATGTTTCTCATAAGCATGGAGTCAAGTGCTTGAAGATTTATGGTGATTTAGAGTTAGTTGTGCAATAGATTAGAATTTTTTTTTGCCAGGGACAACAAATTGAGAGCGCACATGAATGTAGTTTGGGACACTATGGAACTATTTGATGCTATTGGCATTGGATGGATTGAAAGAAATAAAAATGAAGAGGTAGATTCCCTGGTTGTAGTTGCTTCAAAATTTGACCTCCAGTCAAAATTTCCTCATGGCCATTATGTTGTTGAAGTGCTCACAAGGCCAACAATCCATGATAACATATACAGTTGGCAAGTGTTTAATGACAACAATCATATCTATAGTTTCCTCAATTGCCTAGATGATTTTGACAATTAGTTAATCGATTGACAATCTATGGTAGAGATAGAAGATGGAAAGGAAACATTGTTTGGGAATGAAGTGGTACAGCTGAAGACAAATACTATTCCAAAAGGTTTGGTGGCACTTGAAAGAATGTTTGATAATGTTGACCAATGGAAAAGCAAAGGTAAACTAGTTGAAGAGAACAATGTTGAAGGTGTTTACCTTGGCACTAAGGAGGCACCTAGGATGGTTAACATTGGTAAGCAAATCAAACGCCATGAAAAGAAAATGTTGATTGCTTCATTAAGAATATTAAAGAAGTGTTTTGCATGGTCCTATGATGAGTTGAAGGCTTATAGGGAGGATTTAATTTAGCATACTGTTCCCCTTCAGCCTGATGTAAAACCCTTTAGGCAGAATCAAAGGCTTATAAACCCTACCATAGCTCCCAAGATACAGAAAGAATTGTTAAAGATGAAAGAGGGAGGTATTATAGAACTAATCAGACATTCTGATTGGGTGTCTAATCTTGTCCCAGTGAGAATGAAGAATGGGGAGATTAGACTGTGTGTAGATTTTAGAAATTTGAACATCAAATCCCTTAAGGATAATTATCCTCTTCCAAGTATGAATCATCTTTTGCAAAGGGTTGTTAGTTCAAAAATGATGCCTATGATGGATGGATTCTCAGGCTACAATCAGGTGTTGGTCAAGGAGTTATAATAGTACAAGACATCATTCACCACTCCTTGGGGAACATATGTTTATTTGAGGAAGCCATTTGGGTTGAAGAATGCAGGATCAACATTTCAAAGAGCAATGGATGTGTCCTTTGCAGGCCTCATTGATGAAATCATGGTTGTATATTAGGATGATCTTACTGCATTCTCTAAGGATAGAAAAGATCATTGCAAGAATTTGCATCTAATTTTTAATAGATGTTTGGAGTATGAGATTTCTTTGAATCCTAAGAAATGTTAGTTTGGAGTAGAAAAAGAAAAGTTGTTGGGACATATTGTGTCAAGGGATGGGGTTAGAATTGATCCTGAAAGAGTTAAGGCCATTGACCTTATCCCTCTACCTAAACAGTCAAAGGTGTCCAATCTCTCTTTGGACAAATCAACTTTGTAAGGTGGTTTGTCCCCAACTTTGCTAAGAAGACTAAAGCAATCTCCAAGATGCTCAAGAAAGGGCAGTCTATTACATGGAGCAAGGAACTAGTTGAAGCTTTTATTGACATAAAGGAGGCTCTCAAGAATGCACCAGTATTGGTAAGCCTAGATTATACAAAGCCTTTCTAGATCTTCTCTTATGCTTCATATTATACTGTTGATGTCGTATTGTTGCAAAAGAATGGTGATGGATTTGAGCAACCAATAGGATTCTTTAGTAAGTCCTTGCAGGTTATTGAATTGAATTATTCCATAATGGAGAAGCATGCCTATGCATTGGTTAAGGCCAAAAAAAATTTAGATCCTATTTCACAAGTTCCAAGATCATAGCATATGTGCCACACACAGCAGTAAAGGACATATTTATGCAGCAAGAAGCTTCAGGTAAAAGATGTAGATGGATCAACAAGATTCAAGAATATGACATGGATATACAGGTCACAAAGTTGGTTAGAGGCCAAGGCTTAGCCAAGCTAATGGCTAATTCCAATCTTAAAGCAACAAAAGTGAATGAAACAGTGGTAGATGAGGCTTCTTATTGCAGATTGATTGACAATGCATGGTACAAAGATGTGATATTTTACCTTGAAAATATGAATTGTCCACCATGTATGGGTGAGAATCAGAGAAGGACCCTTAAGATGAGATCTCAAAGGTATGTTTTATTCTAGAATGAGCTCATGTGGAGAAATCACGAGGGTGTATTGCTCAAGTGTTTGGATCAAGAGCAAGTTGAAGCATTAATGAATGATTGTCACTATGGCATTTGCAGGGGACACTTCAAAGCTAAGACCACTGCTCATAAGATCCTTAGAGCTGGGTATTGGTGGCCAACTTTATTCAAGGATGTAGCTTGCCAATGGTTTTCTGGTAAGTTAAAGTTTGCTAGAACGCTACCCCTTTTGCCCCTCGTAGTTGATGCACCTTTCCAATAGTGGGGAATTGACATCATTGGAGAAATACATGAAAAATCTAGCAATGGATTTAAATAGATCCTTGTGGCCATTGATTACTTCATCAAGTGGGTAGAGGCGGTCCCCACTCGCAATGCAACTTCCAAGGTGGTTATCAATTTCATAGTCAATAATATAATAACCAGGTTTGGAGTACCAACTAGGATTTTAGCAGATAATGCAATGTGTTTCAGGTCTCAAGAAATGTTGAACATGTGTTCTAAGTTTGGTATAAAACCTTGTACATTCGTCTCCCTATCACCCCCAAAGCAATGGACATGCTGAATCAAGTAATAAAAGCTTGATGAAGATCATAAAAAGAACACTGGATCAAAAGAAGAAGAGATGGGATGACAACTTGAAGTATGCTCTATGGGCTAACATGATAACTTTCAAAAGATCCATAGGTAGAAGTCCTTTTGAACTGGTGTATGAAACAGATGTGAAGATACCCATTAGCATGGAACTGCCAGTCCATTAGTTGCTACAAGATATAGAAGAGGATCAGTATAATGTGATGTCCCAGAGGATCATGCAGTCGACTGAGTTGGAAGAGCATAGGAGAGCTGCACATGATAAAATTTTGGATCATAAGTAGACAATGAAATATTTGTTTGATAAGAATATTGTGTCAAGAGATTTTTAGATTGTTGACTTGGCCCTTCTTTGGAATGCAAAATCTGAAGATAAAGGGAAACATGGTAAATTTGATCCATTGTGGCTTGGACCATATGAAGTGGCTGAGAAGTTTGAGCTCAATGTTTACCATTTGATGACTCTGGAAGGAGAACTCATGGAGCTGCCCGTTCATGGTCAACATTTAAAGCATTGAATTTCATAAGTAATGATTTCCTTCAAATTTTGAATGATGAAGTCAAGTTCCATCTTTAGTATGGGTAAGTGCAAAAAGATTGGGGGCCAAAAAGTGGCCAAATGGTTTTTTTTTTTTAAAAATACATAACGCAAGCGCGTTATGGGTTGGTAATGACGAGTCGAACCACTATAAATAAAAAAAAGGCTTGTCATTTCATTTCATTTCTATTTTTCTCCTCTATTCCCGTGGCTTGCAAACCCTAGAAAGCGCACTCGCGTTTTGGAAAAGCCAATTCAACACCAAAATCTTGCTAATTCATTGCCAAAATGCCGCCACGACATCGAGCACGCCAAAGGAGTGAGTTTTATTTGTTTTTTTTGTTTGAATTTGCTTCTAAATAGGTAGGTTTGAGTTGTTTTTTGATGTATATTTCATTAATTGTCAGGAAATGTTAATGCACCTCCTCCTCCTCCTCCTCAAAATCCTGTAGAACAACAACCTCCTCCATCCATTCCTTGACATGCCCCTAGAACACAAGAAAATATAATGGGGCAAATTGAAAACAATGAAAAAGAAATTGAAGATATAATTGCAAGGTTGAAAGATCCTTCCACTTCAACCTTGCATAGGTCCACGCTTGCTGAATCTCTTGAATCTATGTTATCAAATGTAGATTCAATTAGCAAGCAAATAACTAGTTGAACGGATAAGAGGAGAGAGTTTAGAGATTATTATGTAGACAAGCTATCGTACCAAGATGTGAAAAAATTACAAATCACAAAATTAGATTTGTGTTCAATTTTCACAAACCCACAAACAAATCAACCTCCACCCATTACATGCAAGAGGTTCCCTAGCCATTGGTGCAACAACCAAGCGATAAGGGACAATTTTGGGCAGAGGTGGTGGATGGTTTTTGACCATCTTCCATTTAATAATAATGAGGTCCCACAATACTTTTTGAGGAAAATCTACTGTGAGTTTATTCTCAATAAAGTGCCAAACTATTTTGATATGCGGGACTTCCAGGGTAGAGGTGGGGGGTTAGCACAAGATAGACCAGGGGCACGTCTTGACCCACAGTGGGTAGTGAGACGAGTAATTAGCAAATCAGCCCATGAGCATGTTTCTATCCCTTCCATTGTGAAGAAGAGTGTTGAGGTCGATACACTTCAGTCCATTAGTGCCTTGACCCAGAGCATCATAGAGCATGCCGGTCCTGCAGCACAGAGTGGGTTGGGAGATAGTGCGAGGAGTAGGGTACCACCCCATGCTTGTCAAGCTTGTGGGTCAGCTTGTGGTTATGACCCCATGGATAGTCAGGACGCAGGTGCACAGGCTACATCTGCAGCTGAGCAGATGGTGATGACAGATACCCTCCTAAGTGAGACTTTCGGCCTTGATACTCAGGTAAATATTAGCAAGTTTATTGAATTTAATTTATTAAATTTCATTTTTGAAATGCAAGATTAACTAATTTAATTGATGATTTTAATGAAATTTCAGGGTCATAGCGTCGATGCAGTTTTCAGTAGTTCTCCACCTGCATTTTACACTAGATCATCTACTGTCGGGGTATGTAACTAGTAAACAATTATAAATATTACATGTGAATAGCATCATTATATGAATGGTATTCTAATATCTAATTTTGGATGTTGAATAGGTTAATATTGCAGATTTCACGGCAACACCTGTTAGCAGTGGTGGACTTCAAAGCTTTATGGAGGTAATAAAATAAATAGTTTAATGAATGAATTGTACTAACTAGATTTTTGTATGTGACTTGTGTGCTTTATTGTGTGTACTTCCATGTTTAGATGAACGTGTGTGTATGTTAGGAGCCATGATTTGCATCACTATTATAGTTTTTGTAATTGAATAATGTTGTTTTATTTCCAGATGATGCAAGCTACGGAGACACCTCCCCATGTTCATAGGGCAATGGAGCATGGTGTGGCCTCTGCGATTCATAGCTCCATGGCATTGACCGGGGTATGAGGCAGATTAGTAAATTTCAATTTACATTCATTGTTATAGTTGTCTATTTTTAAAAAATTAAAAGATTATTGATTTGAAGTTTAATTTCTATCTGGATGGTTTCTATAGGACATGACATCACCATGACCTATTCTTGCTACTGAGGCAAGTGAGGAGATAGATTATATGTTAGCGGTAAGTGATTATTTTGTTAAATGTTTCATTTTTTATAACATGTAATTTCTATATATTAATGTCTATACTTTTTATTGTAACAAATAAAGATGCAAGAAGAACTAAATAGAAGGAGCAGCCCTCGGGTTCGTAGTAGACCACCCACATGCGCGTCTCCATCCACTAGAAGATCAAAGGCTGCTCGTGATCTATTCTCTTCACCAGCTAGAGGGGAATGACTTTTTATTGTGTTCCTTGGTTGTGTGCCTATATGGCATTTGTGGACATATATTTTGTATCGTATATAGTTGACATTGTATGCCTATATGGCATTCTTGTAAGCGTATATGGCTATTTTGTATATATGTTATACTTATATCGATAGATATTGATGTATGCCTATATGGATATTTGGTTAATACAATTTTTTTTTATTGATGGCATCCATACTTGCATTATAAATCCACGTTTGAATGGATATTTGTAGATGGCTACTTCAAATATTTAAAGTCCAATTATATTACATAGGATGTTTGTTGATCCAATAAGCTAGCTATTGTTATTCAAGTATCACCTAAACCTCATTTTGGAACTAAAAGATAAAAGTTGTATTTAAAAAAAATTGAATCATCATGTTGAACAAAAAATATTAATATTCTTTATGAGTAGCATACAATGTCAACTATATGCAATACAAAAAAATGAATCATCATGTTATTCTTTATGTTTGAGATCCTAAAAATGACTAAATCTCGTAGCCTGATATCCTAAAACACTAGGATGAATATCCAAGTCATTGGGATGATTGCGCCTTGAGAAAAAGTCATTAAGATGAGCGCCTAAAGGAGACTTTCTTAAACATTCAAACATTGAGCAACAAGCATGAAGGGTTAAGGCGCAATTTGCAACTCATAAAGCCTCAAAAGGGCACCCAACTTAGAGAGAGCATTCATTTAATACAAGGCACCATAAAAGTGTGCCTAAGGTGGAAGGAGAACAAGCCTCTAGTAAGTGAAGCGCACCTATTGTCTAAACCACTTCATTATAGCACCCTAGCATGAGGAGTATATAAGTCAATAGGAAATGGCTCCTAGAATGCAAATGAAGGACTAAGTGGCATTTTCAATAAGCATCAATTCACCTTGAGCTTTCAATAAATACATCAAATTGAGCCCCATAAGCCTAGGCGCCCTTTGCCTTCAAAAGAACCTTGTCTTCAAGAGTCGGTCGTATCAGCGTATCAGTAGACCCTGGTTAGGCTTCACCGATAGTGGTCTGTCTTGCCGACGGGTGTGGTTTGAAGTCAAAGACATTGGTGTATCAGAAGATAATCCCATCGGAAGAGCATTTGAGAGCTTTGCCAATGAAGGGGGTCACACCGGCAGTTGAAATCCATCGGTGTGTCAGCCCAACAAGATTAGAGTTCACCGATGTTTGGAGTCTCACTGACGGGTGTGGTCCGAAGGTTGTCATTGGTGAGATCGGTGTGTCAACAAAAGAGTTTTTGAGTGTGCCGATGGTATTAAGTCCTACCGATAGGCGAGGGAAATAGAGTCTCATATCGGAGTGACAAAGACATTAGTGTGAAAGGATATAAAGTCACCGATAGCGGTCTGTCTGACCAATAAGAGTTAATGATGGGATGTTTGTCAGAAGTGAAATCAAATGGAGTCATGGTGGCATCGGCCTATCGACTGATGAAATTTTAAGCTCGCCGATGGTATGTTGTCTTGCCAATAGTGAGTTCGAAGGTTCAAAAGTTGATAATTCTATGCTTCCACTATGTGCTCTGCATCATACACTCATCCCTACTACAGTCTAGCATTCTCTAGTTGTGTTCTCCCCTTTGTTTTTGTGAACGCCTCTGGAAGTAATGTTGAGTTACTTGTGATGTCCTTATTGACTGGTGTTGTTTTGGATTCATGTGTAGTCCTTGTTCCTTATAGTCTATTGTCCACCTGACTATTTGTTGTAACTTATTGAACCACTATGATTTTGAATATTTAGATTTAGAGGGCATTAGACACCCAAACTTCTTGACCTTTAACAACCCAACCTAGAATCAATAATTTTTGTCCATCCCAACTATTCTAATCAAGACAAAGCATGTTGATTCTCATTCAATCCAAAGTTCATTAACAGGATTATCTTATCATAATATTTAGGGAAATGACCACCTAGATGGACAATGATGTGAGCTATCTATAAAGAGACTTGCAAGAAGTATAGGAGGCATGAGAATCCCTTCATGTTGTTTATCAAGTTGAATGATCTATGACACATCATGTATCATTAGAAAATATTCTCGAAGAGAAAGCAAGTGAAAATACTCAAAACAACCCATAACAAGGTGGAGAAGTTTAAAGGATGGAGGTTGCAACACTTTCCAAATTCATAGCCACACTAGTCCAATGGATCAGGATGCTAAAGGCTAGAGGTGTTGAGAAACCTCTAAAGGACAAAACTATAGAAAGACCAAAACTTCAAACAAATCCATTCAACACTAGGGTTGAGAAAAACTAGGGGGCAACTCAATCTTCCCTATCTAATTTTTTTTTTTCAAAAAACTAGTAATGACACTTTCCCACATCTTCAACAACCTAGTGGAGCTTATGCGCCACAAAATCATGTGACTCCCATAGTGTATCATCCCATCATTGTCCAACCAATGTATCTAGGATATCAAACAAATGTGTAAATGAAAAATCAACTTAGTACACAAGCCCCATCCATGGGTCTCATGTTCATAAGAACTCCAACTTCTGAAGATTCCTTTTTAGGAACCTACTTAGACTATTTAAAAGAACCTCTTGACTTAAAAATTCATAATATGTTATTATTCAATCCCCTCCCAGATGTACCAAAATTCAAAGGGGAAGGGAATCCAAATTCCCATATCAAGGCATATATGATGATTGTAAGAGAGATCTTCCCTTGGGACATAGTTGTGGCTAGGATATTTCCCAAGACCCTTGAAGGAGGTTAAGATGCGCCTTATCTTAATGAGGTGCAACTCTTAGGTAAGAAAGCTTGTAAAGTGCGCCTAACTTAGTGAAGAGGTTGATAACTTCTAAACCCTTCCTAGAACTTAGATTGCTTCAACTAAAGATCATCTTGCACCAATACATCACCAAACTTTCAATCACAAGATCAATTCAAACTTAGGCACTCATTAAGAGTCTTTCCAATGTTGGCACATCTGAGAGGTTAAGTTGGAAAGAGATGGCACCTAGCTTCCTAGACCTTGTTTCAATATGTTTGAGTTCCAAAGTTGACTCAATGGTATCAAGATGGCACCATAGAGTCTTTGGACTAGTTCCTTAGAGTTTCATAAACATTCTAGCTCCTTGAAAATTCCTCCTACATGCTTGAGCGCCATTTCAAGGTCCTGGAACCATGATGTAGCACCTTATTTCTCTAGGCACCTATTCATGATCGTGCAACTTGAGTTTGGTGCCTAGAGTAAATGTACCCATCTAGACGCGTTGGAACAGTCAGTTTGGTCGCATCAGAAGCAGGACAAAAATTACACCCCTTTGCAACTTTACACTACCTCTTTCTGACAATTTTTGGGGTAGTAGAAAACCTTTCACCATGGGCAAATGTCTCAGAGATATAAAAAACTGAGAGAGGTTATTATAGAGGCACTCTATGTGATCATGTTGTCTTAGACAGAATGTTTCTAAGTGAAACAATTTTTGAGTAACATCTCGTCAAAGATTGCTGCCTTTTTGCACTTTGGACTCTTCAGGGATATTGTCGGTACAATGTAGCTTGAACTATTTCGACATGTTTGGGTGAAAAATAGAACCATGCCTAGTGTAAATGTACCCATCCGAACGCATTGGAATAGTCAGTTTGGTCGCATCAGGAGTAGGATGAAAATTACACCTCTTTGCAACTTTACACTGCCTCCTAACGATTTTTGGGGCAGTAGAGAACCTTTCACCATGGGCAAATGTCTCAGAGATGTAAAAAACTGAGAGAGGTTATTGTAGAGGCACTCTACATGATCACATTGCCTCAGACAGAATGTTTCTAAGTGACATGATTTTTGAGTAACATCTTGTCAAAGATTGCTGCCTTTTTGCACTTTGGACTCTTCAGGGATATCATCGGTACAATGTAGCTCAGACTGTTTCGACATGTTTGGGTGAAAAATAGGACCATGCCTAGCGTAAATGTACCCATCCAAACGTATTGGAATAGTTAGTTTGGTTGCATCAGGAGTAGGACACCAAAAATGCATAACATGATGATGTAAAAATGTGTATATGTGTATAAATGCAGCAGGAAATTAAAAAAAGACAAACCTTACAAATTAATGTGCATACTTACAACTCAATGTAACATAACTTTACAAAATCAATGTGAATACTTACAAATTAATCCAATGAACCATTCGGGTCTGCTCTCGTCTTTATTGTGTCAAGTATTGCTTCATGGTCAGACTCATGCACCTTCCACAAGATTTTGTTCAAAGGTCTACCCCGATACTTTATCAAATGAACATTGGATACCACGACAAGGTTCAAGTAATAAAGAATCTTTCGATGCATGTCAAAGTCCTAAAACAGCCAAACATTAACACTCTTATGTGGGTACCTTCTAAGCCATGTTCCAATATTAACCACTGACCCTGTAGGGTATTCGATGTTTTCTCCATCTGTAACAGGGACCTCCAATTTCTTTTTAGCCACAACACAATGACATAAGTAATAATCTATTCCCTCTTCATTATCTTCATCTACAATAACTGCATATACGTGCCCTACATTGATATGTGTAGCAAATTAGATGAAATTAGTCAACATTACAAAAACACTACAAAGTAAGATGACATTACCTGGTTGAACTAGATGAAATTAGATGCATATACGTCCTATATTACCTGGTTGAACTAAATCTGATATGTGGTCAAAGTCAACTGATGATTCCATCTGTGTTAGTTCCAGTACCGTCGGGGGTTGATACATGTCAAGTGGGCTAAGATAACTTAACTGCCATTTGTCAACCCACTCCTTTGACTCGCACTCATCCCAGACTTGAATTGTACAGGAAGAACAAAAGCATGACATCTTTCACGTATGGATACTCCATGAACCTGCAATTGAGCTTCTGAAAGAGTGCATCTCATTTGATCCTATCAGTGTACAACAGTCCTCATATGGTGCAATGTTAGTATCATCTATCAACCAAAAAATCTATGAACTGAAGACTTACCTTCATTACCTATAGACCCATGGAAGAATTACACCACTCGACAATTGATTATGCATCTGTCAACTTTGCATTGTCTTTATACTTTAACTCTTCTCGTGCTATGGCTCTTTTGACACATGCTCCTGCACCATCATGCTCCCCTTTTCCATGCCCGACCTCACAAAAGTTCCACATATGTTGAATACCTGTAAAATTATGCCTCCTACTCAGCCAATAGAAATTTTGTGAGTTCTTGAATTGTGACACACAATTATCTGACCATATGATATGCTGACTAAATGATATGCCCCTTCTAGCCAAATCATTGTAGAACACCTGAAAGCAACCTTGCATAAACTCTGTAGAATAAATGCGATCATCACTAAAATAGAAATTATACTCCCTTATGATCTTTCTGTCATCCTCTGTACTATCATTCGCATGAATGAATGTGATGTGCACAAATATAGAAACCTATGTGGAGTTGTAATATTGTGATTGCACCTCACGCTGTGGCTGTAGACTATAGTTCTCTGCAAAGTCGACAATTGAAATAATGCTACCAACCAAAAATGTGTCCTTGCATAACTTGAATTGCAAGTCCAACCATCGAGCTCTATGGGCATGTCTTGCATACATACACTATGCTGTCACGAAATATAGGCATAAACTGATACACTAGAATCTTTTCAATAATCAATTCACACCTCTTTGCTTCTTTACCATCTTTTGTATTGTATACCACTATTTTATACTTGCCAAACTCTACTAGTTCGTTTCCAACCACATGTGTTCTTTCCATATGTTAACATATTGGCAAATGTTGCAAGCCACCGCAACGATGACATGTGCCATCCAAGCATAATTTCTTGTAGAATATTTGACCTTCCTCTCTTTCACATAAAATTCTTGATATGAAGTCTCTTGAAGATGTTGGTGGGACACATATGGCACAACCTTGCAAAACATTGTTAGTATGCATATCTAAACATATAGACCTATAAGCATCAAAATGGTTAGAAAATTCAATATGTAATCTACAACAACAAGTAGTGGGTGTGTGATTTATCTTGACATAGAAAGGTTTTAGCATTTCAAAATATCTTTGACAAATTTTAATTTGAGGATACTTCTCTAGAAATTTACCATAAAACTGTGTTTGAGTCTCATCCAAAAAATGCTTTGGATGTGGCTCACAGTTCTGATTACCAATTCTCTTTCTTACCACATCCCTTTGATTTAGAGATACCCTTGTGTAATTCTTCCAAAAGTCTTCAATTAGTGATCTCAATGCTTCAACAATTGGTTTATCTTTTCGTGGTAGTCTCCCCAAGAACGCCCATAATTCATTGGCATTAGTGTCCTCAATTCTTTGGCGTCTTCCAATGGCTCTTGATAAAGTTTTCCTATTAATTCTCAATTCTTGACTCGCCTTTCTAATGAGACGAGCTTTCCTCGTTTGACTACTTACTATAGTTGATGTAATCACACGCCGTGTTGCATTACTATCTTTTGTGCGTGAGGTGTTACCCACACTCTTATACGCACTCATTAGATTCTTGACAATAGATTTTTCACTTGAAGCCTCTGATGTTCTCAACCCAAGAATCTTCATGATGGACCTATACTTTATACTTCGCATCATTTCAATGAATAGTTGACATCTTGCAGTCTCATTTAACTTTTCAAAGAACAATCTCCAAATCTTATGAGCATATCTTCTACAAGTGCATTTTGGAATCTTACCTTCCATTGGCTACAAAATATTTTCATCAATTTCAATCAAATACTTTGGCTTTCTATGCAAAATTCTAGGTGGTGTTAAGTTAGGTAAATTCATCTCAACATTAGGAATTTCATCAATATTTAAATGAGATGGGCTAGATGGCATACCTTCGATCGAAGATGGAATAGATGACATACCTTGAGGTTGAGGTGGGAACGATGGCATACCTCCTTCATCACATGTGAGTGATGATGTACTCTCAACTTGAGATGTGGTAGATGGTGTCCCTACATGTTGACTTGCGGTAGAGGATGTGTCTCCAACTATGGTATTCAAATCTTTCGTAGCACGAAGTTTTTGCATTCGTTCTCTTTGTGCTGCCAATACCATATCTCTTTGTGATGGTTGTGGTTCCTCTTCAATTGGTATGTCTTGATTTATCATGTCCAATTTCCTCTTCTCACGAAGTTCCCTCATAGCCACTGCTTTCTTTGCATTCTTAGCTTCTATCTCTTCTTGTGTTGGTTTAATTCTTGATCGTTTCCTCGGCATGACGGAGAATTTGTCTGTAGCATGATAAACAGACCAATATTACTTCCTAAGAAATGAATACAAGATAATAGTGGGATTGTATTTTTATTATGTTGTAAGGATTTATTCTTGTATAGTTTGAAATCATGGTATGTTAAGGTCTATTTATTACACATAATTATTAAAGAGCCCAAGTGAAGAAAACATACAGGGCATCATGTGAGATTGTAGGCTGCTTTCTTGATTGGGAATGTGTCTATTTTAAACATGTATGATAAATCATGATAAAGTAATTCAATCCGAATTAAGGAAAATGTAAAGAACATGCATGTAAAGACTTGACATACCTAAAAAATGAAGATTCGAATGAGGAGAGTAGCCAATTATGTAGTGTTTTTTTCTTCTTGCATCAAACTCCTCAACAATTTGAGTTTTTCACCACTTGCTTCCTTTTCAATGTTAAATTGAATAACACTCAAATATAATTACTAACAACAATACTATTAACCAATCTATAATGTTAAATTCCTAAAATTGAATCACAATTAACATTGCAACACTACAAAAATTGAAACTTGAATAGATATATATCAAATTTGGTGTGAAAACTATGTTATTTCCTCCTTCTCAAGTTGGCAAAGCAGAAAAGGTGGTGGAAAGATCATGCAAAGGTGGTACAATGTGTCAAATGTGCATGTGAACTTCCCAACAACATGAAAGCACTTCTTTTTTGTTAGAGCACGCGCAGAATTAGTATGAAAACAGAGCATGTGGACCTGGATCACAGGAGTCAACACTTTTTTACCATTTCTATAGCAAGACAAAATGCAAGCGTGTTATAACGTGCTCACATTTTGTCCTGCTATAGATTGATCACATCTTGTGCATTTCTCTTTCCAAACCTTCCCCTTCAGACTTGAATGACCACAAGGTTTTTGAGGGAGAACTTTTCCTATATCCTACAAGAGCTTGCCAGATGCTCCACCATATGATAGGCATAACAATGAAGGGGCAAGCCCTCATAATCAAGTTCTTGATAGAAAATGCCCATCGAGGAAGAAAGACATATCTTCTTTGGAAGCAGAAGTTCTAGTGTGTGACAAATCCTTATCCAAGCATAAATAGCAGGGGTTCTGTCAAGCGATTGCCAATCCACTTCCACAAAGTCTCTTGAAGACTTCCTAATTGATTCCAAAACATCCACACCCCAAAACTGGAGAGGCAATCAATATAATCAAACCCATAAATCTACATTTGATGACAGAAACCCTCAACACTATACCTTAAACCCTAATCCCTCAACCCTCAACCCTAAACCTTATCCCCAAACCCTAATCCGTCAACCCTCAACCCTAATCCGTCATCCCTCAACTCTAATCCCTCATCCCTAAACCCTAAATGCTATCCCTATTCCTAAACCCTCAACAGACTTGATACTATACCTTAAACCCTAATCCCTTATCCCTAAACCCTCCAACCCTATCCCTAATCCTTATACCCTCCACACTCTACTATAACCCTAATCCCTCGACCCTCAACCCTATCCCTAAACCCTTGACCCTCGAACCTCAACCCTCAACGTCAAACCCTAATCCCTCAACCCTTAATCTTATCCCTCGACCCTCAACCCTATCCCTAAACCCTAAACCCTAAAGCCTCAAGCCTCAACCCTTAACGTCAAATCCTAATCCCTCGACCCTTCACTCTAATCCCTCAACCCTTAACCCTATCCCTAAACCCTCAACACTATACCTTAAACCCTAATCCCTCAACCCTCAACCCTAAACCTTATCCCTAAACCCTAATCCCTCAACCCTCAACCCTAATTCGTCATCCCTCAACTCTAATCCCTCATCCCTAAACCCTAAATGTTATCCCTATTCCTAAACCCTCAACAGACTCGATAATATACCTTAAACCCTAATACCTTATCCCTAAACCCTCCAACCCTATCCCTAATCCTTATACCCTCCACACTCTACTTTAACCCTAATCCCTTGACCCTCAACCCTATCCCTAAACCCTTGACCCTCGAACCTCAACCCTCAACCCTCAACGTCAAACCCTAATCCCTTAACCCTTAACTCTTATCCCTTGACCCTCAACCCTATCCCTAAACCCTAAACCCTAAAGCCTCAACCCTCAACCCTCAACGTCAAATCCTAATCCCTCGACCCTTCACTCTAATCCCTCAACCCTAAACCCTATCCCTAAACCCTCAACACTATACCTTAAACCCTAATCCCTCAACCCTCAACCCTAAACCTTATCCCTAAACCCTAATCCCTCAACCCTCAACCCTAATCCATCATCCCTCAACTCTAATCCCTCATCTCTAAACCCTAAATGCTATCCCTATTCCTAAACCCTTAATAGACTCAATACTATACCTTAAACCCTAATCCCTTATCCCTAAACCCTCTAACCATATCCCTAATCCTTATACCCTCCACACTCTACTTTAACCCTAATCCCTTGACCCTAAACCCTTGACCCTCGAACCTTAACCCTCAACCCTCAACATCAAACCCTAATCCCCCAACCCTTAACTCTAATCCCTCGACCCTCAACCCTATCCCTAAACCCTAAACCCTAAAGCCTCAAGCCTCAAGCCTCAAGCCTCAATGTCAAATCCTAATCCCTCGACCCTTCACTCTAATCCCTCAACCCTAAACACTCAACACTATAGGTCTTAAACCCTAATCCCTTAACCCTTAACCCTAAACCTTATCCCTAAACCCTAATCCCTCAACCCTCAACCCTAATCCGTCATCCCTCAACTCTAATCCCTCATCCCTAAACCCTAAATGCTATCTCTATTCCTAAACCTTCAACAGACTCGATACTATACCTTAAACCCTAATCCCTTATCCCTAAACCCTCCAACCCTATCCCTAATCCTTATACCCTCCACACTCTACTTTAACCCTAATCCCTTGACCCTCGACCCTATCCCTAAACCCTTGACCCTTGAACCTCAACCCTCAACCCTCAACATCAATCCTAATCCCTTAACCCTTAACTCTTATCTGTCGACCCTCAACCCTATCCCTTAACCCTAAACCCTAAAGCCTCAACCCTCAACCCTCAACGTCAAATCCTAATCCCTTGACCCTTCACTCTAATCCCTCAACCCTAAACCCTATCCCTAAACCCTCAACACTATACCTTAAACCCTAATCCCTCAACCCTCAACCCTAAACCTTATCCCTAAACCCTAATCCCTCAATCCTCAACCCTAATCCGTCATCCCTCAACTCTAATCCCTCATCCCTAAACCCTAAATTCTATCCCTATTCCTAAACCCTCAACAGACTCGATACTATACCTTAAACCCTAATCCCTTATCCCTAAACCCTCCAACCCTATCCCTCATCCTTATACCCTCCACACTCTACTTTAACCCTAATCCCTCAACCCTTAACCCTTTCCCTAAACCCTTGACCCTCGAATCTCAACCCTCAACCCTCAACGTCAAACTCTAATCCCTCAACCCTTAACTCTTATCCCTTGACCCTCAACCCTATCCCTAAACCCTAAACCCTAAAGCCTCAACCCTCAATGTCAAATCCTAATCCCTCAACCCTTCACTCTAATCCCTCAACCCTAAACTCTATCCCTAAACCCTCAACACTATACCTTAAACCCTAATCTCTCAACCCTCAACCCTAAACCTTATCCCTAAACCCTAATCCCCCAACCCTCAACCCTAATCTATATCCCTCAACTCTAATCCTTCATCCCTAAACCCTAAATGCTATCCCTATTCCTAAACCCTAAACGCTATCCCTATTCCTAGACCCTCAATGGGCTCAATACTATACCTTAAACCCTAATCCCTTATCCCTAAACCCTCCAACCCTATCCCTTAACCCTAATCCCTCGACCCTCAACCCTATCCTGAAACCCTTAACCCTCAAACCTCAATGTACTCAACCCTCAACGTCAAACCCTAATCCCTCAACCCTTAACTCTGATCCCTCGACCCTTAACCCTTAAAACTTGAACCCTAAAACCTATCCCTACACGCTCGACACTCGACACTATATCTTAAACCTTCATCCCTAAAGCCGCAACCCTAAATCATTAAACCTTCAACCCTAAACCCTATCCCTAATCCCTCTACCCTCGACACTCTTATTTAACCCTAATCCCTCAACCCTCAACCCTCAACCCTCAACATTAAACCCTAATTCATCAACCCTAAACCCTAATCCCTCAAACCTAAACCCTATCCCTAAACCATCAACCCTCAACACTATACCTTAAACCCTAATCCCTATCCCTCAACCCTTAACCCTCAAAACTTAAACCCTATCCCTACACCCTCAACACTTGACAATATATTTTAAGCCTTAAACCCTCATCCCTAAACCCTCATCCCTCAATCCTTAAACCTTCAACCCTAAACCTTATACCTAATCCCTCTACCCTCAACACTCTAACCCTAACCTCGACATCAAATGCTAATTTGTCAACACTAAACCCTATCCCTAAACCCTCAACCCTCAACACTATACCTTAAACCCTAATCCATCAACCCTAAAACCTAATCCCTCAACCCTCAACCCTAAACACTATCAATAAACCCTCAACCCTCGACACTATACCTTAAACCCTATGAGAAAATATTTGCGTATGGTACATCCATAGTGAGTAATTAACAGTTGAAATCAGAAGAATGATCATTATGAGAAAAGATTTGCATTGGGGTACATCTATGTTTCTTGTTGTCCACCCCGCACTTAGGGAAGGTATATTGTTATGAAACAGGCAAATAATCTCCCATTGTTTACTGGCTCTATCCACAAGAACTACTAAACTATACCTTAAACCCTAATCCCTCAACCCTAAACTTTCAACCCTAAACCCTATCCCTAATCCCTCTACCCTCAACACTCTACCTTAAACCTAATCCCTCAACCCTTAACCCTAAACGCTATCCCTAAAGCCTCAACCCTAAACCCTAATCCCTAAAGGTCCTAAACTCTAATCGCTTATCCCTAAACTCTAAATCCTATCCCTAAATGCTCAACCCTCAACCTTAAACTTTAATCACTCAATCCTTATCCACCCCTCTCCTCCCCTATCTAACTCACTCCCATCTCTACCCTCCTCTTCCCTCGACACTATACATACATAAATATAGGCATACATAGATACATACATATATATAGGCATACATACATACATACATACATACATACATATTGGCATACATAGATACATACATACATATAGGCATACATACATACATACATACATGATTAATAGACTTGAACAGAAAAAAATTTAAGGGGAACATAACGTGAGCGCATTATAACGCACTCACGTTATGTCAAACATGACAAACAACAGACTTGCGGAAAAGGAAAAATGCAAAGCAAAACATAGCGCGAGCATGTTATAACGCACTCGTGTTATGTCTTGCTTTGGGAATCCCAAGCCTTGGGCTTGGGATTCACTTTGGATTTCCAATCCAAAGGCTTGGAGTGCCTTTTGAATAATCACATACGTGTTTTTCCATATTCTTCAAGATTTCACATAATTTCGTTCGTGCTAACCCTCATATTTGCACTTGTTTCAAAGTCAAACAAATCAAACACCTGGGTAATGTTAGGCTTTCTCTTAGCTATTTGACAATGTGATTTTTTTCACATTTCAACAATGTTAAGCCTTTCATCTTTAATTTCTTTTGTTTGTGTGTCCGTTTTTGGGCAAAAACCATTGTTTGGTCTTTTTTTCATTGTAAATTAACTATTCATTGAAATTTTAAAAAAATTACATATTTAGAAACTAGACTCCATTCTACAAATATTAAAAAAAGAAAAAAATGATTTTCAATTAGTTTTCAAAATTTATAGGGCTAGCACGTCCAAAATTTTGTTTTTTAGGATGTGTCCACTTTGAAAATTAGTAAAAAATAAAATATTCATCAAAAAATTCTCAGAAAAATTGGGCATAAACTACATGCTATTAGCTAATTTCTCACTAAAGTGATTTTAAAAATACCAAAAATAAGTTGACCTTTTGAGGGAGCCACAAAACATGCTATGTTATGTTTTTTTGACAAAAACAACACCAATTTCTGTGGCTCCCTCTTTTGAACCCCTTAATCTATGCCATTTTAAAAAAAAAATAGTAGTTTAGAAAGTAGACTCGAAGCACTACGAACATTGTTTTGGTTGCATCTCCAAATTTTGAGTGCAACTATGCTCAATTTCTCATCCAAGCCTAGTATTTCTTGATTTCAGAAAAAAAGTGGCCACTTAAGACCCCTTTTTGGCCCCCCATCTTCTTGCACTTACCCGTATTTTGAACCTCAAGTAGTCTTGACCATTGTTGGTCTTGATGGTGTTTTGTTTTAGTTAATATGTGTCAATTTTTGGTGCTTTTTGGTCTACCCGAAGATCTAGATTCTCATTGTGCTATTGCTTAGCACACGTCCCCAACCAGAGCCACTATTGGGACTCCTATTTTTCAAGCCAAGTATTTGCAAAATCTTGCCAAGTTGCCCAAACAAGCTAAGCTTGCCAAATCCATAAAAAATTCCTATCTTGTTCCTTTTGAAATGCAAGGAAGAAACCCACAAAATGGCTAAGTCCAAAAATTTTAAGTGTTTTCCTTGTGTTTTTGCCTTTTTCAGGGTTTCAAGATTTCGAGTTCCTATCTTCTGTCATGCCATTCCTATCGGCTCTGAAGTCCAAGGCTCCAAAATTTTTCTAAGTGTTAAGTCCTTCAAAAATTACCTAAGTGTTTCAGGCGTCAGAGGTCGAGCTTGTTGCTTTCCATCTTCTTCAGAGCATGTGTTAACAGGAAGGCCTGACTGTTAAAATACTCCAAGGGTTTTGAAAATTTTCTAAGTATTGCAGATTTTGGAGGTCAGGGTGGTGGTCTTTCATCTTCTTCTGGGAGGGCAGAAGGAAGAAGGTCCGGTAGCAGAAGTCCACTGGGGTATTTCTTTTAAGTGTTGCAGGCATTGGTAGGTGGGAGTTGTCTTTTCTTTCTCCTTTATTTTTAAAGGCAGAAGGAAGAACGTCCAACAGTCGATCCTCGGTGGTTTCAAAATTGTGCTAAGTCTTGCGGGTGGTCACAAGTTTCTTTTCATCCTTCTTTTTAGAAGGCGGAAAGAGGAAGGTCCGATGGCCAAAGTCTGGTGAACTAAAATTCTTCTAGGTGTTGAGGAAGATGGAAGGATGAAGGCCCGAGGCCCAACCCCCGGTGATTTTTAAAGTTTTTCTACGTATTTTGAGTCAGGCAGTTCTTTTCTTCCTTTTAAAAGTTCATGGTGCATGGTGGAGGCCCGACCTCTGAAACCTGATTTATCGGGGCAAGACTGATTGGCCTTCCTTGCTCTCCCCATCATCCAGAAATGCCTAGAATACACGAGAAAACATGCCAACTTCATGGATCGCCATTAATGCGAAGTGGGTAGTTGAAATCAATATTTTTATTTTAGTTGGTGGGATTATTGAGGGTTTTCTTGCCCAATTCAATCTCAGGTCTGCATTGAGAAGTCTATAAAGGCAGGATCAAGACTCTTTTCAAGGGTTGGTATTTTGGTAGTTCTTTAGGTGACAAAGTGCGGAGCTCTCTAGGGTTTCAAAGAACAAAGGGTTCCAATTCTCTAGCAGGCAAGTTACATGTTATAAAAGGTTTCGTATTGATTTCAAGAATTAGTGTATGAACTTCTCCTTCTTTTCATGTAATTTTTCACGGAATTCCTAAGTTTTAGCTAGGGTTTCCTCTTGCCACACTTTGTGGTATGGCTGTAACCATTGATCAGATGAATATGATAGATTCTTAAAAAATTACATGCTATGTGATGATCTCTTCTATGGTTATAGATGCATGATTGTATTTTGATGAAGGATTACTAAGTATATTCTTTACTGGTTATTGTCTTTTCTGCATCTAGGTATCCAAAAAGTGCTTATTTCATTTCTATGTTATCTACCTTCTGCTGAATTGTGGACTCTATAGCCCATCATAATAGGCATCAGTATGAAATGTCTGATCACCCACACCGCTTTTAAAAACTAAAACAAACTTATCAAGTGTGAAATAAATAGTTAGTATTGCATGTGTTGTTGTGGTTCTATGTTGAAACTAGGAAATATTGTCAGTGAGTCTTCAAAGTGTCAATTCTAAAAAACCAAACAAGCATACCCGCACCTTGTTAGCAAGAGACACTATATGGATTCATGGTTGTTGTCATTGATGGCAACAAAGGTCATCCCACATATCCGCAAGTCATGGTGTGTCTCTACCGGAAGTCAGAATAAAGATTGTTGTGGTCCGGTGAACAAGAACAGAGCATGTGGCAAGGTCCGACAGATTGGTCCGGATCTCTCAGAGGAAGTGTCTTGGTGCAGTGTGGATTTGGGGAAGTCAAGAGGACTACCTTGAGTGGTATATTCCAAGGATTTAGCCTCCGGTGATGGACAAGGAAAAAGATATGAATAGTTGAGTACCGGATTCCTGAGAGACAGTGAAAACAGAGGAAGAACTGACTGACAGAGTATCAGACTACTTTCCGGATGTGTTACTGTTGATGATAAAAGTTGTGAAGGCATGAATCATGTTTGGCCGACATGATTAATGATATCTACAAGTATATGCTTGATCCGCATTGCTTGGTGAGCAAGGATTCAGCCGACAGAACAGAGTTTGTAAGAAACTAGACTGTTCCGGATGCCGACTAGAAAAGTGATGAAATTACTTGTGCGGATATATATAGAGGATAGATTTAGTTGTGAAGTGTGTGATTGTGAAAAGGTGTATGCGAATAAGTGCAGAACAGAGCAGAAGTAGCAAGAAAGATTCGGTATGTGAAAGGATAGCAGAATAAAGAACAGAGGAAAGATGAAGTGCAGCAGATCAGTGTACTGAGCCTAACCGGAACTGAACTCCAGCATATGCAGATGCTTCCAATCAGTTCAAGACTGTGATTCTTATCACTTTGTAGACAGTGTGTCTCCTTGTAGGCAGTGGGCCTCTTTGTGAGCAGTGTGCTCGGGCAGTGAGCCCTAATTGGCAAGTGCCATTTTGTAATTTCCTATTCTTCTAACAGAGAATAATCTTTGGGTTAATCACCCCGTGGTTTTCTCCCTTAACAGGGTTTCCACATCAAAAATACTGTGTCATGTGTTTCTTATTTCATGGTAATATTTTTGTGTTTGATTCAATTCTGCATTAATTAATAAGAAAGTTCAAAAAGGGAAATAATTAGGATAACTGATTCACCCCCCCCCCTCTCAGTTATCAACAATTGGTATCAGAGCAAGGTTCCTCCTAATAGAGCCTAACAGCTTGAGGAAGATCTGGGAGTTCAAATGGATGCATATGGTTTAAGGGAGCAACTCAAGACTGCCCTTGAGGATCTTGAACAGTCAAATTCTGAAGTCAATGAATTAAAGGAAAGACTCAAACAGGCTGATGAATTCATGAGAGAATTAAAAGACAAATTAAGTCTCTCTATGAAAAAGAGAAAGGAGCTGCTCCAACAATTGGCAAGACAAAGTGAAGAAAGCAATACAAATGAAGAATTGACTGAGCAAACCAAGTTATGTGAAAAGTTATCAAAAGAAGTCATTATGTTAAGACATGAAATGGAATCAGGAGCTATAAAGTTTACTCAAGAGATTGAAGAAAAAAGAAAGGCTGAAGACAATCTAAGACAATCTCTTAAAGAAAAATCAGAAGAATGCCACCAGATGGACAGGATTATCAGACATCTTGAATCTGATCTTGAAGATGCCAAAGATAATGAAGAAAAACTTGAGGATCAAATTGCATCTCTCAAAAGAGATCTTCAAACAGCAAATGAATATAAAGAAAAATTCAAGATAAGTTCTGCCCAACTTGAAGTACTTCTTGGAAGTCAAAAAAGGACAGATGACAAGTATGGTTTGGGATATGAGAAAGGAGAAAGCTCCGGATCCGGTCAAAAGAATTTTGGATCAGAAAATCCAAGGAACAGGCCTAGAAGACCTCCGGTAAGATAGCCCAATGCTCAAAGATATCCATCTTTCAATGGATACTGCCACAGCTGCAACCACTTTGGTCACAAAGCTAATCAGTGCAAAAAGAGAATGAATCAGATTAATTCATCCTTCTCCGGACAGTGCTTTAACTGCAAAAGGTATGGACACAAATCCCATGAATGCAGAAATATGCAAGTAAACAATTCATTCAAAGGTAGATGTTTTACATGCAATAGAGTAGGTCATATGGCTAATCAATGCAAATCAAGAGGTTATCAGTCAAATATGCAAAGAAATGTTATTTGCCAAATCTGTAATAGGTCCGGTCATAATGCTAAAGTCTACAGAAGCAAGAATCAGGACAAAAGAGGTCCGGTGTATAATCAGAATCAAGACAAGGGTAAACAAAAGATGAATGCGGATGAAGTTAGGAATCAGATGAGCAAGATTTGGGTGAAGAAAAGTTCAAAGAATGTAGAGGTTGGATCCGCACCAGACTCTGGTGCTGATAATTCTTCCAGAAATTAAAAAGTGAGCTCTGGCTCAGGGGGAGACTCAAAGAAAATCCTGTTCCCCCAGCCAATCAAGTGGTGCCGGATGTGGCACAAGATGCGGAGTAAAGGGTTTAAAGATATAAGTCTTGAGATGATCCAGATAAGATTTCAGAGGTCCGCATGGAGTTATGAAGAAGCTGTGATCGATCAAGTAAGACCTGTTCCGGGAGATGCTCCGGTATGACAGAGGATTACAAAAAGGTCCGGAGAGATCCGGAAGTGCATTGTCTTATTCTGCGGATTGGACAGAGTGTTTGGGATGTTCTTGTAATGTGTCACCTCGATTTATTCATGATTGAAAGATCCGGATGATGTTCACAGATCAGGACTGATTCGGGATACTCCAAGCTATCCGGATAAGGCAAACTGGAATAATATAGGTTGAGCATTTATTGCCATCAGATATTAGGGTTTGCGGAGCAATATAAGGGATTTCTCAAAAAGCATTTGCTCATTCTGCACTCAAGAAGAAGCGAAAAGTGGAGCTCTGCAACAAGATTCATCAAGCACACCAAAGATCTCCTGCCGAAGTCATTGCATAAAGAAATCAATCCAACCACTCCGTGCAAACCGAAGGCGCATAAGGTATTCTCCGTTTTCATTATCTCACTGCAAATCTTTGAAGAAATGGCTACTCCAAATATAGTGAAAATCTCAGATAGGCCCCGACCTGAATTTAAGAAACATCCATACAAGTCATTGGAGGTAGATCCCTTAGGAGCATTTTCCAGTGTTCCTCACGGAGTTTTACACACAGAAGACATTAGGGTTTACATACATGCAAGTATTGAGGAATTTGGGGAATTCAAATTGAGAGATCTCTATCACAAGCAACTGATAGACAATGCTTTTGAGCTTAAACCAGAGTATAAGGGTATCCAGAAGAAACAATTTGAGCAATTTATTCATTTCCCCTGCTTTGAAGAAGATGAATGGGTCCGGTATGTACTGAGCAGGATGCATGACAACTTCCTATGGCTGGATAGACCCTGCAAGATCACAAAAGAGGCAATTAGAGCAGTAACTGGTCTATACTCTTCCGGAGGGATACCTATCCTCAAATCTGTCAAAAATAACATTGTGACTGAGGCCACCGGATCAAAATTTGATAAGAGGGCAATGACCATTGAAGATATTTCTGATCCGGATATCAAGTATGTGTCCATGATAATAGGATACAAGATCTATCACTCCAGCAGGGAGAATTTTGTATCTGAAACTGCAGTATATACTGCCTATGAGATGCTAAGGAAGAATGCAGAATATGATCTCTGCGAACTGCTCCTAAGCCAATTAATGGAAAATATACATAAAATCAAGAAGGACAAGAAGAATTCCTTTAATTATGGTACTCTTATTGTATGTCTATTCTTCTACTTCATGAATGAGCTGCCCGGATCAAGTGGATGGGTATGGCAGAATGACAAACCTGTTGCAGTCCAGATAAGAGACTATCTACATGGGCTTGGGGATGCCAAAGCAAGAAATACAGCCCTATGGGGATACTTCAAAAGCTTCCAAAGCATGATGCAAGCAAGAGAGAGAATTCCCCAGTCTCTTGTTGAAAAATACAAAGACTCAGTGTGCTTTATGGTGGACACAGATCAGTGCCTAATGGAGGCGGTGGAGCCAAGGACTGTCTGGATCATGCCCATGGGGTATGAAGTGGATGAACAGATAGTGGAGCTGCATGTTCAACACATGCTAAGTCAGCCCAAAGATCCAAAGGCAGAAAGGTTTGGAACCTTTGAGGAGCTGAGTGTAAAGATCCATGTAGAACTCAGGGAACCTGAGATAAAGAGAAAGGTGAGAAAAGAAGTAGAGCATATTGCTCAAGGCCTAGGCATCTCAAAAGAGGCACTTGATGCCAGCCGGGAAAAGAGGAGGAAGGCTGAGGAAGAAAAGAAAAGTAAAGAAAGTGTTCCGGTTGAAACTTCCACCCGGACCAGATCATCAAAAAGATCTGCACCTCCCACAACCAAAAGCTCAAAACTGGAAGTCCAGGCATCCGGTAAAAGATCTAAGACAAAAGCCACAAGGGCTTATGAAAGCCAAAAGGATGAAGAGGAAATAGAGTCAGATGAGGGAGTAAAAGAAATAAAGAAGCAGAAGAAGAAAGGATCCGGTAAACCCTCCACAGGCCAAGACAAGGATGAAATGGCAGAGGTATCTGTTGAAAAGCCCACTCTATCTCTAGAGAGTAATCAAGTCGGTTACGGTGGATGGAAACCTTCAACCAATGACTGAATTTTATGATGACTACAATGAGGCTGACCAAAAGATTCTGCAGGAAGCCACAGTCAAATATCTGAACATATACAATAAGGCTTTCATTGAGATCATATCTCTTATTCCTAAAAGCCTAGAAAAGGAATTAGAAATAAGAAAGAATAATGCTCATGCAAAAGATCTTGAGATCCGGGAGCAGATAGCTATTCAGCTATATCCTCAAATTGATCCCAAGACAATGAACATAATCTTCAAAGACTGCAAAGATGAGTTCAGAAGTAAAGCCAAGATGAATCAACTCATGCTTGGTGAGACTGACAAAGTGGCCAAAGAGACAGAAGAGATCCTCTGGAAGGCCTTCAAAAGATTCAATCTTCCTGTTGTAGAGGACTTAGGTGCAGAAATAGCTGCGGATTTGGAATCATCTGCTCCGGAAGAAGTGGGCCCTGAACAGACTAACATCTCTCCTCCGGTTTCCCCTACAGTCTCCGGAGCCCAAGAAGAAGAGAAACTACAGGAGAAAGAAGCAGCAGTCAAAGAAAAAGAGGTTGATAGCACCCCAACAGAGAAAACCACGACCGAAAGTGGTAAGAGTAAGAAAGGAGAAAAGATTCAAAAGGACAAAACTGCAGAAGAGAAGAAACATCTGTCTCCGGCAAGAGACACTGCACAAACTGTTCAAGAATTCCTGACAAAAGCCACTATAGAAATTGATGAACCAGACTTGCTAAAAGGGCCATTAGATTTTGACTCTTTGTCACCGGTGCAAACAATGAAAATAGCCTCATTTGCAAATGAGAAAGTCAAAGAGAAACTGCTGAAATCTCACATGGAAGACTGTGAGCTTATGGAGGTAGCATCTGGAGTGCTAGAAAAAATCATGCCATCTTTTCAAAAGGATCCCACAGCCTCCTCTTCCGGTAATCTCAAAACCTTAGTCAGCAGTGTTAGTACACATTTTGAATCTCTAGAAAAATCAGCTGAAGAAAAGGTCCGGAAGAAATTTTTGGATAAAAGATTTTCAGAGGTATTAGGATTAATCTCTACCGATAGGAGAATTGTGAGTATTGGAATAAAGAGCTTAGAAAATGCTCTTAAGGATGGCGGTGACATTTACAAATTTTGTATATCTTGGTCAAAGGCAACAGCAGCAATTGATAAGAAAATAAAAGAGGAACAGGACAAGCTACAAAGTTTATCTCAAAGTTTTGATCCTCTCTCTTCCTCCATAATAAATCAAGAATGTCAGACTATTGCAGTCTTGAATGAAATAAAGAATCTTGAGAAGGAAAGGAAGAATATCACTAACCAGATGGGAGAACTTAGAAGGATTATAATCCCTAAGTTAGAAACTATGCATGAGGCCATCAGTGATGCTCAGACCACCGCCCAAACAAATGATCCGACAGATCTCAAGAGGGCAGAAGCTTTTGCATTTTTGTTGAGTGGTCACATCTCAATTTTGGAAAGAATGAAGCTAAGTTGGGCTACAGAACTGATCCAATTGAAGACATCCTTTGCAGACATTCTTCAGTATATGTGAGTATGTAAATATGCGGCTATGTATAGAAAATTTTTGAAAATTTTGGTGTGCGGATCCTACCCCTTGCCATTGATGTCAAAGGGGGAGTGAGGAGCAGTGAAAAATGAGGAATCCAACTAAGGGGGAGTTCCAAAAATTGTATATAAAGACAGAGCATCAGCAAAGGGGGAGCATAGTGTAAACACTTAGTCATTTTTCACTAAGTGTTGCCATCAATGCCAAAGGGGGAGATTGTTGGCAAGAGACACTATATGGATTCATGGTTGTTGTCATTGATGGCAACAAAGGTCATCCCACATATCCGCAAGTCATGGTGTGTCTCTACCGGAAGTCAGAATAAAGATTGTTGTGGTCCGGTGAACAAGAACAGAGCATATGGCAAGGTCCGACAGATTGGTCCGGATCTCTCAGAGGAAGTGTCTTGGTGCAGTGCGGATTTGGGGAAGTCAAGAGGACTACCTTGAGTGGTATATTCCAAGGATTTAGCCTCCGGTGATGGACAAGGAAAAAGATATGAATAGTTGAGTACCGGATTCCTGAGAGACAGTGAAAACAGAGGAAGAACTGACTGACAGAGTATCAGACTACTTTCCGGATGTGTTACTGTTGATGATAAAAGTTGTGAAGGCATGAATCATGTTTGGCCGACATGATTAATGATATCTACAAGTATATGCTTGATCCGCATTGCTTGGTGAGCAAGGATTCAGCCGACAAAACAGAGTTTGTAAGAAACTAGACTGTTCCGGATGCCGACTAGAAAAGTGATGAAATTACTTGTGTGGATATATATAGAGGATAGATTTAGTTGTGAAGTGTGTGATTGTGAAAAGGTGTATGCGAATAAGTGCAGAACAGAGCAGAAGTAGCAAGAAAGATCCGGTATGTGAAAGGATAGCAGAATAAAGAATAGAGGAAAGATGAAGTGCAGCAGATCAGTGTACTGAGCCTAACCGAAACTGAACTCCAGCATATGCAGATGCTTCCAATCAGTTCAAGACTGTGATTCTTATCACTTTGTAGACAGTGTGTCTCCTTGTAGGCAGTGGGCCTCTTTGTGAGCAGTGTGCTCGGGCAGTGAGCCCTAATTAGCAAGTGCCATTTTGTAATTTCCTATTCTTCTAACAGAGAATAATCTTTGGGTTAATCACCCCGTGGTTTTCTCCCTTAACAGGGTTTCCACGTCAAAAATACTGTGTCATGTGTTTCTTATTTCATGGTAATGTTTTTGTGTTTGATTCAATGCTGCATTAATTAATAAGAAAGTTCAAAAAGGGAAATAATTAGGATAACTGATTCACCCCCCCCCCCCCCTCTCAGTTATCAACACACCTTCCATTATTACAAGAAGTGCCTTTCATTAGCTTAAATAGAGGTTTTAGTGCAGCAAGCTTGTCTTAATCTAGTGACTAAGTTTAAGGATTATGACAACAGTTGGGTATTGTTGCAATAATATGACCTTGAGAACATCTTCCATTATTCTTAATCCTTGTTAAGGGATACCTCTAGGAACACCTTCCTTGGTCTAGCTGAGCCAAAAGTGAAGGGGAGATTACCCATTCCCAACCATTGGCCCTTAATCATCCTTATCCTATTGATGAACCTCTTCTCTATCTCCTTGATGACAACCCTGGCCTCGAAGATTGAAGAATGTTCTAGGGATTAGGATAAGCTATTTTGGGACCTAACACTACCAACATGTATAAACAACATGAAATTCATGGTAACCACAGTAGATTCATTCATTTCCCTTTCAACTTAAGTGTGCTAATGAAATCTAATCAAACTACTTCCCCTTTTATAAAAATGAAATATAGAGAAAGCAATGCAATTTAAATTCAAATTAGTACTAATGTTTTGTTGTATGAAATTGATTTAGATTTTTAGATTTTAACTATGCTAAAAAATTGTGGATGCATCCACTTATTATATAGAGTCTAAATCTTTCATGTAGAAGTGCTCTAGACTAAGGTTGTATGTGGTGGAAATGGATCTCAAGGTCAAATCTTCAATAAGTAGGAATATAATTTTGTAGATGTACAATGGGGATAGGAAAAAAATTGCTATTGTTTGGGGGGTGGACTTATTTGGTCTTTCAACCCCTAGTATGAGAACCAAAAAATGTGTGCACTTATCCTAGGTGCTACATTCTGAGAAGGTAAGATACACAATAATAAAGTGTTATGTAAATAATTTAAAGGGTTTCTACTATGTGTGGAAGAGGAAATGGGATATGGTTATGATATAGATTGCCAATAGATAAAGAAATAACAAAAAAAGCTTCAATACTATAAAATGGATCTATAGGAAAGCTACTAGAAATAATATAGAAGAGGAAGGAGCTATAGAAAAAACTATCAGTAAGTAATAAGTTGAAGCAGTAAGAAGAAATTTTTTTCTAGCTACAAGAAAAATAAAAAGATCCTAATCATATATTACTAGGAACCTATGTGAGAAGAAACATTTGAGAAGAAATCTAGCACAAGATCTTGAGTGGTTGCAGGAAAGCTTCTACAATGATATGCTCCTTTAAGCTTTAGAGATAATCTAGAGGTGTAGCAATAGAAGATAACAAAAGAACCTACAATAAATAAAATTTCAAAAACTTCAAGAAGAAAACAATTGCTTTAGAAGAATATTTATAAGTTCTTAGATTCACTGATTGATAGATTACTTGAATGCCTACAAATGATTCATGAATTGATTTTGGATGATTTAAAATTGAAGAGGAGTGGGAATAAGAATAAAATAAAAAAATAACAAAAGCTAATAAATTTAGAAATGAGGCATGGAAGGAAGGAGAGTCATTACAAAAAAAACACACAAGGAAAGTTAGATTTTAAAACAAGTCATACAAATTTAAATTACCTATAATGCTACCTCAAAAATAGTGGCATCTCACAATTATGGGATGTTCAAAAGTGGAAAGGCTAAAAGAGGCATACAAAATTGATTAGAAACATCAATAAGAGAATTTAGCATTTGTAACATTGGGAAAAATATTGTAAAGGTGGGCTAAATGGTGTCTTAAACATTCTAGAGGCATAGTCACTAAACTAGGTACAATACATGGAGTAGAAGTTGCAAAGGATGTAATTTATAACTACATTTTGCCTCCAATTTAGTGGGCTCATGTCACTAGGTGATATGACTAAGCTAAAGTACTAAAAATAAATGTTGAAATTGAAATAACTTGAAATACTTTATACTTGTGCAAAAATAATATGTTGGGATGGTGATGGTTTTGTACCCAAAGTTTAGACCAACTTCCACATGTATTACTTATCTATACAAAAAGGATTTGTTGGGATGGCAAGGGCTTTTCCCCCAAGTCTAGATCAACTTCCATATGCATTGCTTATCTACAAGACAATACACAAGGAAAATAAGTTACTATTCATATAGAAATTTATGGAAAGTAAATGGAAACATGTGTAACATTTATCATTTACATTCTTATGTCTATGTAGCATGAGAAAGGAACTTTGGCACCCAATTAGAAACTAGGGGAGAGAGAGAGAGCTATTTAAATATACAAATGATCCTAGCATAGCCTATACAAGGAGCCATAAGAAAAAAAAGTTTTTCTCATACTTTATAGTAAGAACCACAAAATGAGTAGGAAAGATCCAAGTGTACTCTATACTTAGAGCCACAAAAATAGTGGTGCATGGACCTTACATAAATTGGCTCAATGTCAAAATAGATGCTAGGAAAGCATGATTAAAATACAAGGTAGAGTATTTGCCCCTTCTTAAAATGCTTGTATAGTAGAGACTATATACAAGTAATTTAAGGAATAAGGAAGGAAGAAAAAAAGAACATAGGAAAGAGGTAGAAAGGATGGGAGGCACATAGTGATATTTTTAGTTTTGTGAATGTTACTTCAATTGCAAATCTCGTTATTATGTTTCATTATCGATGACTACTCACATTCTATTTGGATTTATTTTCTTAGGCATAGGTTTGAAGTTTTTAGCAAGTTTAAAGTTTTTAAAGTTCTTGAAATTAAATGGATAGTAAAATAAAAGCATTAAGGTCAAATAATAGAGGGGAATATTGTTCTAAAGAATTTGATGATTTATGTAGAAAACAACTTTGTATACACCATAGATAGGACAAATATGACCTTAATGGATAGAGTTGAAAGCATGTAAAGTAGTGTTTAGTTGGATTAGTGATTTTAGATCAATGCTATAAGTACTACTTGTTATTTGATTAGTAGAATGTTCATGTTTTGCTCTGGTTGATAAGACACCATATGAACTGTGGACATGTAAGAAACCCTCTATTTCACACATTAGAGTTTTTGGTTATGAGGCTTTCATTCATGTGCCTAAAGAAAAATGGTCTAAGTTAGATTTCAAGGCTAACAAATGCATTTTCATTGGTTATGCCAATAATGTTAAGGGTCACAAGCTTTGGAATCCTATGAGATTAAAAATGGTATATTATAGATATGTGATTTTTAGGGAGCTTAGAGTTAAGTTTGATCAGGAACAACCAAAAGAGAGAGAAAAAGATTATACATTTTGAAACCAAAATAGAGAAATAATAATCTATGCATTGGTGGAAGAATAAGAAGTTGGAAAAGAGGACGCAGAGGAAGAAGGAGGTCCATATTTAAAGAGTTAAGAAGAAGAACACAAACCTCTTACTACACCCTCAAGAAGGTCCACAAGGCAATAAAAACTAGTTGACATGCATAACACACCAATGTTCGTGTATATTTATTTTACTGCATTTAGTTTATTACTTGATTACATTATTTTTCACCTAGGATAAGCTTACATAGGTAGGTTTCATTCACATCATGTGACTTGTACTTACCTTATCTGGTGATGTACTTTACACATGGGGCTGCATATCCTTTATCTCATATTGGTTGTACATTCACATCTCTTGGTGGAGTATCCTTTTGTAAAAGAAAATTTAGTGGTGTGTTAAACATTATATTTACATTATGTGAGTTGGATTATGGAAATGAAGGAAAACTAGAAATCGAAAAGATATGAAAACAAGATACAAAAATGAACTACAAAATAGAAATATTGAAATGATAAAGAACTTGGAATGAGACTCAGAAAGGTCATTGGCTAGGATGTCAATGCGACATGCTATCGTCCAATTCATGTGCTATCATCCTAGGATGATGGAAAATACGAGTTTACGACTTGGACCTACTTTTTTTGTACACAAGGAAACCAAGATAGGAAAAAAAAGCTCAAAAAAATCTAGAAATATGTAGAAAAGTAATGTGAACTAGCTATCTTGAATGAAATATTGAAATGAGAAGAGAAGGGTAAGAGAAGAAGCAAACCTCCATGCAAGTTAGCCTCGAAAAAATCTATAGCTAGGACAAAAGGAAAGGTTGGGGCTACTTAGGATCTTACCTTTAGGTCAAGCCCCTATTTTAGTCTTTTGACCTCCATGGGCAACCAATAGAACGAGGAGAAATCAAATAGTGCGCACTTAGCCTACATGTGTCTAGGACTAAAAATAACAATAATAAAGAAAATAAATCTATAAACATTAATCCCTAGTCTATGGGGAGAAACACCCTATGTGTATATGGAAGGAAAAAGGAGGTTATAACTCCACAATGCCAAAAGAAAATAATGAAAATATAAAACATTGAAGGAAAGGAAGATGAAACATAACAAACTGGTCTTCACAATGATAGCAGAGGATGCTCATGAGGCCAAGGAGCTGTGGTAGGACGCTGGAATGCTACATGTTGTCAAGTGTAGAGAATGTTGTAGGTTGCATAGAAGAGCTTAATCTTGCACGAGGACTGAGAATCAATCTTGGAAGAAGAGGGAAGCTCAATAGACATTCAAAATGTAAAGGTGACTATTGGACTCTCAAAAATTAGGCATACAATGATTATAAAGGAATTTTTGGAAGTTGAATGGTTACTATTTGGACTAGAAACAAACATTGTATTACTATACAATCAAGGGACAATAGTGCATGTGTGCAAATGTCCATGCACCTTGTTAGCGTCCAAGTACAATGTGCTAAGAGACTTCACAAGATGAGAACACAATTTAACACAAACACAGGGGAATGCATGGAAACACACAAAATAAGGCTAAACATGTCATAAAATACAACACAATGCTAGCACTAGGAGCAGGTAAAAGGCCAAGGCTAGGCTAAAATAATCCTAGAACATGCTAGGGAAGTGAACACTAAAGTAAGGACAACTTGTAGTGTCAAAATTGTAGGGTATGCAATTTTCAACCTTACATCTATATATACCCACTTGTAGCTTACTCTTGAGCATTCTTGTTAATACAATTTGCATCCATATTAGAATAGTAGTCATTTAACATTTATGCAATCTTTAGTTATCCTTTTACTTTTATGGCTTGTTTGTGTTATCAAATTCTAGGAGGTTTGACCAATCGACAAATTTTACATGGCATCAAAGTGGTTAGTGACTCAAGGATTGCTCATCTCCATAAAGAATAAAAAATCTTTCTCAGAACTTAGTATACTCTTCTCTTCATCCTAGGATGATCTAGAGAATCAAAGAAATTTTAAAAAGAGATTGGGATCCTAGGTTTCTTTGGTATTGTTCTACAAGTACATCTAGCTTGTGTTTAAAGAATTTAAAATTATAGATTTTAAATGAAGGGTTTTTAATTGGACATCCATAAATCACTCAACATTTGGAGCATTTTAGGTCAAATCTGACCCTACCATTATGTATGGAAGGCCAAAAAACCTTAGGAATTAATTTGTAGATTTTGAACAACATGCCTGGAGGCTTGTGGAAAAAAATTCTCCTTGTTTTTTGTAAGAATATTCTTTGTACATCTGGTGTCAGTGAATACATTATAGGATGTCAAATCTACTTAGGCATCTACATCATTGATGTATGAGGAAGGTTTAGTTAAATAATTTAATTTCAATTTACTTAAAAAAAAATTATTTTCATAGGTTGATTTAAGGAAGCCCCAAACCGCCTGGAAGGGATTTTTTGGGATCGGTGGTTTTTTTTTCTATTCATGAAGGATTGTAGACTATCAACCTTATGGAAGGTTTGGTGATCCTCTATGCTTTTGAGCGGGCTTATGCTTTGGGGTGGCGCAAGGTTACCTGTGAGTCTGATTCATAGGTTTTGATTAATTTGCTGAATGAACAGAAGGTATCTGATGTTAGTTGGTAGTTGGCTATGATGGTGCAGCAGATTCTGCAGATAAGTTCTTTGATGGAGATGGTGTCTTTTGTCCATATTCCAAGGGAGTGGAATAGGGCAGTAGATTGTTTGACTAAGTGGGCTTCTGAGCATTTAGATGGCTGGAAGATTGATGAGTGGGAGCAGGTTCCCCATGATCTCCAACATGACTTGGAGAGGATTCTTGCCGAGGATGGGAATGGTATTGGTGAAGGATGATGTTGTTTCATGCTTTGTATGGCTGCTTCTTATGGGTTCCCGGGCCTTTGGCCCTTTGATGTTTTGTAATGCTCTTTTCTGAATTTCAATAAAGTTTTTACCCCTTTTATTAAAAAAAGGAAGCCCCAAACCCAACAAGGCCAACAAGGTATTGTCGAGCAATAGACTTATTAAAACCCATACAAGGGTGCCATATAGTGTGGCCCCTGCTTCAATAGGGATTTTCATTGAGCAAGCCTTTATTGGCAGGGTTTAAACCCTTGGCTAGTGGCCTTTTAGGCCTTGCCACTAGGTGGTAGCACTGTATAATCCACCATTGGAAACTCTACAATGGTGGAAATCTTCCAACAAATGGCCTTGCGATCTTCCAAACCTCCTTTATACACTCCTCGGTGGTTTTGTGCCATGCTACAATGGTTTTTGTCCAACTAGGCAATAATTTTATAGTCTAAGGTGGTTTCACAAGAGAACTAACGACAATTTTAGCAATAGAAGGAATATTTTATCTAAACAATATAGTTCATCTGCTAGCATTTATTGATGTTAGCACTATATCAGTGTGGCATCATCCTTTTCTTCATCCCAACCTACCTCCCTCTCCAATGCAGTTTTGATTTTTGTACTCTAGCTTTATAAGCTCCATTCTCAGTCATTTTCGCTTTTATTTTTCAAAAAATAATATTGGGCAAATTTTCTAAGAGCTTCATAATGGTGCAGATAGTTCATGATTTTTTTTCTCAAATATTCTAGAAATTACAATTTCTCTAAGGTGTTGCTAGTTTGTTCTCATTATGGGAACTTTTAAGGCTCCATTTGGGCTCATATAGGCTCATTTTCAAGTGCCAAAGCGTATTTTTTCATGTACTTCACTATGGTGTCCTTGGTTTTCTCCCATTATGTATTCTAATTGTAGTTTCAATATTTTAGCCTCCTGAGGCATTTGTATTCATTGAGATCAAGTTCACTATTGCACATTTGGCAAGTGAAAACTATAAATACACTAAGTATAGTGTTGAATCATCATATTTTTGTAGGGGGTTCTCTTGATTGAGTGATTTAAGGGGGTGTTCTTGTGGTTGTGATTGCATTCCTATTGATTTGTGTTCTATATTTTCTTGCTTTCATTATGGAGTCTACTTCTATTCCACTCCTTACACCTTACAACTATTCTATAGGAAAATTTGAAATGATCAAATTGCTAAGAATTAAGTGGTTGTGCAGGATAATTCAGAGAATTCATGGTGAACCAAAAGATAGCTTGCAAAGACTAAGCCAATTGAATTTTTATGACGAGGCCATGAGATTCTAATGCTTGTATGTCTCTCCTAAGTTGTTATTGACATTGAATGCCTAGATATACACCTATGGCTATGTGGGACACATTTTCAATATTGTTTGGACAATCATATGAGATTCAAGGTCACTTATTGGAACATGAACTAATAAGTCTCAATCCATGTAACTTTGATAACACCAAGACTTTATCACAAAGTTTAAGTCACTAAGAACATAGTTGAAGGATTGTACGATTGAAAAATTGAATGCACAGTCGATGTTAAGTGTTCTCTCTAGGGTAGGATTTGACTATTTGGTGTTTGTGTCTACCGTTTATGCTACAAAAAGTGCCTTGGGGGTGAATTTAACATGCCTACTTTTGAGGATTTTTCTATCCCACTCACTATCAAATGGGTAACTTGAAGTCTTCAAAGTCACATGCCTTGATTACAAAAGACAAGAAGGCTTATAGTGGGAGAAAGAAGAAAATAAAAAGCCTATAAGAACACTCAACACCAATCCACATCCATTTCCATAGAAGAATATGAAAACTTCTATCCCTCAAAGAGGGATTCATCGAAGAAGGAGAAACCCAAATGTGCATATTGCAAGAAACTTAGGCATGATAAAAAATAGTGTTATGCACAATAAATTGATGATTTGAAGCATCTTCTCTAGAATAATCACATCCAATTGCCTTGAAATTGGTCACATGGTTCAACACCATCTTCTTCTTCCAGGTTAGAGTAGCTTATTAAGGGTGATGCACTTGTTGCTATTGTAAATTTTGAGTCAAAGAGATAGATCCTTGATTTTGGAGCTTCACATCATATGGCTTCATTACAAAGTGTGTTTTCTTCATTTGAGACTCAATTTCTACACTAGACATCCTAATGGGTAACAATACTTATGTGTTTGTTTGTAGGAGAGGGTCTATTACCATGGGTGAATGGTCATTTGATGATGTCCTTTGCATACCTTCCTTGTCAATAGATCTCTTATCGATATATTAGATTACATATAGTAGGATAAGTAAGAATGTTGAGCCCACTCTTGATTATGTGGTCATTTAGAATTTGTAGAGTAGTGACATTACATTGTAGTTTGGGAGGTAGATGATTAGTATAAATTGTACACCTTCTCACATTTTTCTCTTGATGCTCCTTTAGTTGATGTTCATACTCAATCATTTGGTGTGAATGGTTTTTATGAGATACTATATGGTCACCTAAACCTTCAAGTATTTTCATCAACTAAGGTTCTAAAGATATGTATTGACATTCCATCTACTTCATCTCCTATTGCTACCGAGTTGCAAGTTGCTTCTTCAAGGACTTCTAATGATTTTGTGTAGCAAGACCATCCTTATCTTCTAGAGATAGTTTGTTGGGATAAGTATTTGATAGATCCATCAGGTTTGTCTTGTGAATTTCTTTTTGCAATCTTGGAGGGCACCATTAAGGACTTGAGATTCCTCTTCAATGACAATTCTTTAGTAGTTGTTGTCTCTTTGTCTTTGGCTCTTTTTCTACATAAATTTCCACATGTTTTTGGATACACTTTGTTTAGTTAGGCTTGGGTCTCTTGATTTGATTGTGGCACCTTTTGGTAGGGAAATTGGGATTGATGAGAAACTTCTAGAGTCCTATATATTTTGGGTAATTTTCCCTCATATTCCTTTAAAAATGGGAAGATCTTCTACATAAACCTTTGTGTTTGTTTCTTTATAAGGGAAGAAACATTTTTTTACAAGCATAGATCATCTTCATCGTTTTTAGAGTCAAGCATCTACTATTGGCATGGGAGATGACACTTTGAGGGGGGGGTGTGAAATATCTCATACTTAGAATATTATATAATATAATTATAAAGAAATCATTTTCATGATTTAAATTAAAGATTTAAATCATTTTTGATATGAAGGCCAACACTCCTTGAATAATGGTCGACTTCCCAACATAGGCTGACCTCATATAAAGAAGGATATAAATATAAAAATAAATGATGCAACTAATGCATAGATTAGTGACTAAAAGAAAATATTATAACATGCGATTCCAAACAAATATCAAGTGATGTGGTTATGCAGTGAAATATAAAGACATCGTTTGATTTGTTAATGATTAGAAATAATGGCGATTATAATTTAAGGCAGTGATTAAGGAAGACAAAAATGGTGGTAGTTAAGAGAGTATTAGCAAAGGGATGTCACCCTTGGTGAGCAGTCGTCTCACTTTTGAATGAACATATCTTTTCTCTGAAGTTGTCTCCTTTCATACAGATATAAAGGAAGGAGAAGAGGGAATGAAGAGATACTCAGAAACATATACAATACATTATAAAATGATTTAGGACAAATACTTGAAGTGTAACAACATAAGGGAAAGAAACTCATTAATGAGTATATGTACAATATATATATATATATATATCTGCAGTAATATATTAGTAGATATATATATATTACAAAGCATATCAAGATCATCAAGTGATCAAGGAGAAAGAAATATATATTAGCAGAATTAAATCTGCAGTCATACATCAGCAAAGATAAATATGTAAGAAATACAATACATTATTAAATGATAGTTGAAACATAATAGTATAAGAGAAAGAAAATATATTAGCAAAGCTAAATCTGTAGGCATATATTAGCAGAGATACATATAACACTACAACAGTCTGGCAAAGGGTAAGGAAGGAAATCTTCTTTAAGGGAGAACAACTTTAGGGCACCCTACTACAGTGGCAAGTAGGGAGAATAGTTAGTCGGGCACCCTATTGCACTGTGAAAGGGGAGAATGGATAAGTGCACCCTATTGTAATTTCCCTTCCAACCCCTACGTTGAGGGACTATTGATGAAATTAGAGATTCACGTACAAATCAAAACTTGTTGCATAATGATGAATATATGATTCCCTTGCAATAATAATAAGTTTATTTCATGAACTATGTTTGCAATGTTACCTAACTGACAGTAGGCTTCCATAACAGAATTAGTTCATCTTATTCCTAAGTAAAGAGATGTATCCCTAACTACCTTATATATGCTTGTTCCATTTGGTTTTGTGAATTTGAACAGAATAGAGATTGATCTAGCAAGGGGACATTACAAAATCCCATATGTACATGTTGAATATTATAATAAGGATTGGAATCCTATTTGTAATGTCATTGGATTATATGTTTATTTATCTATTAATAACTAACATGATTGCAGGACCTAAATTAGGTTTATCTTGCTTCAAGCATTCGATTGGTAAGTTACAACCCTAACTATGTTAAATTTGTGATTCTAGGGAAAGATTTAGGGCAATCCCAAAAGGAGACATTACAAATGGCATTAGTGTTAGGATTAAGGTGCCATCAACCTTATAAATCCTGTGTAATTAATTTCTCCTAATATTGTTTGTAAATCACCCATAAGGGATGAAAGGTTTCACCAACCACGGTCTTGTTTCAGATACATGTTTATATTCGGTCCTCGACGCTAATTTGTCTGTGATGGGGGGTCACTGGGGGTTTCCCCCTTGCGATTGGTTTTGGGGGGGATCATCCCCCCGGTGGGTGTTCGAGGGCAACGCCCCCAAAACCTCATTTTATTTATATTTTATCATTGTAAATTTGGACCGTTCTTCATTAAGTCACAAATCTGATGGTTGATATTATGTCGGCTTTCTTGCCCTAGAAGGCAACCCCTCTTTTATAAGGATATTTGCTTTGCATTTTTAGTAGAGTTGAGAGTAACATGCACCACTGGATTGAAGATTGAAGAAGGAGAGGAAGTGCATGTATTGTAATCACATATTTGAAGATAATACAACTTGGAGCCTCTTTTCTTGGTGGATTTTTTTACCTGAACTATGTTATGTGTTATGTTCTTAATGCATTTTATTTCTGTGTAGTGGGTTTTATTTCTGTTGCAATCTCCATAGATTCTACATTGTTTAGAGGACATAAATAAGGTTTGAATCAGATTTCTGTTGTGTGGTTTACACCTTAATTTCTAACAATCAGAGCATCCTTCTTGCCATCCTGTGAATGATAGTTGATGCAACATACATTCATGTATATGCTTCATGACTTACGTGTATTCAAATGTATACTTCATGACTTATGTGTATTCATGTGTATACTTCATGCCTTATGTACATTCATCTGAATTACGTGTATTCAAGTGTATACTTCATGACTTATGTGTATTCAGGTGTATACTTCATGCCTTACGTACATTCATGTATATGCTTCATGACTTATGTGTATTCAAGTGTATCCTTCATGACTTACGTGTATTCATGTGTATACTTCATGACTTACGTATATTCATGTGTATACTTCATGACTTACGTCTATTCATGTGTATGCTTCATGCTTCGTGTATTACGTGTATTTATGTGGATACTTTGTGTATTACGTGTATGTTTCATGCTTGTTGTATTACATGTACTTATACATATACTTCGTGTATTGTGTGTATGCTTCATGCTCCATGTATTACATATACTTTGTGTCTTATGTATACTTTATGTATCACGTGTATTTATGTGTATGCTTCATGCTTCACATGTACTTATGTGTATACTCCGTACATTACATATGCTTCATGCTTACGTGTATCACATATACTTCATGTATTATGTATATCTATGTGTTTGCTTCATGTCTAATGTTTCTTCAACAAGTTTACTCTATGTGTGTTTAAGACTACTTCATGCTAAAAAAATGATGAAAATGCCAAATCTATCAAAGCTTTATTTGTCAAATGCTTCTTGGGTTAAGAAGCACTAACAAATTAACGTATGTAATAATGAAGAGTCATAACTAGTGAAGTGAAAAGGTATGACTCTCTCAAACCCGAGATATAAAAGGAGAGAACATTTCATTTAAGAAAGACATCCAAAACATCATGGAGGAATTCAAATGAGAATAGAACCCTAAGTGATTTTATAGGTAAATTAAATTAGGTTCTCAAGAATAATAATGATGCAAGAAAGGATGAAACCCCAAATACAAAAAGTGTGACCCTTCAAATGTAGGACTTCCTTAACAATAAAATATAAAAAGGGGAATCATTTCCTTGTGAATAAACCATCAAGAGGAAATAAATCTAACAATCAACTCAAAAGTAAAGTATTATTCTCAAAAAAGGCAGCCAAGAAGAGTAGTGAATCCTTTAAGAAATAGATATAAAGGATAAATCAATTCATTGACATAAGCAATCGTCACTCATCTATTCATTATAAAATCAAACAATCAAAATATCAAAAGTTTCCCAAGGAAGGAACAATCAATCATAACCACTCAACATAGTTGAATCTAACGATATAGTTTGACTTCCACTTCTCCAATGAAAATCCACACATGGCCACCACTAGTTGTCACGGAAACTTAGGCATAACTAAAGATACAAAGAGGGATTAGGATTATCTATCGAGATTTAGGTGCACTGAGATATCATCTTGACCTAGGATGGTCAATCTCTTAAAAAAACCAAACCAACAATTTTGAGAGAATATAATGAAGATGACTTCATTCTTTAGGAACCTACAAGTTTGAACTCTTGAGAGATCTTAAGAGAAATGTTAGAAATCTATCGTAAGATATATTCATCAAGCTTCATGGAGGAGGAACATAATTAAGAATAAATTATTCTATTCCTTTGGAACAAGATCAAAGGTACAATCAAGTGATCTATCCCACACTCAATGAAAAAATAGCAATACAATCCAGTCCATACCACATATGATCTACCTTGTAACATATAAAATTGATCTAGTGAACTTTGGCTTGTGTACCAAATTCACTTATATATGTAATATCTAGAGTAGATCATTTCATCCAAAGGTCTTATTTTCCTAAGTGCTTTTTCTTGATTAGAGTAACTCTTCATTCATGATTAAAGATCAAGGACATCAGTATTAGGCACATAAGTACCTTAGATAAATTTTATTCACATCAAGTTATACCAAATTTGTTACATAAGTCTATTTTAAATTACATTATGGATCCCAGGATCATTTTCACCTCTTAACTTTGGGAAAGATTAAGATTGTTGAACTAGATGGAATAAAACAATACTTTTCTAAGGTATGAAAATCATCCTAGTATTAACATAGGAATATGTCAAATCTTTACAAGAGTGACAACCTCCTATTGATATGAAAATTGGATGTTAGTATCAATCTATAAATTCAAATTCTATGAAGTCTAAGATTTGGTACATATAATAATTTATACTTGAGGATTATCTAGGGAGTATATACTCTAAAGGTTATAACATGTTATTAATGAGTCTATAACAAGATGATATGTGTTGAAAAATGCTTGGACTAAGTGTTACAAACACCTATAAGATATTTTCAACCTGTTTGATTAACTAGGTGAAATAAAATATGCTTACTCCCATTTGATGGTATAGGAAAAAGGGGTACAAACCGTAGTAAAGGATCTTGTTATTCACAACACTCCCATAACCTCTCATGATGAAAAATGCAACACTTTTATATCATTGTAGATTTCAACAAGGGGTAATAAATAATTTGTATCATTGCCTAGGATCCTTTTGGTGATGAAAACTTGTCTTAAGTTAGATACCTTACCAGTTACCAACTCTTGGTTTTGTGGTTGAGAGGTAGTAGGAAAGAAAAGTACATGAACAAGAAGAATATTGGACAACAAATTGTCTTCATACTTTAGAAAAAACATTATCAACCCTATGATCTTAAGGGACTACATTGGTGGTTAGATGGAGACAAGCCTACTAACAACCATTCTTCACAGAAGACTAATTTGGGATGTTGATTACTTTAGTAGTGTCCTCATTTGTGATTGCTTGAGGACAAGCAATCTTGGGCGGGGTGGACTGAAATGCCCCATACTTAGAACATTATACAATATAATTATAAAGGAATCATTTTCATGATTTAAATTAAAGATTTAAATCATTTTTGATATGAAGGCTGACTCTCCTTGAATAATGGCCAACTTCCCAACATAGGCCAACTTCATCCATCTGAGGCCAACCTCATAAAGAAGGATATAAAGATAAAAATAAATGATGCATCTAATGCATAGATTAGCAACTAAAATAAAATATTATATCATGCAATTCCAAACAAATATCAAGTGACATGGTTATGCAGTGAATCATAAAGGCAACATTTGATTTGTTAATGATTAGAAATGATGACAATTATAATTTAAGGCAACAATTATCATAAGGTAGCAATTAAGGAAGACAAAAATAGTGGTAGTTAAGAGAGTATTAGCAAAGGGACGTCACCCTTGGTGAGTAGTCATCTCACTTTGAATGAACATATCTTTTCTATGAAGTCATCTGCTTTCATACAGATATAAAGGAAGGCGAAGAGGGAATGAAGAAGATACTCAGAAACATATACAATACATTATAAAAGGATTTAGGATAAATACCTGGAGTGTCACAACATAAGGAAAAGAAACTCATTAATGAATATATCTACATAATATATATAGATATATATATCTACAGTAATATATTAGTAGATATATATTATAACAGCATATCAAGATCATCAAGTGATCAAGGATAAAGAAATATATATTAGCAGAATTAAATCTGCAGCCAAAAATCAATAGAGATAAATAAGTAAGAAATATAATACAATATTAAATGATAGCTGAAACATAACAATATAAGAGAAAGAAAATATATTAGCAGAGCTAAATCTGCATGCATACACTAGCAAAGATAAATATAACACTACAACAGTTTGGAAAAGTATAAGGAAGGAAATTTGCTTTAAGGGAGAATAACTTTAGGGCACCCTACTGTAGTGGCACGTAGGAAGAATAGCTAGTCGGGCACCCTATTGCACTGTAAAAGGGAGAGAACGACTAAGGGCACCCTATTGCAATTTCCCTTCCAACCCCTACATCAAGGGATTGTTGATGAAATTAGAGATTCATGTACAAATCAAACTTGCTGCATAATGATGAATATATGATTCCATTGTAATAATAAGTTTATTTCATAAATTGTGTTTGCAATGTTACCTAACTGACTGCAGGCTTTCAAAACAGAATTAGTTCATCTTATTCCTAAGTAAAGAGATGTATCCCTAACTACCTTATATGCTTGTTCCATTTGGTTTTCTAAATTTGAACAGAATAGAGATTGATCCAGCAAGGGGACATTACAGAATCCCATATGTACATGCTAAATATTATAATAAGGATTGGAATCCTATCTGTAACATCATTGGATTGTATGTTTATTTATCTGTTGATAACTAACATGATCACAGGACCTAAATCAGGTTTATCTTGTTTCATGCATTCAATTGGTAAGTTACAACCCTAACTAGGTTAAATTTGTGATTCTAGGCAAAGATTTAGGGCAATCCCAAAATAGGAAATTATAGGTTGCATGGTCTCTCTTCTTCTGCCTCTTTTGGGGAACATTTTTCCTTGCACGAAGTTTAATCCTTCTTAGTCCTTTGAAAGAGACATATTTTATACATGTGGGTACCTAACAAGGCTACACATTTACTAAGACCCATTCCATCTATCATACCCACCTAAGCCATGCTTATGGGGGATGTTGATGCATATTTATTTTCTTGCATTTAGTTTATTATTTTATTGCATTAGTGTGCACCTCTAGAATAAACTTGGGTAGCTATCTACTTGGGTAGGTTGCACTTACATAATGTGACTTGTACTTTCCTTTGTGATGTACTTCACACATGTGACTACACCTCCTTTATCTCACATTGGTTGCACATTCACATCTCTTGCTGGAGTATCTTATATATACCCACATGTAACTCACTCTCAAGCATTCTTGTAAATACATTTGCATCTATATTAGAATATAAGTCATATTGCATTTTTGTAATCTTTAGTTGTGCTTTTATTGTTGTGGCTTGTTCGTGTCATCAAACTCTAGGAGGTTTGTCCCAACATCTAATCTTACAACTAGATTTTGTTGTGTATCTATTTTATCTTGTATTGGTGATTAACCTAGACCTGTGAAGGAAGCTCTTTTTTTTAAGGAGCACGAGTCTTGGACGGAGGTCATGTAGGATAAAATGATGGGCTTATATAGGTGTGAGACTTAAGATCTAGTTGAGTTACCTAATGGAAGAAAGCCCATTGGTTGAAAGTGGGTGTTTAAGAAGAAATTCAAATAAGATGGATAGTTAGAAAGGTACAAGGCAAGATTGGTAGTGAAAGGTTACTTCCAAGTTGAGGAAGTCAATTTTGGTGAATCATTTTCTCCTATTGCAAAACCAACTTTTATTAGATTCCTACTTTATTTTATTGTTGCTCATAATTTAGAAGTAGAGTGAATGGATGTTAAAACTATTTTTTTTGCATGTGGATCTTGATGGAAAAATTATATGAGACAACTTAATAGTTTTGTGGTAAAAGAAAAAAAACATGGTTTGCAAGTTAAAACAATTTTTGTATGATTTAAAGTAGTCGCCTCAAACGTGGTATCAAAAGTGTGATGCTTTTGCATTAAAACATGGGGTTTGTTATGAGAGATTGTGATCATTGTGTTTATTTTGAATTGATTAAAGATCAGTTACTAATCATTGTTCTATATGTTGATGACATGTTCATTGGTAATAATAAGGGTATGATTAGGGAACTCAAATCTCAACTTTCTAATGCCTTTGAGATGACGGATTTGGGGGGATACAAAACATATCTTAGGTGTGAAGATCAACAGGGATCAGGTTGGTAGAAAGATTTGGCTTACTTAGAGTAAGTATGTTTAGACTATTTTGTAGTAGTTTGCTATGTAAGATTGTAAGTAAGTATTTATTTATTGGTCAATACTAAGTTATCTTTAAATCAATGTCCTAAGTTAGATGATGATTTGGATGATATGTATAATGTTCCTTATGCTAGTGCCTTAGGTAGCCTAATGTATGCTATGATAAGTATAAGACCAAACATTGCCCAACTAGTGGGAGACTAGGAGTTCTTAGCAAGTTTATGTCTAACCTTGGTAGAGAGCATTGGAATTATGTGAAGGATTTTTAGATATTTACAAGGAACTTTTGATTATTGTATTTGTTATCATGGGACTGATGAAGTGAGAAAGTTTCTTGATATACAAGGCTTTATTGATTCAAATTGGGTTGGACAATAGGAGCTCCATGAGTGGTTATACATTCACTCTGTTGCCTAAAGAGCTATCAATTAGATGAGCAAGCAAAAACCCACAATTATATTTTCTACTATAGAAGAAAAGTACATGGCTACAAAACATGCTTGTAAGGAGACATTGTGGTTACAAAGATTATGTTCAGGTATTGGCTTCGAGTGTAGATAGGTCAGGATTGGGTTTGACATTTATAGTGCTATCTGTTTGGTGAAGAATTCGACGTACCATATTTGTACAAAACATATTAATGTTTAGTATCACTTTGTCTGTGAGACGGTTGAGGGTGATAGAGTCGTGATACAAAAGGTTGACACTTTGATTAATGTTGTAGATTCTCTCACTAAGCTAGTGAGGACAAATAAGTTCAATTGGTGGAGAGAGGCCATGAACCTTGCCTCCTCTAACACTTGATTCATTCTTTAGATTCCTATTATGTCTCTACAATGCAAATGTCAAGTGGGAGAATGTTAGGATTAGGTGTGTCATTCGCCTTGCAAATCCTAAGTTTTGTAAATTGTATTTAGCTGATAGGCTTTTATATGTGAGCATTATGGTACTCAGAATTGTCTCATGCTGTAAAAAATTCACCCCGAAAAATTTTCTAAACTCTCCGGTTGTTCCTTGTATGATCTCCAAACATCATGAAGGAAAAATATGACACCTATGTGAGGGTGGGGACATTATTTATTATTTATTTTTTAAGATACTTGAGATTTTGTTTTAAAAGACATTGAATATGGAGGCTACATTGAAAATATCAAAATTGAGAGTTATAGAGCATCTTCCCATTTTGGATGTTATGACACAACATTGATTAACCTCAGATTTGGGAAATCAGTCAATTTGACCATTATGACAGAATCTATGATGTGCAAGAAAGGTGTAAGATGTGTAAGAGGAGTTACTTGCTATTTTGGGTTGATTGACCATGACTATGGGGGGTATTAGATTTTTGTTGTGGTTCATGGTTTTGACTCATAGTTATGGGGTCATTAGAATTTTGTTGCAACTCATAGTTTTGACTCATAGTTATGGTTTCTTATTTTTGAATTTTCTATATATTGGAGGCATGGGATAGAGGTTTGTAAGGTACTTTTGTAGGTACTCTTATGTTGTTAGATTATTGTTAGTCACAAGGATAAGTGGATTGTATTGATGTACTCTATTTTTAGAGATTAATACAAATTTAAGTCTCTTTAGTGGTGTAGTTTTTTTCATAAGCTTTCTCCACGTATATCTAATGTTCATATGGTTTGCATATTTATATTTGTTTCTCCAATGTTTCATTAATATAGTATGGTTTATCATATGTTTAATTAGATTGAAACACTTAATTGTTAATATTCTCATTATGTCATTCACCTTGTATTCAACATGGAGGAGCATGGGAAGGATTGTTATTAAGAGATTTGTCGGGCAAAATTTTATACCTTGTGGTGTTGGGAGGATAGAGAGTGTATAGTGTTGGTGGCTTTTATCTTTTGCACATTTGCTATGGGTTTGTGTCAGTGGAGGATTGGTGGTATTACTAGCTAGAATGGTTAGTTGGAGGAGCATAGGTAAGGGAAAAGAAAAAATGCTTCATAACTTAGTCTCAAACATTAGGTTTATGCATTTTTTTCGAACGAATTTGAAGCGGCCCTAGGGTTTGTGAAGAAGGTGATAAGTGGGATGGGAATGGTGACATGATATCAATTGAAGGTGGTGTTAAGAGGTGATTTTATTACTAATTTGACAGAGTTCATTCCTAATGTTGATGTAAGGTTGTGTTTGTTGAAACTCTTCCTTTTGTCATAGTTTGGAGAGATGGTGGTGGTTTTTCTTGTGGATGAGCTTGGGCCTCATAAAAAGTTGGTGGCTAAACAAATGGAAGGTTTTAAATTGGTAAACTCCCCAACTCTTAGGATTGTTGTTTGGCAGAGTTGGATGAAATGTGTAGAGAGATTAGAGTTCCAAATGCATACTATGCTAATGTTGGTAAGGTCTTAGCTGGTATGTATGTCACCCACAAGTAGGGGTATGTGGAGATTGGCAATGACTTTTCAGTCCCAGTCTTTTGTGGAAGATCGTTGCATTAAGCTTGCCAATGAAAGGGTATTGTTTATGGTATACAATTCCCTTCTCTTATAGATTTTGTTCAAGCAAATTTGGGGAATGTGGAAGTACCTTTTGTAGTAGGTGGTGTGGAGGGGTATTTGGTGGCAAGTGGCGAAGCTATTGGTGGTAATGAATGCTAGGCTTAAGGTGGTTGTTTTTAGTATGCTTTATATCAGGGTTTTTGTTATATTTGTCCCATTTTGTTGTGTAGTATGCCTCTAAGGCCATTAATGGTTAGAACTAGTTTTTTGGTCATATGTAAGGTTGTGTCCTATTGGTATGCTCTTTGTATCCTATTGGTACGTTCTTTGTAAACCTTTACAATATAAATTATGCTATAGGTAAATTAGAATCTCGTGCAAGAAAATAGGAGCCCCTACTACTTTTTAGATTTAGATTTTAAGGGGGTGTCTTTAGGACGGGCATAAAGATTCTCCCATCAACGTCCTAAAATTTTGCTGCAAGACCTCATTCATCTATAAGTTTTTAAATTCATGTCAATATTTTTTTAGATTTAACTATATTGTTGTAAATGTAACCATAAATTTAGCGTTTCTTCTTTGCTAAAAATAAAAAAAAAGCAGCGGTGGCAACAGAGGAAATAATGAGAAGTTGCTTCAGTTTGACGGCACCCTTCTAGCGCTCCTGCACCAAACAACAACAGCGGACATCAAATGCGAAGAGCAGGCGTGCAAATGTTGAAGTCAACCTCCAATCAATTATTTTTTCAATAAAATCAAAGCCCTAATATTTCGTACGAATTTTAAGGCCATTTTAAACCATTTAAAAAAAAAAAAAAAAAAAAAGTTCGACGAATTTCGAATTTGCAACTTCCGTGTCCGCAATGGAATCAGATCTATTTGCATGATCTAGGGTTTAACCCCACTCTATATTTTTTTCGCATGAAACAAATTTGAGGACGAAAATGGCGATGGTGATCGACAGAGAGAGATTTGGCAACCCCCACCGTGGTTTTACGTATTTCTGGTGTTATCTTGTGGAGCCGCCATATATGGCAGATTTCATGTTATCTACAAGCGTAGCAGAACAGTTACGCTAAATTTAGAGTCCTCTTCCAATTCATTTATCTACCTTCCCTCGCAGTTTCTTTCATTCCAAAGCTCCTTTATGTGTATCTACTTTCTGGCTTCTGGTGAGCTTCCAATGCCTTTGCTATAAAATAATTTAAAAAACTTTTGATTTCCCCCATTCCCTCCCCAATTTCTAGAAATTCATCTTAAAATTATTTCAAATAACAAGTATGCTATATTATCTTATCAATAGGGTTACAAGGTAAAATCTCTTCCTACCTAAATAAGCGCTAGTGCCTCTGGCAATCAATATCTTTACTATCCAGGTAGTCTGAGCGTTGACCACTAAAGCCACCTGTGCCCGATTTAGAAGAATTTTAGAAAAATATTGTGCTGAAGTTTAAACAGAAATTAGTTTATAGAAATATTTAGAGGGACTATTCTATAAAATGTTTTTATAGGTATAGAATGGAAAATTTTAAGAAATGTGATGTACAGAAACACAATGCGAAGGGAAAATACAGGATTTATTGTTAGTATGCAGCATGCTTTGCCGAACGAAAATATTTCTTTACATAAGCAAGGAAAGCAAGCACCACCTGGCCCATACTGCCAATTGGCAAAGAATCAATATCCTTATGGGTTCATGTAGTCTAAGCTTTGAACTATATAGCAACCTCGGTCTAAAAGAAACTTTAGAGGTACGCTGAAATTAGAGTAATTAGGTCACAGAAATTGAATTTTATTTAGAGGGAAGAAAAAATGAGGTCTTATTTTATTTTTTGTGGTAAGAAAAAAATGAGGTATTTCTCAAAGGTAAGAAATACATCCCTTTTTGATGGTAATGGAAATAAACAGTCTTACAATATCGCCAATTCAACAGCATGTTCCTGTCTTATAATATCACCAATTTAACAGCATGCCCCTTAATGGATTGGAACCTATGGCTCCTGTACTAAAGGGAGCCAGTTTACTAGTAGCTCAATCCTCTTTGTATTCTGAAACATGTTTTTACGAGTATGGAATGGTTGGTGAAGCTTTCCTGTTCAAAAAATTAGAAATATATGTACTCTAGGACAACTTTAAGGATAAACATAGGATATATTTTTGATGCCAGTGTGTTGAGACTCGACAAGTCTTGGGGAGGAGTTGACAATTCTAGTCCAAGTCAGTCTCAGTGAATCTGTAACCAAGGCTCAGAGATTCAGCTGAGCTTAACAGCCAGGACAATGAATCTATTGTGAGTTTCAGCAGACTTTCAAGTCCTGATTGTCAATCTTGGTTGACCAACCGAAAAACAGAGAATCAACTCGAACTTCGAAAAATAAAAATAAAAATAAAAAACACTTTTTAGATATCATATTTTTAAAATTTGTCAACCTTTGCCAAGTTTTGGCTGAGTTTTTTCACTGTGTTATGAGTCCAAGTCAAAGATGGATTACACTGTATAGTTAAATTATGTACATTTTATATGACAACTTGAAGATTTTTTTTGAAATGTGTATATATTTTTTTGGCAAAAAAGAAAATTGTATTAAAAGAACTTTAGGTATGTTACAATACAATGATTTCCAAATGCCTGGGGCCATAAATAAGGCAAGAAGAAAGAAAACCCAAATGGGTTTGCCACAATTCCATCTCCGAGAGAAACCCAGTGAGCCCATCAAATTGCCACAATCTTGGAAACAAGAGGATCTTGTTATCAGCATGACTAGAAAGAACAAGATATTGAGCATGCTACAGAAGCCAAGAAAGTCCATAAAACCAACAGAAAGACTTTGAAGAAGAGTTGCAACGAGACTGGTAGTCACCAAGCTTGATCCATAGTAGAGAAGAGGGGTGAATATCAAGATTGGTCATTATGAACAAGATGGCGAAGTTGTGAGGCTTTTTTTGGAGAGGCAGATCCCACTTAGAGACATTCCAATTGTGATTTTCCGCAGTAGCCCACTTAGCAAGACAATTCTCAACTGAGTTCCATTCCCAAGGGATATGAACAAAGGATAAGGCTTCAAATTGAGGAGCAAGCCGAAGAATCTGTTTAGCTAAAATCGCCAGTTGCCAGGATGACTCATAAGTCCTCTCCCAATTCAAAAGAGAAACCATGATTAAGGACTCTGTTTCAGAAATAACTTTTTTCTATTCCAACTCACAAGTTGTTTCTAGAGCCAAAAGAATAGCATGAGCCTCCATTTGATTGTTGGTATTGATCCCCATAGCAGCAGAGAAGAAAAATGAACAGACCCATCTTTAGCACAACCAACCCCTCCAAGCCCCACAACACCCAGATTGCCACAGGAGGAACCATTAGTATTAATTTTTAAGAAACTTGAAGGGTGGGAGACCATTTACTAGAACTAATACCTTTCTAGAAGCCTGCAGGGCAGGGCGAGAAAAGCAAGAGGATGCGCCATTAGGGTGAAGCTCAAGGCTCTTTGAAATACAAAGATCAGAGGGAGACAATTCTTCATCCATGGAACACTTAGCACCAATAGTCTTCTTAACAAAATCCATAGCCTTTTGCCAAGTTTGCGAGATGAGATTCTAATGACCTTGGAAAATCTGGTGATTTCGTTCAAGCCAAATTTGCTAGAGGATGAAGTGTGACCAAGCTCCCAAGTCACCTTGAGAGTGCTAGCCGAAGAAGGTGACTGACCCATGGTAACTTAGAACTCAGACAAAGAAGTAGCATGGATAACAGGTCGGTTCCAGATTTGCTACCATTGCCTCCACATACCAAGAGTGAAAGGGCATTGGAAGAAAAGGTGAGAAGAAGACTCTTCCTCAGTATTGCATACAACACAATTTGAAGGGCCTTGAAATCCATGCTTTCTGATATTTCCCCAGGTGAGAGATTTGTTATGACACAAAAGCCACATGAAGAAGTTGCACTTAGGCTAGCCAAGTTTATTCCAGATTTTTCTCCACCAGGGAAATGTCTATTCCCACCATTTTCCTTTTCAAGGGAAGAGTATCCAAGAGCCACCATATAAGTTCCTTTGGGATCATAGCCCCATGCAAGAACATCCACATCCTCAATTTGCAAGAATAGAAGATAGGGAAGCCCGAGCTTCAAGAGAACCCCCTTCAGGCCAATTGCTAGAGTCTTTCCAATGATGGGGCAGCCTGAGCTTCAAGAGAACTCCCCACCTCAAGAGAACTATTAAAATCAACAACTTTAGGCCATCCCGCTACCATAAAGGCTTGACTCAAAGGTTGGAGAAGAGGAAAAGAAGAGAAGAGTGGAGGGTGAAGATCCTAGGAATCTTTCCAAAAGAGTGTGCTCTGACCATTTTTAACAATCTAGAAGAGACCATTCTTGACCAGAGAAGCCCCTTTCTTAATAGTATTCCAAACAGCTGAACCTCTTCCAGCCAAATCCATCCTTAGGAGCTCATAATCAACAACCCCTACCAAGTATTTGAAATTTAGCATTTTATCCCATGATTGATCCAGATGCTTACACTATCGCCAATAAAGTTTGGCTGCTGCGACTTGGCTATTAAGAACAGTCTGCCTGAAACCTAGACGATCATTTTGCTTGGGCCTGCACACTTGATCCCAGTTAATGAGACTCCATTTTTGAGAGTCTAGGTTACTAGCCCATAAGAATTTATTGGATAGAGCATCAATATCATTAAGAATGCTTTTAGGAGCAGATAAAACGAGGAACCTGTAGATGGGCAGGGCTTGCAGAACAAGATTTAACAAAGTAAGGCGGCTAGCAAAGAACAACCATTGGAAGGTCCAATGATCAACCTTCATTTTGAATCAGTCAATGATCTATTTCCACTGATCCCTCTTGGGATTAGCAATAGATAAGGGGATGCCAAGATAATCAAATAGAAGTTGCCCTATTAAAGAAGATATTGGACTTATCTTCATTAATTTGGTGACCAAAAACAACCAAATAAATATATAAAGCTTTATTGAGATTGATAGCTTCTTGAATCTTAGCAACACCCAACAAAGCCATGTCATCAACAAATAGAAGGTGAGTTTGGGGGTCCACATTCTGAGCAGTGGTCCAGCCATGAATGCAGCCATTAGTGTTCTGGTTTTTAAGCAATCTGCCCAATCCTTCAGCCATGAGGATGAAGAGGTAAGGGGATAAGGGATCCCCTTGTTGTAATCCTCTTGAAGCAGAGAAAAGGGAGGAGGGAATACCATTAATTAAAACTAAAAAGGAAGGAGAACCCACACAACTCATCATCCATTTGATCCATTCCGAGCAGAAGGCCAAAAGAGTGGTCTTGAGAAAATACCATCTGACCTTGTCATAAGCCTTGGGCATATCTAGCTTGATGAACATAGCTTTATCCTTAGAGTGGGAGAATGGATTTAGCGGCCATAACAATACCATCAAGGATTTGACGCCCCTTTACAAAGCCCCCTTGCTTAGGAGAGATGAGAGAAGCCATAATTCACTTCAAGTGATCTGCAATGAGTTTGGTAATGATCTTGTAAGTGACATTAATAGGACAGAATAAATCAAAAGAGTGAGCACCTTCCTTTTTAGGAATCAAGGCCAGGAAGGTGGTATTAAGTGCTTTGAGCATTTGCTTGTTAGCTTGAGGTTCTTGAACCACCTCTAAAAGATCAAGCTTCAAGATATCCCAAAATTCTTGAAAGAATTCGATAAGAAAACCATCTGAGCCAGGAGTCTTACTTTCTTCATTTGGAACACCACATGCTCAAGCTCCTCAAGAGATATGGGACTTATAAGTGAGATCATATCCGTAGAGACAAGAGGAGGGTTACAATCCAAAATGACTTGCTTGCCCTCCTTGGCCAGAGGGCCACTTTCTTGGAAAAGAGAGGAAAAATGTTGCACCACTTCCCCACTTATAACATGAATTGTTTGATCTCTGAGCCACATCAATTGAAACTTGAAGGGTGGCTTTTTAACTTGGGAAAAAAGGGAGGAAGAGGAATTGATAAGCAGTGATCCGATCCTTTCCAATGCAAAATATTTGAGGAAGAGACCAAAGAGTCACCAAGCCAACAATCAGAAACCAAGAATTTGTCAAGGCACTTTGAGATAGAATCAAGTCCACACCTTCTATTATTCCAAGTAAAAAGACCATATTTGGGTTTAACATCGGCAAGATTAAGAAAAGACAAATTTTCTCTTAGCAAGGAAGAAGAAGGGTTTAACCAATTAGAACCTCCCAACTTTTCATCCAGGCTTAGGATAGCAATGCAATCTCCTACCACGATCTAGGGAGCAGTAGGAAACAAAGAATGAACAAATTTGATATGAGCCCAAAGGAGGTTCTTACCTTGAAAATCTGTAGGAGCGTAGACATTCGTGAGAAAAATGGATTTTTACTAGATTTAAAGCACGACCGAATCAAGGATATATAATGTTTGCTAGCAACCCAGAGAGAAGGAGCAAGCCGTCAAGGATCCCATAAACAATCTAGACCACTAGAGGATCCTTGAGCCTCAACACATTGGCATTGGTTGCTTTTTCAAAGCTTAGAGGATAAAGAGGCCATTTTCTCTACATATAGCTTTATTTCTTGAAGGAAAATGATATCCGATGATGCTTTGGGATAAGATCTTGGACAACCTTTTGACGAGGGGAGCTGTCCAAACCCCTAGTATTCCAAGAAATTACAATCATTTATGGGGAGTGGAGAAGTGAGCATCTAGTGTGCGAATGAGACTAGATTCCACCAAGGATTCCCCAATCATTTTCACCTTTTCTTGATCTCTTTTCCTTCCAACTTTGGAGATCTTTTTTGAAGAGTTCTTTTTGAGATTCTTTTGATAAAGGCCTAGGAGAGGGGGAGCTTTCTTCTCAAACTCACCTTTTGAGCTGTGGGGTAGAGATCCCTCTAGCATGACAAAATCAAAGGTGTCTTCAATGAGATCATTTGTAGTGAAAGGGGAGACGATGATCATAGCGGTATCCACATTATCAACTTCATGATGCATGGCAAAATCCTCCATGTGGCAAGGAGAGGTAGGGATACTTGGATTTGGGGGTACCTACAAATTTGAAGCAATATGAGTTTCTTTTGGGCAGGAAGGAACAACAAGAACTCCAAGGTTTGGCTCTTGGATCATTGGGGGCTGCTCAACCATAGAAGGCTCTGGTTCCTCAAAATTCTCCAAGATCTCAAATCTATTATTGAACTTCCCTCTTGATAAGTTCCCTTTCTATCAATTTTGTTGTTTTCCTCTATTATGGGTTTTCACAGGCATGAATCCATCTAGGTCCAAACCATTTGTATGGGTTGGGGCTTTCCCTTTAGCTTTGATTTTTCTTATAGATTTGTCTGGAAGCAGAGGAGAGGAAATTGAAACCCTTTGAGGGCAATCTCTTTGTAAGTGCCCATAAGCACGATAGACTCAACAGTGAAAGGGGAGTGCTTCATAATCTATTTGCGGAATCCATTGCATATTTTCCAATCTAATCTCTAGAGAATCAGGTAGAGGCTTATTCAAATCGATTTTACCATAGATACAGGCATAAGTGGTTACCTTCCTTTCCAGTGTGAGATGCGAGGAATCCATTGGCTTCCCAAGGATTGCAACAATGGATTGAAGAATATTTGGTCTCTAGAACTCCATGGGAAACTGGAAGAGACGGATCCAAATAGGAATTCGTGAAGGAAGTTCTTCCACAGGGTCAAAACCCACATGCCGGGATTTGATGAATAAACCTACTTGATTGTAGAAATAAGGGCCTCCTTTGAAGGCCATGTTGCAGTCAGCCATTCTAGAGAACACCACAAAAGAGTACCCATTCAGAGCCATAATAACCTCCATGCCCCCTCGGGTTGCCAGGTTTGACGGGCCCAACTCTCTAGGATGGGCAACGATATTCTAATACCCATAAACTTGCAGCTCAACACATGTCTTGATAGGTATAGCACATCATCAACAATTAGATCCAAGTTGATGACAAGAACCAGATGATCCTCACTCTTTTGTAGGTAGCCATTTGGCCATAGACATTTTTCGACCTTCAGTTCAGATTTAAAATCGTTTGTGGTCTACATCAAAAAACTAACGACATTTTCATGATTGGAGGTCGTGGGCTCAGAAGCCTGAACAACATCTTTGAAAGAGGTCAGAAGAGGGCCCGTAGACGTGCCCTTGGTTGGAAAGGACCACACACAGCGGTTGTATGTCTTAGCAAGCCCTAGCCACTGGCAGCTGCCCCCGGGAGCTTTCTTCTCAGACTCACCTTTTGAGTTGTGGGGTAGAGATCCCTTTGGCATGAACAAATCAAAGGTGTCTTCAATGAGATCATTTGTAGTGAAAGGGGAGGCGATGATCATAGCGGTATCCACATTATCAACTTCATGATGCATGGCAAAATCCTCCATGTGGCAAGGAGAGGTAGGGATACTTGCATTTGGGGGTACCTACAAATTTGAAGCAATATGAGTTTCTTTTGGGCAGGAAGGAACAACAAGAACTCCAAGGTTTGGCTCTTGGATCATTGGGGGCTGCTCAACCATAGAAGGCTCTGGTTCCTCAAAATTCTCCAAGATCTCAAATCTATTATTGAACTTGCCTCTTGATAAGTTCCCTTTCTGTCAATTTTGTTGTTTTCCTCTTTATGTGTTTTCACAGGCATGAATCCATCTAGGTCCAAACCATTTGTATGGGTCGGGGCTTTCCCTTTTGCTTTGATTTTTCACTTTTCTTATAGATTTGTCTAGAAGCAGAGGAGAGGAAATTGAAACTCTTTGAGGGCAATCTCTTTGTAAGTGCTCATAAGCACGATAGACTCAACAGTGAAAGGGGAGTGCTTCATAATCTATTTTCTAAATCCATTGCATATTTTCCAATCTAATCTCTAGAGAATCAGGTAGAGGCTTATTCAGATCAATTTTAACATAGATACAGGCATAAGTGGTTACCTTCCTTTCCAGTGTGAGATGCGAGGAATCCATGGGCTTCCCAAGGGTTGCAACAATGGATTGAAGAATATTTGGTCTCTAGAACTCCATGGGAAACCGGAAGAGACGGATCCAAATAGGAATTCATGAAGGAAGTTCTTCCACAGGGTCAAAACCCACATGCCAGGATTTGATGAATAAACCTGTTTGATTGTAGAAATAAGGGCCTCCTTTGAAGGCCATGTTGCAATCAGCCATTCTAGAGAATACCACAAAAGAGTACCCATTTGCAGCCATACTAACCTCCATGTCCCCTCGGGTTGCCAGGTTTGACGGGCCCAACTCTCTAGGACGGGCAGCGATATTCTAATACCCATAAACTTGCCGCCCAACACATGTCTTGATAGGTATAGCACATCATCAGCAATTAGATCCAAGTTGATGACAAGAATTAGATGATCCTCACTCTTTTGTAGGTAGCCATTTGGCCATAGACGTTTTTCAACTTTCAGTTCAGATTTAAAATCGTTTGTGGTCTACATCAAAAAACTAACGACATTTTCATGATTGGAGGTCATGGGCTCAGAAGCTTGAACAACATCTTTGAAAGAGGTGAGAAGAGGGCCCGTAGATGTACCGTGGTTGGAAAGGACCACACACAGCGGTTGTATGTCTTAGCAAGCCCTAGCCATTGGCAGCCCCCCCCCCCCCCGCCTCCCCTGGAGCTTTCTTCTTAGACTCACCTTTTGAGCTGTGGGGTAGAGATCCCTTTGGCATGACAAAATCGAAGGTGTCTTCAATGAGATCATTTGTAGTGAAAGGGGAGAGGATGATCATAGCGGTATCCACATTATCAACTTCATGATGCATGGCAAAATCCTCCATGTGGCAAGGAGAGGTAGGGATACTTGCATTTGGGGGTACCTACAAATTTGAAGCAATATGAGTTTCTTTTGGGCAGGAAGGAACAACAAGAACTCCAAGGTTTGGCTCTTGGATCATTGGGGGCTGCTCAACCATAGAAGGCTCTGGTTCCTCAAAATTCTCCAAGATCTCAAATCTATTATTGAACTTCCCTCTTGATAAGTTCCCTTTCTGTCAATTTTGTTGTTTTCCTCTATTATGGGTTTTCACAGGCACGAATCCATCTAGGTCCAAACCATTTGTATGGGTCGGGGCTTTCCCTTTTGCTTTGATTTTTCTTATAGATTTGTCTAGAAGCAGAGGAGAGGAAATTGAAACCCTTTGAGGGCAATCTCTTTGTAAGTGCCCATAGCACGATAGACTCAACAGTGAAAGGGGAGTGCTTCATAATCTATTTGCTGAATCCATTGCATATTTTCCAATCTAATCTCTAGAGAATCAGGTAGAGGCTTATTCAGATCAATTTTAACATAGATACAGGCATAAGTGGTTACCTTCCTCTCCAGTGTGAGATGCGAGGAATCCATGGGCTTCCCAAGGATTGCAACAATGGATTGAAGAATATTTGGTCTCTCAAACTCCATGGGAAACCGGAAGAGATGGATCCAAATAGGAATTCGCGAAGGAAGTTCTTCCACAGGGTCAAAACCCACATGCCGGGATTTGATGAATAAACCTGCTTGATTGTAGAAATAAGGGCCTCCTTTGAAGGCCATGTTGCAATCAGCCATTCTAGAGAACACCACAAAAGAGTACCCATTTGCAGCCATAATAACCTCCATGTCCCCTCGGGTTGCCAGGTTTGACGGGCCCAACTCTCTAGGACGGGCAGCGATATTCTAATACCCATAAACTTGCAGCTCAACACATGTCTTGATAGGGATAGCACATCATCAGCAATTAGATCCGAGTTGATGACAAGAATCAGGTGATCCTCACTCTTTTGTAGGTAACCATTTGGCCATAGACGTTTTTCAACCTTCAGTTCAGATTTAAAATCGTTTGTGGTCTACAAAAAACTAACGACATTTTCATGATTGGAGGTCGTGGGCTCAGAAGCCTGAACAACATCTTTGAAAGAGGTGAGAAGAGGGCCCGTAGACGTACCCATGGTTGGAAAGGACCACACACAGCGGCTGTATGTCTTAGCAAGCCGTAGCCACTGGCAGCCCTCCCATCCCCCGACAACCTCCCAAACCAGGTGCAAACCATAGTAAACACTAGAAGAAAACACAAACAACAGTTGTAGCAAGGGTAGGGCTTGTGTGTGAGCAAGCACCGCCAAGGAGGCCGTGCAATAGTAGGTGCAAGGCTCAGAAGCTCCTCACGGCCATTCTCACGAACCTAGATCCATTTTTCATGGAATAAAAACCCATCATCCCCCTCAATTACCTTTTTGTTGAAATATTAATTTGCAATCTAGTTTTTAAAAATTTTGTGAAAAACTCAATAATTGAGAGGAAAATAACTCATACGAATACTCTGATGATAATTATGTGCATTTAACAGTGGCCAAGGCATTCAACTAGGGGGTTACTATCTTTAGAAGAATTTTAGATGTGTGCATTATGCCAAAAATTTACCAGAAATTAGTTTGCAGAAATATTTATAAGTGATGATTATGAAACATTTTTACAAATAAGAAACATGAGAAATGTTTGTATTACATGAATACTTTTTTGATCAGGAACGCATTAAAAGGGACATCAAACCTCACAACTATATACACCAAAAGAGCTTTACTTGGCAAGAAACATAAGGCAGAAAAGTTTATCATTATAATTTAAAAAAGAGACCATCTCAACCAGCGAAAACATTTACATAAAACTACAAGTGAAGTGAAGGAAGGGGCAAAATGTGGCTGCCAACCTGCCATCCCTTCCTTGCTCTAATACAAGACCAAAAAAAACCATAAATTTAGAGTTTTTAGTAAAAAAACAAGCATCATGCATTAACTGTGGCATAAATCTGCAACAACAATATCTTCATTCTCCTCACTGAAAACTGACATTGGAGGAACCTGCTCATCCATTGCTACTTATATCATCACTGCTTTCAGGTTACTAACATCTTCTGCTGCCACCTCCTAAGTCTTATGGTCAATCTGCAGTCTCACATGGACTGTCTTCATGATTTCACTTTGAGCCAAAGTCTCATAGGCAACTGCCTTTTGGACTTTCCACGTTGCCAAATTGCTAAATTATCCCCTTGCATGGATCAGATGTCTTTGTGGATGGTATGTGTGTTATTTTCATTCAACAAAACAGTCTAGATCTCAATTATGTGAGCCTCCTTCAATGGGTTCAACCTTACTGTTGATTAACTGGGTCTCTCATGGCATGCAAAACCACATCCACAATACTGTTTTATTCCAAGTGGGCAACAGTCTTGCTCTAAATAGGTTCGTTGTTGCTCACTTGAGCTTCTTTTCATCTTTATCCTTCAATCGGGCCAACTTCCGAATTTCCAGAGCTAGATCAGTGGTGAGTCTAGTGGTCTCATCCATTATCACTTAATTATCTAGGAGTTGCCTGGGCTTTAAGTCCTCAACCAAGCATCTTGAAACCTGTGGACATCCTCCAAATCATAAAAATAATTATTTGTTCTCCTTGTCATCTCACTATATTTTCTTAGGACCTTCTTGCTTTGGTCCAACCTGAAAATTTCTTTGAAGAAGACCCTTCACCTATTTTGCCTTTGCCTCTTTGTCGGCTGGCCATTACACAATCTGCACGGAGGTGAGAGGAAAGTTTGGTTAAGAGTATGAATTCTGTTTTCAACCCTCCTCCGTCATGTGACAACTAAACCGTTTAGCTCCACACAAGAGGAGACCTAGTGTAGAATAGCCAATCCATAATAAGGTGCCAAACCCTGATTCTTCTACTTACAAAATTGCTTATCCTATAGCGAATGGCCATCCTTAAGAGCCAAAAGGATTTTGAAGGGACTGCAAAAATCTATATAGATGGCTATATACAAATTTATCTTATGCCATGAACACTGGGTTACTAAAATTCCTTCTTTTTTTCCCTGTTCCATGCCAGAAGTTTAAATGATGGTGCAAGTTCAAAGCATTCAGAGTTTTGAACCAGTCAATGAAAAAGGAAGAAATTTTCTTCTCTATCACCCTATTTCAGAAAACGAAATTCTGGGAATATGATCTGTTTGGGAATAAGAAGAGGATATGTCCTCTTCTTCTGCCCACAAATATCACATTCCCCTTATCCATATTTCACAAAAAAATTTCAACCATATAAATAAAGAGGAAATAACCAAATAAAACTCTTCCAAGAGATTATTAAAGCCACCAGTGAAAATTCTACGTTGCAGCATCAAATAGCAAACCAGAGAAAGACACAAAAAAGATAAAGCAACGTACTAGTCCACCCAGAAGCTGAAGCAAGGATCAAACCAGATGGCAAGCAGCATGGAAGAGGAGAGATAGGCGAGAAATCATGCCTTAGTGAATTTTTCCACCCAACTACCGAGACTCCCAAGTCATTGTCATTTGAATGGTGAATCGGTTGGGAAATAATGCCTATAAAGGCTTGACCTTTGGAAATGCCAGCTGGCATTCTCAGGGCATTTAAAATATTAAATGCTTTAATTACTTGGCACATACATTCCTCTTCAATCATTGTGGAAAGTTGGTGCTCCAATTTTTTTTTTCATATTGAAGAAAGTTTACAAATATGGCTCATTGGTACAAATGAGACTAAGACTAGTTCCCATAGAGCATTAACATTAGAGTACAACATATATATCAACATTAGAAGCCAACAATGGAAATCCAAGAGACACAACTTAGATTCCCATATTAGATGTCACTATGGGGATTTGAACTTGGGTCTTCACCATGAGAACCCAAAGATTTATCCAATTGAGCTCAACCCCTTCGACAACTCCAAATTTTTATTTGCTAAATCTTTAATGATTGAACCTCTCACTGGGCGCATTTTAAAAGCTAAATTACTTCACTTAGAGTTTAATTCTACCCAATATTTGCAATTTAATTGGTCTCTTTATATGGTTTATGGCTTTTCCTTCCAATTCTCAAAACAAAATTTTATGGTCAGCTATAATCTTCTTCAATTGCCAATTTTCACAGATGGCCTTTCCCATGGTATTGACTATAAACTCACATCTGACTTAGTTTTTCTCTCTTGCAATCCATAATCCTCTCCACAACGCCTTAGCCTTTGCTACTTTGTTAGTTGTAATCCCTAAAGCTTCATAATAGGAGAAAAATATCTCACCTTGATCACACATTACTACACCTGCACGAGCCAATCTCTGATTGCCTTTAACAGCCCCATCAAAGTTAATTTGGAGAGCGCCATTGATGGCGGGGATCATTTTCTGGTTTCCTTTTGCCACCTTTCCTCCCAATCCCTTTATTGGGGATGCACTATAGGAGTAATAAGTATTGAGGAGACATTCATTTCTTCCCAATTTTGGTGAATTTTGGGTTACCGTTGGGGGAGTGAGAATGGAGGATTTGGATAATGAAAACCCTAATCAGGCCAAGGCATTGACTGTGGATGCTCAGAGAGAAGGATAACTTGGGATCAAGGAAATGGTATTGGCTCTTGCTGCTGGAGTACAGAATGATTGAGAAAAAGAAATAGATGTTGAGAGTATTCTGCAGGGGTCTGCAGGTAAAGTGACTCCTTTCACTCCTTGTAAACAGAATGGAGTCACCTAAGCCTGCTTCGGAACCTAAACAGGAGTTTAAGGGGTTGCAAAAGGAGAAATCTTATGCAGCTGCCGCAAGAGGAGAGTCTTTTTGAAGCAGAGATCAAAAGAAAGAGGGTGGTGTCCTGCACTAAGGCTTTTCTGGGAGTGGGCGGAAATTGAAGATTCAAGGTTGCAAAAAAAATGCTCATTTTCAAGTTAGGGGTAGAAGTTGAGGAAGATTTGGAATATTATAGGGACGTGGCTCTGATCTATTATTTTAGCTCCCTCTGGCCCAGTCTCCCAGAGCTCTAAAGAGTTCGAAAATTGCTGAATGAATCGGTTGTGATTGATATTTACAAATGAGCGAAAAAGCTCAATATATACAAGGTACAAGAGGCAAGTTTTCTAAAAATAGAAAACGGCCGACATAGATTAGCATTAACAAAATCAGGCCGACATAGAAATAAGGCCGACATAGAAAAACATACTAATACTCTCCCTTAATGCTCAATCTATCAACAACACCTATAGACCCCCTGAAGGTTACAAATTTATCAGAACCGAGGGGCTTGGTGAAGGAATCTGCGGCAACTGGTCATCTGTAACAGAAAGCTTAAGAAGCATTACAGCCTCTCTGTTACGATCATCAAGCTTGTCCTGATCAGCACCAGCGGTGGGAGGACGAGTTTCTTTTTCCAAAACCAATTCATCAAGGCGGCGATACTCAAAAATAGTCATCATACACTGCTTCTAGATATTATAGTTTCTGCCATTATATCGCTGACTGCCCTCCAGCATCAAGTTGGTCAAAGACGCCATGTGTACGTCTCCCAATGCAAGAAAAACGACAGAAAACTGAACAGCGTTTGAACTGAGAAGCAAAACAGGATCAGGTATACAATTTGAGACAGGTACGGTTGCACGGAAAACGAGGCACGAACTTTGAGGTATGGAAAAAAAACTGACAGGTACCCATGAAAGAGATCGAAAAACCCAGAAGGAATATGTGTTCGGAAAAAATTTTCGTCAAATGCTGAGGGTTCAAAACCCTAGACGAAAAACGTCCGTGCCCTAGGCGGCCATGAATGCTCAGAGATTTGCAGGAGCAGACTTTAGATGAGAAACCTTCGAACCAGAATTGAAATGTACAACCTCCAGAGACGCCAAATCGCGCGACCCAAAAACATAGTGAAATCGCAGCCAAGGTGAAAATTGTGAAGAAAAGTGTGCAGAAATGGCGATTTTCAGACAACCCGCGCGGCGTTTAAGAAGGACGCGGTCTTCACAGGTGACGGTCTTCAAAACTTCATAGGCGACGACGCTGTTGAAGGAGTGACGGGGTCTCAAGGAAGAAACGGAGGGCGCGAAAGAAGCAAGGAGTCCGCAGCCTGTCGCAGGGGAACCTGCGAAAACAAAGGTTCCATAGGATTTGCGATTAGGGTTTTCAGAGGACGCGACCAAGCCAGAATTTGCCTAGGAGAGGAACTCGCTCTTCAGACAGGTTTCGACCCACGAAGGAAGCAGAAAAAAATCGCGACCATTAAGCACGATTTCAACCATCAAGGAAAGCGCAACCTATAGGGAGCCTTGAAAAAATCGAAATTTCTTGCCAAAAACAGGAGCCAAAAAACAGGAAATTAGAATTTCGAAAAACAAACTCAATAATTTCGAAAGAAATTATATTTTTCGAAAGTGAACCTGGCTCTAATACCATAAAGAGTTTGAAAATTGCTGAATGAATTGGTTGTGATTGATATTTACAAATGAGCGAAAAAGCTCAATATATACAAGGTACAAGAGGCAAGTTTTCTAAAAATAGAAAACGGCTGACATAGATTAGCATTAACAAAATCAGGCCGACATAGAAATAAGGCCGACATAGAAAAACATACTAATAAGCTCAATGTATGGGTAAGTACTAACTGGTTGCCTTTTTTGGAAGCTCCGATAATGATTTATCCGTATCCACAGGGTTTTTTATAGTTGATTGTTATTTGAAAATGACAAAGGTAGGATCCTAGAGAAAGGCCCATTGCTGGGATACATCTTTATTTTGAAACCCTGGTATCCAAGATTTAATCCGATTTTGGAGAATTTTCAGATCTCCCCTGTTTGGATATGCTTAACTTGCCTCTCCACTTTTGGCATTCTACATTATCAAGTATAGGGAACTCTCTGGGGAAATACATTTTGGTTTTTCTTGAAAGTTGAAACACAAAAGCATGTTTTAACCTCAACTACTTGTATTCTGTTAGAGAGAGATTTTCTTAGGGTCTTCCTGAAATCATGGGCTTAAAAGTAGGGCAAGAGGTGTGGAAACAATTGTTGGATTATGAGAATATAACTTCTTGATTTTGAAAGTGCTTTCAGGTGGGCCATTAAGCGGATACATGTACCAAAGCAAAGTTTTTTTCTGGAAAGTCATCTTGGTGGAAAAATGCAATGCCGAATCACTGGATCATAGGTAGCTCCCTCTTTGAGCCAAATAGCTCAGAGCAGCAGAGTAGGATTGAAAATAAAGGTGAGGTGAAGCTAGATTGTGTGCAGGAAAATGCTCCCAATGAAGGTAAAGGTAGTGATCGTGGGATATTTGTTGTACATAGGGAGGGAGGGTTGTTGGGATTATCCGTGCGGAGGCACCCATTAAATCTGGCTGCTCTGAGTTAGAAAAAATGGATCTTCTCAAACTGTTAGCAATCTCTTTTGCAAATCATGCAGATTGTTTGACTTTGGATCCAAAGCTTGTACCAGAGGTGGATCTGTTCTCTTTTGAGGAGGACTTTCCCTCAGAGTTTGGAGGAGATAGTGCAAAAGATATGGAGCATCTCTTAGTTTCTAGGATTACAAAGGAATGGACTACTGTGAGAGGTCATAAAGGAAAAAAGAAGCAGAAGATTCCCTCTCTGGTAATGATTTTATGTTCTCATGCAAAGAATACGTCAAGATGTCAATGTTGCTTGTGTTGCTCCTTTGTTTGGTTTTCTCTTTCTCTGTTGTTTGTCCATGTTGCCAGCATGCTCCTTTGGCACTATAGTAAGCTTTTCTTGTTCTTTTTGAGTGGGGCCCCTATAGAAAACCCTGGCTAAGTTATCTAAAAAAAAGTATTGTGGACAAATGTAGGATTTATTATTAGTACATTGTATATTTTATTGAATCTAGTAAATTTATGTACATTTTATATGAGAACTCGGGGCTCTCTTTTGGAAAACTTACTAATTGGCAATCTGGTTTTTGAATGTATTATGTTTTTGTTAAAAACATGTCAATTGGGAAAAATAGCCATAAAAATACCTTGATGATAATTATTTGCATTTAATAGTGGCAGAAGGGCTTCAAGCAGTTTACGGGAAATCTCTTTACCAGCAGTATGGCGTTGGGAGGGAGGACATGGCATTGTTGTTTGCCTTTGGATATCTTGTCTCACTTTTTCTGGGCACATTTTTAGGACTTGCTTCTGATCTTATGTAAATTTTCATTCTAAACATTGTGAATTATGTACAAATTTTGAAGGGTTGATTCATATTCACAATTCTTGCAGTTTTTATTTTATTTTTCTTTTTAAAGGAAATCTTGGGCAAGGTTTTTTAAGATCTGTAAACGTGGCTTATGCTTGAATGCACTCTGTAATCATTTTGCCACAACCTTTCTTTGTGGGTTGTCCTATTGCTGTGGAATTTTTGATTATGGTTTATGCTGTCATGAATGTCCTTCAATATGGCAATATCATTACACCACAAGCCCTTGACTCAAGTATTGCAAATTAGGTACATTAAAATGCTTTCTATGTGCTATGGCAAGACAATGGATATTGCAACAGAACATTTGAGATTTTTCTTTACTGCACAGAGAATTTTTTCAAATTTTAAAGTTAATTTGGTTTAAAAACCCATTATGTTCTGTGGTTTTTTTATTGATACATAAAATGAGGGAAGTGGGTCTCTTTCCCTTTATATTAACTTCAGAATTTTTTTACATAATCCGTGTTAATCCGCCTGCCGGAGCCAGGCTTCTTCCTTAACCTCTATGAAACCGTCCTTTTATACTATAGATTTTGCGCTCCCATGCTCAGAGAAAGCAAATTTTTACATTTATCACCTCTATTGCAAAAAAACCTATCACTAACAAAACAGGGGAAACTATATTCAGGAACACCACAAAAAACTTAGCCTACAGCTGAAATCAAAGCCCTGGTTCATCTTGTCCTCCACCACTGCCTGAGGCTCCATCGTCAACCTCCAAGCACTCAACTGACTTGATCCCGGCAACCCTCATTAGCGTTCTTGCTGCTCTACCAGTCCGAGCAGGCCGTTCACAATATTGGTGATGAGAAGGGGCTGATGAATGGCATCCGCAGCACACTGAAATCAAAATCAGTCAGCTCTCCTTCTACTTCACCATTTCTGATGAGGGTTTGAATCTTTTCCACCTGCCCAGCCAAAACCAAGAACCCATTCTCCATCCGCTTGAAGGATGCCATGGAGAAAATACCTCAGAATTGAGCTCCTGCAATTGAAAGCACTTTGATGGGGTGGTTAATGGCATACTCTAGTGTCTCGTTAAGTCCACCCCTGAATCAGCCCTTACAAAACAACCCACCATTTTCCTTACCACCAGTTTATCATTCACCAACGTGAGCAGATTTGAAATGAACATGGAGGCAGTCTCCAAGTTAACCCTGCTCCTATCCTTTGCTTCTAAAAGTCTGTGCCTAGAATTTCTTATATGGCCTGTTTGATTGAACCATTCTGTAGATTGATTTTTTTTGCAAATCTGGCATCTGAGACAGGATCCATAAATGCCATCTTCTGGTTGTCTGAATACAGGTGGAAGTGAGGCTCCATCTATTCCTTCTACCTGCCAGAGCCCTATTCTCCTTACAAAACACTTGGCAGAGAATTTGCAGCTGCTCTGGTAGCATCTGTTTTCACTCCATCTATTCCTTCTACCCACTGGCGCCCTATTCTCCTTACAGAACACTTGGCAAAGAATTTGGAACTGTATGGGTAGCATATGTCTTAGTAACCCTGCTTTTTATCTTTGTTTGTTTATGGATGCCACATGTGATGGGGCTACCTGCTCGACACCATGTGTCAAAGCTCCAATTCTTTCCAATGACAATGACAATCATTGTTTGTTATGTTTCTGATATGCACAGATTTTAACTTTTTGGCTTTATACGGAAGTCCTAGTTCCACAAGGCTTGTAGGCCCCTCCAATGGTCTATTATGTTATCTATGATGCAATTTTCATTTGAGTCTACTCCAAAGTTGGCTAGAAGATCTGTCACCTTGTTTGCTTTTCTGTAGTAGTGTATGAAAAGCCAACTTTTGAATTGTAGAATATTTATCAGTTTCCAATTAGGGGAGTGCCCATTTTGGACAGCATTTATGATGACCTTCAAATCCTCTACTATGTGGATTTTCTGAATTCTGCATTGATTGGCCACCTAAATATGTAGGACCAAGGAATGCGCTTCGCTTCATTGTTGGTTCGCTCCATTAACCTTTTAGAAGCAGCTCTAATTAGAGATCCTGAGCAATCTTTAATGACACAGCCTGCCCCTGATGCTCTGGAATTTCCTGTAGCTGCCCCATCAAAATTGATTTTGAAAAAACCTGTGGGAGGTGGCGCCCAATTTGCCTGAAGATTCTTTTGGAAATTTTTCTGATACTGACAAATCCCATTAACAGAATCTGTTGTGCGTGCTTATAATAATGCTGTTTTGAATACGGTTATCAAGTTCAGAAGATCCTTGTTTAGAGCGTTATTTATAGGGAAAACCTTCCTGCTGGGTATGCATAGGTGAGATAATTGAGCTTTAACCATTTACAGGGCTGAGATAATTCCTTCTGCGATTAGGGGTAATTTTTAGGTTATCAGGATTCCCTAGCTTGTGGCAACCAGTAGGTAATTACCAATTGGAGAATTTATTCACAGCTGAACTTTGAACTTGGGCATCTTGATAAGCATTAGATGGAGTTTCAGCTCTGAGCCTCACAAGCTCAAAATCAAAGTCTTATAACAAGAATTAAATCAAGGAGATTAATTCATACAAATGTCCTATGGTAGATGAGTCCTGTAACCTAAAATGGAATCTGTGTATATGGAAAATAATCAGGAGGGGTTTGAAGGCCTACTAAAAGTGTTGAGAATAATCAAACATGCAGAAATATGGTTTTGGATTCAGAAGATATCAAGCTTTCAACATTTGAGTAACTGACACATTGTATGTAGATGCGACACTCAAGAAGTCAGCATGTTTCCAAAAGACTTAAAAACAATGGAGGAAATCTGGAAATGATTCACTCTAAACAGTCTAAGGGTCAAGATTAAATACCCGTTGCCATTATACAAGATGAAGCATGTCTGCTCTTTATTGAAACAAAACTTTTGTAAAGTTTCTATCTTAGAGAAGTGTTTAACAAGTATGATTTGATGAGAACCTGCACACCCAAGATAAGTATGGGATCAGTTGCCACTCGGGAGAAAATCTCCAAAGCTGAGTACAGAATCACTTCATAGATGATCTGCACCAATGTGTATGGAAAAGAGTCAACACAGCTATAGCATTACTACCAAGCTGAATAAGCAATTCATCCTGGGGGCTTGTACTGCTGCCAATGATGATATTGGAATCCTCTTATGCAATTTGAAAAAACCTACTGATTCCACACTTGCATGATTCGGGTATGAAATGAGAATAATCCCCTGCTTTTGCTCAGGACTGCCTACACATGGTGCCTCTGCCTCATTAGAATCTTATTTGAGCCATTGAGATAACTGTCAACAGCTTGAGAATAAGTGCTGTCATGTCCCCTCCACTCATGAGCAGTGACATTATTATTTTAATTTAATAGAAGTGTTTTTAAACACTATATTAATAATATAATTATAAAATAATAATATTAATATTATTAATAATAAGAATATAAATTCAAATTTTTGAATATGGTGGCAAGTTTTGGGTCCTTGGGACCTATATTGTTTTGGTACTTAAGTACACTACTTTCCTTCATTTTGATCATCTAGCTTTTTGCAATGAAAATTTCTGTTTGCAGCTGCAAATTCATTGGGACGAAAACCCCTGTGATCGCTGAAAGGTAGACGAAACCCTACCTTTCTATTTGCGAGCAAATTCTAACCTTCAAGGAGTTTGCAGCCGCCTGACTTGGTCTATTTGTTTTCAGAGTGGGTGACTTGACTGCGCGCAATTGAAGAAGAAGACACTCATCCAGTCGCCTTTCATCACAGCATTCATTTGTTTCCACAAATCTGTGGCTTCACATCGCTGATCTGGCCATTGAACCATATTTGCTGCTTAGCGTCTAGGGTTGAAGGAGTCATAACCAAATGCGTGGGAGGAGTTAAAATCTAGGACAGCTCCTTAACATAGCAAGTGATTCATACCTGGAGAATGCAGCATTCAAATTGCTTCCCAAACGCTGATTTTTAAGCGTCAAAACCCTAGGTTGGAGGTTGCTATTTTACAGTGGCAGAATATCAGGACATTGACCAGATCTGCAGGGCGAATTGACATCTGGGAACAGCTATGATTGTATTCCAGCAGGCGTAAGAACGTGGGTATATCTGGGCAGCGCCTGGAGTACTGTAAGTGCTTGGAAGTCTTGCAATAACTAATTCATAGTCCTGAAATCTTGTGTTGTTTCAATACTGCTCTCTGTGAGTTGATCTATACATAAATACTTTGGCAAACTGGTTCAATTTAGCCCAGTCTGCATGTTTGTGATTGTTCTCACTGAAATACACACTGTGTATTAAGTTTTACCTATCACATACCTATGTATCAAATTTAGAATTTATTGATAATTTAAAGGAATTGAAGTGGAATTGATTGTCATTTGCAAACCCTGTTTGACTGTGAACTCAAAGATTATTGTGCTGACAGAGCTGACAAAATTGCAATAATAATACCTAACGGAATTAGAATTTATACGAGGGTTATTTCAGGGTTTACTTTTCACAGCAGCCAAGTGCAGACCATAAACCTAGGATTTTATTGAAACTGACTGTGTACTATTATGCAGCTGAGTCAAAGGGATCAGAGGGTGTTGGAAAGAGAAAGAAGAAAGCTAGAGGCAGAAACACGAGGTGAGCAGTAGAATTGGAGGTAGAGGTAAGAAGAAGATGGCAGATCGGGAAGATGAGTGGAAAAATTTCATGCAAATACAACAACAAATGGCACAGAGGCAGGAACAAAAGACACAACAATAGGAACAAATGACACAAATACTCGAACAAATGACACAAACACTCATCCAAATGTTGTAGAACATGAATAGTACAAACAATTCCACCAGACCTACACAAAATAATGGGGGAGAAGGTAGTAACTCAAATCAAAATGGGACTGAAAATTGCACAAATAACAGCAAGATTGCAATTGGATTAGCACCCAGACCTTTCCAGCCTACATTTTTGCCTAGAGTGGAGTCACCCCAGGAAGAGGAGGAGCCAAACCCAGTAGAAAATGACTTTAATGCCTGCATAGATGAGTACTCAAGACTTATCCAGATCTCAGACCCAGATCCCATTAATACAATTCCATAATGCTAGGAATGGATCAAGAGGAGAAAGAAGACAACCCACATAGCAGTTCATTAGAGATCTATAGTAGAGGTTGAGTAAGTTGACTCTTCCAACTTTTGATGGTTCAGGGAAGGTCATTGCACGGGCTTGGGTTCAAAAATTGGATACTTACCTCTCACTCAGCCCTATGACTGAAGATGAAGCTATCAAGTTTGCTATTCTTCATTTGGATGGTATAGCGCATGAGTGGTGGCATCATGGACTAATCACATAAGGGCATCATCATATTGTGACATATGCTGATTTTACACAAAGGCTCATAGACAGGTTTGACAAGAAGGATCCGAAGATGCATTTCAGAGAGTTGACATGGTTGAGGCAGCGTGGTTTAGTAGAGGAGTATGTATGTAATGTCCCCTTTTTGAGCTAAAGTGACTTAAAGCTTGGAGAATGGAAAGTTGGCAAATAACTTAAAGCGTGGAGAATGGAAAGTCGCTTTTTAGTAGCCTCAACTATTTTTCCTTGGCAAAACAAAGTTGGCATATGACTTAGTATATTTTTGTGATATTTTTGGAGAAGTCAAAAATAATAAAATAATTTGCCAAGGGTAGGAGCGAACCACTTGGAGAGTGGAAAAATAAGAAAAAAGGAGAAAAATGGAATAAAGCAAATGACAATTAAAAAATAATATTATTATTTTTGCCCAAAAGATTACCGCCCAAGTCGAGTGGAAAAATAATAAAATATTATTATTTTATTTCTCCATATGGGCCGCCTAACTTGAGGAAAAATAAAGAAAATTAAAATAAAATAATATTTTGTGACGGTGGACTTGAAAATAAAGTAAAATGTACTGGATTTGGGTGCCCAAGTTGTGGGTTATAAAATATGGCATTTGGGAGTCATTTTCATCATATTGGATATTTGTCAATTGATACTTGGAGAATTTCTCTTTAGTTGTAACTTTGTTTCCTTAGACTTCTAAGGATGAAAACCCTTAGAATTTGGTGGTTTGGACTAAAACCCACTCAACTTTGTGAGGTGGATCCATTCAGGGTTCATCATTGGACTTATTTGCAGGTTTTTGGTGTGGATTGAAGCTAGGGTTTGATGGTAAATGGATCATATCAGCTATGGCTTCATGATGGCGCTAGGGTTTGGAGTTTTCTTGCAGGTTGAGGATGAATTGATTTAGATCTGAAGGTTTCCTTGACATATTTTCATCATCACATCCATTTCTAGGGTTTGGAGGTGAAACACCATGTTTTGGAGGGCTTTTTGGTGATAATTAATATTCAGTTGTATGCAGATTTGTGTTTCAGACCTGAGCAAATTCATATCAGATTGCAGATCAGAGGGTTTTGAGGCATAATTTCATGTTCTATTGACATATTTTTCACCTAGGGTTCCATTGCTCCATCCTAGGCTTGATCGCCGCCCTTTTGGAGGAAGTTTGTGGCATGGGAATGTGTATTTCAGTCAGCTGAGGGTTTATATCAGACATCTGCAGACAGTTTCAGATTGATGGGACAGGTTTAGAACAGCAATCACATCATTCCTTGTCATTGGCTATCATTCTAACCTTGGTGGCTACCATTGGGAGTCGTCGCTTCACTTTGGAGGGAGTTTCTTGGCCATTGAAGACCACATTTACAGCCATTATCATATCTGATTTGTAATCAGACATATCTGTTGTGTAATCAGCTCCCATATATGTGTATGATTGGCATGATATCATCCTATGATCATCCGGGTATGTTGTTGTGATGTAACATCTTTAAAATCTTCAATTTGAAACAATCTAAATGGTGTTCCTATCTATATCAGTGGTCTGATTTTATTTTCAGTCATCTATTTATTTTGGTTTTCATGCAAAAATGTTTCTATATTGTTATCACATCATGGCAAAAACATTTATGCATTGAAAACACTCAAAAACCAATCAAAATCAAACAAAAATCAAATCAGAAAATCAGATCAGAATTCAGAAAATAAGGACAGTTTTGGCAAGGGACCTTACAATGTAGCAAAATTTCAGTGGGTTTCAGTCATGGTGCCAGATGTGACAGAGAGGAGACTCATGTTTTTGTTTATTGAGGGATTATCAAAGTCACTTTGAGGATTGGTTAGAGCTTTCGAGCCGCCATCTCTACAAGATGCTATCCAATGTGCTTTGAAATTGGAAGATTTAGCGACGAAGAACAAATTCTACCCCAAGAGTACACCAATGGAGCAGCATAAGAAATCCTTCCAAAAAGACACCCCTCAACCAATGGCATTACCTCCAAAACCAAGCAAGGTAGAAGAATCCAGGGCTGAACTCCGAAGGAAGAAATTATGTTTTTATTGTAGAGAGCCATGGGAGCCAAGACATAGATGTTTGGAGAAGGGCCAAATACACTACCTAGAGGTTATTCCTGAAGAAAGATAGAGGGAATCGAGCCCAAGGTGATGCTTGATGAGATAGAATCCGAGAGTAAAGAAGAAGAAGAGAGCCCAGAAGGCACTCTTGCTACTCTTTCCGGGTCTCCCAAGTACCATGCTTTTAGAGTTTGAGGAGTCTTGTAGGGTCACAAAGTGATAGTGCTGATTGATAGTGGGGCCACTCATAGTTTCATAGATGCAAATTTGGTTTCCAGGAAAGGTTTGGATATGGAAGAGTTTGATGGGTTTAATGTTATGCTTGTGGATGACCATATTATTCCTTGTAGGGGGCGAATACAACAGCCCAACTTATCTTTGGGAAGGTATTAAGTTAAGGCTGATTTCTACCTTGTGGGAATGGGCGAAACATATATAGTCTTGAGTGTGCAATGGTTGCACTCACTTGGAGAATTTACTCAAAACTACCAAACAATGGAGTTCAAATTTAAAGTGGATGGGAAGGAGGTGATACTCCAAGGCATTTTGAATGGAGGCCCAAGCATGGCTGAAATGAAAAGAATGGAGATGAGTGTTTGGAAAAACCAAGCCACTCAATGCATGGAGATAGTCAACAATTCCCTCCAAGGTAAGATACTCCACTATGATAATGTTTGGTCCATTTTGAATATGTTCACGGTAGCACACCAAAAATGGCCACCATATGAGGCATTGGCGAAACTAGACCTTCTTAGGAAGAATCATCATCTTAGCATGGCTGTTTGGAATTTTGGAGACAAGAACTATAATGCATGGATCATTATGAGTGCTGTTTTCCATCTCAGTACTGCTGTTTTCTACATTCTTAGCCTTTCCCACCCCTTTGGGACAGCCACCAAGAAGAGATTGATTTCATAGAAGGTGCATTTCCCATCTTTTGTCTTCAAGGAGGTATTTGAGATTGATGCAAGAAGATTTCCAGATACTGTATCTTTATTTCTGAGCAAAGAAAGGCTTGAAGACAGCCATGACAGAGTGCTTCAGCTAGTTGGATCACCTTTGGACAGATTGAGACCAGCAAGTATGCAGGAAATTTCTGGGTCTAATGGAGTGAGTAGGTGGTGCCACATGAGGAGAGCACTAAGTACATACGTTCCGGCATTGTTAGCAGTATAAAGGGTGAAGTTTTGGGCAATATGAGACTGCTACAATCACTTGCCAGCACTTAAACAATCTGATTTGAACCATTTTCCGAAGAGAACAGAGTGGGGTATCACTGTCAGAAAATGTAGATCCTCAGGTCAATTTCACAACATCAATCCGGAAGACATGATTGCACATGATGCTAAAACTTACACATATGGTGATGAGGTCATGAGGAAGCCAGGATTAGCGAGTATTACTGCTAAAGAGGGTAGTTTAATTTTCATTGTTGAACCTACAGAAGCAATCATTGACATGAGAGAAAGGAAGCTAAGAAATAAGATCATTCTGAAATATTTGGTGAAATGGGAAAGTTTCTCTTGAGGATACTACATGGGAAGGAGCAGAGATCTTCGATCATCCAAGTCTGAAATTGCTCGAGGACAAGCAATATTTGGGGTGGGAGGACTGTCATGTCCCCTCGGCTCATGAGGAGTGACATTATTATTTTAATATAATAAAAGTGTTACTTTTTTTTGGGTAATAATAAAAGTTTTTTTAAACACTATATTAATAATATAATTAATGAAAACACTTTTATAATAATAATATTAATATTATTAATAATAAGAATATAAATTCAAATTTTTAAATATGGCGGCAAGTTTTGGGTCCTTGTGACCTATATTGTTTTGGACCTTTGGTACTTAAGCACACTACTTTCCTTCATTTGGATCATCTAGCTTTTTGGAATGAAAATTTTTGTTTGCAGCTGAGAATTCATTGGGATGAAAACCCCTGTGATCGCTGAAAGGTAGACAAAACCCTACCTTTCTATTCGTGAGCAAATTCTAACCTTCAAGGAGTTTGTAGGAGCATGACTTGGTCTCTTTGTTTTCAGATTGGGTGACTCGACTGGGCACAATTGAAGAAGAAGACACTCATCAAATCACCTTTCATCACAGCATTCATTTGTTTCACAAATCTGATCACTTCACATTGCTGAGCTGGCCATTGAATCATATTTGTTGCTCAACATCTAGGGTTGAAGGAGTCATAACCAAATGTGTGGGAGGAGTTAAAATCTAGGGCAATGCCTTAACATAGCAAGCGATTCATACCTGGAGAATGCAGCATTCAAATTGCTTCCCAAACCCTGATTTTTAAGCGCCGAAACCCTAGGGTGGAGGTTGCTATTTTACAGTGGCAGAATATCAAGATATTGACCAAATCTGCAGGGTGAATTGACATCTGGGAACAGCTATGATTATATTCCAGCAGGCATAATAATGTGGGTATATCTGGGCGGCGCCTGGAGTACTGTAAGTGCTGGGAAGTCTTGCAATAACTAATTCACAGTCCTGAAATCTTGTGTTGTTTCAATAATGCTCTCTGTGAGTTGATCTATACATAAATACTTTGGCAAACTGGTTCAGTTTAGCCCAGCCTGCATGTTTGTGATTGTTCTCACTGAAATACACAGTGTATTAAGTTTTACCTATCACATACCTATGTATCAGATTCAGAATTTATTGATAATTTAAAGGAATTGAAGTGGAAGTGATTGTCATTTGCAAACCCTGTTTGAGTGTGAACTCAAAAATTGTTGTGCAGATAGAGCTGATCAAAATTGCAATAATAATACCTAACTGAATTAGAATTTATATAAGGGTTATTTCAGGGTTTACTTTTCACAGCAGCCAAGTGCAGACCCTTACCCTAGGATTTTATTGAAACTGGCTGTGTACTATTCCTTCTAAGATCAAAATTTATTTGAGTCAAAGGTCCAGGGATATTGCAAGTGCATCTTTCAGAAACAATAACTGGGCCCTCTGGCAATAACGTTTGATCAATGATCTGGTTGATGATCTAAAAGAATATACAATCTGATCTATTCCAATGGATACCTGTTGGGATTCAAATAAGTAAGGAAGAGTAGACAATTCCAATAAAATTTGATTCTGCCTGTTGGAGGGTAAAATGCTTGTAACCAATGTCAGCGAAGTCTTCCTGAATTGTCAAGATCCTATATTTACATCATTCCAAACAGACAACAGCTGCGAAGAATTTTTCAAGTGTATAAAATTTTGATTTCTGGACAACTCCACTTCCTGATGATCACCCTGAAGCCCATCTTGCAGCGCTAAACCAAGTCTCTCCCCTGCTTACCATCTTGTCAACCTGGCTGACTAGAATATTGATCCTGGTATGATCCCATCCACCCACTTCCTGTATCACTGTCAATAGCATCCGAAGCATCAACCTAAGCATTAAAATCATCCTGGCCAACCTGACTCTGATAAGCATCACAATTGGGATTCTTACCCACCCATCCACACTAACATCTTTCTGCAAAGGTTGTGCCTATTGAAACTAACCCTACCTCTTCCATATCAAACTCTGCCTTTAAATATATATACTCTAAAAGTAACTCAAATCTTCCTTAGGAACTAACCAAGGAGAAAACTGTACAAACGAATTAAAAATTGAGACTTAACCCAGTAACATCTCTGGCTTCATTTTGGAACACATGCACTAGGCGAAAGTTTGCTTAATCATCATAGATTAACAGCTTGCAAATATGTTAGCAGGAATGGTGAGAGTATGGAAGACCAGTGGATAGAACACTGCATGCATGTTGGTAGAAAATTTGATTGGCTTATGAAGATAGAAGAGAAGGATTGGTTGTGGGATTAGTCAGATCAAGGTTGATGAAGAGTCCAGAAACAAGGAATCCTGATGAACAAGAAAATAAAGGCTAACGCACATGAGAGAAGAAATTCAATCAAAAAGGAAGTTGACAATATGGAAATGACCCAAAACTAGAAACGATAGTTTGAAAATTGAAATTAGTGCAGTGATGTGTTAGAAGTTGGTTTGAATGGAGAAGGTTGAATATTTGATTAAGATTTCACAGTATGGTTGACACATGGAAGACGGAGATGGATTTTGGCTGAATGCAAATTGCTAATGATCCATGAGTTGGACTGTGGTTGGATGTGATTGCATAGAGATTCAAAGGTTGGAAATGTCACAGTAAATGACTGGTTTACTTTGATGCACTGGGAATAAGTATTATATGGATCACATGACTTAAGCAGAACTGGCAATAGTATTTCACGAACCAGTACTTTTCTGTGATGATCAATTGGGGATTGTGTTGGAATAATCAATCATCCACAGACAAAAGTGTAAATTAAGGAATATAGAAGTCACAAGATCAATAGTCATGATGAGGTCATAAGATCAAGAGTCATGTATGTAAGAATAAAAGGTTAAAAAACATCTGAAGTTTTATTTATTCATGGTTTGTAGATGGAAAATTTGAGCTCACTAACACAAAATTTCTTTATTTGTGTTGTGGTTGTATTTTCTTATTTCATTGTTTATGGATTCTCCTTAATTCCAACATGCTTTAACAGTTACCAAAGCTACTAACATAGATAAGTGTGTTCCTGTTTGTTGCTAATTGATCAATTTTTGTAATTTATTTCATCTCCTGTTTTTGTCTTGGCATACAACTTTTTTGTAAAACCTCCCTATCTTTTCACTGCCAGTTCTTAAAGAGTGGGGAACCCTATGTCCATTTTCGACTAATGCTGACGTCAATTATTGAATGTGGATATTGTGTTGTTCATATAGAATGATATTTAGATTCTGATAGGTTTGTCGATGAGATTGACAAGCATTCTTTCAAAAGATATGGGATTTGTTCTTCTATACCTATGTTTTAAAAAAAAAAAAAAAGAGTGACAGAGCACCCAGACATGTATTAACAAAAAAAATATTACATAAGGGCGTATACAGAGAGAAGACCATATAGTCTGTAAAGACCATCCAGATCTTAAGCAGATTGAAACATTATCGCCCAACCAAAACGCAAAAATAAAAAGAGATGAGCTCGCAGGCTCATACCAAAACCCAGAGACAAATAGAAGGCATCAAAAAGCGAAACACCAAAGCAAACTGTTGTGACCTAATCACACATCGCCCCATTGCAAATGGGGACCCACCTTTTTTTTGCAAGTCTCAAGCTTGTAGGATCTTAGGAGGTGGTTTTCAGACTTAGTTTACTCTCTAAACTAAATGATAGGTCTCTCCGGAACATCATGAAATGAATCAAGTGATTCAAACAAGGTACAATGAAATCGGAATTTAGAGAGTCAAAATTGGCAAAAATTGGTTAAGTGTCTCTCCAGGCGCACTTCTAGAGGGACCTTGCATAATGCATTTTTACATAACCACTTGAAATGCCCGCCCAAACAGAGGTACACTTTTGAGTGCCCTTTGCACAAATTTGATTTATACAAGCTGGTTCAAGAAGGCCGCTCAAAATCTTCTTTGGCACACTTTCAGCTTAGTTTTGCACAATGCATTTCATACATAGAACATCCCGAGAGGTCCGATTTAAAACGCATGTCCATAGTCATTATTTTCAAATCATACATAGTGCATTTGAATATCCGCCTCAGGTGGACTTTTGTGGTTCTGTTGCAATTCTTGTTTATCAAATGTCATACATGTTGCTCAAAATAGTCCGCTCTTTTATAGGCGCTCGTCATAGCATTTTTTACGTCACTTATATTGTATGTGGAGCATTCAAAAACTTCCGCCGGCGTATCTTTCATGAGATTTTACAATCTGCAAGCAAATTTAATGTTGCTGCCCAAGCGGACTTTCAAGGGCACTTTGTAAATTGTATTCTTTAACTCATACATGATGATTATGAGGTCTGCCTAAGCGTTCTGTTGAGGTTGGTTTGCATTTTAAGTATGTAAAGCACATCTAAGAATCCGCTCGATTGTTCTATAGGCTTGTATTGCATTATAAACATCATTCAAAGAGCATTATGAAGGTCTCTCCAACAATTCACATTCATTCTGAATGGTTTTAAAAACGCAGTCATTTTCAGGTCATTCATGATGGTTTAAATAGCTCGCTCGTTTCATAGACATGCTTTTGTAACGCTCGCGCATCACGTATGATATATTTGGAGCATTCAAAGGTCCGCTTTAAAAGTTTGGCAGTGACTAGTCTGCTTAATATGATTTTTTTAATACTTGGTGTATTTAGAATCGCACTCAAGTACGCTCTTGCGATTACCTTGCAATCTCACGACTTATACATAATAGTTCACAATGTTCGCTTCGTGCATTTGATGCCGATCATTTTGCAAAGAGAGAAATTTCAAGCCAAACATTATGATTTTAAAAGTCCGCCCAAGTATATTTGGAGGATAACTTTGCGATCGACGGGTTTGCCATCATACATGAACACTTACACATACACTTTAGGCGCACTTTAGATAGGTGTTTGCATAACAACATTTTATACGTGCTGACCTCAAATCAACGTCAACATCCCTCAAGTGCACTTCAAGAGGAGGCTTGCATTATAGCTTTTATACATGAACATTCCAAATGAGCACTCAACTCCCTTAGGCACATTTTAAGAAGGTTGCAATTTCAAGTTTTATACATATCACCCTCAAATCAACACTCAAATCAGCTCCAAGCGCTCATCTAAAGACACCTTGCATAATCCACTTCATACAAGCTTACTTCAAATCTGTGCTTCACTTCTTGCAAGCTTATAGCAAATGTCCATTTTATGCATCTCACCTCCAAATTTGCGCCCAATACATACAACCTTCAAAATAGCGCTCAAAACATAGGCATTTCAAATTTGCGCTTGGATTGAAGGCAAGTTGGCCTTAAAGGAAATAAAGAACAAGTTTTCATGGAAAACCACAAGGAAGCTGACTTAGCGAGTTAGGTTTGAGGTGATATATATATATATGCAAGTTCAAATTATTATTTCAAGCATTCATTTCAAACATTAATTCAAATACTGGTATTTGCAGATTGGCGCTGATTTAGAGCATCCTTGCATTGTGATGGAGAATCCAAGAGACAAAAACTTGCACAAAGAGAGTCCAAGGGGTGAAAGAAGTATTGCTAGAGGTCACTGAAGTTGTTCTAATTGGAGCAAAACGCATTCCAAATGTTCAGGATCCAAGCACTTCATTGCAACACACGGAGGGATGTCTACATCAAGATCAAGCAAAAGGAGGAAGGACATCCATCATACATAAATCTACTCCATGAACTCACACATGAAACATCACTGTCCCAATTAGGATCCCGCATGAAGACAAGAATGCTACAAAAAGAGAAATGAGCAAGTTCATTATAAATCCATAAATTGCACTAAGGCATGGAAGACATGAAGAAATTTGACAGATTCCCAAGTTTCAAGTTCGAAGCAGCCAAGTTCCAGAGGTGAAAATTCAAGTTCGAAGACTATTTTAGGAAAAAAATGATAAAATTTGCGAACACATTTTGAGCAATATGAACACAAAGAAAATCAAATCGGTTTACTCGATGCTGAGGTGGCATGTGCACAACATTGATCCAATCACAATCTACCACATCATCCATCCGCATTCAATGTTCTAAAAATAGTAACTTTTGTAACAAACTGCCTTGTTGTCTCAATCTTGGCCATTGATTCTCAAATCAATCCTGGCCATTCATGTAATTTTGAAGACTATAAAAGGGCTCATTCCTCTCATTTGTGAGAGGGGGAGATCAAGATAAAAGGGTAGGAGTAGATGTTGTTAAAGTAGAAGTAGATTAGAGGAGACTCTTCGAAGTCATTGAAAAGATGAAGTTGTTGTAAAAATACATTTCCAAAATCAATACAAGCTCATTGTTGGTTCACATGGTGATTTTGTGTGATTGCGGGATGTTAGCATGGTTTCTAATTCTCGAATATGATGTATATCTGTTTCCAAGTAGAGTAATATTAGATTAGAAGTTAATTGATTTAATGTTAATGTGCAAAGATATTTGATGAATTCCTTCTTGGTTCATACTTTTTATGATTTGTCGATGATAAATCATTTTGCAAAGTTAGCCTGAACCACGTTTGCTTTAGTTTGGTTGTGGATGCTCGTTCAAGCCGCGCCAACAATGGGTGTTTGGATGGAGATTTGCAACATGAAAATCCTTGAGTTTCCTTAGAAGATAGCACCAACTTCGTGTAGTTGTTGGTTCTCATGGCGAAGCGGAGTTTGGTTTCATGAGGAGTTTGTCTATCTTAGCATATTTCATTATCTCATCGTCTTTAGAATAGTTTTCTAAACCCTTGTCCTTTTGCATAATCTTTTTGTAGCCGGTTATAAGTTCCATTTCACAAGGAGAATAACATATTTGATTGGAATAAGGAGTAAATTCAGCGTAAGTCCCTTTGTGAGTTTTTAGCAAATCACATCAACTACTGAGTCTATCCATTGCAAGTCAAGACCTGACATGTGGAACCTTGGAGTTGTCTCATTGGATCACATTGTTTGGCCTTTGAGAGGCTTTGTTCAAGAGAATAGAATACCTTGGTATTTTATTCTGAGTTTGCATGTGCATAAAAAACACATCAACAGAATTGGCGCTAGAATGAGGGCAAGAAAAATGAATTGCTCCATTTGTTCCAAGCATACAAAAGATATTCTGGTGTTTTATCATTCAATGTTTTATCATCCATCACTTTTATGCACGCCTCTCCTCACATCCTTCGACAGAATTCAACAAGGAGGAGGCCAGAACGAAAAGATTTCTTACATCTCAACTCAGGATAAAAGGGCATGAATAAGGAATTACATTGCTTCGTTCATTCCAAGCACGTGAATGAACTCAAAATTGTGGAATTGGAACCAAGTGAGCCTTCAAAACCAAATTCGGGATTTGCAAGATCTCTCTTATGCCAAAAATACAAAAAAGTATAAAATTTCAAAAAATCCAAAAAAGTAACAATTTAAAAATACCAAAAAACAGAAGAATGGATTTCTCAATCAATGACACGAAGCAGCTTAGTGGGTATGATCTTCAAAGTGATACTCTAGTTATTCTTTAGCTTTGGTGGGATTTGAATGCACAACTTTATCCTAAGAGTTTAGACGACTTTGCATCAAGGAAAGGATGTCGAATTCACGATACCAATGAACACGAGGAGCTATATTGCCTAACGTTCTTATCAAGGATGGAATTAGCATTGCAAGAAAAAATTTCTTTTTCACAGGTACATGAGCCGATTGCTTCTACAAAGGTGGTTCTTGATGCCTTGTTTGATGAAAGAGAGTTATTCATAAGCTTTAAGGAAATGATCAAGAAGAGAATAAGTATTGAGGACCTGCCTGCAGAAGAAATGTTGATTCCAGGTGGTTGGTGCAGGATTCATAACACCACTCATTCAAAACTCATGTGTTCATCTTGTTAGGAAGTTGTTCATCAAGTGAAGGAAGAATTAAGGTTGGAAGAGGAATCTAAAATACAATTGAGATTAAACGACTTGTGGAGCGAATGCCTTCAAGAAATCAATTCACCACCCAAAGGAGAAGATGTTCCCATGTTATTCAACAGTGAAGATAGCACAAGTGAACTAGATAATCAAGTGGAAAGTCCGTTTGCATACCTTCTTCCAAGTAAGAATGAACCTCCTACTAAAAAGGTTGAAAAGGGAATAGAAGATGTTCAAACAAAGATAAGTGCTGAACAAGATATTGATTCCTCCACCAAAGAAGAAAGTGAATCAAGTTCATTGCAAGATGAAGAATTCCTGGCTACATACTCATTCATGTTGCTAGAAGAAATTATTAAGAGTGAATTGCAAGAGGTTTCAAGAGTCCTTGAAAGAGATGGTAATCATGAAGATATGCTACAAACCATCACCCGCAAGTCTGCGAATCAAGTGCAATTCGAAGGGGCACTCGATGCTTTCATAGATGAAATAAAACAAGAGTTCTTGTTGACGCTATGCCAAAATGAACAAGTTGAAAAAATGGAGGCCAAATACACAATGCAATTCGAGTTGGTGCTAGGCCCATTGTTGAAAATCCAAGATGAGCTTACAAGTGAAATGTTCCATGCTTCTAAATTTCCATTATTTTCACCTTTTCATTTTGATATGCCCACTATTGACTATAATGTTGATTTGCATGTTGCGGATGCGAGTAGGATGATTCATCACCAACTTCGACCTCCCGTCGCGTTGATAAGTGACGAGCATGAATTTTCGCTTGAGGATGAAGATCACCAGGTTGTATCTTTCCTTGCTTTTAATGACAAAGATCATGAGTCTCCAAATTGTGAACTTGAAACATATGAATTTGACTATGGAAATTTAGGAAAGACAACCTGCATATGGATAAATCGTGGTCCTTTTGAGTTGCCCTAACTGTTGATCGTGGGCAATTTTTTTTCTGAATTTGATGATTGTGTTGTGAGAATTTTTCTTCAAAATCAAGGACAAATTTGCCAAAATTCGAACCATCACATGTGCCTTATTACTGCTTTTCATTTTGAGAAATCATTCGAGGTCTTGTAGATATTTGGGTCTTTTGGGTCGTGTCTGCTCTTTGTATATAGTTTGCTTGGAGTAAGTTTTCTTTTTTGTTGTTTTAGATTAGGTTTGCCATGTTTAGTTGGTTTTGGCTTTGTTTGCTTTCCATAGTTTAGGTTGTTGCTTTAGTATAGGTTTGCTTTTGTGGGTTTCCCGATTTGTGAATGGGCATTGTTATCTTTAAAGCACATATAGCTTGATCCTTATCGAATGTTTAGTTCATTTCTTTGATAAATGTTCATGAAATTCTTTGGATTCTGAGGATGATTTTCTTTAGCTTTATCAACAAGTTAGGATTTGTACTTGACTTGGAAGGGAATCATATATTGTGTCTTGACACTGACATCTTGTGATTATCATGTTTAAAATGCCAAATCTTAATCTAATTATTGATTTCTTAGTTTTCCTTTGAGAAACTTGTATCAGATGGATGAATCCATTGTGGACTCCATTGTTAGTGTTCGATAGCATGTTGCTTGCTCTTGGAGGATAAATCGACTGTTTAGAGCGACTTGAAATGTTTTGGGATCTTATATCTTTTCACACTTTTAAAATCTAGAGGTACCTAAGTGAATCTTTGTGATCTTGCATTAAGTGAAAAATCTAAAGGTCCACCTTTGCCGCCATCAGAATTCCACACCCAACTAGCTGAGTTATCAAAGTAACTCGTGCCTTCAAAAAGCATGTGTTGCAAGGGTAGTGGTACTGCATCATACTCTGCCAAATATAAGCTTGTTGAAAATCAAAAGAAAAGAAAAAGAAAAGAAGAGAGAAATGAAAAGAAAATCACATTCACACACTATAACTCAGTTAGATGGACGATCGAGTAATCTTTACCGGGGCTATGGATGCCTGACCGATAGTAGGGCTCTGCTTGAGTGGAATTATGAGACAAACCCGTCAGGGCTATAGACGCTCGTTGGCAGCGAGGCCATGTCCAGGTAGTTCATGAGGTGTGTACTAATCACATAGCTTAATGCGAAGGAATTGAGATGATCTTAGTTGCCATGGATGGGAATAAACTCAATTGCACACTTGGATCTTCAGGATATGAATGGTTGTGCTAAGCTTTTGATTTTGATGTTTTGATCAGGTATTCATGTCTATTTGGCCTAATGTGTGGGTGTACGCAAGTATTTGAAGTTGTGATTCTTGTTTATCTTTCGAATGCTTGAGATTTTATATTAATCACTGTTCCGGAAAGGTTTAACTATGAGTGTCTCGATCCAATCTATGATTCTTCTTCCTTTTTGAGTGTGTTTCCTAGGCGGTTGATGACTTTAAAGGAATCGTTTGAAGTTTCTAGGTTTGGATTGGGTCTGTATTTTTGAAATGTTCAGGAACATTTATTCGAATTGGTGCTAGATGTTATGACCTAATCACACATTGCCCCATTGCAAATGGGGACCCACCTTTTTTTTGCAAGTCTCGAGCTTGTAGGATCTTAGGAGGTGGCTTTCAGACTTAGTCTCCTCTCTAAACTAAATGATAGGTCTCTCCAGAACATCATGAAGTGAATCAAGTGATTCAAACAAGGTACAATGAAATCAAAATTTAGAGAGTCAAAATTGGCAAAAATTGGTTAAGTGTCTCTCTAGGCGCACTTCTAGAGGGACCTTGCATAATGCATTTTTACATAACCACTTGAAATGCCCGCCCAAATAGAGGTGCACTTTTGAGTGCCCTTTGCACAAATTTGATTTATACAAGCTAGTTCAAGAAGGCTACTCAAACTCTTCTTTGGCGCACTTTCATCTTAGTTTTGCACAATGCATTTCATACATAGAACATCCCAAGAGGTCCGATTTAAAATGCATGTCCATAGTCATTATTTTCAAATCATACATAGTGCGTTTGAATATCCACCTCAGGCAGACTTTCACGGTTCTGTTGCAATTCTTGTTTATCAAATGTCATACATGTTGCTCAAAATAGTCCGCTCTTTCGTAGGCGCTCGTCATAGCATTTTTTACATCACTTATATTGTATGTGGAGCATTCAGAAACTTTTGCCGACGTATCTTTCATGAGATTTTACAATTTGCAAGCGAATTTAATGTTGCCGCCCAAGTGGACTTTCAAGGGCACTTTGTAAATTGTATTCTTTAACTCATACATGATGATTATGAGGTCCGCCTAAGCGTTCTGTTGAGGTTGGTTTGCATTGTAAGTATGTAAAGCGCATCTAAGAATCTGCTCAATTGTTCTATAGGCTTGTATTGCATTATAAACATCATTCAAAGAGCATTATGAAGGTTGCTCCAACAATTCGCATTCATTTTGAATGGTTTTAAAAACAATCATTTTTAGGTCATTCATGATGGTTTAAATAGCCCGCTCGTTTCATAGACACACTTTTGTAACGCTCGCACATCACATATGATATATCTGGAGCATTCAAAGGTCCACTTTAAAAGTTTGGCAGTGACTAGTCTGCTTAATACAATTTTTTTTAATACTTGGTGTATTTAGATTCCCGCGCAAGTGTGCTCTTGCGATTACCTTGCAATCTCACGACTTATACATAATAGTTCACAATGTTCACTTCATGCATTTGATGCCGATCATTTTGCAAAGATAGAAATTTCAAGCCAGACGTCATGGTTTTAAAAGTCCGCCCAAGTATATTTGGAGGGTAACTTTGCAATCGACGGGTTTGACATCATACATGAACACTTAAACATACACTTTAGGTGCACTTTAGATAGGTGTTTGCATAACAACATTTTATATGTGCTGACCTCAAACCAGTGTCAACATCCCTCATAATCACTTCAAGAGGAGGCTTGCATTATAGCTTTTATACATGAACATTCCAAATGAGCACGCAACTCCCTTAGGCACATTTTAAGAAGAAGGTTGCAATTTCAAGTTTTATACATATCACCCTCAAATTAGTGCTCAAATCAGCTCCAAGTGCTCATCTAAAGACACCTTGCATAATCCACTTCATAAAAGCTTACTTCAAATCTGCGCTCCACTTCTTACAAGCTTATATTAAATGTCCATTTTATGCATCTCACCTCCAAATTTGCGCCCAATACATACAACCTTCAAAATAGCGCTCAAAACATAGGCATTTTAAATCTACGCTTGGATTGAAGGCAAGTTGGCCTTAAAGGAGATAAAGAACAAGTTTTCATGGAAAACCACAAGGAAGCTGACTTAGCGAGTTAGGTTTGAGGTGATATATATATGCAAGTTTAAATTATTATTTCAAGCATTCACTTCAAACATTAATTCAAATACTGGTATTTGCAGGTTGGTGCTGATTTGGAGCATCCTTGCATTGTGATGGAGAATCCGGGAGATAAAAGCTTGCACAAAGAGAGTCCAAGGGGTCAAAGAAGTATTGCTAGAGGTCACTGAAGTTGTTCCAATTGGAGGAACACTCATTCCAAATGTTCAGGATCCAAGCACTTCATTGCAACACACGGAGGGATGTCTACATCAAGATCAAGCAAAAGGAGGAAGGACATCCATCATACATAAATCTACTCCACGAACTCACACATGAAACATCACCGTCCCAATTAGGATCCTGCATGAAGATAAGAATGCTGCAAAAAGAGAAATGAGCAAGTTCATTATAAATCCATAAATTGCACTAAGGCATGGAAGACATGAAGAAATTCGATAAATTCCCAAGTTTCAAGTTCGAAGTAGCCAAGTTCCAGAGGTGAAAATTCAAGTTCGAAGACTATTCCAGGAAAAAATGATAAAATTTGGGAAAACATTCTGAGCAATATGAACACAAAGAAAATCAAACCGGTTTGCTCGATGCTGAGGTGGCACGTGCACAACATTGATCCAATCACAGTCTGCCACATCATCCATCTGCATTCAATGTTCTAAAAATAGTAACTTTTGTAACAAACTGCCTTGTTGTCTCAATATTGGCCATTGATTCTCAAATCAATCTTGGCCATTCATGTAATTTTGAAGACTATAAAAGGGCTCATTTCTCTCATTTGTGAGAGGGGGAGATCAAGATAAAAGAGTAGGAGTAGATGCTGTTAAAGTAGTAGATTAGAGGAGACTCTTTGAAGTCATTGAAGAGACATGAAATTGTTGTAAAAATACATTTCCAAAGTCAATACAAGCTCATTGTTGGTTCACATGGTGATTTTGTGTGATTGCGAGATGTTAGCATGGTTTCTAATTCTCGAATATGATGTAGATATGTTTCCAAGTAGAGTAATATTAGATTAGAAGTTAATTGATGTAATGTTAATGTGCGAAGATATTTGATGAATTCTTTCTTGGTTCATACTTTTTATGATTTGTCGATGATAAATCATTTTGTAAAGTTAGCCTCAACCACATTTGCTTTAGTTCGGTTGTGGATGCTCGTTCAAGCTGCGCCAACAATGGGTGTTTGGATGGAGATTTGCAACATGAAAATCCTTGAGTTTCCTTAGAAGATAGCACCGACTTCGTGTAGTTGTTGGTTCTCATGGCGAAGCGGAGTTTGGTTTCATGAGGAGTTTGTCTATCTTAGCATATTTCATTATCTCGTTGTCTTTAGAATAGTTTTCTAAACCCTTGTCCTTTTGCATTTTCTTTTCATAGCCGGTTAGAAGAAGTTCCATTTCACAAGAAGAATAACATATTTGATTGGAATAAGGAGTAAATTCAGCATAAGTCCCTTTGTGAGTTTTCAGCAAATCACATCAACTACCGAGTCTATCCATTGCAAGTCAAGACCTGACATGTGGAACCTTGGAGTTGTCTCATTGGATCACATTGTTTAGCCTTTGAGAGACTTTGTTCAAGAGAGAATAGAATACCTTGGTATTTTATTTTGAGTTTGCATGTGCATAAAAAACACATCAACACAAACCAAAAGAACTACCCCCATATCCTGTAATGCATCAAGTCCGGGCAGCACATTGTGAGGCCCCAAACGGCTAACCTCCATTCATTTCCACAGGACTAGCTATCCCGCTTGCTTCAGCCCCAACCTCTGCATCTTCCATCTGAGTCTGCTCCTCCTAGCCATTGAAAAGCCTAAAAACTAGTACCAACTCCAGATAAGGCTTCCTTTAGGTCTTCTGCCACCAAGGTTCTTAGCATCTTCGACCAAGAATTGGAAGATTGGTTAAGAAAAGTTCCTACTCCATCTAATCAATAGCTAGATTTGCTAACCAATCTACAACTTTATTGCCCTTGCGGTAACAGTGGGAGACCTTGAAAGAATCAAAACCATCCAAAAGCAACCAAGCCTGCTCTAAGATATACCTAATGTTCCAATTCTGAGCAGACCTCCTTTGCAAATCCGTAATGATGACAAGAGAGTCTCCCTCTACCCATATATTTTTGAAACCTTTCTCCGTAATTAGTTGAAGAGCATGAACTAGAGCATAAGCTTCTACTAAATTGTTCGTGCCATTGGGAATCCTTAAAGCTTTTGCTGCCAAGAGTTTACCTTCACAACTTCTAATCACACATCCCATACCGGAGGGCCCCGGATTGCCTCGGCTTGCTCCATCGAAATTTATTTTTACTGTAGGATGAGTAGGAGGATGCCACTTAATTTTGGACCTATCCACTCTCGGCTGATTAGATTGGGATCCCCCTCCAAAGATTTGTTTGTCCAGAGACTTCCAATTTTTGGTCATAAGATCATCCCATTTAGTCCATTTGGCCTCCTTGGAGCAAGACTTCCTTATGCTGGCATTAACTGTTTCAGAAATTGACGATTCTAGATCCCTCTAGAAGTCCTCCAATGACAACGCTGTATCTTGGAAGATTCTATAGTTTCTTTCCTTCCAAATCTTCCATAACAAGAGAAAAGGGCTGACAGTCCAGAGAAGATGAAAAAAGGCATCTTTGTTTAGAAGGGGCCAACCTTTCAGCATCTGAGGCAAAGAAGAGGGGAGAGGAAAGCACCAACTGAGCTGCCTCATTAACTACTGCCAACATTCTTGACTAAAATTGCAATGAATAAATAGATGATCTATAAACTCTTTAGCCCCTTGACAAAAGACAGTCAAAACTAGCGCTTAGAGAAATTTTTTCAATTCTATCACCTGTAAGGATCCTCTTATTGAGAGCAAGCCATGTAAATGTCCCCGCTTTAGGCAAGATAGAGTCCGCCCAACATAAGTTTGTAAGCCAGTCAGCATTTACACCTGCGCTGAGAAACTTGTAACTGTGTCTAGCTTTGTAAGAGCCCGACCCATCACCTGTGCATATTAGCTCATCCTCTTTTGAAGAGTAAAATACAGTTTTCTCATCCAGTATTTTTTGTAAGGCAATCTTCTGTTCTAAAGGAAAATTACAATTCTCAAAGCTTTTCCATTTAATTCTTGCACGTAGCACGCTTGAGTCTATGGTGAAGTAGTTACAAACATTAGGGCCCTAGAACCTTTTCAAGTAGGCCTCCGCCTCTTTGAAATCACCTAACACCAAAACTTTTGACCCCCCATTCCAGGAGTCGTCCCAGAATAATGCCTTTCTTCCATTGTGAATTGTCCATGAGAGCTTGGGAAATAGGACCTCTCTACTTTTGATAATAAAATTCCACACAGAAGAGCCCTTTGGGGGATTGGAGAATGTAAAAATTCTTTCCGGTGCATGAAAGCCCATATACTTTCTTTGCATGAGTTTTACCCACCTTGAATGCAGACTTTTGTACATCTTCCAGGCCAACTTGGCCCCTAAAGCTAAGTTTTGCAACTCTAGGTTTAGAACTCCTGCCCCACCTTGTGTTTTGGGTAAGAAAACCTTTTCCCATGAAATCAGATGAATCTTCTTTGCATCTGAAGCTCCCTACTAGAGAAATTTTGTGCAGATTTTCCCTACATCATTAAGAATCCCTTTTGGAGTTAGCAAAGATGACATCATATATATAGGGACCACCGAAAGAATTGATTTTACTATGTGTGTACCCGCTAGAGAGAGCCATTGTTGTTTCCAAACTTGGATTTTGTGAGACAGATTTTTGAGCACCCCATTCCATAAGGCCTTTATGTGACGTCCGTTAAAAAGGGGCACACCTAGATATCTACCTAGAAGTGACTCTTCCTTAAAGTTAAACAAGCTTACTATGATTTTTTCCCCTCTTTTATATTAAAGAAATAAACTTTGGACTTGTTACTATTAATCAACTGCCTAGAGGCCTCACAATAGGAAATCAAGGTTTGTTTGATTGCTATGGCTTCTCTTCTATTAGCTCTGCCAAACAAGATAATATCGTCAACAAAGAGGGTGTGGGTTAGATGATCTCTGGAAACCCTCAATTTTATTCCCTTCCATCCTTTGGTGACTCTTGCTTCATTAGTGGACCATGTGAGGGCTTTCATCTTTAGAATAAAGAGATAAGGTGAAATAGGATCACCTTGTCTTAACCCTTTAGTAGTCTCGAAAGGTGTGGTTTTGCAACCATTTACTAAAATTGAACACCTAACCCCTGAAATGCATGAGGAGATCCATTTGATCCACTGATCTGAGAAACCTAAAGACCTTAAAACATGAAGCACAAAATCCCACTCCACCCTATCATACGCTTTTGACATGTCTAGTTTTAACACCATACTAGACTTTTTTTCCCTCTTAAGTGAATGGAGAATTTCATGTGTAAGGATGGCTCCTTCAGCTATTTCTTTGCCCGAGACAAACCCCCCTTGTTCCTCAGAAATAATCTCTAGGAGGATAGACACAAGCCTAGAAGCTGCAACTTTAGAAATTACTTTATATATGAAATTACAGAGGGAGATAGGCCTGAACTTTTCAAACGCCACCGATGTTTTGACCTTTGGTATCAAAACAATGCTGGTTTTATTGAAATCTTTGAGAACATTACTAAATTTTCTCGATTCCTCTACAACAAGGAAGATGTCTCTCCCAACCACCTTCCAATAAGTTTGAAAAAAGGAGCTCGTCCAACCATCTAGGCCCAGAGCCTTGTCCCCATCCATCGCCATCACCACTACCTTGACTTCTTCCAAGGAGAATTCTTTGAGTTCCTTATTATGGTTGCTCGTCACCCTTTTAGGCAGATTGAAGTTAGCAAAATCTTGCCAATTTTGGGGTCTCTTTTGGTCTAGAAGCCTTTTGAAGAAAGCCCTTGCCTCCTCTTTAATATCATCTTCTTCAAATAACAAGGATCCATTTGGTTTCTTGATGCAATTAATGGAGGAGACCTGCTTGCAAATTTTTGTGGATAGATGGAAATAGGCAGTGTTATGATCCCCTTCTTTTAGCAAGAATTCTCTTGACTTCTGGCGCCAAAAGATTTCTTCCCTCTTCAAAACTTCTAATTGAGCTTTCAACTCCATTTCCTTACTGAAACTATCCTTATCCATACCAGAGAGAATCTCTTCTTGGCCAATAACTGTCAAATCCTTTAAAATTCTTTCCTTTTCCCAGAAAATATTTTTAAAGTAGTTTCTGTTCCAGTGAGATTTTTTTTCTTAAGAAACTCCAATTTTTTTTCCAATTGAAACATTTTGGATCCCTTGATGAAGGGAGCAGAGAGCCACCAAGAGTCAACATTTGGAAGAAAGTCCGAAACCCTTAGCCACATTTCCTGAAACCTGAATGGTTTACCTTGACCTTTAGATTCTCCCCCCAAAGAGAGGCTCACTGGGAAATGATCCAAACTAGACAAAGGGAGGATGTGTCAGGTGAAATTGAGGTTCCCAAGCAAGCACTGGGATGAGATAAGAAACCTGTCTAACCTTTCAGCAATCTTAAAGAAGTCATGACGGCTATTAGTCCATGTGAAGAACCCATTAATTGGCTTGCAATCCAAGAGACTGTTTGACTCCACAAAATCCTTGAAACCCTTTTGGGTTAGGGAAGGTGATGGCAACCCCCTCTGATTTCTCTGAATCATCTAAAAGAGCACTGAAATCCCCGCCTAGAATCACCATCTCATTTTTTAGCATTGACAGAAGTCTAGTTAAATGATTCCACAAATGACATTTTAGATCTATCCCCGAAGGACCATACACACACATAATCCACAGGTCCCTTCCAAAAAGCACTCTTGGGAATTTACCTAAAATCCAACAATCTTTGTTTCCCACTGTGAAAGGGAAAATCAGATTGATCTATAAAGATACTAAAAACCCAAACAACAATGAAATGTGCGAATAACAAGAATAAACATATGAAAGCATAAAACTTACAACCTTGTTACCCTGCGGCTTCCATTGGTCGCCTATTCTTTCTCGATCTTGACTGATGAAGATGGGCCCTCAGGGAGCTTGCTTCCTTGCTTTGATTCCTCAAGATGACAAGGAGAAACAACTATGTGATATGATTTCCTGCATTATGACGGTATGAAGAAGAGAAGAAGAAAAGAAGAAGAAGAAGATTCTTTAGAGGATTTTGGGGATAGTAAGGATGCCAGAAGAAGTCTCTTTAATTGCTTAGAAGAGGGTTCTATTTATAGATTTTCTGAAAATAGAATGGAGGGTGAGGATCAATTGATGAGATCAATGGCTGGGAATAAAAGTGAATCTTTTATTCATTGTGGATGAATTAAAAATTCAAAGTGGAGGATAGTGAGTTATGACAATTGAATTAAGAATTCTTGGTGGAGGATAGTGAGTTATGACAATTGAATTAAGAATTGATGGTGGAGAATAATGAGTTATGATAATTGAATTAAGAATTTAAGGTGGAGGATAATGGGGAACCACTGAATTAAGAATTCAATGATTGGAGAATAATGGGGAACAATTAAATTAAGAATTCAATTGGTGAAGGCTAGTGGGGAACATTGAATTAAGAATTCAATTTTGGATTTTGGAGGGTATTAGGTAATTAAATATTAAGAATATTTAATTATATGTGCAACATGGTGAGGTGGAAAGATGAGGTGGATTTTGTGAGGTGGATTTAGGATTTGAGACATTAGAATAATTTAGGGATTTCAATTAAATAAAATGATTTTATTTAATTGTAAAATAATGAATCAATCAAATAAACTTATAATATTTATTTAATTGACAGAAGAAAATATGAATTAAGATAAATATTAGAATATTTACTTAATTCAACCTGAGCCAATTTTAGGTGTCTACATTTTGCCCCTCTTTGAAGCAATGTGTTTTATCATGTTGTTTCAAAGAATAAGAATAGTCTGATAATGATACATGCCCCAGTTTGACCTTGGTACAGGTTATGACGATAGGATGCCCCCTCGGGAGATTGGATGGGGAGAAGGTGGCAGGCGTGAGACAGACAATCTCATGATAAGATATGTTAACAGGAGATGAAATGGTTGGATGCAGAAGAAATGGATGAATGATATGGAATGCAAGATAAAAATATGACACACACAAGCAAGTAAGTATGCACAAATGATACAAGCACAAACAAGGTATTGCCCCTGTCAAGCGGTAAACCAATGATATGGATCGATGATGTCTGGCCTCAGGAATGAGATATGTCATATAAGACTCCAGGTCTGGTTTCGACAATGCAACATCCTGCCTAAGACAGTTGACATGATAGTGTTATCATGGCGGGGAATGATATATCCCTAGAGCAACACGAAGGATAGTGTCTGGTTTCAGGAAATGAAACATGTTGTGTAAGACGTGCGTGTTGGTCTGGTTTCGACAATGCAACATCCTGTATAAGACAATTGATTGATTGATTGATTGAGTTGGTTTACGACCGGACAAGGATCAAGACCATTGATTGTGATTGGATCATTTGACAAGATTGATTTGACTTGATTGGCATGGATTAAGGATAGACTTGCAATTAGATACAGTATGGATATGGATAGGGGTATGGATATGAGACACAATTGGATATGATAGATATGGATATGGATATGAATATTTGTCACCTTGATATAACAAGTACTTTGAAGCGCTTTCATTATTGGGCTTTATTATGTTGTAAGAAAATGCAAGCATCTAGGTATAATTGAACCGAGATGACCTGAGTATTACTTACATGGATTTTGATTTAACAAGTTAATACAAGCATCTAGTCAAAGTTGAATCTAGATGACATGAGTATTTCTTGCATTTTTCAACAGATAAGGTTTGCCCCTTTTCATGTTTGGATCTCGGAGTCCTCGATGATCTTTTACCAATCATGTCATTATATTGAAATCGTCACATTACTAAAGTTTAATCCACAAGCAGCAAACAAAGAAAATAATCATGCCCCCATCATAGCATCTCTAGCTTTTGGCATCCTGGAGTAGCATAGAAAGGCATGATAGCATAAATCAAGACTTTGTAAGTTAATCTAACCAAGCACAAAACATTCTTGTATTTAGAAGTGTTTGTTTCTTGCCATAATTTGAGATAGAATTAGCTTGAGTGTTTTGATATGGTACTCTTGTTTTGTCTTGGATAGGTAGATGTTTTGCGTCAGGATTTTTTTTTGCTTTTGGAAGCATGCTTTGTTGCTCTTGTTTGTTTGGTGAGAAGATTGCATAATCCTTATTGGTGAGACGGACCCTAAGGGACTGACCTAGTGCCTCAGGGGCCCATTGCTAAATGGCCTTGCCTACGTGACGACGCAGAGGCAACGTAGTTCAGGGTAAACCCTAATGGACCATGGATGGATGAGAAGAGAGACAACAAGAAAGACAACAATAAATGGGACGGATGGGACCATGTGAGCCTCGGGGGTGCATAGGAATATGGCCTTGCCTACGTGATGACGCAGAGGCAACGTAGTTCGACAAGAACCCTAATGGACCCAAGATATGGATCAGATGAGACACAATAGATATGGATCAAATGATACTAAGGACAAGGAAACACCACGGATATGTAGTTGTATGGGTGAATGGAACAGGTAGGTAGAAGGAACCAAGGATGTGATCTCCAAGGTCTATGTCGCATAAGTATAACATGCCCCGTTGTAGGTAGAATACTTAGGATTTTTCATGGTAATGTTTATGAAGATAGGAGGATAATGAATGATTTGCATGGTATGGAGGGATAAGGTGTGCCAAGAGACATCTAAAATATTTGTCAACATTGTGCCCCCAATCTTTATCAAGACCAAAGAATAGAGGAAAGGAAGTTTGGATGGATGGATGGATGGGACATGATAGGTATATAATGGATAGAGGATAGGATAGGAAATGCCATGGAAGAGTGATATGCTGATGAGACAAGGTGCCCCCAAGTGTAGGTGACATAGAAGATCAACTTTACACATGATGCCTGTTTGCGAGGTTTTCATCATGGTACTTATCCAAGGCGCCTGTTTGCCAAGTTTTCACCATTGGATGAAGGGATTTTTCTTTACTTTTTTTCTCTTTTTTTTGGTTTTATTTTGAATATTTAGATTGGAGAAGGTGGATGTGGAAAGACTCAAGTATATAGTTCCTTGCAAGGTGATAGTCCTGCCAGATAGATATTGTCGAATGGACCATGTCAAGTGTGCTCATAGATGTTGGTACGGGATTGTATGAAAGTGATATGGCATAGGTAGATAGTGGATTGTGATGCAGAATATGGAGGGAAGGCTTATGTAAAAGCATGGACCATAGGATGAGGAAGATATGTAGGATAATAGTGGAAGGGAGGGGAGATGGAGTTATACGGAAGTGTTGTGGAATGGAAGGGAATCATGACCCATGGTTACACATACCGTGGTAAACATTGAAGCTGGTGATGGGAAAGTAGTGTAGGAGGCAACATAGACTTTTGCTTGTGGATGAATGACGTAGGTATGTAGGGTTCCACATAGGTTGAGTATTGTCCTGATTTTTGTTCGTCATGTAAGATGGAAGAATTTGAGACTCTTGGGTGGAATGAGAGAAAGTGGATGGTTGAGATTCTTGAGAGGTGGATGACTCATGTATTTTGAGGGCTCTATGCTTGGGTACCCAAACCATTGTATTTTTAGATGCTACCTGTGAAGGTATGGGTTTGGGTGTATGCAGCTTTTGTGCAGCTTTTGGGGGAATCATTTATTGCTTGGGGACCCACATCTTGTTCAATTTGGCATTGAGATGTATGGGTGTATGCATCTTTTGATATGGATAATTCTTTGATTCGTGGTTTTTATATCCTAGGTCATGAGGACTCTTAGGATTTTTGACTTTGTAGGTAGAGGCATCCACATATTTGTCATTGAATCCCCGTGGGATGGTAGAAGTGAAGTTGGTGAAAGCTCCTTGTTTAGACAATATGTGCATTTGTCAGCCATGATTGGGATATTGAGAGGATTTAGGGATGGATGGATAAGGTGTTGGAAGAAGTGGTGGTAAAAAGCATGGTGGGGTGTGTTGACTTTTTCCCAGACTGGATGCTTATTCCCAGATTTCCCTACAAGGTAGCCATCAGTGATCAACAGGATCTCTGGGCCAGGGGCCAACAGTGTAGGAGATAGACTCTATATTTTATCTCCTCTTCTTCTTCAGGCTCTGCAAGACCTAGGGGGGTATTCCCTACTCAACATCCATGAGGATATGCATACAAAGGCTGGGATGCTGACAGAAAGCAGATAAGTCCTCCTGTAAGTAGACCAAAACTGAAAGATAAGAGCAAAGGGGCTAGCTTTGGGCCTATTTGCAGTTGTAGACAGAGGACTGAGGATCCTAAAACTAATTCTAATGTCCTAATGTTTGTTTTAGATTTTGATTTGGATTTTAAGTTTGGATGCAAAGCTGGACATGGTTATAACACAAAAACAAAGCATGATTGGTGCCTATCCAGGGCCTGGAGTCAGTAGACATACACCTGTGAATGATCAGCATGAACAGCTAAAACTGGATTTCAAGGGGATATATGTGATACCTGCCTTACAGATATCTCCCAATACAGAGTGTTAAGTTATCTCTACTTATGGCATCCCTACTGCAGTATACCCTTCCCAATGTTCAACCTGAAAACAGTTTAATCTACCCCTTGAGCAGAAGTTAAAAGATCAGACATTCAACATAGGAATTCTATGCTCTAGAATCTAAACATTACCCAAATATCCAGATTCAGAAGAAGAATACATGCAATACTGGAGACAGAATTAACACAACACATGCTAAGATAGCATTTCTCATATAAGATTAATCATGAAATCAGTGGGTTCATGCCAAAAACATACAACAAGAGATACATAAACTCACAGGTTAAGCTGTACAGAGCAACCAGATCAGCTTGTTTTGAATTACAGAGCCAAAAATCTTCAACTTTCAACAACCAACCCCTTCAAATGAGCAACACAACCTGCTTATAACAGCCAGGTAGGTGCTCAGCAATTGACTACATGGTTGACCAAAAATCCTGCCAGATACACAGTATCAGAAAAATGGTGCTCAAACATTCAATGCAGCAGGTGGGAGAGGAGACAGGAAGAAATCTCGAGCCTTGCGCCGCCGCCTAGGGATCCAGATCTTCAATCAGGTACCAGGTCCGTCCACGCCATCGCCCATACCTCTGCAACAATCGCCATTAATGGCGCACCAACCCGCGGCCTCGGGAAAACGTCAATTCTGCATCGCAACCATTTCCTGCCAAGATTCATCATCATGATGTTTCAAATATGCAGGATACAATTATCCCACATGCACCCCACGGCAACCTCTTTAACACTTTATATACTAGGTCATGAGCATATGTGATGTCGGTGCTTTTGCTCCTGACGACACTAGTATAAGACTTCATCATCATCATCCTCCAGCAGCATGATATCCTGTTGCTTGAAATATCACCCTGACGTCATCATCATATCCTAATATAGCCTGCATGATAATCGCCTTCATCGGCACAACCTGATCCATCGGAGGAACATCCTCCTGCTGAGCCTATACCAAAAGTCTGGCCGATGAACATCCTGATGACATCATCATCATATCCTGCTGACGTCATCATCATATCCGCCCACTGCGCACCTCCTCATATCCGGATGACGTCACCATCATGTTTGCAAATATCGGGAGATCTCCACAAGATGATCTACGTTAGAAATATGACCCCCCCCGGACCTTGATGACGTCATCATCATATCGACATCAGGATGATATTCGGAAGATAACTGGATATTTGGAAATATCATCCTGATGCACAAATATCATGTTGCACTGTAGCTCCACTATAAGATCGGGGCGATAGATGAATATGATGATGCTTGAAAAGATCACCCCCCACTAGATAATGCACGAAGCCGACAGGCGGATATCTCCCCTCGGAAATATCATGATGCAGACCAGCAGAAAACTGGATATCACCCTGACGTAAGAATGACGTCAGCATCATCAGGGTGATAAAACAACGAACATGGAATGATACAACATCATCAGGATGATATTGACTAAGATCATCCTGATGTTCAAATATGATGACCCCGGTGAATATCGGGTCGCACTTAGAACTCTTCAACAACATCATCAGGATGATCATAACCAAGATCACCCGATGATAAAAAATATCACCCCGGTGAAATATCATGCAGGCAGAAAATATGATGACCCCCGCAAGCAACATGGTGATAACTGGAAATATCATGATGATGATGACGACCCTTAGAAAAAACAAGTCAGGTCGAACAACTCAGAGAATAACCCCTTCAGAAGATCGGGGTGACATCATCATCATGTTAGGGCAAGGTGATAGTTGGAAGATCACCGGATACTCAAAAAATCACCTCCGCAAGCAAATCAGGGCACACTGTAGCTCGTCAGCAGGATCAGGATGATAACCAAATATCACCCGATATTGAAATATGATGATGACGATGAACAACCAGTCGACAGAAAACATGATAATGCAGACCATCACCGAAGACAAGATGATGATGATGATCTCCTCCTCAAAGAAAATATGATGCTGCAGCTGAAAAATGCTGAGGAAGTCCAACACTTAGAAAAAATGGGCAAGAAGATAAAGGGTTCAAATGAAGAAACCCCCTGATCACGAAAATCAACCCCAGGTCAAAATGAGTGCTAACAGTGGCTCCGAATGGGGACGTGCAGGTGAAAACCTGCAGCGAGAACCAGATCTCCGGGCAGACCAGACAAAAAGCCAAAAAGCACAAGCTGTACAAGGCATTTACACTACATACATATTTTTTACAAATGTGCACAGCAACAAGTTATTTATGCAAAATAGAACTTAAGGAATTGGCCATGCACAGGCAATTCCAGAACTTCACCATCTAGGGCCTGGAGGAAATAAGAATCCTCCCCATGAGTATTGCAAACCTGATATGGGCCCATCCATAAGGGTTCAAATTTACCATGTTTACCCTTTTCCTGAACTTTAGCATTCCAAATGAGCACCAGATCATTGACTTAAAACTTCCTTTTTGTAGTTCTCCTGTCAAACTGATATTTCACATCTTGTTGTCTTTTGAGAATGATCTGGTGGGCTTTCCTTCTGTTTTCATCCAATGCAACCAACTGATTCACCCTTTCTGTCATGGGATCTTCAATCTCCTCATCATTTTCCTGAATGAATCTGTAAACTGGTAGGAGATTGTTTATTGGCAGTCTAGCTGATGCACCATATACTAGCTCAAAAGGTGACGTCCTAGTAGCCCTTTTCACTGTCACTCTGTCAGCCCATATTGCTAAGTTCAATTTTGAGTCCCAAGCTATCTTGTTCTTGTCCAGTATCCTCTTGATAATTTTAATGATGCTTTTATTGCTTGATTCTGCTTGACCATTTCCTTGTGGGTGATATGGTGATGTATATGATAGATTTATCCCATACCTGTTGCAAAAATCAACAAATTCACCTGATCTGAAGCACATAGCATTATCAGTGACTATCTTAAATGGTACTCCAAACCTGATGATGATGTTTTCTAGTATGAAATCTGTCACCACCTTACTTGTAGCTCTCTTAGTTGGAATGGCCTCAATCCATTTGGTAAAGTAATCAGTTGCCACCAAAATCCAACTGTGTCCCCCACTTGATTTGTCTGCAATTTCCCCTATGAAGTCAATTCCCCATTGCTGGAATGGAGCATCCACAGTTACAGTTCTGAGGGGTAAAGCACCATCATATTTCAGCTTTCTTGAAAATCTTTGGCAAGGGTCACACTTTCTCACTAACCTTTGTGCATCTGAAAAGAGAGTAGGCCACCAATATCCTCTCCTGAGAATTTTATGAGCTGTTGTTTGGGCAGTATAATGTCCACCACACAATCCCTTATGCATATCAATCAAAACATTGTTAGCCATATCCTCATCCACACATCTCAGCAGCACACCATCAGGGTTTTTCCAGTATAGCTCACCTTGAACAATAATATACCTGATTGCATGTAACTTTAAAGTCCTCCTTTGACTGTCACTGAAATGGGAAGGACAATTCAGATTTTGCAAGTAGTAGATAATATCCTTGTACCATTCAGATCCTGATACATTTACACTCTCATCTTGGACTGCATTAACTTGGCATGCTTCCAAGTTTGACTGTGCCATCATCTTGGCTAATCCTTGTCCTCTTATCAACTTAGTAACTTGTATGTCTATGTTGAACTCTTGCAGTTTGTTTATCCATCTGCACCTTCTTCCAGTCACCTCCTGCTGAGTGAATATGTCTTTGACTGCTGCATGAGGTACATATGTAATTCTATGTGATCCTACCAAGTATGGTCTGAAACTTTTGATGGCCCTGACAAGTGCATATGCCTGTTTTTCCATAATATCATACTTCAACTCAGAGGCCTGCAAGGACATACTGAAGAAAGCGATGGGCTGTTCAAAACCATCTTTGTTTTTCTGTAGCAAACATGCAGCAACAGTATGAAAGGAAGCAAATGAAAATACTTGGAATGGCTTAGAAAAATCAGGAGATTTAAGAACAGGGGCCATCTTGATTGCCTCTTTGATACTTTGAAATGATTCTATCGCTTCCCTTTCCCAGTTGACAGTTGCATCCTTCTTCATCATCTTGGAAATGTTCCTTGTGGTTTCTGCAAAGTTGGGAACAAATCTCCTAACAAAATTTATCTGTCCAAAGAAGGACTGAACTCCTTTCACAGTTTTTGGCATTTGAATCCTGTCAATAGCAGCCACTCTCTCTGGATCTATCCTGACTCCATCCTTGGAAATAATATGTCCCAGGAGCTTTCCTTCAACTACCCCAAAGGCACACTTCTTTGGATTTAAAGAAATACCATATTCTAGTGCTCTTATGAAAATCTGCTCCAGATGCAAGCAATGCTGCTCTTCTTTCTTTGAGTAAGCAGTCAAGTCATCCTGATATACAGCCAGAATTGAATCAATCAACCCTGCAAAAGCAACATCCATTGCTCTTTGAAATGTAGCACCTGCATTTGTTAGTCCAAATGGCATTCTAACATACACATAAGTTCCCCATGGAGTGGTGAAGGCGGTCTTATACTGTTCTGATTCCTTTACCTTCACCTGATTATAACCGGAAAATCCATCCATCATGGACAAGAGTTCACAACCAGTCACTCTCTGCAACATAGCTTCCATATTAGGCAATGGATAGTTATCCTTTAAAGAGGATACATTCAAGTTCCTGAAATCAATACAAAGCCTAATATCACCATTCTTTTTTCTGACTGGGACAAGGTTAGACACCCAAGTTGAATGCCTGATTGGCACAATTATTCCAGCTTCCCTGAGCCTTTTGAGTTCTTCTTGCATCTTGGGAGCTAAGGTAGGATTAATAGGTCTTTGCCTTTGTCTAAATGGCTTAGCTTCAGGCTTCAATGGGATCTCATGCTGGAACAAGTCTTCCCTATATGCTTTTAGGTCCTCATATGACCAAGCAAAAACATGTTTATACCTTTTCAGTAATGCAATCCGCATACTCCTAATGTGTGGTTTGAGCTGTTTACCAATATATACCTTCTGAGGGGCCTGAGATGTCCCCAAATTTATTTCTTCTAAATCCTCCTTATTTGTGGGGGATGTCCTTGTGACCAATTTGTCTCTACTGTCAAAGGCTCTTTCCAAAGCTACTAACCCTCTAGGGATCTTGTTAGTCTTCAACTGAATTATCTCTTTTCCCACAAGAGTTTCTTTTCCATTTACAGTCTCTACAAAAGCTTGGAAATCAATCTCTTGATTCTCATATTCATCTATGCAGTACAAAAATTTCAACAAATCCCTATCATCATTAAACACTTGCCAACTGCATATATTTTCTGGCACTGTAGGCCTAGTTTTAACTTCTACATTTGTAACACCTGACAGAGTGATGTCATCTGGCCTTATTGCAACATTAGCTAAGAAATCAGCCATAACATTTTTTGACCTTTCTACCCAGCCAATTGAAAATGCATCAAAAAGTTCAATGGTATCCCAAACAGCATGCTTGTATTGTTTCAATCTCTTGTTTTTTGAAGCATACTTATTTCTAATTTGGGATACAATCAGCTCAGAATCCCCAAAAACTCTTAACATTTTAATTCCATGTTTGAGAGCAATATTTAGGCCTAAAAGTAAAGCCTCATATTCTGCAATGTTGTTTGTGCAATCAAACCTCAGCAAGAAAGAGAATTTGAGGAGCTTACCAGTTGGAGACAGGAAAACAACTCCAGCTCCAGAGCCTTCTTTTGCACAAGCTCCGTCAAAAAACATGGTCCATAAACCTTGCTGATCCACCTCTTCAGTGCAGACATTTTTCTCTTTATCTTCTGTATCATCTGAGACAACCTTGAAGTTATCACAGTCAGTGTCTACAAAGCATACCTGTTCATTTGCTTCTTGGTCTTCCACTGTCTCTGATGATCTTTGTTCTCTGATTAGCTTAACATCCCTGCCATTCATTGGAATCATGGCATATGACAGGTCCAGCTGCATACTTCCACCAATTAGTGCTGCCCATCTTCTTGACAACAACATACCATACTGTGGCTTGATGTCAACCACTGTTATATTCATTTTATATCTCTTTTCAGGAAATGCTGCCAGTTTGAAATCTACATCCTTCATGATTCCAATAACTGGTACCTCTCTGGCATCCATAGCATAACATTTTCCACATGCCTTGTCAATTTTTAATCCAGTTTGTTGCATGATGGCCAAAGGCATGACATTTGTAGATGCTCCAGAGTCAAGCATACAATTTCTAATTATTTTTCCATTTATAACCAGGGAAACATAAAATGGTTCCACTTGTGAAGGACACTTTGTCATAGTCATTCCTAAATAGACTTCAGGAGCCTCATCTTCTTCATTACATATGACATGTTTCTCACCCTGGGTCTGAACATTTTGTTTAGCTTGAAAAGGTACCCCTGAGATTAGGGATATTGTCCTATTCTTGATTTCTTCCACTTTCATCAATTCCATAAGTGGAACAGAGACTTTTACCTGAGAGAGGATTTGAGCTATATCAAATGGAGCATAATTTTGTGTAACAGCTGTAGCTTGCTCCACAATCTTGTTTTTATCCTGAGCTGATTTAGCTTTCACTTTCATAGTTCCCTGATCATCATTCCTGTCTTGGGAACCTTTACTTTGATCTTCAGCCTGAGGGATTTTGTTTTCTGGTCCTTGAGATTCGTGACCTGTTCTGTGTCTAAAGTTCTGTTTATTATTTACCCACTGCCTTTTTTGTGGTTCAGTTCCTTTATGACCATGCACTAGCTGACCTGCAGAAATATCTTCTGGCTGATGTGGGCTGCCTACTTGATTTTTACCTCTGAGATTGTAGTTGCTTTTGACTTGAGCAACTGCTGCAGCTGTGAAGGCTCTAATTTCCTCATCAGAAGGTCGTTGTAAGTTACTCAAAAAATTGTGTGAGTTCTAAGCATACACATAGTTATCTTCATTATCTTCATCACATGGGAACTGTTGGCAGGCCTGAATTTGATGATCTGTATTCTCATAAGCATCATAAAGAGTGTATCCATTGCCTATGGACATCATATTAACTTCATCATCCTGCACATGATGTGGCTCATTGCATTCATTACAAGATGTAGCATTATCATACAAGGATTGAGCAATCATACACTGTGACTGTGAATGTGGCATCTGACAAATTATACACCATGGAGCATCATCAACAATATTTATAGCTTTCTTTAGAGGATCAGGAGTTTCTTTGACATGTTGAGCCCTCTGATTTGTGTTGTTACGTGGGAATACAGGCTTACCATCATGCCAATTGGTGTTATAAGGCATATCATGTAATGATGGCCTCTTTTCCTGCCTTTGATAGACTTGCCTATCAGGACCCATCCCTTTTTCACTTCTAGCTAATCTATAGCTTAGGTCCTTAACAACATTTGCCAATTTGTCTATCTTATCTTCAGGAGCAGATGTATTACCTTGAGTGTTCTGAGGCTTGTTTGGATTCTGCAGAATTTTTATATCATCCCTTCTATTTGTCTTGCCCGATGCTTTCCTGTTGTTTTCAATATTCACTGCAATTCTGAAAGCATCCCTGAGAGTAGCAGGACCTTTATCTCTTAATCCATATGCAGTTTTTGCATCAAAGGCATTGATATACAAAATTATGCACATTGGTTCATTTGGCCTCATGTGATGTGGCAATTTGTTCAACACTTTAGTAAATCTTGCATTAAAATCTGCAACCTGCTCATTTGACCCTTTGGTGATACTGGTGAACTCATTTACAAAAAAGCTAGGGTCAGTTTTATCACCATATTGCTCCTTGAACATCCTTTTAAAATCATCCCATGATGAAATACTCCGGTCAGGCAGATTCTTGTACCATTCTCTTGCCTCATCTATTAAGGATTGCATGAATGACTTCATGAAAACATCCTCATGCTCAACCTCAAAATTATCCATGACATTTTGAAAGGCTTTTAGATGATCTTCTCCTGACACTGTGTTGTTTCCTGAAAATTTAGGCACTTGCAGCCTCAGATGCTTGTCAATGGGGTTAGGATACCCAGGAATACCATCAACACCAGCTGCCTGAATCTATCTAACTGCATGGGCTGTCTGTTTAACTGATTAACATTAGCATTTCTATTTGCATTTTGGTTTCCTGCATTGTTCAGTGGTATCCTAGCATCATTCACATTTTGTCTGTCATCATGATGCTGATGTTGCACTTCATATCTTTGCTGATGTCTCTGCACATTTGCATTCTCTAGGGTAGGAACTGAATCATTTTGGGCAGTTCTTAAGGCTTGCACTTTCTGCTTCATATCATCTCTGATTTTCATGGCTTGTAGATATTCTAGTTCTGCTCTTAGACTTCTGATTTCTTCAGCTAACTGTTCATCCTTAGGCCTGGAGGTAGATGGTCTCATACCATTCTGGTCATCATCTTCATCATCCCTCAGAGACTCTGCCTCTTCAAACCTTTCACTTGGGTCTAGAAATGGGCGTTCTTGGAACACCTCTGACCTCATTCTCATACTACCACCCTGTTGCCTCTCATATGCACCTTGAATATCAGCTTCTGCATTTGAAAAGTAAGGCACATGCTGTCCTGATGGCCTAGGGTTATCTTGTGCATCATCACTTTTTCTGGGGGAACCCTCATGACTAACTGAGACAGCTCCCTTTCTTCTATACATCATTCTTCTAGTTACTGGTAACTCTTTAAATAAAGGATTTTGTTGGGATCTTCTCCCCTGCATATAAATTTTACTTTGACCGGTTGGGAGATTACTTCGGAGTCGCCACCTATTACTAGGAACTGTTTTCTTTTGAAAACCAGGGTTCTTTCACAAATATCCCCAGCGGAGTCGCCAATTTCTGTTGACTTTTTCCCAGACTGGATGCTTATTCCCAGATTTCCCTACAAGGTAGCCATCAGTGATCAACAGGATCCCTGGGCCAGGGGCCAACAGTGTAGGAGATAGACTCTATATTTTATCTCCTCTTCTTCTTCAGGCTCTGTAAGACCTAGGGGGGTATTCCCTACTCAACATCCATGAGGATATGCATACAAAGGCTGGGATGCTGACAGAAAGCAGATAAGTCCTCCTGTAAGTAGACCAAAACTGAAAGATAAGAGCAAAGGGGCTAGCTTTGGGCCTATTTGCAGTTGTAGACAGAGGACTGAGGATCCTAAAACTAATTCTAATGTCCTAATGTTTGTTTTAGATTTTGATTTGGATTTTAAGTTTGGATGCAAAGCTGGACATGGTTATAACACAAAAACAAAGCATGATTGGTGCCTATCCAGGGCCTGGAGTCAGTAGACATACACCTGTGAATGATCAGCATGAACAGCTAAAACTGGATTTCAAGGGGATATATGTGATACCTGCCTTACAGATATCTCCCAATACAGAGTGTTAAGTTATCTCTACTTATGGCATCCCTACTGCAGTATACCCTTCCCAATGTTCAACCTGAAAACAGTTTAATCTACCCCTTGAGCAGAAGTTAAAAGATCAGACATTCAACATAGGAATTCTATGCTCTAGAATCTAAACATTACCCAAATATCCAGATTCAGAAGAAGAATACATGCAATACTGGAGACAGAATTAACACAACACATGCTAAGATAGCATTTCTCATATAAGATTAATCATGAAATCAGTGGGTTCATGCCAAAAACATACAACAAGAGATACATAAACTCACAGGTTAAGCTGTACAGAGCAACCAGATCAGCTTGTTTTGAATTACAGAGCCAAAAATCTTCAACTTTCAACAACCAACCCCTTCAAATGAGCAACACAACCTGCTTATAACAGCCAGGTAGGTGCTCAGCAATTGACTACATGGTTGACCAAAAATCCCGCCAGATACACAGTATCAGAAAAATGGCGCTCAAACATTCAATGTAGCAGGTGGGAGAGGAGACATGAAGAAATCTCGAGCCTTGCACCGCCGCCTAGGGATCCAGATCTTCAATCGGGTACCAGGTCCGTCCACGCCATCGCCCATACCTCTGCAACAATCGCCATTAATGGCGCACCAACCCGCGGCCTCAGGAAAATGTCAATTCTGCATCGCAACCATTTCCCGCCGAGATTCATCATCATGATGTTTCAAATATGCAGGATACAATTATCCCACATGCACCCCGCGGCAACCTCTTTAACACTTTATATACTAGGTCATGAGCATATGTGATGTCGGTGCTTTTGCTCCTGACGACACTAGTATAAGACTTCATCATCATCATCCTCCAGCAGCATGATATCCTGTTGCTTGAAATATCACCCTGACGTCATCATCATATCCTAATATAGCCTGCATGATAATCGCCTTCATCGGCACAACCTGATCCATCGGAGGAACATCCTCCTGCTGAGCCTATACCAAAAGTCTGGCCGATGAACATCCTGATGACGTCATCATCATATCCTGCTGGCGTCATCATCATATCCGCCCACTGCGCACCTCCTCATATCCGGATGACGTCACCATCATGTTTGCAAATATCGGGAGATCTCCACAAGATGATCTGCGTTAGAAATATGACCCCCCCGGACCTTGATGACGTCATCATCATATCGACATCAGGATGATATTCGGAAGATAACTGGATATTTGGAAATATCATCCTGATGCACAAATATCATGTTGCACTGTAGCTCCACTATAAGATCGGGGCGATAGATGAATATGATGATGCTTGAAAAGATCACCCCCCACTAGATAATGCACGAAGCCGACAGGCGGATATCTCCCCTCGGAAATATCATGATGCAGACCAGCAGAAAACCGGATATCACCCTGACGTAAGAATGACGTCAGCATCATCAGGGTGATAAAACAACGAACATGGAATGATACAACATCATCAGGATGATATTGACTAAGATCATCCTGACGTTCAAATATGATGACCCCGGTGAATATCGGGTCGCACTTAGAACTCTTCAACAACATCATCAGGATGATCATAACCAAGATCACCCGATGATAAAAAATATCACCCCGGCGAAATATCATGCAGGCAGAAAATATGATGACCCCCGCAAGCAACACGGTGATAACTGGAAATATCATGATGATGATGACGACCCTTAGAAAAAACAAGTCAGGTCGAACAACTCAGAGAATAACCCCTTAAGAAGATCGGGGTGACATCATCATCATGTTAGGGCAAGGTGATAGTTGGAAGATCACCGGATACTCGAAAAATCACCCCCGCAAGCAAATCAGGGCACACTGTAGCTCATCAGCAGGATCAGGATGATAACCAAATATCACCCGATATTGAAATATGATGATGACGATGAACAACCAGTCGACAGAAAACATGATAATGCAGACCATCACCGAAGACAAGATGATGATGATGATCTCCTCCTCAAAGAAAATATGATGCTGCAGCTGAAAAATGCTGAGGAAGTCCAACACTTAGAAAAAATGGGCAAGAAGATAAAGGGTTCAAATGAAGAAACCCCCTGATCAAGAAAATCAACCCCAGGTCAAAATGAGTGCTAACAGGGTGTTAGGAGTTAGAAGTAGCAGAGGTAGATTGGATGGAGGGATATTCAAAATTGGAAGTAGTAGAGGGAGATTGGATGGTGGGATATTAGGAGTTGGAAATAGTGGAGGGAGATTGGATGGTGGAATAGTAGGAGTTGGAAGTAGCAGAGGGAGATTGGATGGTGGAAGGTGTATGGTCACCTGCTTTTGGGATGTGTATGATAAGGGAGGTGGGATGGCGACATATGTTTTGGGAATATGATAGGATTTGCGATGGAAAGTCATGGACTTTGGAGGAGTGCAGGAAGTACCAACATCTTGAGTTTGCTCACCTTGGGGTATGTATCTAAGGCCGTATGAAGGTGGGGGAACATTGACATGAATAGGTTCCAAAATACCTTGTTCATGAAGGCCTAAGCCTTTACCTTGATAGTTCATATTCTGGAGTATACGGTGAATAGCGGGATTATGTGTAGGTGGAACATTAGACATAAGTTCTTTATTGGATGGAGAAGATGCGATAGCAGATAATGGTTGTTGGTGTTCTAAGAGAGAACATTTACGCATGAAGGTAGTAAGACCAAGGATATATGGTGCAGGATTTGCCGCTTGGTCTATAACAGATGGCAGAGGAGTATTACTGGTTTGATCTTCTACGCTTGCTTGGGAGGCAAGTGTCTCATCAAGGGAAGTGGAAGTTGTTGGATTTTGGGTAGGACTAGATGGGGAGATAGGCTCAGGACCATGGGACACATAAAGTGGGCTTAGAGGATCATCATGGTCATGGTCTACTTGATCATAAAGATGCCCTTCATCATAGATGGGATCTTGATCATAGAGAAAGGTATAGGTTATGCATGGGTTGGGATTGGATTTTCTCCTCATGTATAGTTGTTAGGAGATGGATAGGATCAAGTGGCTCATGGAGAGGTTCATGTTTATGGATATCATCTTGATCATAGAAAAGCCATTGGATCCCTAGCCCAGGCATAGGATCAAGTTGCTCATGGATAGCTTCTTCATCAACGGTAGTATCTTGATCAGGGAAAAGATAGAGGTTATGCCGAGTGGTAAATTGGATCTCTTGCTCATGTATAGGTATAGGATCTTTGAAGAGATAAAGGTTGTGCAGGGGTCGGATGGGAATGTTTTGATCTTGGTTTAGACAAGGGGTTAATGTTTCCACATGCCCTAAGGTGTGCTCTTGACATAATTCTTGGGTTGTGGGACTGGAATTGGAGGTAGAAGACTCCTGGATAACATCTTGGTTGACAATATGGATGTGTGATGGTCATTGACTTTGGTGCATGGTAGAAGGCTCTGTGAGAAGCACAAAGGGGTGTGGATGACATGAAGGGGTTGTAGGATTTGACATGGCATTGGATGAATCTTTGGTAAGGGCAAGGACTGGAGTTTGGGGACATGGTTGATTCTTTGCTAGTAGCCCTTGGATCACATCCTGCGTAAGTGTATGGGTAGATGGATGAAGGGATGGATGAGTGGAGTTGGCTTTCTCCTTAGCTTTGCTTTTGTTGTGTAAATGTGGAAGACATTTTTCCCACCACTCATCTGATTCTTTTTTGGTGTGCCATTTAAAGTTTGAGGAACTAGATGGCGGTGTTGGTGTAGTACCGATATGCTGTGAGATGTGTGTCTTAGAAGATAGCGAAGCAGGACTAGGAGCCAAAGTGGTATAGGATTTCCCTCTTGAGGTGGCGGTTGCCTTGTCATGAGTATGGGAAAAAGACATAGGAGTTTGGGGCGAGGCATAGCTAGTGCTGGCACGTGCAGCTTGCAAGATTGTCAATTCTTGTTTTAAGACTTGGAGATGTTGACAAATTGCTATATAGTCTTGGGGCGAGGGACCTAAGTTTATTTGCAATTCTAGATATTGGATTTCTTGATCAAGATATTTTAGGTGGGTTGCTATGGACACAAGACTGGAAGAGCTTACTAGTTTGGAATGCGTAGTAGTAAAGGCGTCTATAACAGAGTGCAACTGCGTCACAAGTTGAGACAAGTGTGCCAATTCTAGTTTTTTGATTGGTTTGGCAATGTTCAATGATCACACATGTACAATAATGAGTCACTCACACAAGGCACAAGAAGCAATTTTGAATTTTGAACTTTGAAGAATAATGATGATGCTTAAACAAGTACATGTGGAATACACATCAACATGCCCGAATGTCTAGTTTGATGTAGGGTATGGCCAATTAGGTTTGGGCAATGTTTACACAAGGTTGACTAGGGATTGAAAGTGAAATCCTATCACACAGCTGGAAGAAGGGGGTAACCCACCCTTCACCTTCACTTCCCAAAGGTAGAAAGTTCTTTGGGGCTTAGCCAAGAGTGATAAGATTCCAATTGCAATGAGGGTGTCTTTCGATTTAGCCTCGATTGAGGTCGTCCCTAGGGGTGATGAAATCCCCTAGCAGGCCTCCTAGAAAAGGGTAAACAAAAGCAAATCAATTGAGGCATTTTTGATCTCCAAGGTCACCTTGCGGTGTGAGGAGAGAGCATACACACACACTCTTGATTCACACTTGCACTTGTAAATTACCCCTTAGAAATTGAAATGTGAGGAAGGCACTTCAAGCACAGGTTCTTTTTAAAGCCCAAATTAAGATGTAAATGGAAGATACTAGTTGATTTTAAGCCCAATTTCAATGATGTGTAATCAAACAAAGTTCGTTTTATGAGCCCAAATCGAAGTGTGTATGCAAACAAGATTATGAAGAAATGAGAGATAGAATGAGTGCACCCAAATTGTTTTCGCTATCCAAATTGATGTAGATGTTGATCCGGATGTTGTTCCAGCCCTGAGTGATCACCTGCAAGTCACAGAATCGAAAATGAAGCACGTAGACTAGCTAAGAAGATCGTTATGCAAAAATCAAGAATCTGATAAAATCTGCTGAAAGATGAATTGATACAGTAAAATGGATTGCATGAACAGAAAATTTAGGAAATTCTATGCGATTTCAAAAAAAAAATTGCACAAGTTATGATGATTTGAAGATTTTAAGCATGTTTGACTTTGACTGATGAAAAAGGTAGGAAAAAGGTACAATCACCTGATAAAATGCTCACAACTGTGTAGTTCATCTTGTTAGCTTTCCATCGAGTCCTCAGTCGTGTGATTTTAACCTCGTATGTGAAAGTTGCGTGAGTTTGAAAAAAATAGCCTCCTTTGGCATATAGGAGGGACAAGAGGTCAACTGGACAGTTTTGAAATAACTGCTAAAGGTTTAAATCTCTGGTCACATGTTGCGGTTTCTCACCTCCAGCGGTTAAGTTAAATGTTTGGGTGAAACAGACCCTTGGTCCTCCATGTGACCAGGGGCTGAGTGCCTTAGAATTTTTTTTGGTTTTGTTTTGCTGTATTTTATTTTATTTTTTTGTATTTTTTATTTTTGTGATGTAGGTATTGTTAAGTTAAATGTGGTGTGTGCAAGTTTGGTGGTTGGGTGGCGGTGGAGAGGTGGAGGTGGCTGGTGGCGGCGGGCAGAGGGGAGTGGTGGTGCTGTGGGTGGCAGGAGGCAGTAGAGCCGGCGGAGCTGTGGGTGGTTGGAGGCGGCAGAGCCAGCGGAGCTGTGGGTGGCTGGGGAGTGGATGTGGGCGCAGGGGGAGGAGCGCAGGGGGAAGTGGCGCATGGGGGTCGGGGGAAGGGTCGGAGGGTGGTGGGTGGGTGGGGTTTTGGGGGGATCAGGGGGGATGCGCGGTGGGAGGGGCGCAGGAGGCAGGGTGGAGCACAGGGGAGGGTCTCTGGGAGGATGCGCAGGCGGGGGGTACGCAGGGCACAGGGGCTGCGGGAGGGATGGGTGGGGGGGGAATGGGGGGAGTGATGGGTAAGGGGTGGGTCGGGGGTTTTGCAGGGGGGGAGGGGATTGGTGGGGGGATGGGGGGGGGTGGCGGGTGGGGTGGGGTGGGGTGGGTGTTTGGTCGGGGGTTTTGTTTATTTTGTGTTGTTTTTATTTATTTATTTATTTTTAATTTTTTTTTTGTTTTTAAATTTTTTTTTTATTTTTTTAAATTTTTTGTTTGGTTGTGTTTTTTTTTTTGTTATTATGTTTTTTTTTTTGTTTTTAATTTTGTTGTGATTTTTTTTTTTTTTGATTTTGGTTTATTTATTTATTTATTTTTATGCAAATGTTAGAAGAAAAGAAAGAGAAAACCTAATGTAAGTGGTTTTTTTTTTTTTTGCTTTTTTTGTTTTGGAGTTTTTTTGCAAAAAATATTGAGAAAAATAATTTTTTTTTAAAAAAAAATTCAAGTAACAAAATTGGAGAAGTGAGAGGGGATTTCTTTCCTTTGAGGCCTTCTGGGCTCAATGATGAGCTTGGTTTGTGCAGAGGAGATCGTTTGTGGAAGTTGATGCTCGAATGTGCTCTAGAAAACACCTGTATCCTTCAACAAAGCCTCTTAAGACAAAAACCTCACAAACAATGTGGATTAGATACGGTGGGCGCCAAAATGTGAAAGGAAAAATCGGATTGATCTATAAAGATACTAAAAACCCAAACAACAATGAAATGTGCGAATAACAAGAATAAACATATGAAAGCATAAAACTTACAACCTTGTTACCCTGCGGCTTCCATTGGTCGCCTATTCTTTCTCGATCTTGATAGATGAAGATGGGCCCTCAGGGAGCTTGCTTCCTTGCTTCGATTCCTCAAGATGACAAGGAGAAATGACTATGTGATATGATTTCCTGCATTACGACGGTATGAAGAAGATAAGAAGAGAAGAAGAAGAAGATTCCTTAGAGGAATTTGGGCATAGTAAGGATGCCAGAAGAAGTCTCTTTAATTGCTTAGAAGAGGGTTCTATTTATAGATTTTCTGAAAATAGAATGGAGGGTGAGGATCAACTGATGGGATCAATGGCTGGGAATAAAAGTGAATCTTTTATTCATTGTGGATGAATTAAAAATTCAGAGTGGAGGATAGTGAGTTATGACAATTGAATTAAGAATTCTTGGTGGAGGATAGTGAGTTATGACAATTGAATTAAGAATTGATGGTGGAGAATAATGAGTTATGATAATTGAATTAAGAATTCAAGGTGGAGGATAATGGGGAACCATTGAATTAAGAATTCAATGATTGGAGAATAATGGGGAACAATTGAATTAAGAATTCAATTGGTGAAGGCTAGTGGGGAACATTGAATTAAGAATTCAATTTTAGATTTTGGAGGGTATTAGGTAATTAAATATTAAGAATATTTAATTATATGTGCAACATGGTGAGGTGGAAAGATGAGGTGGATTGATGAGGTGGATTTTGTGAGGTGGATTTAGGATTTGAGACATTAGAAGAATTTAGGGATTTTATTTAATTGTAGGATAATGAATCAATCAAATAAACTTATAATATTTATTTAATTGACAGAAGAAAATATGAATTAAGATAAATATTAGAATATTTACTTAATTCAACTTGAGCTAATTTTAGGTGTCTACACCCACCACTTCAAAACTGGGGAGGTATTTTTTCCATAAAACAAGACCTCCTGAGAATCCTTGGGTTGGGTGAAGCTCAAACTCCCAGTCCTTCCATTTACTGAAACATAAATTTCCATGGTCTGAAGAAAGCTTCGTTTCCTGAAGTAAGATGATATATGCTTTCACACCCCTCAAGTTGGAACTTGACGGGGCATCTCTTGTTAGGGGCGTTGAGGCCCCTAACATGTTGGCAAGAGACACTGTGTGGCTTCATGAGTGTTGTCATTGATGGCAACAAAGTTCATCCCACACATCCGCAGGACATGGTATGTCTATACTGGAAGTCAGATTGAAGAGTGTTTTGGTCCGGTAAGCAAGAATAGAGCATACAACAAGGTCTGACAATCAGGTCTGGATCTCTCAGAGGAAGTATCTTAGTAAAGTGCAAACTTGGAGAAGTCAAGAGGAGTACCATGACTAATACATTCCAGAGATTGAGCCTCCAGTGATAAAAGAGTGAAAAGATATGAGCACCTAAGTGCTGGGTTCCTGTTTGGTAGAGTAGATTGAGGAAGAACTAACCGGCAGAGCATCCGACCTTAATCCAGATGAGATATTGATGGTGATCAAGTTTATTGAGGGATCATTCATGATTGGTCGACATGATTGATGACTTCTATAAGTATCTCTTTGATACGCTTCACTTAGTAAGCAAGGATTCAACCGACAGACTAGAGTTTGGGAAAATATTGAGTATTCTGGATGCCGACTAGAAAGATGTTGAAATCCTTGGTGCAGATATATATACCAGATGGATGTCGATGAGAAGGTGTGTGTGATGTGTTGTGAAGTGCGAAGAAAAGTAGAGAGTAGTGTGGAAGTAGTGATACAGGTCTGGTATGTGACAGAATAACAGCACTAAAGTAGAGGAAGAATGAAGTGCAGTAGATCAGTATATTGAGCCTAACCAGAACTGAACCTCAACATATGTGGATGCTTCTCATCAATTCAAGTACCTGGTTTCTTTCTATAAACTATTGTAGGCAGTGAGCCTCTTGTGAGCAGTGTGCTTGGGCAATGAGCCCTAATTGGTAAGTGCCATTTTGTTCTTCTATTCTTTTAACAGAGAATACAATCTTGGGTTAGTCACCCTGTGGTTTTTCCCTTAACATGGTTTTCCACGTAAAAATCCTTGTGTTATGTGTGTTGATTTTTTTCTGCTCTCATGTTCATGTATGCTTATATGTTTTGATACTGCACTAATTGTTAAAGAAGAAAAGAAAGTCAAATAATTAAGATAACTGATTCACCCCCATCCTAGTTATCAACAATTGGTATCAGAGCTAAGTTCCTCTGGACAGAGCCTAACAGCTTGAGGAAGATCTAGGAATCTCAATGGATATGTACGGTATGAGGGATCAACTTCAGTCTACCCTAGATGATCTTGAGCAATCTTACTCTGAAGTCAATAACCTGAGGGAAAGACTCAAACAAGCTGATGATTTCATAAATGAACTCAAGGAAAAACTAAGTATCTCAATGAAGAAAAGAAAGGAACTACTTCAACAATTAGCAAGTCAAAGTGAAGCCAATGATACTAATGAAGATTTGAATGAGAAAACCAAGTTATGTGAGAAGTTATCAAAAGAGGTCATTATGGTAAGACATGAAATGGAATCAGGAGTTATGAAATTCACCCAAGAAATTGAAGAGAAAAGAAAAAGTGAAGATAATCTAAAACAATCTCTCAAGGAGAAGTCAAAAGACTGCCAAAAAATGGATAGAATAATCAGGCATCTGGAATCTGATCTTGAAGAAGCTAAAGACAATGAAGAACAACTTGAGAATCAGATAGACACTCTTAAAAGGGATCTTCAAACAACAAATGAATACAAAGAAAAAATCAAGATAAGCTCTACTCAACTTGAAGTTCTTCTTGAAAGCCAAAAGAGGGTAGATGACAAGCAAGGCTTGGGGTATGAGAAAGGGGAAAGCTTCGGATCCGGTCAGAAGAACTTTGGATCAGGAAATCCAAGGAATAGGCCTAGAAGACCTTTGATAAGGCAACCAAATGCTCAAAGATATCCATCCTTCAATGGATACTACTCCAACTGCAATAACTTCGGTCATAAAGCAAATGAGTGCAGAAGAAGAATGAATCAGACTAATTCATCCTTCTCTGGACAGTGTTTTAACTACAAAGGTATGGTCACAAATCTCATCAATGTAAAAATTTGCAAATAAACAATTCATTCAATGGTAGATGCTTTGCATGCAATAGAATGGAACATATGGCTAGTCAATGTAGATCAAGAGGATACTAGTGAAATATGCAAAGAAATGTTTTTTGCTACAATTGCAATAGATCTATTCATATTGCCAAATTTTGCAGAAGTAGGAATTAGGACAAAAGGGGTCCGGTGCATCATAATCAAAACCAAGACAAAGGAAAAGGAAAAGTGAATGCAGATGAAATTCAAAGGGAGATGAACAAGATTTGGGTGAAGAGAAGTATAGAAAATGTTGGGGATGGATCCACACCAGAATCTGGTGCTGATATTTCTTCCAAAAACTAAATAGATGAGCTCTGGCTCAGGGGGAGTCACATAAGAAAACAATTTCCCCTAGCCAATCAATTGGTGCCTGAAATTAACACATGTAAAGTTGTGGATTAAAAGGGCTCTCAGAGAAACATCTAAATAACCCTTGGTAAAGATATGAAAGATCTGCAAGAAGTTTTGAAGAGGTTAATCATCCAAGATTGATTCGGTTTAACAGTCATCCGATAAGAGCAGGATTTTCATAGTTAGATCCGGTATGATTCAAAATTGAGGTATCTTGATCTGCTGATAAATGGAATGATTGGAGAAAGGTGGATAGATTGTCAATATTCATCAAGAATAAGTCTAAGTGCATCTCAGTGATCCGGAAAGATCTCTCAAGACAAGGAGGACAAGGCAACTGAAATAACTTAAGTTGTACATTTATTGCAAAATGGAATTAGGGTTTGCGTAGAAATAAAAGGGTTATTTTGTTCATCATTTGCACATTTGCATTCGAGAAGAAGGAAATAAGAGCTCTGCAACAAGATTACTTCAACTCTCTCTCAAGGATCAACCGCAGAATTTGACTCAACTAGCGATCTTTTTGGCTCTTATCGTGAACCCTAGAAGCGTAAAAGGTATTTTTTGCTCTTGAATCTCTCTCTGAATCTTTTGAAAGATGGCTACTCCAAATGTTGTTAAAATCACTGATAGACCACACCCTAAGTTCAAGAAACATCCTTACAAATCCCTGGAAGTTGATCCCCTAGGCGCATTCTCTAGCATTCCGCATGGGGTTCTACATGTAGAAAATGTTAGGGTATACATTCACGCAAACATTGAGGAATTTGGAGAATCCAAACTGATGGATATCTATCACAAGCAATTAGTAGATGAATCATTTGAACTTAAACCTCAATACAAGGCCATCCGGGATAAGCATTTTGGACAGTGCATCCATTTCCCCTGTTTTGCAGAAGATGAATGGGTTAGGTATGTTCTAAGTAGAATGCATGACAACTTCATGTGGTTGATGAAGCCATTTAAGATCACAAAAGATGCCATTAGGGCGGTAACCAGATTGCACTCATCTGGTGGGTTGCCTACTCTCAAATCAGTCAAAAACCAAACTGTAAGTGAGGCTACCGGATCAAAATTTGACAAGAGAGCAATGACTATAGAAGATATCACTGATCTGGATATCAAGTTTGCCTCTATGATAATTGGCTATAAGATATATCACTCCAGTAGGGAGGATTCAATATCCAGAATTGCTATATATACTGCATATGAAATGCTAAGGAAAAATGCTAACTATGATCTTTGTGAGCTTCTTCTGAGTCAATTGTTGGAAAACTTGCAAAAGATCAAAAAGGACAAGAAGAACTCATTCAAATATGGTGGCCTAATATTATGTTTCTTCTTTTACTACATGAATGAGCTCCCCGGCTCTAGTGGTTGGGTATGGCAAAATGACAGACCGGTTGCCATACAAATCATAGATTACATGTATGGGCTTGGTGATGCCAAGGCTCAAAGTACAGCACTCTGGGGATACTTCAAGAACTTTCAAAGTATGATGCAGGCCAGAGAAAGAATCCCCTAATCATTGGTTGAGAAATACAAGGATACAGTGTGTTTTATGGTAGACACTGATCAATGCCTAATGGAGGCAGTGGAACTGAGAATAGTGTGGATCATGCCAATGGGCTATGAGGTGGATGAGAAAATTTTGGAACTGCATGTCCAACACCTACTAAGTCAGCCTAAGGACCCTAAGGCAAAAAGGTTTGGAACCTTCCAAGAGTTGAGTGTAAAAGTTCATGTTGAATTGAGACAGCCTGACATCAAGAGAAAAGTGAGAAGGGAAGTAGAAGAAGTCGCCAAGTGATATGGAATATCAAAGGATGTAGTTGATGCCAACAGAGAGAAGGTGGAAAGGATAGAGAAAGAAAGGCAAGAAATAGAAAAAGAAAGTGCTCCGGTGCAAGCCCCCTTCCGGACCAGATCCTCCAAAAGCTCTGCACCAGCCACCTCTAAGAGTCAAAAAGCCTCAAAAACGGAAGTTAGGACATCTAGAAAGGGAGAGAAGAGAACTAAGACAAAGGCCACAAGGTCTTACACCAGTCAGAAGAATGACGAATAGACAGAATCAGACGAGGAGATCAAGAAAATAAAGAAGAAGAAGAAAACATCCGGTGAATCCTCTACTGGTCATAACAAGGAAGAAGAGGCATAAGAATTCATTGAAAAGCTTACTCTCTACATTGATGATATCATCAAATCAGTCACTGTGGATGGGAATCTGCAACTAATGACTAAATTTTATGATGAATATAATGAAGCTAATCAGAAGATCTTGCAAGATGCCACAGTCAGGTATCTAAACATCTACAACAAAGCATTCGTTGAAATCATCTCTCTAATCCCCAAAAGTCTAGAAAAGGAACTGAGATGAGGAAAAACAATGCCAAGGAAAAGGATATGGAGATCTGAGAACAAATAGCTATTTAGCTCTATCCTTCCATCTCTCCAAAACAAATGAACATGATCTTCAAGGATTGCAAGGATGAGTTTCAGAGCAAAGCTAGAATGAACAAGCTTATGCTCGGAGAAACTGATCAGGTGGCAAAAGAGACTCCGGAATGCATACAAAAGATTCAATATTCCTATTATAGAGGACATAAGTGATGAACCTTCTGATGTTGAAGGACTAAGCATATCAAAGGAAGATCCTACATAGAAAATTGTAGAAGAATCAAAGGAGATAGGTGAGGAGAAGACCAAGGACCTGGATTCCTTTGTTTTGGAAGAGGAAGTCCATGAAGAAGTAAATATCTCTCATCCGGATTCCCCAACAGACTCCGGGTCTAAAGGAGAAGAAAGAATAGAGGAGAAAATTAGTCAAGAAGAAGAGGTAAAGGGAAGAGAAGAAGATCAAATAGAGAAGACCCCAGGAGACAGTTCTGAGGCTGCAGAAGGAAAGAAGACTCTGTCTCTAGCAAGAGACATTACAGAAATAGTTAAAGAGTTCTTCACCAAAGAAATGATGGAGATTGATGAACCGGAACTGTTTCAAGAACCATTCAATTTTGATTCCCTCTCCCCGGTTCAAACAATGAAGATAGCATCCTTTGCCCAAGCAAAGGCAAAAGAAAAACTTCTGAAGTCTCACATGGAAGACTGTGAGTTGATAGAGATTGCATCCGGTGTATTGGAGAAGATCATGCCATCCTTCCAGAAGGATCTTTCGGCCTCTTCATTCGGTAATATGAAATCTCTTGTTAATTCTGTTAACACACATTTTGATTCTTTGGAGAAATCAGCTGAGGAGAAAGTCCGGAAAGAGTTTTTGGGTAAAAGATTCTCTGAAGTATAGGGGTTCATAGCAAATGATAGGAGAAATCTGAATATTGGAAAAAAGAGCCTAGAAAATACTCTTAAAGATGTTGGAGATCTATACAAATTTTGTTTATCTTGGTCCACTATGACAACAGACATTACCAAGAAGGTGGAAGAACAAGAGAACAAATTATCAAGCTTATTTCAAAATTTTGATCCTCTCACCTCTTCCATAATGAATCAAGAGTGCTAGACTATTGTAGCTATAAATGAAATAAAGAAGCTTGAGAAGGAGAAGAAAATAGAATAAGCAGGCTAAGTGAACTAAGAGGGATAATTATCCCTAAGTTAGAGACAATGCATGAGGCCCTAACTGATGCCCAGACCACAGCCCGGACCAGTGATCTGGTAGACTTAAAGAGGGTAGAAGCTTTTGCATTTTTACTAAGTGGTCACATTTCAATTTTGGACAGGATGAAAAAGAGTTGGGCGACATAAGTGGTATAGTTGAAGACCACCTTTGCAGATATACTTCAGTATATGTAAGTATAACATGTATATATACTTATGTGGCCAAGTATAGGTTGATTTTTGGAAATTTTGGTGTGCGGATTCCACCCTTTGCCATTTATGTCAAAGGGGGAGTGAGGAGCAGTGAAAAATGTGGAATCTAGCTAAGGGGGAGCTCCAGAAAAGTGTACATTAGAACAGAGCATCAGCCAAGGGGGAGTGTAGTGTGACACTTAGTCATTTTTTACTAAGTGTTGCCATCAATGCCAAAGGGGGAGATTGTTGGCAAGAGACACTGTGTGGCTTCATGAGTGTTGTCATTGATGGCAACAAAGTTCATCCCACACATCCGCAGGACATGGTATGTCTATACCGAAAGTCAAATTGAAGAGTGTTTTGGTCCGGTAAGCAAGAACAGAGCATACAACAAGGTTCGAAAATCAGGTCCGGATCTCTTAGAGGAAGTATCTCAGTAAAGTGTGGACTTGGAGAAGTCAAGAGGAGTACCATGACTAATACATTCCAGAGATTGAGCCTCCAGTGATAAAAGAGTGAAAAGATATGAGCACCTAAGTGTTGGGTTCCTGTTTGGTAGAGTAGACTGAGGAAGAACTGAATGACAGAGCATCAAACATTAATCCGGATGAGATATTGATGGTGATCAAGTTTCTTGAGGGATCATTCATGATTGGCTGACATGATTGATGACTTCTATAGTATCTCTTTGATACGCTTCACTTAGTAAGCAAGGATTCAGCCGACAGACCAGAGTTTGGAAAAATATTGAGTATTTTGGATGCCGACTAGAAAGATGTTGAAATCCTTGGTGCGGATATATATACCAGATGGATTTCGATGAGAAGGGGTGTGTGATGTGTTGTGAAGTGCAAAGAAAAGCATAGAGTAGTGTGGAAGTAGTGATACATGTCCGGTATGTGACAGAATAACAACACTAAAGCAGAGGAAGAATAAAGTGTAGTAGATCAGTATATTGAGCCTAATCGGAACTGAACCTCAGCATATGTGGATGCTTCTCATCAGTTCAAGTACCTGGTTTCTTTCTATAAACTATTGTAGGCAGTGAGCCTCTTGTGAGTAGTGTGCTCAGGCAGTGATCCCTAATTGGCAAGTGCCGTTTTGTTCTTCTATTCTTTTAACAGAGAATACAATCTTGGGTTAGTCACCCCATGGTTTTTCCCTTAACATGGTTTTCCACATAAAAATCCTTGTGTTATGTGTGTTGATTTCTTTTTGCTCTCATGTTTATGTATGCTTATATGTTTTAATACTGCACTATTTGTTAAAGAAGAAAAGAAAGTCAAATAATTAAGATAACTGATTCACCCCCCTCTTAGTTATCAACATAACATTCCATGTTACAACCTTCATTGTGACCAAGGGGAGCCTTCAACTCCCCTCTTCTTATCTTTTAAGGCTGCCAAACTGTCAACTCCATTCCCCAAATTGATTTGGCGTTTCAATTTCTTTTGTCTTGAGCTTCTCCTAGGTAGTGTAGACTTGCCACCTTTGTGCACTAAGGGAGTTTGACTAATGCCCAAAGTAGGGTTCTCTAAACCATCCTGATCTTCCAACAAAACTTTGTTAGCTATCTCGTCAAAGATATTGTTTCTTACCTTTGCCAGCACCTCCTCATAAAGATCTTGAAGCTTGACATCAGAACTTTCAGAGCTTTCTCCTTTCTGTGTAGCTTCATGTGCAAGGGAGTGGGAGTCATCCTCTACTATTTCAAAAACTACTCGATGCCCCTGATCCTCTATTGGATCTTTCATTTGCTCAGAGCTTATGACAGGAGGGATATGGGGAGCATCATCCTTTTCCTCTTGAATCCTTGAAAAGACTTGATCAACCTCTAAACAAGGGCTGGATGATGCAATAAGGCCTCTAGGGCCCTTTCTAGTATTTGTAAAGAAAAATCTTCTTCATGTTGAGTTAAGAAACTCTCCTCCAGTTGAATCTGGGACGTGGGTGAAACTTGAGGAGCAATCTCTTGAGCTTTCTGAAAAACCACTTTCTGAAATCATCAAAGCCCCAGTTGTAACTTCCCCTTTACCTAACTGCAGGAAGTTATTAAGCCTCTCCAAGTCCTCAGGTGTAAGGCCATCTTCAAAAAGAATCTCTTGTACCCAAACACCCTCCTCAGTTTTCATCAAAATTCTTTTAGGCAGACGTTTGTTTCAAGAAGAACACATATTCTAGCTGTTGCAGACCTTAGAGTGGCTGTATCCATGTCCACTTCTTGGCAAATGCCCAAAGAGTTACCTATGTTGGCCAAAATTTTTGGATCCCTGTATTCCATAGGCAAGTAAGGGAGCTGGATCTAGAATGGGAGCAAGGGAATATGCTCCATTCTGATGTTAAAGTTAGGTTTCCACTCCTGGCAAAACACTGCCGTTTGATTGAACTTCCATAGCCTCTTTTGAAGAACAGAGTCCCTCTTTTCTTTATCTACAAAAAGAAAGAAGAAAAAACCATTCCCTAACTCTCCAAACTCTAAAACTTCTGGCCAGAGATCAATAAACCACTTCTTAAAATCTTCATCAAAGAAATGGGGAGATAGAACCTTACCAATTAGGGTTGACTCACACATAGCTGCAGATCTTTTTAAAATAGAAGTATTGTAGAGCGAAATAGTTATGTCCTGCCATTCCTCTTTCCTGACCACCTTTTTGAAAGTAGGAACCCAAGCCTTCTTCATGTCAGAAAATTCCATGCCTTGCCTCTGCTTGTTCTCCCTCTCGCTGTGAATAAAGTGATGGTCAAGGCTATGTTTTGACTCCCGTAATCTGGTCCTTCTCCGCCACTTGGAGGTGTTCTATTTTTGACAAGACCTCCCAGATCTAGGCTTGGAATAATGTGCAGGCCCGTTAGGTTTGGGGCCCTGATAAAATCTTAATAGGCCTCCTGTTGAGGTTTAAGAGGCCTTCTATTGCTCTGGAGGCTCTCCCTCTGAGCGTGTCCAACACTCTCTTGATATTTAGGGTGACATTATGAATTTGTGTTATCAAATATATTGACTTCATCCGCAAACCTTACTCTTCTAGGATTTCTAATACTACCAGCTATACCTTCCCATCCTTCTTGTCTTGACTAGGGAGAGGGAGATTTAGAGAAATTAACCATTCTGTAACTAGCCATTCTGTATATAGCCATGGACTCTAGTGGATTATATAATTTATAGAATAAATTGAAACTTTTCTTCTATACATATGTTACTTTAGACCTAAGTTGCTGTTCGGGGTTTAGGTATAGCGACTCGCCATTTTTTTTAAAATTTGGGTTGGGAACAACCATTCAAAAAATACAATCAACTATAATTTGCACAAAATATACAAAACTACATAAAGAACACAATTGATAATTGAGAATTCAACTTCAAACGTCAAAGATAAATCAAAATGTTTTATATATTTTCAAAATACAACAATACTTAATGGTTGGATAGGTAGGTAATTTAGGTTTTTAATTTTTTTTTTAATTCTATTTTTTTCTATTTAATTTTATGTTTTGGTTTGGGGTTGTGAAATAACCGAGTCGGACCCACAGCCTGGGGCTGTATCTAGATTGGGATCCTACTTGGGATGTTCCCAGTAACAAAGCTCTAGACATTAGAGAGATGCATTAGGAACTTACTTTCTTGATTGATACTCATTAATGATGGGTGACTTTTTAGAATGAGGTTGATTCTCCTTAGGGGCAATAATGCCATCTAATTAGTAATCATACAAAGCTGGTCGCATTGCTAGGTCCTTGTTCACAACTTACACATCAATTGATGACTTGGTTAAATGTGCATGATATATATTTATTATGAGTGTAGATATCCAGACATTGTGTTCAAGGGATGCAGGTACTGTAATACCCTGTCGTTTCCTAATGTGTTTTGCAAAGGCTAGTGATTGGATAAAATCCTAAGGACCTTATGAACTATAAAACAAGATGCCATGGACTATATTAAGTTGTTTGTAAACTAATGAAATATAATTGATCATGATATATGTGTGTGGGTGTGTGTCTTTTTTATGAAGAATGTTGCCTAATATTCCATGAATATTAAATTAGATAATGTTAATGAGTAAGGATTAAAAAAATATCTTTACGATAATTACAAAAGGAATGATATTAAAAAGGATTTTTAGATTACGTAGAAGAGCTTATGGATTCAATTGTGTGTGTTTTTGCATCGACATTTCGGATCATACACAATGATCCATCATCAGGAAGAGGAGTTATAGTTTAGATTATTAAAAACATGTTAGATTAATGTTATTCTGATGATGATTTTTAGATTTTTTATATGGAGCTCGATCAGATTATTAAAGACATCTGATTTTGGCATATTTGATTTTATAAATTTGGAGTGAATTTCTCCTTCAGTGCAAAAGGATGAAACCCCTTATTGCACACCTTGAGGTTAGGACGTAGCTCCTATCCTCATTAGTGGTAGCTCCACTCAGGTGCTACAGTTGTGCTAATTTGGATTAATTTGTGATCTATAGGTAGTGAAGATAACCATGGGCATCATCTAGAGGTTTTACTAGCTGATGTTCATCTAAGTTCATCAGTAGTTACTCTACCATTGACAACAGCTCCAATTGACATCAAATTTCGTCGCTTTCCATTTTTGGGTTATCATTGGCACTTCACATCAATTTTGTCGGTAATGATCAACATAATTTGGCAACAAATCATATTGCATTCATCATTGGACTAGGAGATTGGAACAAGCTTGACATTGTCTGGTCATTTAGGGTTTTACCCTAATTGAATCATGGGCCTACTTAGGGTGCTGAGCCCACTAAATCTGAGAACAAAACATAGATTGCTAGGGCACAATTTGGCATAGGAAAATCTGATCAGTGTGTTATTCTTGCATAAAGGTGTTTCCGACATCCCCATACGAATCTTGAATTGTATTACCATAACCTAGTGAAGGTCATTAGCTGGAAGTGGGGATAGATTGCACCCAGATTTGCAGGAGAAGATTCTAAATCTGGAACTACCCTCCACACCTCATTCGGGCGTAACAAAGTGTATGTGCCTAGGGCAGTGCTTGGTTAAAATCTATAGTTGCAATATGGCTTTTGGTAGTTTTTAGGTATAAACCCTACAGGTGAATAATAGTGTAAAAATGTTGGCAACGCCTGGCATTAATATGAGTCTTGGAACTTTTTCATCTGTTATCAATTCTAATATTTCATAAGGATTTATTTTTAGTAACTATTCTATTGTGAATTCATAAATAATTTCAGCATTTTTCAGATTGAAATAAATATTGGTAAGCAATAATGTGTTTTCCAGTAGTTATATTCTAGGGTTTTGCCTTTGAAGAATTAGGTCCAATAGTTTGAAATTCTCAAGGATATTATAGTGGTATTAGAGTAGGCTATCATGCCAGCCTAAGGGTGCATCTGGTTGATGCAATTGAGCCAAAGGGACCATCATGCCTTGGAGAGAGAGAAGAAGAAGTTAAAGGCAACATCACAATAGGTTGGAGTTGGAATAGGAGGCAGAGGTAAGGAGAAGATGACAGATCAGGATGATTGGAGAGCATTTATGCAAATACAACAAATTACAGATAAACAAGAGAAAATGACAAAATAACAAGAACAAACAACCCAAGTACTCCTTCAAATGTTGTGAAACACATAATTCTAACAAATCTGCACAAAATAATGGAGCAGAAGGTAGTTATACAAATCAAAATGGAGTTGAAAATCACAGAAATAATAGCAAGGCTCCGATTGGATCAACACCCCATCCCGCACAACCCACATTTCTACCTAGAATGTAGCTACCTTGAGAAGAAGAGGAACCAATTCCACTAGCGAATGACTTCAATGCTTGCATAGATGAGTATTCAAGACTTGATTAAGATGTTAGATGCAATATCCCATTCATACAATTCCATAATTCTAGGAATGGATCGAGGGGAAGGCAACCTATGTAGCAGAGCAACAGAGACCTACAATAGAGATTGAGTAAGTTGTAACTTCCAACTTTTGATGGTTCAGGGAAGGTCACTACAAGAGCTTGGGTTCAAAAATTGGACACATACCTCTCACTTAGCCCTATGACAGAAGATGAAGGTATCAAGTTTGCTATTCTTCATTTGGATGGTGTTGCACATGAGTGGTGGCATCATGGAATTATCACACAAGGGCATTTACATAGTGTGACATGCTGATTTTACACAGAGGCTCATAGAGAGATTCGATAGAAAAAATTGGAGATGCATTTTAGAGAATTAACATGATTGAGGCAACATGGTTCAGTCAAAGATTATGTGGCAAAATTCCAAAGGGTTTCAGTCATGGTGTCAGAAGTTACTGAGAGTAGATTGATGTGCTTGTTTATTGAGGGACTGACAGAGTCACTCTGGGGTTTGGTTAGTGCTTTTGAGCCTACATCTCTATAGAACGTGATTCAAAGGGTGTTAAGATTGGAGGTTACTACAACCAAGAAGAAGTTCAACCATAAGAATGCACCCACGAAGTAGCATAAGAAAGATATGCGCCCACCAAAGGCACTACCCCCTAAACCAAAAAGGAGGAAGAAACTAAGGATTAGCTTCAGAGGAAGAAGTTGTGCTTTTCTTGTAGAGAGCCATGGGAGCTGAGACATAGATGCTTGGGAAGAGGAAAACTACACTACATAGAGGTTCGGCTCAAAGAATATCTAGAGATAGAGGGAATCAAGCCTAAGATGATGACTGAGGAGATATAGTTCGAAGGGAAAGAAGGAACGATTTTGGGAGGCACCCTTGCTACTCTCTGGAGCACCCAAGTATCATGCTTTTAGAGTTTGGGGAGTTTTGCAATGTCACAAAGTGACAATGCTGATTGATAGTGGGACCACTCATAATTTCATAGATGCATATTTGGTTTCCAAGAAAGGTTTGGTTGTGGAAGAATTTCAGGTGTTGTGATGTGGAAGGCATATTGTTGCATATGTTGATGATCAGAGGAGTGGTGATGAAAGACATGAGCATGATGTTGGATTAGTATCTTTTGTACATAGTTGTACCTTACCTTTTGAAATTCATGAATAAGTAGAGGTTGTCAAAGTATTTTTATTGATGTCATACATTGATGCTTATTGCAAAATATTGTCTCTTGATGAAAAACATTGCATTAAATATGAAGAAAATTGTTTAAGTTATCAAACTGTCAAAGGCATAGGGAAGTACACTGCAGAAGCACATAAGATTGTATTGCATTTTATTGCAGATGAAGATATGACCTTGTGGCTTGGAGGTTAGCTAGAGACAACTATGAGGTATGCATGATCCAAGTTTCAGAGCATAAGAGTTACCGCAAGGACATCTAGAGTTAGCAGAGTGGAAACATGTCTATCACAGTATAAGGTGATCAGGTATGAAACCCAAAGCATTTCATCGCATCTACATTTGTGACTTGGTGGTTAGGAGATTAGGTAATGCAAAGGTACAATAATTATATACTCAAGTTTCAAAGGATACAAAGTACCATAAAGTTTTCCATAGATAGCACAGTAAGAACAAGTCTTGTTGCTATGTAAGATTATCAGAGATAGAACAAAAAGCCATCGAATTTCACCACACTTTGATGTTTGAAAGATAAGTTTAGATGGTTAGTATGTTTGCTCTGTTCAAGTTTCAAGTGTTTTTGATCACCGCAAGTGTGTTATCAAATGTTCTATGTTAAGATAGTATAACCAGATTGTGTAAGAAATACTTGGATCAATGTTTGATTGCTTGCGTCAACAAGTTGAAGTATGAAAAAGAAATAAAAGTTTATGAGGAAGATAGTTAGGACCCATATTGCTTATTGTGTTAATCACTTGTTATTTTGGTTCTCCAGTGCTAGGTAAGTGCACAAAGATGGGGGACCAAAAAGTTGCCACCATGGGACTTTTTGGTCCAAAACAGAGAAAAACACGAGCACGTTATAATGCACTCACATTTTTTTTCTTTAAAAGTGCAAAAAACATGTATTTCTGCCATTACCCATGGCCAAAAGAGTTTGTTTGCAAAAAAAACATGGATCAAAACGCGAGCGCATTCAAGGAAGGTTAAACAAAGCAAGTGCAATAGAGAAATTGATATTTTCATGATGCTACCTCGCGAAACCCGCTCCCAAAGACGTGAAGCAAATTTGGAGGGTCTAGTAGCCAAAGAAGATAGGGTTTGATTAATTTTTGTGAGTTTGAAAAGATTTTTTGAGTTTTACAATGTTTGATTAGTTTTTTATATTGCATTTACAGTTAATGAGGTAGGAGAAAACACAAATCTAGCTGAGGAGGTTCAAAACAACCCCCAAAACCCTCCAAGCCCTCAAAACCCAGCTTCACGTCCTCACAATGTAAGAGATACTCAAGAAAACTACCTAGGGAAAATTAGAAGAAAACACAAGACATCTTCAAACCCTTATTGAGATGTTAAACAATCCAAGTGCAAGCACCGATCGTAGGAGAGCACTTGCGAAGTCATTAGAGGAGATTGTTTCCCACACTGAATCAGTGACAAAACAAATCACCGAATTTCAAGACTATAGGGAGAGGTGTCGGCAATACTATGCCAACAAATTGTCTTGTGAACAAGTGAAGAATGAAAAAAATACAAAATCTCAATTATGTGCACACTTTATTAATCCTAAAACTAGCCAAATATTAGAAGAAACTTGCAAATAGTTCCCTATTCATTAGTGTAGGAATCAAGATATATCCCAAAACTTTTGGGATAGATGGTATATGGTCTTCGATGAGTGCCCATGCAACATCAATGAGGTGCCACAATATTTCTTGAGGAAACTCCATTGTGAGATTATCCTCAAGAAGATTCCCAATTATTTTGACATTTGAGAGTTCCAGGGCAGAGGTGTTGGCTCTGCCCAAGATAGAGAGGGGACTCAATGAGATGAAAACCATGTACCTAGACACCTGTTAAGGCCAGAACATGTGTCACTCCCTTTGAATTTGAAGGAGAGTGTTGAGGTGGAGACATTACATTCATTGTCTACTCTCACACAGTCTCTAGCACAACATCCTGATGATCTTACCTAGGCCAATGAGGGTGAGAGCAGTAGGCGTCATTTATCACCACATTTGTGCAGTTCATGCAGGAACCTGTGTGATTTTGGGACGCAGGACTCACGGTAGGACTCTTGGTAGGATGCTACGACACAAGGGGCAACATCCAATGATGGAGACATCCATATTGGATGAGATTATTCTCACTGATGATGTCTTACAACATACATTTGGTATTGACTCAGGTAATTTTTAACAAGTTTCATCTTGATTTAATATATTCTTATTTGAAATTTGTAATTAATTTTATGACTATATTATAAGTAAAAAATAATGTATGTAATTGTCTACACAATGAAATTCCAGGGTCAGAGTCTTCATCCTGCCTCAGTTAGCCGTCCATTGGTGGGTTATGAGAGGAGGCCAAGTCAACAGGTATGTAATTTATCACATGATTGTAATTATTGTACATATATCAATGGTAGTATTATTTTGTGACAATTTGATGATTTCAACAGGGAGCTTCACCCACACCTCCAAGGTTTCCTTGGTCCCTTGGATGCAAAACCACCACTTATACGGAGGTAAATTAAACCATTTCTAATCATTATGTATTTAAATAATGTTATGTATTTATTTTGGTCGAATAATCTTGAACTCTATTTTCAGATGCTGAATATGGAGACTCCTCATCTTCGTGAGTTAGTGCAGGTAGGCATTGCTGCAACCATGATGTCTTCAAATCCTTTGACCAAGGTATGAGCCAATAACATGAAAATGTCATAATTTTGTATTTCTTGTTTTATCTCATGTCATTTGATGTACATAAATGATATTTATGTTTAGTCAATTTTGCTTCTTGATGCTTCTCACAAGAGGTCACAACTCCAACCTGTCCAACTATGTATGAAGAGAGAAAAGATGGTCGAGAGTGATCATTGGATAGCGGTAAGTGATCGATTACATATGTGATGTTATATATTTCATGTTTTTTATATTAATGTGCATATTGTTTGATTGTATTAACAGGTGGAGCTACATGAACGTTTGTTGAGGAGGTCTACTTGATGACAGAGAGAGGATGAGTCACTGATTGGCTCTCCATATGAAACTATTTTTTGGGACATTTTTTGTATGCCTAGGTGGCTTTGTATACATAATTTTGTATGTTATCGATGTATATTTTTCTATAGCCTATATGGCTTTGTTTGGACATGCCTATATGGCTTTGTATATAGACTAGATGTTATGTTCATGACATTATGTATATGACAGTTTATATTAAATATTTAATATGATGATCAATTATCGTTACAGGAATTTGGTTTTACACGTGCCAATTGCATTTGCTTGAAAGTTTATAAATCATTTTCAAATAATCTATTTTGTGCATATCTTGCAATCATTGCATTCCATGAGATTGTGCATTTCTTTGAGGCATCATGTCAAATAGTTCATGCACCTTGTCTATGCTTCCATACTTTCCATACATATCTGCAAGGGTAGCTACAAATACAATATGTAACAAAATTCCTATATCGTTTATGCTTTGGTGGTTGTCCACACCATGTTCCCCAGATCCCATTTTGGCATAGGCAAGGAGGATGTTGGATAAGGTTGTGCAATTTGGTTTTAGACTTGTCAATTGCATTTGGTTGAAATTTTCTTTTGTGCATTTGTGAAAGTTTTTAAAGCCTTATGAAAACTCCATTTTGTGCATATCTTGCAACCATTGCATTCCATGAGACAACATTTCTTTGAGGCATCGTGTCAAACAATTCACGTCCCTTGTAAATGCTTCCACACTTTGCATACATGTCTCGCTGGGTAGTTGTAACTACATTTGACAAAATTCTTATATCCTTTATGCTTTGATGGATGTCTATACTATGTTCCAAAGATACCATTTCTAAGGTTTTGGAATTTGACTTTACACCTGCCAATTGCATTTGCTTGAAAGTTTCTAAAGCCTTATCAAAAAATCATTTTTGTTCATATCTTGCAATCATTGCATTCCTTGAGGTGACATTTCTTTGAGGCATCATGCCAAACTGTTCACATGCCTTATCTATGCTTCCACACTTTGCATAGATGTCTTCGAGGGCAATTGCAATTACAACATCTAAAAAAATTCCCATATCTTTTATCCTTTAATGGATGTCCATTTTGGCATAGGCAAGGAGGATACTGGCTAAGGTTGTGGAATTTGGCTTTACACCTACCAATTGTATTTTCTTGAAAGTTTATAAAGCCTTATCAAAAAAATCCATTTTTTGCATATCTTGCAATCATTGCATTCCATGAAATGGCATTTCATTTCAAGGCATCATGTCAAATAGTTCACGTACCTTGTCTATGCTTCCACACTTTGCATACATGTCTATAAGGGCAGCTGTATTTTGGTAGAGATAGGGAGGATGCTGGCAAAGGTTGTGGAATTTGGCTTTACATGTGCCAATTGCATTTGCTTGAAAGTTTCTAAAGTCTTTTTAACAAATCCATTTTTTTGCATATCATGCAATAATTGCATTCCATGAGAGGACATCTCTTTGTGGTGTTGTATCAAACAGTCCACGTGCCTTGTCTATGCTTCCACACTTTGCATACATGTTTACATGGGCAGCTGCAATTACAACATGTGACAAAATTCCTATATCGTTTATGCTTTGATGGTTGTCCATACACTGTTCCAAAGATCCTATTTTGGTAGAGATAGGGAGGATGTTGGTAAAGGTTGTGGAATTTGGCTTTACATGTGCCAATTGCATTTACTTGAAAGTTTCTAAAGTCTTTTCAACAAATCCATTTTTGCATATCTTGCAATCATTGCATCCCATGAGAGGACTTCTCTTTGTGGTGTTGTATCAAATAGTCCACGTGCCTTGTCTATGCTTTCACACTTTGCATACATGTCTACAAGGGCAGTTGCAATTACAACATGTGACAAAATTGCTATATCCTTTATGTTTTGATGGCTGTCCATACATTGTTCCAAAGATCCTATTTTGGTAGAGATAGGGAGGATGCTGGCAAAGGTTGTGGAATTTGGCTTTACACGTGCCAATTGCATTTTCTTGGAAGTTTCTAAAGTCTTTTCAACAAATCCATTTTTTACATATCTTAAAATCATTGCATCCCATGAGAGAACATCTCTTTGTGGTGTTCTATCAAACAATCCACGTGCCTTGTCTATGCTTCCACACTTTGCATACATGTCTACAAGGGAAGATGCAATTACAACATGTGACAAAAATCCTATATCCTTTATGCTTTGATGGTTGTCCATACGCTATTCCAAAGATCCTATTTTGGTAAAGAGAGGGAGGATGCTGGCAAAGGTTGTGGAATTTGGCTTTACACGTGTCAATTGCATTTGCTTGAAAGTTTCTAAATCCTTTTCAATAATCCACATGCCATGTCTATGCTTCCAATTTTCATGGTTGAGTGTTAGGTCGAACAATCCACATGCATTGTTTATGCTTCCACACTTTGCATACATGTCTACAAGGGTAGCTGCAATCACATCTAACAAAATTCCTATATCCTTTATCCCTTGATGGTTATCCATACCCTATTCCAAAGATCCCAATTTGGTAGAGATAGGGAGGATGCTGACAAAGGTTGTGGAATTTGGCTTTACATGTCCCAATTGTATTTGCTTGAAAGTTTTTAAAGCCTTTTCAACAAATCCATTTTCTGCATATCTTGCAATCATTGCATTCCATGACAGGACATCTCTTTGAGGTGTTAGGTCAAACATTTGGCATGCCTTCTCTATGCTTCCACACTTTGCATAATGTTTACAAGGGTAGCTACAAATATATATCTAACAAAATTCTGGTATCCTTTATGCTTTGAGGTGTTAGGTCAAACATTCCACGTGGCTTGTCTATGCTTCCACACTTTGCATACATGTCTACAAGGGTAGTTGCAATTACAACATCTAGCAAAATTTCTATATCCTTTATGCTTTGATGGTTGTCCATACCATGTTCCAAAGATCCTAATTTGGAGGATGCTAGCAAAGGTTGTGGAATTTGGCTTTACACATGCCAATTGCATTTGCTTGAAAGTTTCTAAAGCCTTTTCAAGAAATCCATTTTTTGCATATCTTGCAATCATTGCATTCCATGATAGAACATATATTTGAGGTATTAGGTCAAATAATTGACATGCCTTGTCTATGCTTCCACACTTTACATACATGTCTACAAGGGCAGCTGCAAATACAATATCTAACAAAATTCTAGTATCCTTTATGCTTTGAGGTGTTAGGTCAAATAGTCCACGTTCCTTGTCTATGCTTCCACAGTTTGCATACATGTCTACAAGGGCAAGTGCAAATACAACATCTAACAAAATTCTGATATCCTTTATGCTTCCACAATTTGCATATATGTCTACAAGGGCAACTGTAATTACAACATATGGTAAAAACATCCTATATCCTTTATGCTTTGAGGTGTTCTGTCAAACAGTCCACATGCCTTGTTTATGCTTCCATAGTTTGCATACATGTCTACAAGGGCAGCTGCAGTTACAACATATGACAAAAATGTTGATAATTGAGAGGGGGGGTGAATCAGTTATCCAAATTATTTCTTCTTTTGAACTTTCTTATTAATCAATGCAACATAAATTCAAACAAGCAAACATAACCATGAAATGAGAAACACATGACACAGTATTTTTGATATGGAAACCCTGTTAAGGGAGAAAACCACGGGGTGATTAACCCAAGATTATTCTCTGTTAGAAGAATAAGGAATTACAAAATGGCACTTGCCAATTAGGGCTCACTGCCCGAGCACACTGCTCACAAAGGAGGCACACTGCCTACAAGGAGACACACTATCTACAAAAGAATGTTATACAATACTTGAACTGATTGGAAGCATCCACATATGCTGGAGTTCAGTTCCGGTTAGGCTCAGTACACTGATCTGCTGCACTTCATCTTTCCTCTTCTCTTTATTCTGCTTTCCTTTCACATACTGGATTTTTCCTACTACTTCTGCTCTGCTTTGCACTTATTCACATATATCATCATTGCTACAACAACTCTCACAACTAAATCCATCATGCATATATATCCGCACAAGTAATTTCATCACCTTTCTAGTCGGCATCCGGAACAGTCTATTTTCTCACAAACTCTGTTCTGTCGGCTGAATCCTTGCTCATCAAGTAATACGGATCAAGCATATACTTGTAGATATCATTAATCATGTTGGCCAAACATGATTCATGCCTTCACAACCTTTACCATCAAATAATAACACATCCGGAAAACAGTCTGATGTTCTGTTAGTCAATTCTTCCTCTGTTCTCACTGTCACTCAGGAATCCGGTACTCAACTATTCATATCTTTTTCCTTGTCCATCACCGGAGGCTAAATCCTTGGAATATACCACTCAAGGTAGTCCTCTTGATTTCCCCAAATCTGCACTGCACCAAGATACTTCCTCTGAGAGATCCGGACCAGTCTGTCAGACCTTGCCACATGCTCTGTTCTTGTTCACCGGACCACAATAATCTTCATTCTGACTTCCGGTGGAGGCACACTATGACTTGCGAATATGTGGGATGACCTTTGTTGCCATCAATGACAACAACCATGAATCCATATAGTGTCTCTTGCCAACAATCTCTCCCTTTGGCATTGATGGCAACACTTAGTGAAAAATGACTAAGTGTTTACACTATGCTCCCCCTTGGTTGATGCTCTATCTTTATATACATTTTCTGGAGCTCCCCCTTAGTTGGATTCCTCATTTTTCACTGCTCCTCACTCCCCCTTTGACATCAATGGCAAAGGGTAGGGTCCGCACACCAAAATTTTCAAAATTTTTATTATACTTAGCCGCATATTACATACTCATATAAACTAAGAATGTCTGCAAAGGATGTCTTCAATTGGACCAGTTCTGTAGCCCAACTTTGCTTCATTCTATCCAAAATTGAAATGTGACCACTCAACAAAAATGCAAAAGCTTCTGCCCTCTTGAGATCTGTCGGATCATTGGTTTGGGTGGTAGTCTGAGCATCACTTATGGCCTCATGCATAGTTTCTAACTTAGGGATTATAATCCTTCTAAGTTCTCCCATCTGGTTAATTATATTCTTCCTTTCCTTTTCAAAATTCTTGATTGCATTTGTGATTGCAATAGTTTGACATTCTTGATTTACTATGGAGGAAGAGAGAGGATCAAAACTTTGAGACAAACTTAGTAGTTTGTCCTGTTCCTCTTTTATTTTCTTATCAATTTCTATTGTTGCTTTTGACCAGGAGATACAAAATTTGTAAATGTCACCGCCATCCTTAAGAGCATTTTCTAGGCTCTTTATCCCAATACTCATATTTCTCCTATCATGAGAGATTAATCCTAGTACCTCTGAGAATCTCTTATCCAAAAATTCCTTCCGGACCTTTTCTTCAACTGATTTTTCTAGAGAGTCAAAATGTGTACCAACACCGCTGACTAAGGTTTTGAGATTACCGAAAGAGGAGGCTGTCGGATCTTTTTGGACCGATGGCATAATCTTTTCAAGCACTCCAGAAGCAGCCTCTATCAACTCACAGTCTTCCATATGAGACTTCAGGAGTTTTTCATTTGCCTTAGCATTTGCAAATGAAGCTATCTTCATTATCTGTACTGGAGAGAGGGAATCAAAGTTTGAATGGACCTTGTAGAAGCTCCGGTTCATCAATCTCTATTGTTTCTTTGCTCAAAAACTTTTGAATAGTTTGTGCAGTATCTCTTGCCAGAGACAGATGTTTCTTCTCTTCTGCAGTCTTGAAACTGTCCTTTGGAATTTTCTCTCCTTCCACATTCTTACCACTATCAGTTGTGGTTTTCTCTGTTGGAGTCTTCTCTTTCTCTGCACCCTTGGTACTGTCAACTTCTTTTTCTTCTACCGCTGCTTCTTTCTCCTATAATTTCTCTTCTTCTTTGGATCCGGAGATTGTAGGAGAAACTGGAGGAGAGATGTTAGTCTGTTCAAGGGCCACTTCTCCCGGAGCAGAGGATTCCAAGTCCACAGCTGTTTCTGCACCCAAGTCCTCTATAATAGGAATGTTGAACCTTTTGAATGTATTTCGGAGGATCTCTTCAGTGTCCTTGGCTACCTTATCGGTCTCACCGAGCATTAGCTGATTCATCCTTGCTTTTCTCCTGAATTCATCCTTGCAATCTTTGAATACCATGTTCATTGTTTTGTGATCAATTGAAGGATATAGCTGAATAGCTATCTGTTCCTTGATCTCAAGGTCTTTTGCCATGGCATTTGCCTTTCTCATTTCCAATTCCTTCTCTAGACTCTTAGGAATAAGGGAGATAATTTCAATGAAGGCTTTGTTGTAGATGTTCAGATACCTGATTGTAGCTTCTTGCAGGATCTTTTGATCAGCCTCATTGTAGTCATCATAGAATTCGGCCATTGGTTGAAGGTTTCCATCCATAGTGACTGATTTGATTACACTGTCTAGAGACAGGGTGGGCTTTTCAACAAATTTCTCTGCCATTTCTTCCTTGTCTTGGCCTGTGGAGGGTTTACTGGATCATTTCTTCTTCTGCTTCTTTATTTCTTTTACCCCCTCATCTGATTATGTTTCCTCTTCATATTTTTGACTTGTATAAGCCCTTGTGGCTTTTATTTTAGACCTTTTCTCTCCTTTACCGGATGTCTGACCTTCCGGTTTTGACATTTTTGAGCTTTTGGTTGTGACAGGTGTGGATCCCTTTGATGATCTGGTCTGGGTTGAGGTTTCCACTGGAGTACTTTTCTTGCTTTTCTTTTCTACCTCTTTCTTCTCTTCCTCAGCCTTTCACCTCTTTTCCCGGTTGACATCAAGTACCTCCTTTGGGATGCCTAGGCCTTGAGCAATATGCTCTACTTCTTTTCTCACCTTCCTCTTTATCTCAGGTTCTTTGAGTTCCACATGGATCTTCACACTCAGCTCCTCAAAGGTTCCAAACCTTTCTGCCTTTGGATCTTTGGGCTGACTAAGCATGTGTTGAACATGCAGTTCCACAATCTATTCATCAACCTCATACCCCATGGGCATGATCTAGACTATCCTTGGTTCCATTGCCTCCATTAGGCATTGATCAGTATCAACCATAAAGCAGACTGAGTCTTTGTATTTTTCAACAATGGACTAGGGAATTCTTTCTCTTGCTTGTATCATGCTCTGGAAGTTTTTGAAGTATCCCCACAGGGCTGTATTTCTTGCTTTGGCATCCCCAAGCCCATGTAAATAATCTCTGATTTGGATGGCAACTGGTCTGTCATTCTGCCATATCCATCCACTGGATCCGGGAAGCTCATTCATGTAATAAAAGAATAGACAAAGGATCAAACTGCCATACTTGAAGGAGTTCTTCTTGTCCTTCTTGATCTTCTGCAGATTTTCCAAAAGTTGGTTTAGAAGAAGCTCATACAAATCATAGTCTGCATTCTCCTTTAGCATTTGATAAGCTATGTAAATTGCAGTTCCCAGTACTGAATTTTCCCTACTGGAGTGCTAGATCTTGTAACCAATTATCATAGATACAAATTTGACATCCGGTTCAGTGATGTCTTCAATTGTCATAGCTCTCTTGTCAAATTTTGATCTGGTTGCATCACTAATGTTTGATTTTTGACAGACTTGAGAATAGGTATTCCACCAGATGAGTGCAGACCGGTTACAGCCCTAATTGCATCTTTGGTGATTTTGAAAGGCTTGTTCAACCATAGGAAATTGTCATGCACTCTGCTTAGAACATACTGGACCCATTCATCTTCTTCAAAACAGGGGAAATGAATGCACTGTGCAAAGTGCTTATCCCGGATGGCTTTGTACTGAGGTTTAATCTCAAAGGAATCATCTATCAACTGTTTGTGATAGATATCCATCAATTTTGATTCTCCAAAGTCTTCAAGATTTACATGTATGTAAACCCTAATATCCTCCGTATGCAGTACACCATGCGGAACACTAGAGAAGGCTCCTAGGGGATCTACCTCCAAAGATTTGTATGGATGTTTCTTGAATGTGGGGCGAGGTCTATCAGAGATCTTAACTATATTCGGAGTAGCCATTGTTCAAAGATTTGCAGTGAGATATTGAAAATGGAAAATACCTTATGTGCCTTTGGTTATACCGAGTGGTTGGATTGAATTTTGTGTGTAATAGCTTCTGCAAGTGATCTTCGGCGAACTTGATGAGCTTTGTTGCAGAGCACCTCTTTTCACTTTTTCTTGAGTGTAGAATGAACAAGTGATTTATGAGAAATCCCTTATATTGCTTCGCAAACCCTAATATCTGTTTGCAATAAATGCTCGACCTATATTATTCTGGTTTCCCTTATTCGAATGACTTGAAGAATCGGATCAGTCCTGATCTATGAACATCATGCGGATCTTCCAACCATGAACAAATCAAGATGACACATCACAAGGACATCCCAAACACTCTGTCCAATCCGCAGAATAAGACAATGCACTTCCGGATCTCTCCGGACCTTTTTGTAATCCTCTGTCATTCCAGAGCATCTCCCAGAATAGGTCTTAATTGATCGATCACAACTTCTTCACATCTTCATGCGGACCTCTGAAATCTTATCTGGATCATCGCAAGACTTATATCTACAAACCCTTTACTCCACATCTTGTGCCACATCCGGCACCACTTGATTGGCTGGGGGAACAAGATTTTCTTTGAGTCTCCCCCTGAGCCAGAGCTCATTTCTTAATTTCCAGACGGAATATTAGCACCAGAGTCTGGTGCGGATCCAACCTCTACCTTCTTTGAACTTTTCTTCACCCAAATCTTGTTCATCTCATTCCTAACTTCATCCGCATTCATCTTTTGTTTACCTTTGTCTTGATTCTGACTATATACCAAACCTCTTTTGTCCTGATTCTTGCTTCTGCAGACTTTTGCATTATGACCGGACCTATTACAGATTTGGAAGACAACATTTCTTTGCATATTTGATTGATAACCTCTTGATCTGCATTGATTAGCCATATGACCTACTCTATTGCATGTAAAGCATCTACCATTAAATGATTTGTTCATTTACATATTTTTGCATTCATGAGACTTATGTCCATACCTTTTGCAGTTAAAGCATTGTCCAGAGAAGGATGAATTAGTCTGATTCATTCTCTTTCTACACTGATTAGCTTTGTGACCAAAGTGATTGCAGCTGTGGCAATATCCATTGAAAGATGGATATCTTTGAGCATTGGGCTGTCTTACCGGAGGTCTTCTAGGCCTGTTCCTTGGAATTTCTGATCCAAAATTCTTCTGACCGGATCTAGAGCTTTCTCCTTTCTCATATCCCAAACCACACTTGTCATCTGCCCTCTTTTGACTTCCAAGAAGAACTTCAAGTTGAGCAGAACTTATCTTGAATTTTTCTTTATATTCATTTGCTGTTTGAAGATCCCTTTTGAGAGAGACAATTTGATCTTCAAGTTTTCTTCATTATCTTTAGCATCTTCAAGATTAGATTCAAGATGTCTGATAATCCTATCCATTTGGTGGCAATCTTCTGATTTCTCTTTGAGAGATTGTCTTAGATTGTCTTCAGTTTTTCTTTTCTCTTCAATCTCTTGGGTAAATTTTATAACTCCTGATTCCATTTCATGTCTTACCATAATGACTTCTTTTGATAACTTTTCACATAACTTAGTTTTCTCAGTTAACTCTTCATTTGTATTACTTTCTTCACTTTGTCTTGCCAATTGCTGGAGCAGCTCCTTTCTCTTTTTCATAGAGAGACTTAATTTGTCTTTTAGTTCTCTCATGAATTCATCAGCTTGTTTGAGTCTTTCCTTTAATTCATTGACTTCAGAGTTTGACTGTTCAAGATCCTCAAGGGCAGTTTTGAGTTGCTCCCTTAAACCATATGCATCCATTTGAACTCCCAGATCTTCCTCAAGCTGTTAGGCTCTATTAGGAGGAACTTAGCTCTGATACCAATTGTTGATAACTGAGAGGGGGGGTGAATCAGTTATCCAAATTATTTCTTCTTTTGAACTTTCTTATTAATCAATGCAACATAAATTCAAACAAGCAAACATAACCATGAAATGAGAAACACATGACACAATATTTTTGACGTGGAAACCTTGTTAAGGGAGAAAACCACGGGGTGATTAACCCAAGATTATTCTCTGTTAGAAGAATAAGGAATTACAAAATGGCACTTGCCAATTAGGGCTCACTACCCGAGCACACTGCTCACAAAGGAGGCACACTGCCTACAAGGAGACACACTGTCTACAAAAGAATGTTATACAATACTTGAACTGATTAGAAGCATCCACATATGTTGGAGTTCAGTTCCAGTTAGGCTCAGTACACTGATCTGCTGCACTTCATCTTTCCTCTTCTCTTTATTCTGCTTTCCTTTCACATACTGGATTTTTCCTACTACTTCTGCTCTGCTCTGCACTTATTCACATATATCATCATCGCTACAACAACTCTCACAACTAAATCCATTGTGCATATATATCTGCATAAGTAATTTCATCACCTTTCTAGTCGGCATCCAGAACAATCTATTTTCTCACAAACTCTGTTATGTCAGCTGAATCCTTGCTCATCAAGTAATGCGGATCAAGCATATACTTGTAGATATCATTAATCATGTTGGCTAAACATGATTCATGCCTTCACAACCTTTACCATCAAATAACAACACATCCAGAAAATAGTCTGATGTTCTGTCAGTCAGTTCTTCCTCTGTTCTCACTGTCACTCAGGAATCCGGTACTCAACTATTCATATCTTTTTCCTTGTCCATCACCGGAGGCTAAATCCTTGGAATATACCACTGAAGGTAGTCCTCTTGACTTCCCCAAATCCGCACTGCACCAAGATACTTCCTCTGAGAGATCCGGACCAGTTTGTCGGACCTTGCCACATGCTCTGTTCTTGTTCATCGGACCACAATAATCTTCATTCTGACTTTCGGTGGAGGCACACTATGACTTGCGGATATGTGGGATGACCTTTGTTGCCATCAATGACAACAACCATGAATCCATATAGTGTCTCTTGCCAACAAAAAAATCCTATATCCTTTATGCTTTGAGGTGTTGTATCAAACAGTCCATGTGCCTTGTCTATGCTTCCACACTTTGTATACATATCTACAAGGGCAGTTACAATTACAACATCTAACAAAATTCCTATATCCTTTATGCTTTGATGGCTGTCCATACCCTGTTTGCAATAATGGTAGTTAACTTTACATATCTAGATGTGATCCAAGACTAGTGATGAAGTCCTTTTGAAAACTTGAGTTCATGCTAGGAGTTTTGATCAATAGTTTAAGCCTTAAGATGTATGACATCAAAACTATCTCTTGCATCATGGTGACATTTTTGGCACTACAACATGTCCTTGTAGGTATGCATAACTAAAGATATCCTATATCTACATATAATACCATCTTGATGAGGGTTTCAAACAAGAAATGACTTCGTAACTGCCCCTAAAACTATGGCAGTCCTTGACTAGCCTCCTATGACTGTCCATTTACTTTCTTTTTCATTATTTCTTATAAAGGCTTTTATGACTTGCTTCCAGTTTTTAGTTGGTTTCACATCTTCCACTACATGTTGACAATTTTACATCTAATATAATCTTGTACATACTATTCTTGACCTCTTATATTTTTTTTATACCTATAGAAACTCTCTAGACTAGGTTGCTCCCTAGTGGACTAGGCTACTAGCATAGGTGTTAGATAAGGACTAGGCTGCCCCTTTGTCCAAAATCAAACAAATCAACTTACACGACCTTCTAAATTCCTTGAAAACTTCATCTTCTAATTCTAAGCAATTCAATATTTTAAGACTTTTAATTTTACTATTGGAACTTTGGTGCATTATTCACCTACATAAAGTTCCTAGTAATGTTTCTCATGAAAGAAGTTGATGGACTTTGTTCTAGGTTAATGTTGATAGTTATTTGGTAGAATAGAAAACAATTGTAGTGAGCTATAGAAGGTAGTAATGAGTTTTAGGTGTTGCATTTTAGCACGGAAACTTACATAAATCTAATGCCCCTATTTTCCAAGCTCAAGCCATTTTGAAGAACTCACAACTGCATAATTGTAGGTATTGCATTATAAGTATTTATTATAGTGTAGGTACACTTGTATTGTTGTTGGAGGACACAAGGTAATGACCATGAACATGGTGATATTATAGGAGATGCTTAGAGGTACTACAAGTAGCTAGAATTAATTAGGTGTTTGTCATACAAAGATCAAAGACAACCCTAGGTTGACTATCATGTATCCAAGGCATTATTGTCTTCCTAGAGGATACTTATACCCTGGCGTTACGAATGCGAAGTCTACAAGTAGGGAGTGTAGAAGAGAGAAAGAAGAGGACTGTCATAATGAAGAGACAATTGTGTTGGTAATCAGAGAGTAGAAGTCCTAAATTAAGAAGGGAAGACAACCCCATCAAGTCAAGCATGTCATTCCCACATAAAGACAACCCTAGCAAGGCCAATAGACCAACTATGACACATTACACTTATGGACAAGCATGTAATCATGAATTAGTCTTAAAGTCAAGAATGTGACAATCATCAGCAAGAAGGAAATCACTTACCTTTGGGAATGTTATCACTTAGCTTTGGAACTGGGAGGATGAGATTGTTATGTGATGAGCAAAGCTTCCATTTGGGGGAATCTAGCAATTAAAAAACTAGTTATGATTTCTAGGATAGTCATCAAGGTCCTAAGAGTATTTACTATTCATCATACCATTATTCACATTTTAGCACTGTGAACGACTGGGATGCTTGGCACACAAAACAAGACCTCCCCTAACATTTACCCTCCCACCCCGATGCGTTGACCTAGTCGGTTCAATCTCACAACAAGCATATCAAAAAATATAACACCTGACAAGGTTGTGCTTCATGAAACTAAAGCATTTTGCAAGAATGCATTTGATTTCGGCAAGGTCAAATGGATTTGAGTTGACCAAAACTGAGAGAGGTTATTGTGGAAGGACCCCACGTGCACCTGTAGGTCCAAACAGAACGTTCCTAGCTACCATGAATTTTGAGAACTACTCCATAAAAGTTTAGCAGTTTTTTGGTCTTAGGCATCTTAAGGGACTTTGTCGGTAGCCTACTGCCCCGAATGATTGAGCATACAACACAAAACAAGACCTCTCCTAGCATTTACCCATCCACCCCGACGCATTGGAGAAGTCCGTTCAGCCCCATGAGCTATGGAATGTAAAATGCCACTCCTAGCACCTATTGACTTTGCCGGTAGCTTATAGCCCAAAATGACTGAGACACTTGGCGCACGAAATGAGACCTCCTCTAGCATTTACCAACCCACCCGGATGTGTTGGTATAGTTGTTTTTCCCCCAAGATCAATGGAATGAAAAAATTTCACTCTTAGCAACTCTCTACTTTGTCGGTAGCTTACAACCCAGAATGATTGGGACGCTTGGCACACGAAATGAGACCTCCCCTGGCATTTACCCACCCACCCCGACATTTTTATGAAGTCTATTCAGCCCCATGACCTATGGAATGCAAAATTTCACTCCTAGCACCTTTCCATTGCATAAAACTGAAGCATTTTGCAAGAATGCATTTGATTTCATGGTGCAGGGGCATTAGGAGCCTCATAAGCTTAATTTTGTCATTTTTGTGTTTTTAAGTTGACGGTGTGTTTTAGTGTTTAGTAAGGTCATTTATGACCATTTAGAATCTTATGGGTTCATTTTTGGTGTGTTATTTGGGTTTTTTTTAATTTAAAAGTCTAAAGTTGCCAAATGTTACTAAAAGTGTCATACAACTTGGACAAGTTGTGAAAAAGGCAAGAAATGGTTACATGCAAGCAAGAAACCATTTCAAGCAGTTGGAAATGATTGTAAATGCATAAATATGTACTCCTAACTTCAATTTGGTGGTGGGAGTTTGTGAAGAAAGAAGAAACCTTTGTTTTTGTGCATAATTTCTGTACTTTTTCTCATGTTGCAGGCTGTTCTTTATATTTGTACAGACTATACTTCACATTTAATGAAATGTACTTAATTGTAAGTGATATGGGATTGAATCACCTTTCATTTGCAAGTGGTCTCACTGAATTTCATCAAGTATTTCAAAAGTTATTGTATTTTTCCTAAAACTAGTTTTTTTTTTCTGTGATTTCCCAACATTGCAGTCATTTTCTATCATTTGGTACGGCCTGTATGGCCCATTTAGTTATTTAAAACTGATTGGAATTCATTGGCATGTGAATCTACTTTGTTTTTCTTTTTGTTGCATCGATTTTCATTGAGTTTTTAGTAAGTTATTGCATTTTTCCTAAAAACTGCCAAAATCCTACCTAGGGTAACTAGTGAGGCAAAATAATTATTAACTCGGCCTCCCACCATGGGAAAATCACCAAAATAGGTGGGAAGGTATGTAATAATGTAATCTACCATGTTTTAAGTTTGTAGGGCCCCAGGACAAAGGTGGAATGTGTTTTCTTTCACTAGTAGGTCTGATTTATGAGTGTATTAGACCCTGTAGCAGCAGTGAAGGCAAGTTTGAATGAAATAAGGAGTGGTTTGGGTTCTTTGTGATTGGTGAAAGTGTTGGGAATGTGTGAAGAGGTCTTGCAGACTTGTACCTTGGGGTTTTGAGCATTTTTGAAGGGTTAATACAAGTCATTTTATGACTGTCCTAAGAGGACTATTTTTGCAGTCATAAACATGGTGCTAGTGTCCAAACAAGCTGGTGCTTTGAATGAGTATTGGTAGTGAATACCTGATCGAAACACCTTCGAAATGTTGTAATGGCACCTCCAAGTCAGTGGTTGAGGGTTTTAAATAGTCTTTATTGATTTGGCTTTAGGCTATTAATGTTGCCTTTCCTAGTTTGAATAACACAAGTCTCGTAAGCCTCATGAATTGTTGCATTATTGAGTCTCCACAAAGAAGTTGTTATGAACTTTAAATCCCCAAGACAAGTCTGCCATGAAGTCTACACTATTCCAAGGCATGTTAGATCAAGCCTCAAGAGTTCAATACTTAGGGTCTAGAGTGGATCATTTAGGTGCATCAAATGAAGTTGGTGTAAGAACTCCGTCATTTTGAGTTGTTTTCCTAAAGGAAGGTTCTTCCTTTGCATCATTTTGGTATCAGAGTGCAGAAGATCTAGATGGTAGGAAGAAATAAGTGAAAGATACAAGAGGCTATAATGGTTTTGTTGTATTGACCAGTTTGCAAGGTGTGCTTTGTGTGGCAAGTTGTGTGGGTGGTCTAGGTAGGAGAAGCCTAGATAGGCTTGAAGGAAGGAGAAGAGCACAAGTGATTCTCAAAAGAGAAGTTGCCAACAGACTGAGGTGAAAAAGACTCTGGTGAGGTGGAAAATGGAACTAAAAAAATTGCTTACAGTGATGAAGCTATGGAAGAGATACTGCATAAGGAAAGGAAAAGGAACCAGCCCAAGCCACAACAAGATGTTGCAACAGAGATAAAAGAGATAAGAGAGAGTTTGGACAAGTTGGACATCATACTGGAGCTACTGCAGGGAATAAGATCACATGGATTCTTTATAGAGGTTAAGAAAATGGTGAAGTGGCCTCTTAAGAAAATGATGGAAAAGAGAAGGAAGCAGCATGAAGCTAATAGATTGAGAAGGTCACTGAAAGTACTTGACAAGCCATCCAAGGGAAGAGATGTGGAGGCAAGTAAGTCTCATTGTTTTGAAATTAATGAAAGCTTTGAGTGTGTAAATGCAGGCATAATAGTAAATGAAGAAGAAATCGTAAGTGAAGAAGATGGAATACTGTGTCATCCTAAGGAAGGTGAGATACTTGGTGAATGCATATTGAATTTTGTTTTTGATAGTGAAAGGTTGATGAATAACTAATATGTTTTGTGTTCTCTTAGAGAAAGACCAGTGTTTGATGACATGTATAATGAATTGGATGCTTTATTATTGGAAGAAATGGATATGAATGATAAGTTGTTTGCAGCAGTAGGACAAACTAAAAAGTTCAATGATGAAGGTAGCCCTGAAGTCCAACAAGAAGTATTTAGTACATACACAGAGATTGATCACATTCTTTGGAAGGAGATGGCAGGTTTGGAAAAAGAGGAACACTACTTTGTGTATGAAAGTCAAGAGCAATTAACAACTAAGATGGAAGTGTTAGAAGATGCTATTTATCAAACAAGATCCTTAGAGGACAAGTTCAGTCCTAAGACAACCATAGCACACATGGAGGATCTCTTGGGTGTTGAAGTGGAGTGTATGGTGCAAGGAGATAAGGAGGAGACCTCAAGGTCTCAATATTTTATTTCTAATCTTTCATTGGACTATGTATGTGTAGGTTTTTTAGATAAGGAGATAAAAATCATTGAGAAGCAGGCTCTTGAAATAGATTAGGTTCAGAGGAGGATACCAAAAGAAGAATACCTTGCAAGGAAGGAAGAAGAGAAGGAGTTGAGAAGACAACCTAGAGCAAAAAGTGGAAGACACAAAGACAACCAAGAAGACATCAAGACAATAGTGCAGTAGAATTGAAAGATCAGGAAGAAAAAGAAGACTTGCACTCAAGTGGGACTTGAGTCTTCTTCCCCTTGGGTGTATGGTGCAGGGGCATCAGGAGCCTCATAAGCTTAATTTTGTCATTTTTGGGTTTTTAGGTTGACGGTGTGTTTAGTGTTTAGTAAGGTCATATATGACCATTTAGAATCTTATGGGTTCATTTTTGGTGTGTTATTTATTTATTTTTTTAATTTAAAAGTCTAAAGTTGCCAAATGTTACTAAAAGTGTCATACAACTTGAACAAGTTGTGAAAAAGGAAAGAAATGGTTACATGCAAGCAATAAACTATTACAAGTAGTTGAAAATGATTGTAAATGCATAAATATGTACTCCTAATTCTAATTTGGTGGTGGGAGATTGTGAAGAAAGAAGAAACCCTTGTTTTTGTGCATAATTTTTGTACTTTTTCTCATGTTGCAGGCTATTCTTTATATTTGTACATACTGTAATTCACATTTAATGATCTAAACTTGATTGTAAGTGATAGAGGATTGAATCACCTTTCATTTGCAAGTAGTCCCACTAAATTTCATCAAGTATTTTAAAAGTTATTGCAATTTTTCTAAAAACTAGTTTTTTTTTTCTTCTGTGATTTCCCAACATTGCAGTCATTTTCTGTCATTTGGTACAGCATGTACGACCAATTTAGTGATCTTAAATTGATTGGAATTAGTTGGCATGTGAATATACTTTTTTTTTATTTTTTTTGCATCAATTTTCATTAATTTTTTAGTAAGTTATTGTATTTTTCCTAAAAACTGCCAAAACCCTACCTAGGGTAACTATTAAGGCAAAATAATTATGTAACTTGGCCTCCCACTGTGGGAAAATCACCAAAATAGGTGGGAAGGTCTGTAATAATGTACTCTACCATTTTTTAAGTTTGTAGGGCACGAGGACAAAGGTGGAATGTGTTTTCTTTCACCAGTGGGTTTGATTTCTGAGTGTATCAGACCCGGTAGCAACAATGAAGGCAAGTTTGAATAAAATAAGGAGTGGTTTGGGTTCTTTGTGATTGGTGAAAGTGTTGGGAATGTGTGAAGAGGTCTTATAGACCTGTACCTTGGCATTTTGAGCATTTTTGAAGGGTTAATACAAGTCATTTTATGACTGTCCCAAGAGGTCTATTTTTGTAGTCATAAACATGGTGCTAGTGTCCAAACAAGTTGGTGCTTTGAATGAGTCTTGGTAGTGAATACCTGATGAAAACACCTTTGAAATGTTGTAAGGAGGCCTCCAAGTTAGTGGTTGAGGGTTTGAAGCAGTCTTTATTGATTTGACTTTAGGCTATTAATGTTGCCTTTCCTAGTTTGAATAACACAAGTCTTGTAAGCCTCATGAATTGTTGCATTGTTGAGTCTCCACAAAGAAGTTGCTATGACCATTCAAGCCCCAAGACAAGTCTTCCATGAAGTCTACACTGTTCCAAGGTGTGTTGGATCAAGTCTCAAGAGTTCAATGCTTAGGGTCTAGAGTGGATCATTTAGGTGCATCAAATGAAGTTGGTGTAAGAACCCTGTCATTTTGAGTTGTTTTCCTAAAGGAAGGTTCTTCCTCTGCATCATTTTGACATGGTCAAATGGACTGGAGTTGACCAAAAATGAGAGAGGTTATTTTGGAAGGACCCCACGTGCACCTATAGGTCCAAATGAAACATTTCCAACTACCATAAATTATGAGAACTCCTCCGTCAAAGTTTGGCAATTTTTTGGTCTTAAGGATTTAAGGGACTTTGTCAGTAGCCTACTACCTCAAATGATTGGGACCCTTGGCACATGAAATGAGACCTCTCCTAGCATTTACTCACCCACCCTGATGCGTTGGCAAAGTTCGTTCGGCCCTATGAGCTATGGAATGCAAAATGTCACTCCTAGCACCTTTCGACTTTGCCGATAGCTTGTAGCTCGAAATGATTGAAACATTTAGCACACAAAATGAGACCTCCCCTAGCATTTACCCACCCACCCAGACATTTTGGTGTAGTCATTTCACCCGATGACTTGTGGAATGCAAAATTTTAGTCTTAATAGCTTTCTACTTTGTTGGTAGCTTACAACTTGAAATAATTGGGATGCTTGGCACATGAAACAAGACCTCCCCTAGCATTTACCCACCCACCCCAATGTATTGGTAAAGTTTGTTTGGCCTCATGACCTATAGAATGCAAAATGTCACTCCTAACACCTTTTCACTACATGAAACCGAAGTATTTTACAAGAATACATTTAATTTCAGCACGATCAAATAGACTAGAGTTGACCAAAACCAAGAGAGGTTATTGTGGATGGTGCCCATGTGCACCTGTAGGTCCAAACAGAATGTTCTCAGTTGCCACGAATTTTGATAATTGCTCTGTCAAAGTTTGGCAATTTTTTTGTCTTAGGGATCTTAAGGGACTTTGCCGGTAGCCTGTTGCCCCGGATGACTAGGGCACTTGGCACACAAAACAAGACCTCCCCTGACATTTACTCGCCCACCCTGATGTGTTGGCGAAGTCTATTCAGCCCCATGAGCTATGGAATGCAAAATGTCACTCCTAGCACCTTTCGACTTTGTTGGTAGCTTGCAGCCCAGAATGACTGAGACACTTGGCGCATGAAACGAGACCTCCCCTACCATTTACCCACCCACCTAGATGAGTTGGTGCAGTTGTTTCAACCCTATGATCTATGGAATTTAAAATTTCACTCCTAGCACCTTTCCACTGCATGAAACTAAAGCATTTTGTAAGATTGTATTTGATTTCGGTATGGTCAAACAGATTGGAGTTGAGCAAAACTAAGAGAGGTTATTGTGGATGGACACCACATGCACTTGTAGGTGTAAACAGAATGTTCCTAGCTACCATGAATTATGAGAAGTGCTCCATCAAAGTTTGGTAGTTTTTTCATCTTAGGGATCTTAAGGGATTTTGCCAGTAGCATGCTACCTTGAATGACTGGGGCGCTTGACACATGAAAGGAGACCTCCCCTAGCATTTACCCACCCACCCTAACATGTTGGTGAAGTCCTTTCAGCCCCATGACCTATGGATTGTAAAATGTCACTCCTAGCACCTTTCCACTGCATGAAACTGAAGCATTTTGGAACAATGCATTCCTTGCCACCATAGGCAAATGAAATTGATTTAGCATAAATCAAGGTAGGTTCTTGTAGGTGGACCTGATATCCACCTATACATGTAAAGAAAATGTTCCTAGGTATCACAGTTTGATGGAACAATCGATCCAAAGTTTGTCACATTTTTTTTCTTTGGGCTCTTGAGAGATTGTCTGCGTTCGATATAGCCAAGAATGACCATGAGGCTTTGCCACCGAAAAAACATCCCCCCTAGCATTTACTTGCTCACCCAGATGCATTGGCACCATCCGTTTGACCCCAGGAGATGCCAAATGTAAAAATTTAGTCATAATACCTTTTTGGTAGATAAAAATTCAGTACTATAAAGGTGTTCTCACTTGATCCAATGTCTTGTAGGGAATCAATTGAGGCTACCCTTACCACTACTATCAATTGTTTGTCATTAAAACTTAATAACACTCATTATGAAATAGTAACATCATTAAAACGAATTAGAACTCATAGTAGCATTGTTAAAACTCATTATGAAATATAAAGTAAAGGACATATCATCATGAAATAATCATGAAAACCTACCTTACTTTCCTTCCAAAGGTAACTTCATAAGGATTATGCCTACCTCTATCATACTAAAATCTTGCATGCAAATGCAATTGCACTGTTTAGCTAAAATGAGTAGATAAAATATACAAGGTGAAATGAGGATAGCAAAGAAAAATAACATACCTTTCTGTCATTTCACTAATTCAATCCAATGAACCATCAGGGTCTGCTATACTCTTTATTGTATCGAGTAATGCCTTGTGATCAGACTCACGAACCTTCCACAAGGTCTTGTTCAATGGTCTACCCCCATATTTGATCAAATGAATGTTTGAAGCCACAACAAGGTTAGAATAATGAAGAATCTTCCTATGTGTCTCAAAGTCCTCAAATACCCACACATCAGACTTCTTCACTGGGTACCTTCTAAGCAATGTTCCAGTAACAACCACTAATCATGTAGGGTACACAATATTTTTTCCATCTATAACAGGGAAATCTAATTTATTTTTTTCCTCAACATAATGACACAAATATTAATCCATTCCTTCTTCATTGTCTTTAGCTACAATAACTGCATAAACATGCCTTGCATTGATACGTGCCTTTAGTTCAATGAATATAGTCAACAAAACAAAGAAAAAATACAAAATAAGATGGCATAGTGAATTTTATTAAATTTGAATATTGATAATACTTGATTGAATTAGAACTGAAACATGGTCAAAATCAACTGATGATTCAATCTCTATCATTTGTAGTGCTATCGGTAGTTGATACATGTATATCAATTGGGCTTAGGCCTCTTGTACACCAATCATGAACCCACTCCTTTGACTCACAATAATACCAAGCTTCATATGTACATGAAGAACAAAAGCATGCCATATGACATGTATGAATACTCCATGAACTTGCATTACAGCTTCTAAAAGAGTGTAGCTCACTTGATCCTGTCAATGTACAACAGTCCTTATATTTTGCAATGCTAGTATCATCAACCAACCAAAAATATCTATGAACTATAGACTTACCTTCATTACTTGGACCCATTGTAGTGTTACATCATTTGACAATAGATCTCGCATATGTCAACTTTACATTGTCTTTGCACTTCAACTCTTCTCGTGCCAATGCTCTTTTGATACATGCTCCTGCACCATCATGCTCCCGCTTTCCATGCCTGACCTCACAAAAATTTCACATATGTTGAACACCATTCATCATATGTATCCTACTCAACCAATAGAACATCAGCCCGTTCTTGAATTGTGATGCACAATTATCTGACCATATGATATGCTAATGAAATAATATGTTCCTGTTGGCCAAATCATGGTAGAACATATGAAAGCAACCTTGCATAAACTCCGTAGAATGTGTGCGATCATCACTAATATAAAAATGATATTCCCTCAAGATCTTCCGGTCATCCTCTGTACTATCTTCTACATGAATGAATGCTATTTGCACAAATATAGCAACCTATGTAGAATTGTAATACTATGATTGCACCTCATTCTGTAGCTGTAGTGTGTAGTTCTCTACAAAGTCAACAAGTGAAATGATAGTACCAAGTGGAAATGAGTCCTTGCATAACTTGAATTGCAAGTCCAACCATCGAGCTCTATGGGTATGCTTTGCATACTTGTACACTATATTGTCATGAAATGTAGACATAAACCGATACACTAGAATCTTTTGAATAACCAAATCACACCTTTTTTCTTCTTTACCATCTTTTGTATTGTAGGCCACTATTTTATACTTGCCGAACTCTACTAGTTTGTTTCCAACCACATGTGTGCTTTCCATATGTTCACATATTGGCATATGTTGCAAGCCGCCACAATGTTGACATGTGCCATCCAAGAATAATTTCCTATAGAATATTTGACCTTCCTCTCTTTCACATAATTTTTTTGATACGAAGTATCTTGAAGTAGTTGGTGGGGCATGTATGCCACAATCCTACAAAACATTGTTAGTATGCAAATCTAAACATATAGACCAATAAACATCAAAATGGTTAGAAAATTCAATATCTACAACAATTCAAATAGTTCGTGTGTGATTTATTTTGACATAGAAAGGTTTTATCATTTCAAAATAGCTTTTACAAATTTTAATTTGAGGATACATCTCTTGAAATTTCTTGAAAAATTGTGTTTGGGTCACATCCAAAAAATGCTTTGGATGTGGCTCACAGTTTCACCAACCAATTCTCCTCACAACATCTCTTGCATTAGGATATACCCTTGTGTTATTTTTTCAAAATTATTCAAAGATGGATCTCAAGGCTTTAACAACAACTTTGTCTTTTCATGGGAGTCTCCCAAAGAATTCCCATAGTTCATTGGTGTTTGGGTCCTCAACTCTTTCATATCTTCCAATGGCTCTCATTAGAGTTTTTCTACTTATTTTCAATGCTTGACTTGTCTTTCTAATGAGGTGATATTTCTTTGTTTGTTGGCTTACTATTGTCGATGTAATGACATGTCATGTGACATTACTATCCTTGGTGCGTGAGGTGGAACCCACACTCTCATATGCACTCATTAGATTCTTGACAATTAATTTTTTTCACTTAAGGCATCTGATGTTCTTAGGCCAAGAATCTTCATAGTGGGCCTAAATTTTATATTTCTCATCAATTCAACAAATAGTTGACATCTTCTAGTTTCATTTAAATTCTCAAAGAATAATTTCCATATCTTATTCATATATTTTTGGCAAGTGCGCTTGGGAATATTATCTTGCATGGGCTTCAACACATTCTCATCGATATTGATTAGAAACTTAGGCTTCCTATGCAAAATTCTAGGAGGCATTTTCATTGGTAAAGTTGACTCAACATTAGGAATTTATTCAATATTTACTTGAGATGGGATATATGACCTACCTTCAATTGGAGATGAAAAGATGAAAAGGCTTGAAGTTGAGATGGAGAAGATGGTGTACCTTCAACTTGACGTGTGAATGATGGCGTGCCACCAACTTGAGAAGAAAATGAAGATGTACCTTATACTTCACCTGTGAAAGATGGTGTGTCTCCAATTCGAGAAGATAACGATGGTGTTCCTTCAACTTGACCTGTGGATGATGGAGTACCTCCAACTTGGAGATTCACTTTCCTCATTGAATGAAGGTTTTACATTTGTTCCCTTTGTGCTGCCAATTCCATCTCTCTCTTAGCTTCATTAGATGTGTCATGTTCCTCTTCAATTGGCAATGCTAGAATGTCTTCTTGTATGGTTTTCCTACTTTGACACCTCATTGTTTCTCTTTTCCTCTCATTCTCAGCTTCACGCTCTTCTAGTGTTAGAGCCTTTGCTCATTTCCTTAGCATGATGATGATTTCTACAAGCATGATGAATAAGACAATAATAATTAGAACTTTGATAATGACAATGAATAATAGCTGACAATGAATAACAACTGACAATGAATAACAACTGATTCATAACAGTAGAGCCTATCCTTTATCAACAACTGATAATGAAAATGAATAACAACTAATTCATGACAATAGAGCCTATCCTTTATCAAATGTCTTGGTATGGTTCTACAAGTTTGATTTTCAGTAGAGTTAGGGTTGGGACATAATAACAAGGTGCAAAATTTTAGGGTAGAGTTTTGTTTCATGATGACCTTCTTGTAAAGGAGGATCTTTTGTGAGTTTTAGCACTATCCTATCATCCATGACTGTCATGAAGTTGTTTATAATGCCTTGTCCAAATATCTTTGATATTTTTCCATAGGTATCAATAAGGTGAAGGTAGATCATTAGTACAAGGTTTCCAAGATAAATTATCACAAGTAATACATAACCATCACCCTAATATGCAAAGGCATTGTCCCATGATGAAAAGATAGCTGCCACTATCATATAAATTATTGGAGGTATTTAGGATTATCATGATATACTTGATTGAAGATCATCATTTCATGTAAAACAAGTTATCCTAAACTATATTTTGAGTATATCCCATATGTGAACATTATCATATACAATGATAGACAAATTTCTTATGGAGGTGATGTTGAGGGAAAAGACTATCAAATTGTGCTATGACTATTACAAACAACCACATAGACTATCACATCATAAACATAGAAGACTATCATGAAACTCTAGATCACTATTAAGGTCAAATATTCAAAATATGCAATAGGCTCTCACTACCCTATTCACATGAAATATTACTATATCAAATTAAAGATTATGAGGATATCAATATGTTGTATGGTACTCCTTAGGATTACAAGATAAGAGATGACAATGATGAAAAGGACTGATTATATACAGATTAGAATTGTCAAGCACCTTTAATGGACTATCAACACAACTAGGACTATCATGATAGTCAATAGGAACATCAAACCCTATGAAGGTAATTTCATATCCTGTCAAGGTGTAAAGGAGGGGTTTTCTAGGAATCATAAATGTATAGGATAGTCATTGTAACCTTAGGAATATCACATGACATTGTTCGAACAATAGTCCAAAATAAGAATGATCAAACCCTAGGGCTTTCATAAGAAAATTGGTGCATTACAAGGGCAATCATAAGATCATTGAAGGATAAATGGTGAGATAGGTTATTAAAGAAGAATATAATGATGAGAAGATGAGAAGGAAGAAGATATAATGAACATCTAAGGAAGAAGTTCTCATGACAACAAATAGAAGATCTAAGGAAGAAGTTCTCTTGACAATGTAAATAGAATGTTTCTATCAAGCAAATGTTAAACTTATTAAAAATAGATCTACTCTAAAATCAACTCTTAAGGATACAAATTGGTTATGTCATATGGTTAGTATGGTCAATTGACCTTTAAGGACTTGAACTTGTTACATACTAATAAATTTGTGGATTGTTCAAGATCTTGTTGAAGAGTTTGATCATAAATTGATAAGATAGTGATAGAAGCCTATGTGGTAACCATGCATTGATAGTCAAATTGCACTATGACTATTACAAACAACCACATAGACTGTCAGATCATAAACATAGAATAATATCATGAAACTCTAGATCACTATTAAGTTTAGATATTCAAAATATGTAATAGGCTCTCACTACCCTATTCACATGAAAGATTACTACATAAAATGCAAAGGTATTGGCACTTTGGGAGAAGACAATCATAGTTTTTAAGTTGAACAAATGCACACTATCAATAACAATCATGTTGAGTTCTCCTCATTTCATATTGTTTGTTATGTATCATGAAAAGATAACCCTAAGAATAAATCCCTCATAGATTGTATCAAATCCTAAGAACATTACCAATTATATGCAAAATAACTAGCAACCTAGGAGCACCTAGAAATAAACTACTTGCTAGTCTATCATGCCTAGGTTTATGGATAGTTATTTTTCTACTAATTTTGGATAATTATGAGGATATCAATGCATGGTGCCTATATTGTATGGTACTCCTTAGGATTACAAGGTAAGAGATGACAATGATGAAAAGGACTGATTATATACAGATTAGAGTGCATGTAGTGACAATTGAGAACATGTATATGTTCTAGAGAATGTTTTGAGATATCACAAGTGATAAGAAGCAATTGAGAGTTTGTCTTTTTTATTGCGAGCCATAGTTTGATTTTGGTTGTAGTGTAGGAAGACATACATACACGGTTCATGTGTGTTGGTCAACAACTTTTGACTAAGTATGAAGACAAGTATGATAAACAAGCTAAGTATCCAGTGTACCCTTGTAAGCACTGAAAGTGTTGAATTATCACAATCAATCAATACAAATCAGTCAATTGGCAGTAAAGAAGACATTGAGTATGATGGCCCACACCTAGTCCCAATGATGCGCATGAGTTGAATGGCCAAGAGGATGATAGTGACAACTCATTACTATATGAGAACCAAATATATATCAGATTTGCAGCATCAATAGCACTATATTTTATATGTTAATACAACTAGTTACATTAGTGATTGTCAGTGTTCTAAGGAACATAAAGTGAATTAAATTGGACATAAAGAACATACCTTAGAATTTGATTTTTCAAGTTGACCAATCCTCCAAAATTTGGCTTTAAAATCCTCAAATTATTCTTTTTTGCAAGTTTGATTATGAATTCTATATAACTCTAGAATAGATTAGGGAAATTTTTGGAAAAAGAAAACATATATAATCAAATTCAATCTATATCAATGGTAATTATCTTTGAAACAATATGAAACATGAAACTTTCAGTTTAAATAATCAAATTTTGTCCAAAAACATGCAAAATTAGTTCTTCTATGTTGAAAAAACAAAAAAGGTGGTGGATTGATCAAAAAATGATTCTTAATATGTCAAACAACATGAAAAAGTGTTTTCTTGTCTGATAGCACACATGAAAAGAAAGGAATAGTAGACATGTGGGGTCTGAATCACACATCCCACATGGTTTTTTCCTATTTTTTTGCTTCCCATAACACAAGCACATTTTGGGAAGCATGAAAACATTAAGCTTTCATGTGTGCAAACAAGTAATTTAGCATTTTCTCTATATGTATAAGCATATATCATTTCTATCATCCCTTTACTCCTCAATCTCTCTACCTATGTCTTTGGCCACGTCCCTCACCCTCTATCTCCCTATCTCTCCCTCTCTAAACTCCTAACCCCTAAAGCCTAAACCCGATCAACCCTAAACCCCTATCTCCTTGTCTCTATCATCCCTCTACCTCTCAATCTCTCTACCTATGTCTCTAGCCATGTCCCTCACCTTCTATCTCCTTATCTCTCCCTCTCTAAACTCTTAACCCCTAAACCCTAAACCTGATCAACCCTAAAACTGATCAACCCTAAACCTGATCAACCCTAAACCCCTATCCCCTTGTCTCTATCATACCTCTACCTCTCAATCTCTCTGCCTATGTCTTTGGCCATGTCCCTTACCCTATATCTCCCTATCTCTCCCTCTCTAAACCCCTAACCCCTACACCCTAAACCTGATCAACCCTAAACCTGATCTACCCTAAACCCCTATCTCCTTGTCTCTATCATCCCTCTACCTCTCAATCTCTCTGCCTATGTCTTTGGCCATGTCCCTCACCCTCTATCTCCCTATCTCTCCCTCTCTAAACTTCTAACCCCTAAACCCTAAACCCAATCAACCCTAAACCCTATCTCCTTGTCTCTATCATCCCTCTACCTCTCAATCTCTCTACCTATGTCTCTGGCCATGTCCCTCACCCTCTATCTCCCTATCTCTTCCCTTAGTCTCCTCTATATCTCCCTATCGGTCCTCTCTCTCTAAACCCTAACCTAAACCTCTAAACCTTAACCCCTAACCCCTAAACCATAAACCCTAAGTTACCCTAAATAATGCACCTAAAACCTAACCCCTAACCCCTAAACCCTAAATAATTAACCTAACCCTAACCCTAACCCTAATCCCTAAACTCTAAATAATTCCCATAACCCCTAACCCTAACCCCTAAACCCTAAACTTGAGCAACCCTAAACTCATAAACCTTAAATAATGCCTCTGACCCCTAAACCCTAAACTCAAGCAACCATGCTAAACCCCTAAACCATAAATAATTCCCCTTTAACCCTAACCCCTAAACCCTAAACTTATAAACCCTAAATAATGCCCCTAAAGGTTTGAGCAACCCTAAACTCATAAACTCTAAATAATGCCCATAAACCTAAGAAACCCTAAACCTCTCTCTCTCTCTCTCTCTCTCCCAAAACCCCTAACCCTAAATAATGCCCCTAAATCCTAACCCCTAAACTAGAAACCATAATCCTGATCAACCCTAAACCCCTAAACCCTAAACGTAAGCAAACCTAAACTCATAAACCCGACCAACCCTCTCTCTCTCTATCCAAAACAAGAAAAATAGTACTATCTTTCTCTCTCTTTCTCTCCCTCTCACCCTATCTCTCCCCTCTCTCTCCCCTCTCTCTCCCCTCCATCTCCATCCTCTCTCCCTCTTCCTCCCTCTCCCTCTCCCTTGTCAACAAAGAGCATGGAAACAAGAAAACTAGGTCATGCAAAGAGGGATGAGGATATAAATTGGGATGATGAAATGGAAACAAGATAATTTATGAAATTTCATTAGATGGGAAGAATGATGAGGAGAGGTAGAGAGGGGAGAGAAGTAGAGAGAGAGAGGGTAGGAGGTAGAGACCTTCTTGTTCATGTATACTTTCTATCACCTCACTCACTTTTATGTTAAATATATGTGTATTTTATGAGGGAGGATACCTAGTCAAATCTAAAGAATAGAGTTATTGTAAGGAAGTGTGAGCAGCTCAGACTGTATTTCTAAGAAAAGTGGTGTCTTCGACAAATTTAAATTCTTTTCAATTGCTTCAAAAACACGCACAACTATGCCATTAAAGCGAAAACTGACATAGAACATTTCCAACATTAACCCTTCGAGGAAAGCACAAGCGAACATTAACTAGTTTCGACAGCATAAATATTAAACATGAAAGACAGAACATGAACATAGATTTACGTGGGGAAAACCCTTACGGGGAAAAAACCCCACACTCCAAAAGCTCAGATCATCATTGTATTATTTAGCAATAAAAAATACAGTTACAATACAAATCTGGCACTAAGCCTTTCATGGAGATTTACATCTTGCTTCATCTAAAGAATAACTAAAAGCACAACCCTGCTCAAAGTTCTCCAGCACTCAGGTAGTTCTTCATACTGTTATCGTGCCACAAATAGCACACAATATAGAATTACACCTTCTTAGCCAGAATTCACTTCACTTGAACTCTGTTCTTTTTCATCTCTCCTCAGTCCCTTCACATATTGTTAACATGCTGCGTACAACACACAACATAGGACTTCATTGAAGAAGAAAACAATAGAGCTCACCAGATTGATCTCACTGTCACTTAGACTCTCACTCTCTAACCTATCGATTCCAAATTGTTTTTAGCAATCTAATCAAATCAACCGTCTGAGCAACCAATCGTTTCAATTATGCTCACCAACCGTCCAAACTACCATTTCTGACTGTTCACACTCGTGAGATTAGTCCCACATGCATCTGCCATCGGGTGACTTTCCAGTTATTATACCTAACCACTTGGTAAGACTATTGTCAGCACTTTTACCACCGACGACGCTCGTATAACCTCACCTATATAACCCAAACCATCAGCCACCACTCCATCATTTACTCTGACGGTTCCATGTCCCACTGATACCAAGCCTTCACCCTTAATCAACCACGTTCCTCTCGCTGATGCCAACCTCACATATTGTTGAACCTGTTGAGCCATTGAACCTCGATGCGAGGTTCAATGGTTCAACAGAGTGATATCTTTAGCTTAGACGATGGACCATTGAACCACTAAACTGATGAACCTATGTTGTCGAACCATTGAACCATTAAAATAATGCTGAACCATTGAACCAATGTCGTCGAACCATTGAACCAATGAACAGTTCAATGAACCATTGAACCTGATGTTCGAAGTTCAAACCTTCATAGAAGTTACACCCAACGGACGGACTTCAAACTTTCAACAAAGTAACCAATGCAAAACAGTTGAACCATTGAACCTGATGAACCATTGAACCTGACGGGTGAAGTTCAAGAGTTCACCGATAGTTCAAACTTTGACGATGAACCAATGCCACTGAACCAAGGAACCAACAATGAAACATTGAACCTGTAATTTGAGTCACAAGTACTCAACATTCTCCCACTTGATGAAGGAATTACAGGAACCCATCAATGCTCCAAGTCATAGAACCAAGCTGATACTGCCTCTAGAAACAAGATAGACCATCAGCTGGAACAACAATCAGAAAGCTAACTGCTCCCATCCAACTGAACCAAAAAACCCACTTGACTGAAAATAGCACACATAGCTAGTGCTAAAACATCCAATCACTCATACCTTGAAGGTATGAACATTAGTAGACTTATGCCACCTACACATGCACCCTTCAACTGCAAATATAAGCTCCATGTGTCAACCAGTCAAAGAGGACCAAACACATCAAGAACTCCCATTGCATGGGTAATGCAGATCTGTACATCTCACCACTAGTCCAGAAATCTCTCAAGTTCTTCACACCCAACAATGAAAGAGAACCTCCATGTCATCACCCAAGAACATAAGTGAAAACACCTGACCACAAACTAGTGATCACTTCAGCTCCAAACAAAACCTCAAAACAATGTAATGTGAAACACATCATTAGAGAAAATAACTGAGACCAAGAGAAACACTGCACATCATATACCTGTAGACAATCCTTCTACATACACCTCTAAATGCCAATTGTGTCAAGTATGATCGCCTTCATAAAACCCCAAAGAGAATAGCATAACAACACACACACAAACATTCAATCTCAAGAGATCAAATTTAGCATATATATTATGTATCTAACATGGATGTAAGCCTCTCAAACCAAAGAAGATCAAACTAATACATTTCCCATTTTAGGAAGTCAGCCCATAAAACCATCTCCTAACAATCCTCATCAATGAAAAACTCAAATGCACAAGGAGATTAATCATGCTATCCATCTCTCACAATGAATCCTCTAGAACCATCTATGAGTAGTTCAAGATCCATGTCTATGAAAGAAAGCATAAAACATTTGAGAGAAACAATGGGCAATACCTCTCAAGTTATAAACTACCGAGAAGACCAAGAGTGGGAATGAGAATGCTCCTCTAGGTTAACTGAGTCTAAATGACTTCTCCAAGAGCAATCTCCTCATTGGTCTCTGTTGAACTCACATCCAACCAAGGTAAAGACTCCTTGGACTTCTTGCTACAAAATCTGAATAAGCACATCATATACAGTCTCACCTTATTCTCCATGTATCCATGAGTACCTTTGAACAATCACCTCATGCTGAACTCCAACTGCATCACTACAACACTATGAAGTAATCAAGCAAATGATAAATGTACCCAAACATAGAGAAGTAACTAGACCACTGTCAAAGCTCCAATCATATGAATCAGGAACTTATCATGACATCATGACCTTACCATCTCCCTTAGGAGATACCATGCTCCAGGTGAACATAACCATGGTCTTAAGAGCAATGTATCATGCCAAAACTCAAATGCTTAAACAGGAGTATATCATGACATGAACCAAACAAACTCTAAACCAACATCATCTGTCAAGCATCACCAACACCTCAACCAAAGACTTCATGAATCCTCCATGACTCCAAGATGTTACACATCCTCAAATAGTGTCCCTACAAATGCAAAAGAACCCTTCTACAGCAATAGGATCTAAGAGCTCCTCCTAGTAACATCTGCAACACTAAAGAAGATCATTCACCACTAAGTGATGAACACACAGTCAATGCTAAAGCTCCCACTGAACTGTAACAACAGAGCTTTCCAAGCATCTTGACCAAACATCTCCTAATCTGAAAATCCTCCAGGTCCACACATTAACATGTCCATGTGACTATAAAACCAAGTGACACCAAGATCTACAAACCAAGGAAATAAACTATCACTATCAATAGCTTACACAAATCTGTGTATTCAAGCTATACATGACATCATGATACACATACTACAGGTCTCCATAACCAACTATTCAGATACTCTACAATATCCATCCTCTCATCCTAAAATAGTCACACCAATGCACAAGTGACCACAGACAAGGCCAGCTAACAAGTTTGCACAATCAAATAATCAATCTTGTGGATATAGACCATCCACTTCCGAGTTATCTCACTGCAATCAATAGGCTATACACACCTAAAAAACTGCATAACTCGTAGATCCAAAATTAATGAAACATACAAACCCATCATTGCACTAGAAACTGCAAACCTGAGATCTCACAGAATTGATAACAATGTAGACAACATGACTTAAACACCAGATTACACACAAATCGGATTTGCCAAACATGTCCACAACCTAAGCACCATAATCAAGAAAACCAGAAGCATTACCACATAAATACAAAGTGACATATCACTTACCAGCACTCCCATGCAGAGAAAGCATTTCACCTTCTCACACCATGCACAGAGCATGCATGCAAAACTACAACTATATCATCCAACAACACCTCAAAAGCCAAAGTCTAGAAATAGCTTAATTGCAGCTTCACAGAACCATAAGTTTTTCTTTTGACTATGTAAAACCTGCAAAACCACTGTGTTTGAAAAACACCCATGCACATCCATACCCACTTCACATTTGGAAGACCCAAAAGTCTGCAACATAAACTCCATAATAGTTAAACCAGAATAATGGATCATCACGAATATGCATAACCATACATTTTAAGGAAAAACTATAAAACCCCTCAAATCTAGTAAACATGAATCTGAGTCATACAAGTACAAAATATCCAATTAAGGAAACAAAAGTTTAAGAACTTCAGGCCCACTTGTAGACCAATCCCTCAACCACCAACATGTACATGCATCCGAGAGAATCAGGCTATTACAGAAGCTCTCAGACCATCCAATGATCAACTCCATAGCCCACATGCAATCAAGGTAATAGAAAATTATGCCTTCCAATACCAGGAACAAATCCCAGTATAAGCACAATACTCCATGGCTGAGTAGCAACACAAACTTCTTCATATCATTAGAGAGCCTCTCACACAGACACCCAATATGAAAGTTACTGGAGCAACACAACCACAAACCAAACCCTATGCAACAAGATTAAATACTATCAACTAAGAGCCTCAGGCCACATCATGACCAGCTCCAGTCTCCTCATCTTCACCATCCTTCAAACACCCGTTGTAACATGAAGACAAGATTAACTGCAAGACTTCCACTCAAACAAGGATCAAATAAACAGACGTTTCCTTCAGATTTCATCAAGCCTGTCACACTAAGAAATCACCATAGAAGGAAAACCCAGACCTTATACACCAGGAACTCTTACATGGAAACACATGCAACACACAAACGTACATATGTAAGCAACAAAGCAGATCCCAGAAGAAAGCTCTGATACCACTTGAAAAGAAATGTGAGCAACTCAGACCATATTTCTAAGAATAGTGGTGTCTTTGACAGATTTAAATTCTTTTCAATTGCTTCAAAAACACGCACAACTTGCCATTAAAGCGGAAAATGATAGAACATTTCCAACATTGACCCTTCGAGGAAAGCACAAGCGAACATTAACTAGTTTCAACAACAGAAATATTAAACATGAAAGATAGAACATGAACATAGATTTACATGGGGAAAACCCTTATGGGTAAAAAACCCCACACTTCAAAAGCCCAGATCATCATTGTATTATTCAGCAACAAAAAATATAGTTACAATACAAATATGGCACTAAACCTTTCATGGAGATTTACATCTTGCTTCATCTAAAGAATAACTAACAGCACAACCCTGCTCAAAGTTCTCTAGCACTCAGGCTAGTTCTTCATACTGTTATCGTGCCACAAATAGCACACAGTATAGAATTACACCTTCTTAGCCAGAATTCACTTCACCTGAACTCTGTTCTTTTTCATCTCTCCTCAGTCCCTTCACATACTATTAACATGCTGCGTACAACACACAGCATAGGACTTCACCGAAGAAGAAAACAACAGAGTTCACCAGATTGATCTCACCGTCACTTAGACTCTCACTCTCCAACCTATCGATTCCAAATTGTATTTAGCAATCTAATCAAATCAACCGTCTGAGCAACCAACTATTTCAGTTACGCTCACCAACCGTCCAAACTACCATTTTTGACTATTCACACTCATGAGATTAGTCCCACATGCATCCGCCATCAGGTGACTTTCCAGTTATTATACCTAACCACTTGGTAAGACTATCGTCGGCACTTTTGCCACCGACGACGCCCGTCTAACCTCACCTATATAACCCAAACCATCGGCCACCACTCCATCATTTACTCTGACGGTTCCATGTCCCATCAATACCAAGCCTTCACCCTTCATCAACCACGTTCCTCTCGCCGATGCCAACTTCACATATCATTGAACCTCTTGAACCATTGAACCTCGACGCGAGGTTCAATGGTTCAACAGAGTGATATCTTCAGCTTAGACGATGGACCATTGAACCACTGAACCAATGAACCTGTGTCGTCGAACCATTGAACCGTTAAACCAATGCCGAACCATTGAACCAATGTTGTCGAAACATTGAACCAATGAACAGTTCAATGAACCATTAAACCTGATGTTTGAAGTTCAAACCTTCATAGAAGTTACACCCAATAGATGAAGTTCAAACTTTCAATGAAGTAACCAATGCAAAACGGTTGAACCATTGAACCCGATGAACCATCGAACCTGACGAGTGAAGTTCAAGAGTTCACTGATAGTTCAAACTTTGGCGATGAACCAATGCCACTGAACCAAGGAACCAACAATGAAACATTGAACCTGTAATCTGAGTCACAAGTACTCAACAATTATACACGAGGGAAGTAGAGAGTGAGAGAGGGTAGGAGGTAGATAGGGGAAGGAAGAAGAGAGTGAGAGAGAGGGTAGGAGGTAGAAAGGGGAGGGAGGTAGAGAGTGAGAAAGGGTACAGGGTAGAGAGGGGAGGCAAGTAGAGAGTGGGAGAGAGGGTAGGAGGTAGAGAGGGGAGGTAAGAAGAGAGTGAGAGAGAGGGTAGGAGGTAGAGAGGGGAGGGAAGTAGAGAGTGAGAGAGAGGGTAGGAGGTAGAGAGTGGAGGGAAGAAGAGACTAAGAGAGAGGGTAGGAGGTAGAGAGGGGAGGGAAGTAGAGTGTGAGAGAGGGTAGGAGGTAGAGAGGGGAGGGAAGAAGATAGTGAGAGAGAGGTAGGAGGTAGAGAGGGGAGGGAAGTAGAGAGTGAGAGAGGGTAGGATGTAGAGAGGGAGGGAAGTATAGAGTGAGAGAGACAGTAGGAGGTAGAGAGAGGGGGCAAAGAGAGTGAGAGAGAAGGTAGGAGGTAGAGAGACGAGGGAATAAGAGACTTAAAAAGATGGTAGGAGGTAGAGAGGGGAGGGAAGCATAGACTTAGAGAGAGGGTAGGAGGTAGAGAGGGGAGGGAAGTAGAGAGTGGGAGAGAGGGGAGGAGGTCGAGAGGGGGGAAGAATAGAGTGAGAGAAGGTAGGAGGTAGAGAGGCGAGGGAAGTAGAGACTAAAAAAGAGGGTAGGAGGTAGACAGGGGAGGGAAGTGTTGGAAATAGACATCTCCAGTTATTTTTTTCAAAAATGATTACCTTATATGCACTTCAAGATTAGTTCATCCAACTAAATGCAAAATTTCTGGAACATTTAGGAATGCATGTGTAAGATTACTGGTTCAATTCCAATGTAGAGGTAAATATTGTCAAGTGATGTACATGAAAAATCATCTTTGGTAAATGTTTTCCTGCTATTAATTTTTGGATCTCAGTCGATGTGTGTCATACAACCCACGAAGTATATAAAATTGAAGTATCATCTGCCTATCAACTAGTTATATAGCAACTCTCTGCGGCTCTTGAGATAATTGAAAATAATGTCTTCAAAGAACAGTTATCATTGGTTTATGATTGCATTACATACACTAGAAACATTATTGGCTTTAATCCTGCTAGCTATCGAGATTTTTATCACCATATGGATTTTCCTGTATAAGGCTATGTATATGCCGATGGAGAGAATGTAGCGATGTCAACTGAGATGGTGGCATGCATTGCTCTTGAAGCTATTTCCATTTTAGAGAAGATGCATTCTGAAGGATATGTTCACAGTGATGAAAAGCCTGAGAATTTTTTAGTCCACCTGGAACACCAAATGAGAAGAAATTGTTCCTTGTTAATCTTGGATTGGAAATAATATGGAAAGATGGTAGCAAACCCTAAAATCTGCAGGAGTCTTCTATATTAGAGTGATGGTTTTGTTGTATCTTCGATAAAGCAAAAAGGAAGGATTCCACAAATAGAATATATAATACATTATTTGAATCATTAAAAGAAATATTATCGTTATAAGTCCCTGCTTTGCACAGGCAATGAATATGCAAATGCGTTGGTAAAAATGCAAATGCTATGGCGAATGCGTGAATACTGTAGCAATCCAGCAAAAAGACACAATTGCCAGTCTAGTGGAAAAGACAAAAGCACAACTGTTACGACGAAGAGCAGCATTTGACGGGTTTGGGTACTTGAATCAATTCATTTCACCTTTGTTCTTCCATTTTGGCACCATGAAGTGATAGAGGAATGGCATATCTTTCTAAAACATGAAATGGGAAGGGTTGACTGATGTTAGATTCTTCATTTTTCTTGTTCTCTGTGAGATTGGAAGTGTAGGAGACAAGGTTTCTGAGTTGCAGGGGTTGCATAGTAGTTATGAGGGAGATTTTTACGTGTTGTATGCCTCAATTAACCTACGTGGTGATGTAACAACTTTATTTGACTGAGATAGTGATATGAAGATTATTATGGAATCTTGTGGGTTAAAAAGGACAAAGGCTCTATACAGGAAGAAACTTGAAACGTAACTTTCTTCCTTGAAACTTTGTCCCCTTAAATATTGTTTTTTCAATATCATTATTCATCATTCTATAGTGAACAAATGTTAAAATCAATCATGAGTGCACAATTGACCAAAAAAAAAAAAAAAGGTGTTTGAGATCCTCCAAATTCGGATGGTTCGTAACTTTAGGGATCCAATTGTGGAGAAAAGTCATCATTGCAATCATAACAAGGGTGACATTGGCTTTAGGGGGAAATTGTTCAAACGAGCCCAATACTGCTCATACGCTCCCACAAATTCATACCTCATACATGAGTATCTTTAGGTCTGCAAAAAACTTCCATTGGCAGACGTACATGTCTCTTTTACATATGGTAGACATGGCCTCTGCAAAGGACCATGTTTTACAAAAGACAATTACTGTAGCTGGTCATCAAAGAGACCGTTGTCAAGGATTTATTTTTACTGATAATTTGCAAATCTCAGTTTGGATTGGAAAGCAAGGTTGATGCTTATCTTCTCTGCACTTGACACTCTATCTACTGAGCAAAATGTTGCCTTTATCATGAATGGAATGATCCCTACAGTCAAGCGTGAAAGTCTGTATATCACTGTGGGCCTTCTTGATGTAAATATCATGCCTCATAATTTTTATCTTCACTTTTCTAGGGAACACATGCTAATAATGTTCATAAGAATCTTTCTGCCCAAATTGATCGAGAAATCATTTCGTAGGGGGAGCAGGAGTTGCATTCTCAGAAAAAGCTTCAACTTCCACAACCACCCCAACAAGGGCAACCACAGATGGAGCAAGATTTAACACAACAGCATGATCTCTCTCAACACGTTTTGAGAAATAATATTGTTTCAACTACAATATCCCAAGCAATATGTGGGACTGTTGGCGATAGTATGTGAAATGTAAAGCCTAATGTTAGTGCTGAAAAACATAAAGTGGAAATTATTAAACTACAAAAGTTGCTTCTCTATTTTTCACGTACCAGTAAATGTTCATCTTCAGATTGCCGAGCCTGGACTGGTCCACATATTGCCAAATACAAGCTGTGAGCACACATTAAAACATGCCAATTATGGCAAACAAGAGAAACTTCTATTCGATCCACTACCTATTTTTTGTTCACTATGTCCCTCCCGTATCAAGCCCAATGCATCATGTTACTCTGTGGCAGCCGATGATACAAGACATTTCATTTGCATAGTATGCTTTAATAAGACTCGATGTGATGGAGATGAGAATGATCATTGTGATCTTTGTTAAGATCAATCTTGACTGTCTGCCAACAAGAGTGATGGTGAGGATGAGGATGAGCCTCCTGGGTCTTGTCAGCTAAGCCAATAGAAAAATCCCCTTCGCCTCTTAGAATTAGAGAAATCTTTGGGCCACGATGCGCTCAATCCTTCTGCCGGCAATAGTAGCACAAGCAAGAAGAAGAATGAAGCAGAGCGATATCGTTGTAGCAAATACATAATAGCGAGGGTTGCTAATATTACTTTGTAGAGGCCATAAGCGAAGGAAGTTATGGGAATCCTTATGACCTTGTACTATATAAAATTTAGAGGTGACATGATGAAAGACAGTGTGTGAGTGTTCTCAACTTTTTCGCATTAAATATTATGGCAGTTTTGACAAGCCTCTTGGAAGGTACCTTCGCGGGATGACTTATTTGACCAGAATTCTTGTTGTTGTTTCTGTAATGGACCATCAGAGGCACATGTCCTTTGCTATACACACCGTCAGGGTAGCCTCGCAATGTTGACGTTACCTGGTGAACGTGAAGGCAAAATGTGGATTGGCATCGTCGTCTCAAATGTGCACGGAAAGATGGAGTTCTAGAAGCCACCCGGAGAGTAGTAATGTCTAAGGCTGCATGGGGATTATCCTATTGAAGATTCTTAGAGCCCAGTTTCTTTGATAATGTTGCAGGAAGTAGAGTTACCAGCTATGGTCATTCTTTACATCGAGACTGCCTTCGCTTTATGGGTTTGGAAGTATGATAGCATGCTTCTGATATTCTTCCATTAATGTTCTATCAGTGTATTTACCACCTTCAAAGTTAGAATCTGAATGCCCTAATAGATCCACACCGAGTCCGCATGCCATCTATATGGATAAAGTTCTTGCAGGACTTTAGTAATCCTCGAATATGAATTGCTACTGTATGGTGTGTAATGAACTTCAGTCATCCCGATAGTCCTAGTCTTGAAATGTGAATTGCAAGACTTAGAGATGCAAGTGTGCTTATGCAAATTTAGAAAATGGTTGAAGACCCATGTGTGGATGTTAAGGATCGAGTGAAAACAGTTCTAGAGCATATTATGTAGACAAAAAATATTTATATCCACCAAAGGTCAACTTTCTTGATTATCCCCAATTTGCAAGTAATGCTGTATAGATAGCTGAAAACACGAAAAATAATTTTTGGGGAATTTCATTCTTCCTAATCCCTAATCAAGTTGAAAGTAAGCTATCTGCTCACATATGCTACACAAGCAAACATGACAGATCTTCATCGAGTCTCTATGCATAATTATAGTAGTGGTAAGCATTTTTTGCACTTGAGAATACCATGAACTTCTCCTGACAACGTTCATGTGGATAATTGATGAACTGCAACTGTGCAGATGTGGAGCTCCTACGTCATCTAACTTCTCTAACACCTATTTCAAGGCTATGCCTGTATGATAAGGAACCTCCTCCTGTGATGCACATAAAAACAGTCATCACTGTGTGCTTTTCACATAACTCTTATGCTCAAATTTAGGCATCACTTCTAAGTCAAGAAGACTGGAAGATTACAATAGAATTGATATTTTAAAATATCAGAATAAAAATATAAAATGGATCCTTCAATTAGACCTGGAAAGATCCTTACTAAAAATTATAATGAAGTCAGTCTATAATACATTGGTTATTAAAAGCGGAAGAATAATGGGAAGCCCATTATCTAAAATTTACAAAGTTTAGAAGGTAATGTCACCAGAACTTGTGTCTTCAGTGTTTATTTTGTAGGTGAGCAACAATGGCATACAAAACTATAAACATATCATCAGAACATGTATTTCAAACAAAACAAGAAGAAAAGAAAAATATTGGAAAAAAATCTTTATTGCATAGAAATCATTAGTTCAACACACCATCAAAAAAAAAAACATTGAAGAATCATCAAATCACATGGACATTTACTGTAACGATCTTCTAATATAAAACAAAGTTGCAAAGCACATTCAGCTGAGTGTAGGGCAGATTTCACAAAAGGTAAAACAAAACAGGGAATTATTTTGCCTGAATTAATATAACAAGATCAAATTGGGAAATTGTTTATAAATCAGAGGTGAATTATCTTCGGAAAATTAGACCCAAGAGATTTTGATATTTTTAAAGATTTTCAAGGAATTCACTACATAGGTAATTATTTTACCTGAAAAATATTTTGAGGAAGTAATATGCAAATGGTCAGGGACATTTTCATCGAGCGAATGCAGAAAGGGTAATTATATTTACCCAAATGAATATTTTGTCCAATGTAAATGAGAAATTAAGTAAATATCAATAAAGTATGAGATTAAAATGTTTTATCATCAAAAATGATGAAGATTAATAAAAGCAACCAATTAAATGTTTTATTTCTCCCCTAACCAATTGAATAGTCATTCCAAAGTCCTTTTTTGAAAGTATTGCAGCCCTAAAAGGATGTTAAAAAATTTTATTATTAAAACATTTGGGTATAATAAAGTGATAATCGGCAATAGGAAACCCTAAATACATGGCAGTAAGAAAAATATACAACGGGAATAAGGAGACCATACCTCATGACACAGGTCCTAAGGTTCGCCTAAATGCAAATTATATGTTTATATGTTGTTTATCTGATAAATAAATTTGTTTTCTTTGCAGGATTAGGGTTGTATTGAATACAAATCAAGCGTCTCTCAACGGGAAGATTAAATATTTTATTTTAGCCGAAGATGAAAGGATGCAGCCGGATGATTAATTATTTTATGTCAAGTGAAACCATATATCTGTTATATCAGTTATTTAAACTGCAAAACGAATGTAACGGGTCTGAGGCTTGTTGCATCTCTTTAAATAGAGATCCCAGGACCCGGAGAATAGGAGTTAGAAATTAGGTTAGGATTAGATTTTACAAAAACACATTTGAAATATTTTAGGGTTAGATTAGATTAGATTTATTCAATCTGAGGCCAATTTGATCCTTCTATGCAAATTTCACTCTGAGAAAGACTCTGGTGCATGATATGTTCTGAGGTAGCAGTTGAGGATTCGAATTCGAAATACATTGTGACGGTATCATCTGTTTGTTGTTTTTAATTCAATCAATTTATTATCTCCATGTCATTCATTTTCTGATTATTCAATTTGAATGTGTTAAGGATGTGTTCAAATTGTCTGATTACATTTGCTAATCCAGTATAATTGATTTGATTGGTTTCTCAGAGAGAATTAAATCCTTTCTCATCAATTATAGTAATCTTAGAATGTTGAATGGATTATTAAGTATGATTAATTGATTAGGGTTATTAATTTGTCTCCAGAGTTGATCTAATTTATTAATTTGCAAATTTAAATTGGTTCTTTCCGGAAAGATTAAAATCCTTTTTAATATTTTGCATTTAATTCAATTATGTCCTTTGGATTATTAGGAATGAATTAATGATTTCTTCCTTGCACGTTTGTACAAGTTGCAAACAGTTATATGTGCCAATCAGATCGAGTTATTACCTGATACAAGTTGTTTGTTTTTGATATCCTGACTCCGTTGCCCGAATGGAGAAAGCACCAGTCTAACTATTGATTCATCTTATAATTAAAATCTTTACATTGTTTTATTGTTATAGTTTAGATTCATTTCATGTTATCTGTTATTTATTTCTGTTAGAATCCAGATTAGATCATTTGCTTTCTTTAGAATTTAGTTTACAATATCTTATTTGATTTACAAGCATGCCAGTGTAATCAGATAAACTAGCAACAAATCGACATCTATTTAATCATACAACCTGCTTTGATAATCAAAGGTTCACCCGCCTAGGTTGTAGCAGGACCTAAAGCGCAGGGAGAAGTTGATCGTTAAGATCAAACTCCAGTCATTGGTTCAAAAACGTTGTGGATTTGACCATAGGGCTTGGCATCCCCTTAGAACCCACAACCTGCATTTTTGAGACCCAACAGGAAGTAGAGAGTGAGAGAGGGGAGGGAAGAAGAGAGTGAGAGAGAAGGTGGGAGGTAGAGAGGGGAGGGAAGAAGACACTCAGAGAGAGGGTAGGAGGTAGTGAGGGGAGGGAAGTAGAGAGTGAGAGAGATGGTAGGAAGTGCATCTGCCCTTGTAGACATGTATGTAAAGTGTGGAAGCATAGACAAGGCATTTCAATTGTTTGACCTAACACCTCAAAGAGATGTTCTATAATGGAATGCAATGAATTAAAGATATGCAAAAAATGGATTTGTTGAAAAGGCTTTAGAAACTTTCAAGCAAATGCAATTGGCATGTGTAAAGCCAAATTATCTCTATTGCAAGTATGTGCCTAAATGGTGGTCATTAGTGTCAATTGTACTCTTGACTTTGATCTTTGTTAGTATTGGATATAATGAGTAAATGATCCTGATATAGAGTTTCCAAGTTCTTTTGAGAAAATTTGTTCCTTTGGTGGAAATAGTGTGTTGTAGAGTATCTTTGTTTACTGAAGAATAGTCCAGCAGATTGCTCCGCATTTCATGAATAATGAATATCTTTGTTTGTGGATTGAAAGTTATTTGTAGGCATGTCTGAAGATGCTATATCTCAAGTTTGATCCTCCAATATGAAGATTTGAGTGAGTTATGTTCACCAGAGTGAAAACTAATTTTTCTGTGTATTCAGTGGTGACAGGGAGAAAGTATTTTGCTTCACATTCCTCTACATTGAAGTTTCATAGTGTACGGTTCTGGAATCAAGTTGGTAATGATGTTAAGTGCCTTCAACTTGAATGGTTCATGATTTGGTGATCCACAAGTGATCTTTCCCTTATGACAGTAGCTGGTAGTGGTGTTTATGTGCTCTGGTTTAAAGAATCATATTTGACAAAGTGGCTAGAGATTGTGCGGTTGTTCTTGGTGGTTACAATGTGCTTGTGGATGTCTCTTGATTGTGTTCCTATCTTTGGATTGGTCTGCAGAGAGAAATTTGGATCGAAGATGAAGACTGCTCATAGAAGATTTAGTGTTTTAACACCAGTCTTGGCCGACCTGGTTGTTTTCAGTACTTGCAGAGATGCATTGAAGATTGTGGAAGCATGTTGTGGCGTGGAAGATTGCTTTTGAATCCCAGCTAAGGTGTAACATGATTTGCATACATCTATCCCTTAGCTAATCTTGTTTAGGTCCAGACCTATTTCTATGTATGTTTGTAATGCCGACCTTGATGTACATTCCAAGGTTGATGAATTGTATAAAAACATGTAATGTAGTTGCAAAAAATTATCTTGATGGGAAAAATGAAAAGATAAGTGTGAAGGTGTAATAAGAGCAGAGTAGAGGTGATTTGTTGTGCTTGAATGGAACTAAACCCAGGCATGAAGTAGATGCTATCAATCAGTTCATAAATCCCTTGGCAGTGAGCCACCCCTTGGTAGTGAGCCTCAACTTTTGCAGTGAGCATTTTGGGTAGTGAACCCTAAGGCAGTGAGCCTCTATTTTTTGGTATTGATATAACATATATATCTTTGTGGGCTAACACCAACCATGGTTTTTCCGTTATAGGGTTTTCCATGTAAAAAATCTAGTGTTTCATGTGTTGACTGTGTTATTGTGTTGAGCTTCTTATTTCATGCTTTCATGGTTAAATATGAATAACAGTAAATAAGTGTTTGATGTGTTCAAATTTTTAAGGACAACTGATTCACCCCCCTCTCAGTTGTCTGGTACATTTCAACAAGATTATTGGTAGATAGATCAAATATTCATCCTAATGTCATTTCATCATGTGTGTAAATGAGAGAGAGTTATATATATATGAATCCCAATTAATTTTTGGAAGAGTCATGTTAGGTTGACAAAGGTGTATCGCCTAATGTAACAAGGCCAACACTTCAACATCCAACTTTGTTTGGTGCCAAAAGGCTGGACTCGGGCCCTAGGCGCCTTAGTCCTAGCTAAATCAACTCCTAAAATCTTAGCAATTAAAGGATTTGCCGTTATTTCTTATTCAGGTGCTAAAAGAGACACTTCACGAATAGAGATAAACATACATGCTAAAAGGAGTGCTAAACCTAATGCGAAATTGTAAGTGGTAACAATTTTCAACACTATAGTATAAATGTCACTTTTTAAAAATACTGTTAACTATAAAAATAAGTTATTAAAAGTTATGTAAAAATATTCACAAATTATTTCTTAAAATTAAAAAAATACACTTATAATATACACACAAAATATAAAAAATCACTAGTTCACATTATTTTCAAATTCTTAATGGATTAGTTGTTATAGATGTCAGAAAGTGAAAATTTGGTTAAAAATGTTGATTTCAATGTCCCACTTAGGCCAAAAAGTGGGACACAGTATTGTGGGTTGACCCAATGCTTCCTCTTTAAGGCACTTACTAAAATTCACCAACCCTAAGAGTTGTGACATATCTTATGCAACTGATACCAAATCCACTTAAGGCATTCAATCATGGCATGGAAACTTTAATTATCATGTTTTAAATTACCCAATAAGATTATATTTTCACTTGGTTTTAAAATCTCCACCGTTATTATCTAGCTGGTCACTTTAGATTGAGGCAAATGGTGAGATCCACTCCTCCCTACTCTCTATACCCCAATCCTAGAAATTCCATATCTCTAATTGCATGAATTGGACATGGCATGGAATTCAATGTGGTGGTATTGCAACATGATGCTAAAAGATGCATAATGTCATTTAAATGTTAGAGTCCATTCACTCCATAAAATAATTTACTCAAACAAGCCATAAAATGCAATTTAAATTATAATTTTCATTTCAAACATGGAAATGCATAAAATACTTCAACCTCAATTAATGAAGTGCATGAAATCTTAAATTTTCTCATATTTTGATTTAGAATAATTTCACAAAAACTAAGAGTCTAAGACTACCCTTTTATTCCCAATTCACCTAACATCAATAATTTATAATAATTTTTGGAAGAGAGGAATCCAAGGAAAATTTCCATAATAATGGCTCTAAAATGGACTTTTTAAAATTTTAAAATGAAAACCTAAAACAATTTGAATTCCAAACAACATAACTTAAAATCTATTTCATTCCTACAACTAGGACATATGCTCCACCTATTGTGGGCATGGAAACGTAAGAATTCTATTCAAGATTCAAATTATAAATTAAATATGCCAAGGGGAAGAATACCTTTCCAATGAACAACAAAAACAAAATGGAAGCAATCCTTTTCTGAATCCCAAGCACACCTTCCAGCAATCTTTCCAAAGCAACTTCAATCACTAAGCAATTCAACAATATAACTTTCTTTTTCAATTCAAAAGTTTTCTTTTCCAAGAGGGAGAGGAAATTGAGAGAGTTTTTGAACAAAAGGAAAGAATGAAAACAAAAGCCCTTTTTCCTTCCTTTTCTATAATTTCCTAACCCCTTTTCCCCTTCTCTTCCTTTTCACACTCCCAAGTTATTTTAACAATATGCCATTTTAAATTAAACCATTTTCCAAAATACAAGTTTCTAAACAATATTTAAATCAAAAAATAATTTAATAAAATCACCACAATATAATATTCTCTAAAGGCAATTTAATTAATAAACTTCTAATTCATAAAATAATTATATTTTCTTCATGCAATATATTCTAATTCCCTAATGCAATAATCTTTAATATATTCTTCTTTTCACAAGGAATAATAAAATGCCCTAGACTTTTTTATGAAAGCATAATTAAATATCTTTTTCACAAACATGGTAAACACACATTTCAAGATAATTTTAAACACAAAATGCTAAAGTAAAATTAAACACATACATTGAAGGAATTCTATATACTTTAGGGATTTTCCCAACATATGGATCTTGGAATCACCACTGGGTCAAGTCTAGATTAACACAGGGATACACAAGATCCATATCATGCTTGAATTGAGTGAGATAAAAGGTTAACACATAGATTTTAACCCAATACAAACATCTCATTTGTAATCACTGCTGGGGAATAACCTGTACCTACACACTCAGGTCAAACATCAGGTGTACCTACTTGTCCTATTTTCCCTTTAGGCCAAATAGCCCAAGGATCCCAAAACTTGCAGAAAACATCGATCACCAAAATCCTAAGTGTTTTGCCTTGAGAAGATTCCCCTAAAATCCTAAAATTTTCTAAGTGTTTTCGCCCTTTATGGTTTGCCTTTTTTAGAGCTTTGAAGTTTTGGGGTTCTCTCTCCCGTCATGCCATTCCCGTCGGCTCCAAAATCTCTGCTTTGTAATTCATAAATTACATAATTCTTTCAGGTGATGAAGGTCAGAGTGGCAACCTTCCTTATTCTTCCAAGCAGGCAACAGGCAAGAGGCACGATGGTTAAACTCCGACGAAGCTCCATATTTGTCTAAGTGTTTCAGGTGCCAGAGGTCGGAAAGTTTCTCTTCCTTCTTTCTTTTTGAAGGCGGAAGGGTGAGGATCTGATGGATGAGGTCTAATGAAGTTTAATAAATCATCTAATTGTTTTAGATGTCGAAGGTCGGGATTGTGGTCTTCTTCTATCCTTTTAGCAAGTGGTAGGCGAAAGGCTCGATCGTCGAAGTCTGCTGAGATCTAATTTTTTTGTCATTTGGATGATGGTGATTGGGAGGTTTCTCTTCCTTCTTTATTTTTGAAGGTGGAAGGGTGAGGGTCCGATGACTGATATCCAACGAGGCTTCAAATTTTTCTAAGTATTTCAGGATCGGGGATTAAGCGGTTCTCTTTTCAAAATGAACGTTGCATGGTGAAGGTCCAATAACTGAAGCCTGACGATTTCCCTTTGTTCCTTTTAGACTTTAGAGATTGGGGTTTCCTTCTTCACCCTTTTAGATGTTGATTGATCAGTGGAAGCTCGATTGGTTGGGGCTCGACTATTTTTCCCTCCTTGCTCTTCCCATTATTCAAAACATGATGGGATTGCTCAAAAACCTTCCTAGCCGCCATTAATGCTTCTTCAAAGCCTGATTTCTTGTAGAAATGGATTTCTCGTGCCCCTATGCCACTGTAGCTCCTTTTACGTTGAATTATTATACCCAAGGCATGGGTGGATGTTCTTCTTCAGTGGATTTCTAGGGGAGAGCCATGTGGGCGCACTCCAAGGACACAAAGATGGATTTATTGCAACATGGGTGACTAGTTTTCCTTGTTGACCACTCTTTCCCATGTCCACAATATGATTTGAAAAGCTATATATTCATGTATTTGAGATGTATTTCTATTGGTTGGTTATTTTCCTAAGTCACTACATAAGCAGGAGATTTGTTACAACAACAAACCTTGTGATATCTTCTGGAACTGTATAGATTTGATACATTGTGCTTGAGTCTAAGCCTTTGACATCTCCATTTTTAGCTCACCTATGAATGGAAGTTCTCATTTTGTGTTTATATCTCTGTGTAATGAATGTTTCTTCATTTGTAATGGCTTTCTAGCCTTCATGATTAATATAAATTGTTATTTTGCCATTCTCTAAAGTTTTACACTGTGTTCATTTGAAGATGGTAGGCTTATTCTATGGATAAAGCAGCCCCTTTTATAGTTATGGTCTTCTACACAAACATCTGTGATAACTTCTATGAGTCTGTTTCAGTTTTGAGATCATTGTTGTGTTAATTCAGGTTCAACTAAACACCCTAAATCTTGGTGCATCACCTCCCTTTTAATTTTAGTCTCTTCTCCTCCTTTTCCTCGATGATAAGTAGCATAGGTTTAGTTATTTCTTTGAACCTTAAGTTTAGAATGAGGAACAAGCCTTCTCTAGAGGTCTGATCTCATATGCAAGGTCGCACACCTTGAGATTAGTCCCATTGTGTCATTGAAATGCTTGCACGGGCTTCAAGCAAGGTACAATTCTAGGTGATAACACTACTCATATATAATAGATGAATAAAAATATAAACACCCAACATGGAATCACATCATATAAATTAAGTAAGCATCACATCTAAGATGAAGCATCAACCATAATCATAAAGATGCAATAACTAATAATAATACATAATACTAATCCATGTATAATAAACATATTTGTGTACAATATATACACACATCAAAGCAATGGAATGGTAACATTGAAAGGTCCAACATATAAAATTACAATATATACAGCTATAGGAAAATGCCTAGATGCCAAAATAAAACCCCATCAGAAAGCACCTCAATGGCATAATAACATCATCACTAATCATAGTAATGGATCTAAACAAAAGTCAATAGATAACAAGGCACAAGCACCAGAGGCATTACATTCTCCCCCCTAGTATTAGGCTTACTCTTGGAAGCCTTCAAAGATGTAAGGGTAAAGCAGTCTTAGCTATGTGGCATCCTCCTAGGTAGCTATAGAGAAATCTAGAGGGTCCCACTAGACCCTTACATGATTTGGTCTCAACCCTAAAGTGTCAACTTTTAATGCTACAATATATAGATGGGATCTAAAGAAAGTTGTTTTCCTTGACTTACAAGGCACACCAATCAAGCACATGTGCCACATTTGGAATATACTACCTATGAACTGAAACATGAAATAAATCTTGAATTTGCAAGAGACTAGACAGTAAGGAAAATTAATAAGTGACTAGATCAATTTCTTTTCAAGGACTTCAAAGGGCCCAACAAAAATCCATGTGAGCTTAGAACCTTTCCCATAATGGAATAAGCTCTTATGAGGTCACACTCTAAATAATACATAATCACCAACTCAAAAATGTTGATCCAATCTCTTGGCATTAACATACTTCTTCTATCTATCTTGGGTAGTTAACAATTGCTTTTTGATTCAAACTACCTACTGCTCCATATCCTGAAGCATCTTGGGATCAAGAACAACCTAATATTTGAGTCTATCTTGAATCAAGGGAGTATGACATGGATGCCTATACAAGGCCTAAAATGGTGACATTCCAATAGAACTATGGTACTCATTGTTATAAGAAAACTTGACTAGATACAAATAGTCCTCTCAATGAGATTGTTGGTCCATTACATACATGCAATGCATATCCCCTAACACCTACTTCACCCTTTCCATTCGATCGTTAGTTTCAGGGTGATAGGTAGAGCTAAAATTAAGTTGGGTACCCAATGCATCCTATAAGGATGTCCACAATAATGACGTGAAAATATGATCACAGTATGAAATGATCCTACAGGGTAGTCCATGCAAGTGTACAATATCTTCCATAAAGGTATATGCCATGGATGTAGCACTATGGGATGCCTTCATGGGTGAAAATAGGAAACCTTGGTCAACTTGTCTACTATCACCATGATGGCATCATGATAATGAGAAGAAATAGGAAAATAAAAAATGAAGTCTACAAAAATCATGTCCCATTTCCATTCAAGACTATTGTGTGGCTGTAGGAGTCCTACCAAATGCCAATGCTTAGCCTTTACTCTTTAACACTCAAGGCACATAGTAACAAAATTAGAGACATTGTGCATCATTCCTACCCATAGAACAACAGACAAAGATTGACATGCATTTTCTTCACAACAGGATGTGCTATGAATAGAGCATGATGTGCCTCAGACATCACAACTAGATGAAGGCTACCTAAAATTGGGACATAAATATGACCATGATGCCACTATAGTCCATTGGACTCCAAGGAATAACTAGAATAGTTTCCCCTAAGGGTCCTTTGGGACTCTAACTCTACTTTAAACTCCTAATACCATGAATCTTCTGGGAGATTTTCCAAAATATGGCCTCATAGATTCATACTCAGGGACAAAACTAAGACCTCATGCTGCCTGCTCCTCAAAGCATCAATGATCACATTCTACTTTCCCATGATATATTAAATGCCAAAGTCATATTCACAAAAAAATTCCATTCATCAATACTATTAAGAATTCAAGTTAAGTTGCATGAAGATGTATTGTAAGTTGCGATGGTCAGTATGAAGCTCAAATTGATGGCCCAAAAGGAAATGCCTTCATCGCATAAGTGCATAAATAATAGTAACCAACTCTAAATCATGGGTGGGATAATTTAGCTTATGATCCTTTAGCTTCTGTGACTTGTAAGAAATCAATTGACCCTCTTGCATAAGGACTTCTCCCAAACCATCTAATGATTCATCCATGCAAACCATAAAATCCACTACAAGATTAGACACTGCAAGGATTGGTGCACTAGTTAGCTGCTCCTTAAGACACTAGAAGGATTTCTCATACTTATCTAACTAAACATATAATGAAGTTAACAACTTAACTACATATGCAAACCTTGATCTTTGGATGTTCTCTTGATGTCTTGATATGTTTGCTCCTCAAAGTTGCAACATAACCTTGCATCACATGGAGAGTTGAAAATAGCTTGGTTGAGGTTGAATTTATAGATTTTGGGGATGGTGGATGGAGGGCTAAGATTGATTTGGAAGATCAATAGTTGAATATTGTTTAGAGGATTGGGTTGATGAGAGGCCACCAAGTGGCATGATGAGATTGGAGGATAAGAGGAGTCCTTGGATTGAGGAGAAATCAATGGTAGAGGATGGTCTTGGATAAAGTGGATGGAGAGGATTGAAAAGGGACAAAAGGACCCTTTTAGAGGGATCTGCAAAAGGACTTGCCCATCCCTTTGTAAGAGACCATGTGACCATGCACAAATTCCCATACTTTTGTACATGTTGGAGGATGTGAGGGGTTTGAATGGGTTAATGAAAGATTTGGAATGTGCAAGTGAGGGATTAAGTTGATTAAGTGGTTTTAGTCAACTTAATCAAAAGTGCACAAATAGGGATTTAAATAAATATGAAAATATTTATTTAATTTTAGATGAGGATAGGGACATTAGATAAATAAATATTTATCTAATGTTGGACTATAGAAGATGGATAATAAATGATTAAATAATCATTTATGTTAGGAATAGGTATGGATGAATACTGATTTTAGTAATAAAATATTATTTAATTACTATTGGAAGGGGAATTGGATAATTAATTGAATAAATAAGAATTTATTCAATTAATTACATAAGAAATGGTCTAGAGATGTTGTGATTGTGGCTAGAAGTGGTGGAATGGTGATGAGATGATTTTAGGTGTCTACAATGAGGTTACAATTTTCATACCAATTGCAAATGAACTCAGCCACACATATTGCTTAAACAATATTTGATTTAAAGTTGTTACATAATTAGAATCCCTTAAAATGATTTTTTTATAATTAACTTAGGTGTCATTTTCACTATCACTTGCCACAACAATTATAGAAGATACAATGTTTTTTTTTTATTGATAAGCTGCTGCCTGTATGACAACTAATACATTAAAAACATAGGTAAAAGTGTTCTTATCTCTCTATATGAGTGCTTTCATAGATGCTATAAGATTAGCATTACTCTATTTAACTATTGTGCCAAAGGGCTCTAAGTCCCTCAACTAGCTCTATAACCCTTTCAACCTGGGGAGGGGAAAGGAAATCCCCATATTGACTGATGAAGTAGGAGAAAGTTTCCAAGTTGTTTCTCCTTATCCCTTCTCTATATAACACCAATACCTGCACTGACACCTTATTCTTATTCACTGCCACCTCATCGAAGAACCCCACGATCATGCCATGCTTGGGCCTCTTGTCAAAGTTGGAGATTGCTTCGAGAGTTGTTATCCGCATGTTGTCCTTGATGTAGTTGGTTGTCAAGAACTTCCCACAGTTTTTCCTTCCCAGGATGAGGATAGAATTCATAAGGAATTCTTCATATAGATATCCATTGTGAAGGTGCTCACCAGCGAACTCCTGGGAGCCAATCACCTTAAAAATGGTATCCGCCACCTCTTTTGTATCTACTTTAAAAAGGCGTCTGATCTGATCCTTCGGCTGCTCCATTGGTTTTTTCTCTTAACTTTCTTCCTCTTCTTCTTCTCCTTCCTCATGCTCTACTTGTTCTTCCTCATCCTCTTCTTCCTCCTCTTTGTCATCCTTAGATTTCCTTGGTTGACAGATGCAAACACAATCTATTTCCATTCTCTACGCCATTGTCTTTGTTGTATCATGGTCTTGCTTGCTAGAGCATCTCTTATGGGTGATTCAATGAAGTTTCCCAATGCTTCTTATGAACATTGGCAGACCCATGTGATATTTTGCATATCAAATCCTTTGGTTATCATCTTCGTATCATCACTCCCGTATCCTCCCATGAAGTAATTGCTATCCTATCTATGATTGTTTGTAATTTATTATGGAAATATTCCATTTTTTTCTTTGATTGACTTGTGATTTCCATCCACAATCTTCTCTAGAGATCTTGAGTTCAGATTTTCTATCTTTTCTAAATTAGAAGCGCTTTCCTCCTTTTCAAGATGATTTCCAATTTGTCTAACTAAGATTAGGTAGAGTGGTTGTTCTGAAGGCAATTTTATAGAAAATGCTGTTCTAAAGGGATGTGTGCCACTTATTAGTTGGCTTAATTTAGAGAGGAGTGGGAGGCACCATCAATGGTGCCCCTTAAGAAGTATCTAATTTTGACCCCTTTTACATTGTTGCCCTTTAGTTTTGTAGTGTCCTTTGGCATGGATGGCCTAGACTTGTCCGCTCTTACCTCCATCTTCCCTTGTGTCTTTTCATTTTGAGGTTTTGGCTCTTGACTTGAGGTCTTTTGGGGAGTGTAGACCTAGGGGTAGGGGTGATTTGGAAAGGATTCTATCATCTCACTAGTGTGACTTGGTTTCGCAGCTCTTCTTTCATCCTGGCTGCCTTCTTCAAGGTTTTTTTGGTGTCCACTTTCTCCTGGGTACCAAGTATATTTGTCTGTGAATGGTAGCATCAGTTTTCCCCATCACTCATTTTTGGAATATCATTCTTGATGTTTTCCTCTAGAGTAGGAGTTTTTGTTGCACTCAGATCTACTTCCTCCTTCCCTTTTCTAGGGCATCATTCGAGCAAGTGGATCCGACTTCTGCATTCTAAGCATAAGAATCTTGGTTCTTCAGTCTCCAACCTTTGAGTCCATCCACAATTTGTTGAACACATAATTAACTCCTTTGGAAACCTCTTTATCACTGTCACTTGTATTCTTGCATACAGGTAGGAATCTTTGTCTAGAAGATTTGTGTCTATAGTTGTTAAGGTTCCCAAGGAGTGACTGATCTTTGCTAAGAAATCCTCTGTCCAGAATTCTAGGGGTAACTATATAATTGAATCCATTTGGGCTCATTGTAAGGGTCAAAGCTTGTGTGATTGAAATTAGGCACCCATTTATGAATATACAGAGGTGCGTCCCCCCTTCTCCATGTTTTACCCTTTAGAATCATGTCTCTATCAACATCCATGAGGAACACAGCCATGAAGAAGCCCTTTGGTAGGAATTTTAGAATGCATTGGGCCTTCCAGAGCTCCTCTATCCAGTTTCTTATTTGTTCCTTGCTTAGCTTTGGGCCTATGAAGTGACAAATTATTGTTGTGTTGAGCAACATGTCGATCTCCTCTTCACATTCTTTGGAGATATCGACTACATAACTTGTCGAGAGATTTTGTTCCTTGGTTCCTACTTCTCTGCTCACAACCCTGTTGTCATTGATCGGTCACCCACCATTAATAATATATTATAGAAGATACAATATTAACTATTTATAAAGCCTCTACCATAAAAACAAAATTAAAAAATAATATATAGAAATATCTTTCAAAAAAGCTCTATTACAAAATTTTATAAAAACTAAGAAAAAGCAAAAATAAAAAACCTTGAACCATGTTTTAAAAAAACTTTCAATTAACACAAACCCAATTAGAGCTATGTTCTCATACGAAAAAATAGTAATGAAGAATCCTTATTACCCAAAACAAGCGAATTCTATTGAAAATGAAAATATTGTCCAGAAGCAAGGTGGTCTAATATGAATTTAAATATATCTATTCTTTCTTCTATGAATACTTAGACTATTAATATTTTGAAATAGAAATCCACTTTACCTTGGGGAATTTCTACAGGTCATGATTGAAAGATAAAATGGACACACTCATAATTTAGACGAATAACCATCGACTTTACAAAATTTGCATAACTTTATCATATTCATTCATCGTATTTGATTAGCAATCTAACAATATAGTAGTAAGTTCTCTATCAGCGGAAGGGGATGAAGATAATTTATTCAATGCTTATCAATCCACTGTATTCATTTCAGTTTCTATCATTTTACGTTTCTTTGGCGACAATTCAAACGATTTTACGTTTCCTTGGTGGCATTTCAAAGGATTATACTTTTCTTTGGCGACATTTCAAGAGACCTTGTTTATACCGACAAATGAGATCGAGACTGCCAACGGACGGAAGGGAGGGAGAGAAAAAACAATATGATACCTAACATGGGGGCTCCACAGGTCAATTGATGTCTCATTCCATTGCTGGAATATTACGTAGCGAAGATATTATAACAGAAGGTCAATGTCGAGGAAGCCAAATATGCTCATTTTGCGTGTGTTTTTGTTATGAGATTGACTGACCTAAATAGGATGCTAAAAATCTTTATGTAGTTGCATCCACATTTATATGGTATTGAGTTATGTGAGATTTAGAGAAAAATAATTTGGTAAATTTTTTTAAAAGATATTTAAGTGGGTGGTAACTTAAAAGAGATTGAATAATAGATTGATGCCGGTTAATTATTGTAATGATGAAATTGTATAGTTATATTCTTTGCATAAATTCAGTTCATGGAATTATCTTATTTTGTTCCCATCATCACTTATCTAAAGAATATAATCTTGATCCCTACATCTCTAATGTGACAAATGATGCAAAATGGATGCTCCACAAGTTAATTAATGTTTCATTCCAGTACTGGAATTTGATGTGGCAAAGATATCAAACAAAAGGTCAAACTCAAGTAAGCAAAATATGTTCATTTTACATCTATTGTTAGTATGCCTCCATTTCATTTTTGCATGACAAGATGTTAAAAATTTCTATGTAGTTGCATCCATATTTATTCATAGTAAGTTTTGTGGGATTTGCAAGCATGTGAATTTAATTGTAGAGAAAAACAATTTAGTCATTTTTTAGATATTTAAGAGCTTGGTAATTTAAATAGATTGAATAATAGATTGATATGAGTTAATTATTGTAATGGTGAAAATTGTATACCTATACTCTTTTGCCTTATATTTTGGATCCACTTAGATTAGAGTATCTTTTATGTAATAAAATGTTTATAAGTGGCATATATTCTTGCATAAATTCAACTCATGATATCATTTTATTTTGGTCCCATCATCACTGATGCATTCATGGCTAGAGGGTCCAACGAAGGATTATCCAACCATGCATCCATATAAACAATCACACAACAAAACTCAATGAAACAATATGAACAATAACATGAATATGAGTTAATTATTGTAATTGTGAAAAATGTATACCTATATTGTTATACCTTATATGTTGGATCCAATTAGATTAGTGTCTTCTATGTAATAAAATGTTTCTGTGGCATATATTCTTTCATAAATTTAGCTCATGATATCATCTTATTTTGGTCCCATCATCACTGATGTAGTCTTGGATGGAGGGTCTAATGAAAGATTGTTCAACCACACATCTAAATAAATAATCACACAAAAAAACTCAGTGAAACAATATGAACAACATGTTCTTTATTAATTCAAATTCATACAAGAATTATAGTCTACTAGAATAGGCTCACAACATGCTAGGCCATAGTTGTTTTATTAGAAATGATACACTATGTGAATTATATATTTTGAATGATATTGTAATACAATACCCATGCTCAACTATCTACCAATTCCTTTGCTTCCCTCCAAATCATCATGAGGAATGATTATATAGTAGCTCCTAACCTTAGGAATGATCTCAGATGGCTACAATGAGGTGCAAAGCTTGATACCTAGTGAAACATGTAGTCAACCAATATGTAAATGCAATCTTTTAGAATGAATGTGTTGATCATAGATCAATGAATCTTGATGCAATTCATAACATAATCTCTCCTATGTCTATAAAATGTAGAAATGTATTCCTTTGTTGTCGCATGCCTTGCAAAGATGTTGTAAGCCATGCAGACTAAAATTGGAGGTTATGTTAATAGGCCCCATAGAAAGTTAGAAACTGATATGTGATTAGGCTCTCCTTGAAATATAATATGATATCAGAGGATCAATCTAGAACACGTGTTTCCAAATTCTAAGTGAAATATGCAAGTGTGGTGAAATATAGTAGAATCTTGTTAAGATAGTGTGATATTTAATTCAGTCCTAATGTATTATTGTCATGCATCTCCAATAATCTTGGAATGGGTACTTGCACACCCATGTTATTGAGAGATATTATTATTCCCCACATTGACTTGGAATATTAGTTTTAATGGCATTGACAAAGGAGGTGGAGTTGGTAGTGATGATTACGAAGCTATTTTTAACACACTTCTCCACTTGGGTGTGAGAATTGAGTAGTGGAGCATTGTGCATTTTGTTGGTGGGTCCCATATGAGTTAGGTGGTGAATTTAGATGCCTACCTTGGGATATGGGCCATTATAGAGGAGGTTGTCTATTATTAGTAGGGAGATTTTTTTGCTATTCATTAGGAGCTACATTTACTATTTTCAAAGAACATATTCATTTTGGACATGGATTTTTTATATTTTACCATTTTTGATGGTAAATTATTTTGGGAAGCCATTTGTGGTATTCCTCTCCCATTTCTATATAAATTAGAGGCATGAGATAGTAGTTTCATAATGCTATTTTATGGGTATATAGGTGCTTCCAAAATATTGTTAGATTGATGATGTAGAAGCATTCTGGCGGACTAGCAATCAACATTAACCAAAAATAAATTAGAGGTTTGGTTTTTAGTTTCAGTGTGTTTTGGATTTCTTTTGGCATCTCTTGGCTTTTGGAATGTGTGGCATGTCAAAAAGTGCAAGTTTCAATTTTGCCACACTTTGGATGTTGACACACAATAGGTAGTCTCCACAAAAACAATTGTTTTGGAAGATTGGTAAATTTTCATGATGAATAATTTGATAGGCATATTCTTTAAGGCATTTCATAAAATGTGCAAAAAGAATCAGGGTCATATCTTTCACCACTTAAGAGAATTTAAAATTCTCATATTGAGGCTGGAAATTTATGGAAAGTTAAAAATTTCAAAATCCATGAAGGCTGGAGTGAAATCCTTCTGTAGGGGACCTTGGGATGTTATTCCAAGCATGCTCACCAATTTTCATGTGAAATGGAGTAGTTTGAATTTTTTCGCCTGTCCACACCTGGTTCTGCACATCCAAAGCACCAATTTGACCATTTTATTTTGGTAAGATAGTATGGAGATCATCAAAAGTAATTTTTTGGGTTTTTTCCTTTATGTTTCATCTTTCCATTGCATAAATATTTTGGAGGTAATCACTTTGGAAAATGAGTCAAAAAAATTTATGAATTGGGCCCCGAAATGGTGTAAAATTTGTCGTAGCTCTCACCATGTTTTCTTCGCCAAGTGGAAAGGCTGATTTTCATCTAAAATAATTAAATATTAAGGGGCATCTTTGGTGGTTTCATACAACTCTTGTAAAATCAGTAAATTGCATTTAATTCAAAAGTGGCGGGGTCACCAAAACAAGAAGGAAGTGCCACATTTAGACATCAGTTTTCAACGCCTCAAAAGGTAGAATCTGCAAACCAAATTGAAAGGGTTATTACTACTGATAATAAAATGATGAAAGAAAAAGAAACATCTCTTTGGTAAAAAAATTTCAATGCTTTACACACAAGAAATGCAAGAGGAGAAATGGAACATATGAATGTAAAAAAATGCCTCATTGGAATTAATAGGGCAGATTTTAATGCATGTTTAAAACAAGAAATTAAAGAAAATGAAAATGAGATGCCTAAGGGTGGGAGATGCCTCTTCAAAGGCTGTTATAAATGTTTTTAAACAAAAAATTCAAAAAGGGGATGGAGTGCCTAGCATAGGGATAATGCTGCAGGTTGGAAGGGGGAGAAAAAGAAGAAAAGGGTGCAGAAATGGAGTATTGAACAGAAGCATGATATGCCTCTTATGGAGGTATTTAGAGGCTGGAAAAATGAAGGAAGAGAAGTTAGAAGTATAGAGAAACTAGAAGGAAAATGAGACTAGATGAGAGTGAAAGAGCTGACAGAGGTGCTGGTGTAGCTATGAATTGTTGTGTTGCCAATTTTTGTTGTATGTAATCTTAATGGGATGAATAAAATCTGATTTCATGTGTTCTTATTTGTAATTTGTGTGAGTAGTATGCATTCTATATTGCCTTGTGAGTTTCTTGAGAGCAGAGAGTCTCTGCACTTAGTGAGTTGAGTAATATGTGTGAAATGTGGGTATTGTATGTGAGTGGTCTTGTATTGCATTAGATGGTATTAGAGCCAGTGGTCTTGAGTGCACAAGTAGAGCACCGAATGTGAGGTAGCCTATGCTGGGACCTGGGAGTGTAAAGTAGCGGTTGTGAAGAGATCAAAAGATTGTTGCAGGTAGAGAGGAGTCCTGAGAAAGTGATAGCTAGGAAACTGTAGAGAAAGTTGTGAATGCAGATTGGAGAGTGTGTGGTAAGTGTTTGTTAAAATGTCAAAGAGGAAAAGTATGAGGTTGGTCTTGAGAAGACTTTTGGGAATTTCATTCCTTATGAGGAGACAGAGAGTAATGATGGCAGAGTTGGATAATCAACTACATGATTTGTGACAAGAGACACGACATGTTCTGAGAGAAATTATAGCAGAGATGAAGATGGAAAATAAAATGGGTGAGGAGGAATCCCATGTTTCTTCTAATGATGTTTTGTATGCAGGTGGATTTGTGTGTGTAGGAAATGAGGACAAAGATGAAGAAAAAGATGGAGAAAAGAAAGATATTGCAACAGAAGAAGTTGTACCAGTTGAAGATGAAGTGATGGGCAGTGGGGATGAAGAGATTGAAGGTGCATCGATGGAATGTGAAGAGGTTGCAGTGAAGGATAAGAAGGAAGATGATTTGATGTAGATTTTGGTAGTGGAAAAAGAGTGGTTCAAGAAGCTTGCCAGTGGGGATGAGAAAATGGATGTTGCAATAGTAAAAGAAGAGGTAATTTTAATTCTTTTGAATGTAGTGATGGAAGAGATGATTTGAAATTGCATAAGGAGTTAATGCATGTAGAAAGAAAAAGAGATTATGTAGTTGCAAATTGGTGTGTGGATAGTGCATATTTGCTTGTAGAGGTGGTAGAGAATACTGCAGGTGAAACTTGGTGGAGGTGGTTGGTTTATGGTGGGTTGGATCCCATGAAAGAGGAGATGAGAGGAGAAATAATTTGGTGGAGGAGGATGGTACGTAGTGGATGTGAATCCACGAGAGGAGGGAAGAGTGGTGAGAAGAGTTGTTGGACGAAGATGACGAATGTTCCAGCTAGATGTTGGAAGAGGAGGAAAAAGAATTGACGTTTATGCACATGACTCAACGATGAAGTTTGCTACAGGTTGCATTCAGCCTGAAAGAGTAGTCCCACTACTCAACTCCATTTTGTGAGTCCTACTCACAAAATTTTCCTACCCGACGTGTCTGATGTAGGAGCATCCAGGTGGATTGGCAATCAGCATCAATCGAAAATAAATTAGAGGTTTGGTTTATAGTTTCAGTGTATTTTAGCTTTCTTTTGGCATCTCTTGGATTTTGGAATGTGTGGCATGTCAAAAAGTGCTAGTTTCAATTTTGCCGCACATTGGATGTCGACGCACAATAGATAGTCTCCATAAAAACAATTGTTTTGGAAGATTGGTAAATTTTTATGATGAATTATCTAACAGGCATATTCTTGAAGGCATTTTAGAAAATGTGCAAAAAGAATCAGGGTCATATCTTTCACCGTTTAAGAGAATTTAAAATTCTCTGATTGAGGCTGGCAATTTATAGAAAGTTAAAAATTTCAAAATCCGTAAAGGCTGGAGTGAAATCCTTCTGCAGGGGACCCTAGGATGTTATTCCAAGCATGCTCACCAATTTTCATGCGAAATAGAGTACTTTGAATTTTTTCACTTGTCAACACCCGGTCCTGCGCATCCAAAGCACCAATTTGACCATTTTATTTTGGTAAGATAGTATGGAGATCATCAAAAGTAATTTTCTAGGTTTCTTCCTTTATGTTTCATCTTTCCATTGCATAAATATTTTGGAGGTAATCACTTTGGAAAATGACTCAAAAATTTATGAATTGGGCCCTCAAATGGTATAAAATTTGTCGTAGCTCTCACCATATTTTCTTCGCCAAGTGGAAAGGCTGCATTTCATCCAAAATAATTAAATATGAAGGGACATTTTTGGCATTTTCATACAACTCTTGTAAAATCAGTAAATTGCATTTAATTCAAAAGTGGTGGGACCACCAAAACAAGAAGGAAGTGCCACATTTAGACATCAGTTTTCAACACCTCAAAAGGTAGAATCTGCACACCAAATTGAAAGGGTTATTGCTGCTGATAATAAAATGATGAAAGAAAAAGAAACATCTCTTTGGTAAAAAATTTTAATGCTGTACACACAAGAAATGCAAGAGGAGAAATGGAATGTATGAAGGTAAAAAAATGCCTCATTAGAATTAATATGACAGATTTTAATGCATGTTTAAAACAAGAAATTAAAGAAAAGGAAAAGGAAATGCCTAAGGGTGGGAGACTCCTCTTCAAAAGCTGTTATAAATGTTTTTAAACAAAAATTCAAAAAGGGGATGGAGTGCCCAGCATAGGGATAATGCTACAGGTTGGAAGGGAGAGAAAAAGAAGAAAAGAGTGCAAAAATGGAGTATTGAACATCAGCATGATATGCCTCTTATGGAGCTATTTAGAGGCTGGAAAAATGAAGGAAGAGTAGTTAGAAGTATAGAGAAACTAGAAGGAAAATGAGACCAGATGAGAGTGAAAGAGCTGACAGAGGTGCTGGTGTAGCTATGAATTGTTGTGTTGCTAATTTTTGTTGTATGTAGTCTTAATGAGATGAATAAAATATGATTTCATGTGTTTTTATTTGTAATTTGTGTGAGTAGTATGCATTCTATATTGTCTTGTGAGTTGCTTGAGAGTAGAGAGTCTCTGTACTTAGTCAGTTGAGTAATTTGTGTGAAATGTGGGTATTGTATGTGAGTGGTCTTGTATTGCATTAGATGGTATTAGAGCCAGTGGTCTTGAGTACACAAGCAGAGCGCCAAATGTGAGGTACCCTATGCCGGGACCTGGAGGTGGAAAGTGAAGCGGTTGTGAAGAGCTTAAAAGATTGTTGTAGGTAGAGAGGAGTCTTGAGCAAGTGAGAGTTGGGAAACCATAGAGAAAGTTATGAAATCAGGTTGCAGTGTGTGTGGTAAGTGTTTGTTAAAATGTTGAAGAGGAAAAGTATGAGGTTGGTCTTGAGAAGACCTTTGGGAATTTCATTCCTTATGAGGAGAGAGAGAGAGTAATGATGGCAGAGTTGGATAATCAACTACAGGATTTGCGACAAGAGACACGGCATGTTCTGAAAGAAAGTATAGTAGAGATGAAGATGGAAAAGAAAATGGGTGAGGAGGAGTCCCATGTTTCTTCTAATGATGTTTTGTATGCAAGTGGATTTGTGTGTGCAGGAAATGAGGACAAAGATGAAGAAAAAGATGGAGAAAAGAAAGAGATTGCAACAGAAGAAGTTGTAGCAGTTGAAGATGAAGTTATGGGTAGCGAGGATGAAGAGATTGAAGGTGCATTGATAGAACATAAAGAGGTTGTAGCAAAGGATAAGGAGGAAGATGATTTGATGTTGTAGATTTTAACGGTGGAAAAAGAGTGGTTCAAGAAGCTTGCCGGTGGGGATGAGAAAATGGATGTTGCAGTAGTAAAAGAAGAGCTAATTTTTAATTCTTTTGAATGTAGTGATGGAAGAGACAATTTGAAATTACATAAGGAGTTAATGCATGTAGAAAGAAAAAGAGATTATGTAGTTGCAGATTGGTGTGTGGATAGTGCATATTTGCTTGTAGAGGTGGTAGAGAATGCTACGGATGAAAATTGGTGGAGGTGGTTGGTTTATGGTGGGTTGGATCCCACGAAAGAGGAGATGAGAGGAGAAATAATTTGGTGGAGGAGGACAGTACATGGTGGATGTGAATCCACGAGAGGAGGGAAGAATGGTGAGAAGAGTTATTGGACGAAGATGGTGAATGTTCCAACTAGATGCTGGAAGAGGAGGAAAAAGAATTGACCTTTGTGCACATGACTTCGCGATAGAGTTTGGCCAGTGAATCTCTGCTAGAATGACACCCTTCTCCCCAAGGCTGGCGCATTTACTTGGCTGGTGCTCCATGGAAAAATCCTAACAGGTGACATAATTAAGAGATTAGGTTTGGTTCTGAACTTTAAATGTGCTCTATGTGGAGAAGTTGATGAAAGTGTCAATCACCTCCTTCTTCATTGCTCGTTCAGCAGGTAGTGTTGGCTTTGGTTTTTAAGGAAGATCAATTGGATGTCTCCTTTTTCAGCTTCCCTCTCTAGCATGTTTAGAAATTGGCCTAATCCCTTTCAAAATTCTACATTCACCCAGCTATGGGATGTGGGACCATCTATGATCATCTGGTTCTTATGGAGAGAGAGAAACTTTAGAGTTTTTAGAAAGGAAGCTAAATCCTGTATTCAAGTGTGTGGCATGTTGGAGGAGGCTATTTTGGAAGTTGTCCTAGCTAAATTTTAGAGTTTGAAGGAAGGCTCATTGGTTTGGTCTTCGTGGGATGATAGTATTGCTAATTATTAGTCTCTCCTAAAGTTAGTAGATCATAAATTAATAGGTGATTTTGGTGCTAAGGCTAATAAGAGGGAGCAGGTTAGATGGTCTCCTCTAGATCAGGAGTATCCTAAGCTCAACTTTGATGGTGTCTGTCAGGGAAATCCAGGTTTATTAGGCTCCAGTTGTTCTTAAGGAATGCTGATGGACATCTCATTGTAGCCAAAGCATCCAAAATTTTGTGGGGTTCAAACAATGAGGCAAAATCTTGGGCACTAGTCCATGGCCTCCAATTAGCTCTAAGCCAAGGCATAAAGAACTTATGGATAGAAGGCGTCTCCCTTGTAATCATCAATGCTCTGAAATCCAAAAAAATAGATAATTGGAAATTGAACTATATCCTTCAACAAGCTTTTGTATGGTTGCAACTTTTTGATTCCTTCTTACTGTCTCATTGCTTCCGCAAAAGTAACAAAGTGGTAGATGGGCTTGTCAATCTTGCAATTGACCAGGTTAAAGATATGGACACTTTCTTTCCAGGCAATGAGAATATCCCATCATCCCTGCTGATGTGGATTAAGTGTGACGTGGAGGGATGGCCTTCCAAGTAAAACAGGAGATTTGGTTGGTGTGATGTGTTGATGGTTTTCTTATTCCTTCTAATGGGTGGAAGTACGGTATTCTTTTCTTTGTGAGTTTAGTTGGTTCATTTGGATGAATGATGATGCCACACATTTAATTGCTTGAGGTAATTGTTTTAATGGCTCTATCCTAGTAGGGAGCGACTTCGTTCACCCTTTTTGTTGCCAAAGCATCCAATCTTTCCTCTAAATCTTTAAATAGTTGGCTCTTTGTTTGTTGATTTCCTCCATTATGATGATGTCTTTTCAATCACCTCTTACTTGGTGCTTATCTCCTCAAAGGATGATGCATTTATTATCAGTGAAGTGGGTTTAGTTGATCTAGGCACCACTTTGGCCACATCTACTCTCAATGGCTTTTCACTGATTAATGCGCAACATGTATGAATCTTAAAATATCTCTGTTGGTCATTTTAAGGGAGTAAAGGAAAGTGTGCACATTTCCTTGCCATAAGTTATTATTGGCATATCTTTCTCCTGATTGGGCTCCTCACTTGCCCTCAGACTTCTTTAAAAACCTAGAGGATGAGGAGGAGTTGATGGATGAGGATGGCATTGACATCAAGCCGCTGGTGGAGGTGGTGCTTCTAGGTGCAGCTAATTTGGCACCAAATCCAGGTGATGCTCCTTAATGGGCCAGGTTCTATTGTTCTATGTTTTTTGTTGGCTCTCATTTCTGGTTTTGATAGCAGCTTTCATGGGTTATTTGGCCATCTTTAGGGCTATGTTATTTGTTGGCTCTCATTTCTAGTTATGTTATGAGCCCTCATGGATTATTTGTCCGTCTAAGGGCTATGTTTTTTGTTGGCTCTCATTGTGGTTTTTTATGAGCCTTCATGGATTATCTAGCTGTTTTAGGGCCTTTCGATTGTGTTTTTTGGATGTTTTACTCCTCTGTAAAATCTCTTGTATTTTTTTCAATACTATGGTATAGGTGGCTTGCCACCTTTTTCTTAAAAAAAAAAATTCAATGCTTTACACACAAGAAATATAAGAGGAGAAATGGAATGTGTGAAGGTAAAAAAATGCCTCATTGGAATTAATATGACAAATTTTAATGCATGTTTAAAACAAGAAATTAAAGAAAAGGAAAATGAAATGCCTAAGGGTGGGAGACACCTTTTCAAAGGCTATTATAATTTTTTTTAAACAGAAAATTCAAAAAGGGGATGGAGTGCCCAGCATAGGGATAATGTTGCAAGTTGGAAGGGGGAGAAAAAGAAGAAAAGAGTGCAGAAATGGAGGATTGAACAGCAGCATGAGATGCCTCTTATATGGAGGTATTTAGAGGCTAGAAAAATTAAGGAAGATCAGTTAGAAGTATAGAGAAACTAGAAGGAAAATGAGACCAGATGAGAGTGAAAGAGTTGACAGAGGTGCTGGTGTAGCTATGAATTGTTGTGTTGCCAATTTTTTTTGTATGTAATCTTAATGAGATGAATACAATTTGATTTCATGTGTTCTTATTTGTAATTTGTGTGAGTGGTATGCATTTTATATTGTCTTGTGAGTTGCTTGAGAGCAGAGAGTCTCTGCACTTAGTGAGTTGAGTAATTTGTGTGAAATGTGGGTATTGTATGTGAGTGGTCTTGTATTGCATCAATTGAGGAGAGAAAAAGTGTTTCATATGTACATGTTTGTTGAATATTAATACATTCTTTATGCTCTCTTTGATGGTGGAGTTTTTCTTAAATGTATTTCTCCACATAAATCTAGTGTTATGTGTTTTATTATGGTTTATTAATTTTATTCATATTGCTAATTTATGCTTCCACATTTAGTTTATAATGGGTAATCCACTATTAATAGATTAATTTCCTATTTGTATCACTTTGTAAAAGTTTTCATTACAAGCTTTCTTCACCTTTTTTATAACATTGGGTATCAGAGCTTGATTCTGTACAGAGGGGGATTCCTTTAAATATAAGTGTTGAAGATTTTTTTTATAGTGGGAGCTTTTTTTTTAAGTGGGTTTTTTTATATTTATGAAGGATTGGAAACCATGGTCTCTACCTCTTGTTCAGAGATTGAGAAATTTAATGGCGTTGGATACAAGTTGTAAAAGTTGAAGATGGAAAATCTCCTAAAAGAAAGAGATAAGTGGAAAGCTATTGAGAAAAATACAAAGCCATATGGAATGTCTAATGAAGATTGGTTAAAGTTGGACAAGAAGGCATGAGGAACCATTCTATTGTGTCTTCTAAATTATATCTTCTTAAATGTCTCTAAGGAGACCACTACATGCAAGCTATGGAATAATATTTCTTCTATAGTATTTATTCTACAAAGAGGATTGCTTAAAAAAGTAGAAGCCAAAATATAGAGGCACAATATGCGACCAATACTTCATGTGCATTAATTATTCACAAAGGAATAATCCAAATATATACATATGCATTTGTCAAAAACAAACAAAGAAAAAAAGGAAATAAAGCAAATAAAGTAATCTTATCTTATGTGATAAGGTTGAAAACTAATAAAGGGAAATGATTTCCTAATTAACTCCCTAATTAACTTATGCTAATGTGTAAATATTAATTTACACCAACACCCCCATAAGTGCAACTTAGGGAGATTACACACAAGCTAAAAGGAAAGAAAGATAGGTCCTGACAACAAAGGCTTGATCAAGTACCCATTTACAAACAAAGATCTCTCATAAAGTGGAGGAAAGGAGAAAAACCCAGTGGGAGAAAACTTCTCTCTAATAGAGAGAAAAACAAGCATGTACAAGAACATGTGATGGAAGAAGGACTAACAATAAGACCTCCCAAGAATTGAATCCATCACAAAAATACAATCATGAGTGCCTCCCATAAGAGAGAGTGGAAGAAAGATATTTTAAATCCCCTCCAAGAAGTATCTCCAATACCAATGATGAATGCCTGAATATAGAAACCAATCCATTGCCTACAAACAACATTTCTCCCTTTCAAAAGAAATAGATCCACTGGTGAATGTAGAAGCCATCCCCACATCCTCGATGAAAAGAGAATCCATATTGAAAAGTGTGCCTCAAAATGCAACTCAAGTAACCACCTGCTAAGAAAAGAAATCTCCTCTAAAATAGAAATTGTCTGTATCTATCAGAGAAGAACTAAAAGATGATATGATATGAACTACATCTAGAAACATAGAAGATGGTGGTGATGCAAATCCACCTGATATGGCATCAAATAAGAGAGATAAACCCTCAAGTGTGTCCTCCAAATCAGCAATGTGAGACTCCAAAAACAAGAATGATATGTCTGAAAGATAAGAGTCCCAATGTGGTGGATCTAAAAGATTGGTATTGACCTACTGCAAAGAATAATTGGAATCCATGAATGTAACAACACTAGACTTAGATGTAGTAATAGGAGATGAAGAAGATGTGATCTCAACAGAAGGAGAAGAGGAAGCAAGAGAAGTCTTTGAGTCATTTGAACAATCAAGATTTGCAATATACTCAAGCTCCTCTAAAGTATCATCATCATAGGGTATGAAATATGCATCATCAAGTGGAATGAGACAATCTATAGCAGGATCATCTAGAAATGGTGAGACATGAGGGTCTCCATACAAATCCCAAATTGAAGTCCAAAGTGTACATGGGTACTCAAGGTCTGAAATAGCACACAAAGTGTCATAATCAACACTAGAATAAATTAATCCTACAATATGATCAACATTGTTACCCCAAACAAATTTCTTCTGAGGTGTATTTGGTTCAGGTATGAGCCCATAAATATAAGGAAAAATATTGAGCCACCTGAGATGTGTCAGGTTGCCTTGTTGCCAAGACTCATAATTATCCTTTGTCAAATTGACCACAAAACCTAATGAGTAGAAAAACCCATGTCACCTCCTTAAATGATAGAGATCAAAAACATCAAAATAAATTTATGTTGATAAATGAAGCCCATAGAAGCAAACAAAAATTCTCTTGGAGCCAAAACATCTAGGATATCAGACAAAATGTATGAAATTGACAAACTGAATAAAAGATACCTAGGGATGAATCTAGAAAAAATACATTGGATAGTTGTGTAGAGCTCGCTGATACCCTTCCAAAACCTATTCATTTGCCAAATTTTGACTCTATATTACTAAATTATGGCCTATAGAAAAATTTCCCTATTAGGGCTTGCATGTTAACGTGGCAAGGAAATCGAGGCAACACATAAATTGAGGCGACATGAAAATCAAGGCAAACTCAAAAAATTTTGGCACATAAATTGAGGCGACTCAAACATCAAGATTAGATAAAAAACATTGGCACAAAAATTGAGGCGACTATACGGCCATATGGATTCATACGATCATATGGATTTTTGACTTCACAAAAATTCAAACCTCCAAAAAATACCCAATTTTTGTGTGTTTGATTTTAGTGTTTGGACAAGTGATTTTAAGGTCTTAACACCTTTTGAGTGCAACTGTGAGATTTGTTTCAAACCAAGAAGTATTGATTATGAATTCATGACTAAAACCCTCTCAAATTCAGGGAGAAGCTAACAAATCTGGAGCTTTGATCCCATGTTAGATTCCCAAATCATCTATAGTATATCTTCTACAAAAAGGATTGCTTAAAAAGTAGAAGTCAAAATATAGAGGCACAATATGCAACTAGTACTTCATGTGCATTAATTATTCACAAAGGAATAATACAAATTATATATACATATGCATTCGTCAAAAATAGAAAAAGCAAAAAATAAAATAAAGCAAATAAAGCAATCTTATATTATGTGATAATATTGACAACTAATAAAGGAAAATACTTTCCTAATTAACTTATGCTAATGTGTAAATATAAATTTACACCAATAGAGGATAGGTGATATTTATCAAACAAAAAGTCTACCTAATAAATTACATCTCAAAAAATATTTGTATTATTTAAAAATGAAAAATGATGATTAAGTTGCAAATCATTTGAATTTGCTTTATTTTGATTATGAGTCAGCTAATTTCATTAGAAGTTAAAATGGAAGAAGAAGATAACTATATCTTGTTACTTTTCTCTTTGCCCAATTCTTGGAAAACTAATTGTTACCATTGGTGGTGGTGGTGTAGAGCTAAAGATGGACAATCTTATTTCTACCTTGCTTTTAGAGGAGATGAGAAGAAAATCCATGTATGATGTCTCAAAGGATGCCTTATATGTTCAGGGAAGGCCTAAGGATAAAGGTGGGTCTAATGGGGATATGAAGAAATCAAAAGATAGATCCAAATTAAGAGGTCAATCTAAAATCCTAAGGAAGAAAAGTGACGTGTTGGAATGATGGGAAGAGAGGACATGTGAAGAAGGAATGCAGAAACAAAAGGAAATCCTCCAATTCCTTCATAGAGAAATATTCTAACATGATACTGATAGTGATGCATTGTTTATTTCTACTAACACTATTAGTAATGATGGTTGGCTCATGGATTCAAGTTGCTCCTACCATACGAATTCTCACAAGGAGTGGTTTTCATCTTATAAGGATTATGATGGAGGATAGGTTGTCCTTGGCGACAACAATATGTATCGCATTATTGGTAAAGGAAAGGTACATTTTTATTTCACTAATGGGAGGATTAAATCCCTTGATAATGTTTTGCACATTATAGGACTTACAAGAAAGGACTTGCTAGAAACTTACTTTTGTATCCAAGTTAAATGATTCTTTAATGCATGTGACATTTGACAAGTCTATTTGCAAGTTGATGAGAGGGAGTTTGGTGGTAGATAAAGGATCTCGTGTTGGTACTTTGTTTCGGTTGAATGGCTCCACATTTTATAAAACTACCAATGTAACTAGAAAATATAAAAAAATATGTATGTTGTCACAACAATGTTTGGGTTGTATTAGTAAAAAAGTCATAAGACCTGTGTATGATAAACTATCGAATAAATAGTAATAGATAAATGAATAAACACCTATCCTATTCTACGGTAATCAACACCTCTGATTGAGCTAAGATTGCATAAAAAAGAGGGAAACCAAACAAGATATCTCACAATGAAAGCCTTTTTATCAAGAAGGGATATGTTCAAGATGAATGTTGTTATTGTGTTGAGATGTGGTTTCTCATTCTAGCAGCATGCACTTACTTTGCATCCAATGTTTCCTTGGAAATGGCTTGTGAAATGGCTGATTTATAGTTTTCAATTGAGGAGGATGGATGGATGAGATTATATCTTGTGTGATGGAGGGATAGTGTTGATCCATGCCCATAAGAGAATGAGAGGCCACCAAGTGGCACTTTGTGATTGGTGCACATGATTAGGGAAAATATTGAGAAGATATAGAAGGTGAGGATTTTCTTAATTTTGATGAATGGTCACAATCAAAAAGGCCATATTTGGAGGCATGTGCAAGTGGGGATACTTGTGCAAGTCTTGAGCCTTGTGCAAAGTTGGCATTGTTGATTTAGTGGAGGAATGTGCAAATGATTAGTTAGTTGATTAAATTGGGTTATTTAATCAACTAATGATTGAGTGAGATTTTAGAATAAATTAAATAAATACTATACATATTTATTTAATTTATTGGGGGAACGATGTAGGAATGATTAAGACTTAATTAAATAATGTTGATTTATTCAATTAAGGTTGGACATTAGAAGAAGGGTTGAATTGGTTAATTAAATAAATAAATAGTTGTAATTATTTAATAAATATCAAGGGAAAAAGTTAGATTTAGGTGTCTACATTTTGACTCTCCTTGAGACAACATTTATATAATATCATTTCAAAGAAGAATAAAATATAACAATTTTTTGGAGTGAAGAGGGTGACAAGATGTCCCAATTGGTTTATGAAAAAAGGATCTAGTAGGTGGATAGATGATGCCCCTCTTGAGAGAGTAGGTAGGAAAAAATAGTGTAGGTGGTCTCTCAAAAAGAGAAACAAAAGAAACTATGAATAGGGGCCTAAAAATGATGAGTAGAGGTGAAAACATAGGAAAAAATGATGAAAAATAGAAGAAAGTGGTGAAAAAAGATGAAAAGATGAGAAGGGGTGAAAAATTATGAAAAAAAAATGGAGTAGGGTAGGGGGTGGGGTGAATAAATAGGGGTAGTAGGGTGAAAATATATCATTTTCACCATTGCTTATAACAAACCAGAGTGAAGGAAGGGCAACTTGGGGAGAAAATAAGGAGCAAACACCAATCCAGGAGCATCATCGCAAGTGAATGTAGGCCTATAGGTGACCACTAGGGACTAGCATTGGGTATGCATGCTTATTTATTTCTTTAGTGTGTAATAAATGTGTGGTTTTGTGAAAAGAAAAAACCAACATGCACACCTGCAATAGTGAAAACCATCCTAGAATGCATGCATGACATGGTGCAGGCATGGGTTATCAAGGCATGTGTGTAGTGAATCTCATTTATGCATTTATGTAGTGCATGCATTAGGCATGAAACAACTGTGTTAATCCTACTGCATATATGTAGAAGATCATGTGTGTGTAGGGAGGTACACGTTAGTTTTAGTGTGAAGCTTATATATTTCACCCTAGCATGCATGCATAGAAGATTGCATGCATCCACAAAGAAGCATGCACATTTTGTTTTCATGTGTATGCATTTCAAAGTGAAGCATATGTGTTGGTTAGGTATTAGATTTAAGAATCAACATGATTGTGGGATGGATACAGACATGCTTGCTGACATTGATGACTTTGAAGTAGTTATCTATAGTACTAGATCTAATGGAGTATTTTGAGAAGCATGATAGTTTAGAGTCAATGGGCCTATGGCATATAGTCACAATTCTAGTGATTAGGGCTCACCATGAACTACTAATAGCCTTAGTAGAGCAGTGGATGTCAGAGACACACATATTTCACTTATTGACTATGAGATGACCATCACACTAGAGGATGTATGGAGGATCTTGAGGATCTTGATCTATGGTAGGACTATATACTTCAGAGATAGGGATCTGTAGGGATCTTTTTAGAGCTTGGTGGGTAGGTTAGAATTTCCATTACATGGGATTTCTTTATACTTGATGGCTATTAGGGGATAGTAGAGGAACTTACCCTCATTGTGATTGCACTTGTTAGTGGCATCCTGCTTCTTGACAAGACGAGGTGATACTTTTTGGTGGGAATAGTTGACTATGTGGCATACATGATTGATTTGAAGAGGATATTTGCCTAGGGACCTTGTGTGCTTGCACAACTATATCAAGATTTACACTTGGTCACATACAGAGGGGGCTAGAGCATATATTTAGTGATGTTTTATATTTGGCCATGAGAGCACATCGCAGTGCTATGGCTAGTGGGGGAGAGTGTACATAGGGAGATCAAGGAGCATTATGTGTTTGCATGGGCTGCTAAGGGATTGAGGTACCAACACCTAGAGGGTATGCCCTTATATCATTGAGAATTGGATGAGTTGAAAGCAAAAATATTGTGTGGAAACCATGGATAGATTGTGAGGGTTGGGCAAAGGATGACATGTGGCTTAGCTTTGTTTAGAATCCTTGCTACATCATTGGGAGGAAGAGCTACATTATTAAGTGATAAAATAGATCAAGTATTGAGATAATTTGGTATTTAGTAAGGGGTTCCGTGGGTACCTCATGTTTTTCCATAGTTAGAATAGGAGATAGGTTTGTGGGGAGCACAAGTGTATTCATGAGTGGAACTTAATAGTTGGATATTGGTGGCTTAGGTGGATTGGGACTATTATGATGGGATAGTCAATGCTAGGGTCACATATGAGTATGAAACATGCTAGGATTAGTAGAGGCCAGTTCACTTAATAGTGCTATCATGATCTAATATATGAGATAGAGAGTGGGCTATGGTGATAGTAGCATGGAGGTGGAGAGTGGGGAGGGAGACGGTACATGGAATACCTAGGGTATTAGTGGCTGGATGCAGGGGGCTATAGAGATGATGGAGATGGGAGGAGGGGAGGTAGAGAGGAGGTTTAATAGAGAGATGGAGAGGAGGAGAAAAGGAGAGGTGAAGAAGAGCAATGAAGAGGTGGAGAGAAGGTCATGGAGGAGGATGAGGAGGATATAGGTGTATAGGTAAATCCAACACAAATAAATATAGAGGATATTTGAGAGTGTGACTCACTACAACCTTGAGAGCATGATAGTTTCTAGAGATAATTAGATGCAACACAATCATAGATGGATACATTGCAAGCAAAGTGATATAATGCCCAAGGGGGATATAAGGTGAATAGGATGTAGAGGGGATGGAGGAGCTATGGGTAGAGAGAGAGAAACTATAGGCCTAGTTGGATAGGAGAGAGACAACTTTTAGATGCCGAGGGATTTGTCTTATAGGTGTCATTAGATAGGGCCTAGGTAGAGATCCAAATATTATGCTAAGAGTGAGATTAGGCCAAGGGTCTATTGGGATAGTAAGGCTTGTCACATGTGCTAGCAAAGATGGGCAAGCATCTAGGAGCACAAAGAACACTATAGATCAATGTATGAGTGCACAACTTGCTTACTGAGTAGAGAGAGCCATCCTGTACTAAGAAGATTGGATATTTGGTCAATGGGTCAGAAGCATGATTTGGATCAGTAGCTATGGGTTCACCTAGGAGGCCACCCTCACTACTACAAGGGTCAGTAGGGAACATCACTAGCCATAACTAGCTAGATTAGACATGCTCCATGGACTTGTATTATATATTTTGATATGTGTATATGATGGCTCATATATACAAATTTTTTGGACACATTTATATGATGATTCTCTATGAAGCTAGTTTAGGATTATGGGCATTTTGTTGATGACATGGATGATTTTATTTATGATGCTATAAGATTTTATGAGATGTATATGTGGATTAACTATGATGTATGGATGAAATGATTTATGATGCAATGCATTTGATATGAATATGGAAATGTGATGCTTATGATTTATATATGATTAAATGGATTATGCATGGTTTTATGATTATGAATATGATTATGGATGATGCAATACTTTATAGTTATGGATGTGCATGTGTTAAATGCATATGAATTGGATCAAGGCATATAATAGAAATGAATGAGAGAAATGTTAGTTAGAAAATGATGTTATCCAATGAGGAAAATGATAAAATGATGATAAGAAACATGATAGATATGATGGATTTTATGATGAGTGTTGTGAAATTGGATGCAGGTACATGCTAAAATGTGGTGAGCAACCTATATTTTTATAGCACTTGACATAATATGCACCAGTGTATAATGACCATGGTGATGATGTGTCCCATGTATAAAGGATTGATTTATAAACATGTTGCAAACAATAGGATGCCCTAGTATATTTTCAAGCCATGTAATGAAACTGGGGGATATGTGATGGGACAACCACTAAACACAACACTCAAATAAAACAAAAGAAATTCCCGATATACTAGTCAAAATGTGTCATGATATAAGGACATGATGACCTTAAGGAGGTATGTTGAGGGTCATGAGATAATAAAAGAATTAAATTTAATAGAAAAATGACATGTGGGTGTGCTACCTCTTCCTAATGTGTTGAAAAGGGGTTATGTTGATGATGATGATTGATGTGGGGAATGATATATTCCTTGAAATAAAATAATAAGGTGACAGAATATGGTAAAAGCATAGAATTATGTCACACTTTTATAAAGGAAATGACCAACACAAATATAAGTTTTCAACTTGGACTACGTAAAAGTGACATTTATGTTTTCAATTTTAAAATGATGTAAACTAATGAAATGTAGAATTCTTAATGTAGTTTATGATTATATTTTTTTAAAAAATTAGTTGGATATTTTTTTTTTATAAATTTAAGACAAATTTTAATTGCTGCTTTTTAAAAAAAAATGAGCTCGATGGGGCGTCACCAAAAAAGAGTAATTTTTTTCTTTCTCTAATTTCTTTTTCTCACATAGATGACTTGAAAATCTAGTGCATGGAAAAAAACTAATTTTCAATGAATATTGTTTATAATAATTTTTTAAAGTTGAACTTAATCAAAATGTCATAGTTTTCATGGGATGCCAGCTTTTCTCTATATTTTTTTATCATTTAAAAAAAATTATACCCTCTTTTAGAGAATTCTCTCCTATAGTGCTTAAATATGTTTTAATATATATTTTTTAATTTTTAATCAGACTCATGTTTGATTATAAAAACCTACTTGCAATAAATTTAAAAGAAAATCATAATAAAACTAATCAAAATGTCAAATTTTTTTTTTGGATTCTAGGCTCTGACCTCTACAATGGGTATTTTTGGATTTTGAGAAAAATAAAGTCTAACTAAAAAAATATTTAGGTGAAGTTGAAGTTTTCTTAGAAATTGTTGAAATGGGGCAGGTTGGCTACCACATAGGATGCAACATAGATAGTTTTAGGCAAAACAATTTCGCTTGGAAATGTTTCAGGTGAAACTCATACCTAAAATTTTCTATGCAAATAAACACCCTTTTCAAATTTGAAATCAGATTTTGCAAATTTAAAGGTGCCACGTGGTTTCTATAGAAATAGTTTCACCCGAAACTATTTCTATAGAAACTATTTAGTTGGATGAAAGTGTGACATAAGGTCTATGCTTTTACCCTTTAGCCTAGTTTTTCTCTTAATGGTGAGATACCTCATAAAAAACTATCCACCCCCCTAATTATTTCTAGGCTCTTAATTAGTCTATTCTTGACTTCCAATCAATCTATTATTATCTCTGAATCAACCATGTGTTATCTCCATTTCTTCTTTTGTGATATACTCTCCAACCATTGTTCACTCCAAATCAAAGCCAAATCACTCACCAATCAATTTTGTTAACTCCCCAATCATCACCACCTTTGGTGTGGATTTCAAGCCTATAAATACCTCCCTCATTTATGCATTTGGGGAGGCAAATTCATCATTGCATCTTTCTTTCTTTTCTTTGCATTTAGTTGTCTCCATAGTATTTTTATGCTCACTATAGAACTTTGCATGCCTTTTTCATTCATATCTTCATAACTCAAGCCATTTCTGCTTCATAGCATCCATATACTCAAATCCATTTCCTTTGTCCAATTTTTATACCTTTTAAGCTCTTTGCCACTTGCTTTTATCATCATTTTGTCGCTATTGCCAAGAGGAATACCCTGCTATTGTTGAGGAAGGAACGGTTGCCCAAGGAACGTATGAGGACTCATGCCAAGCACTACCACCTAATTCATATAGATTACTTTATGCTTTCAAGTAGTAATTAGATCAGAATTTTCTCTTGGCAAAGTAACTCATTACTTTCTTTCTCTTGATAGGTAAATTTAATTCTTTTCTTTCTTAGAGTAATTTTTGTATTTCAATTACTTAGTTTAGTTTCAATTTCTTTAGATTAATTTCCTTTCATTGTTGTTATATTAGTTGTTATTTTCAATTCTATTAGATTACAAAAAAAAAAATCATTCCACAAAAACATAGTTTAGTTTGCATTTCAAAATTCAAATAGTCTTGCATTCATTTTCAATTTCTTAGATAATTAGATCACATTGAAGTTCAGAGAGAAAGAACCAAAATTGTATTACATTCATTTAGATTTGTATTCATAAAAAAACAAAAAACATTAGAAAAATCTAAAAAAGAAAAATAATAGGTCAAGTCAAAACCCTTGATTCTATCACAAGGACAACATAGTCAACACTTTAAAAAAAAGTCAACACAAACATTTCCCCCTCTTGTCTAGCATTCAATGTACCCAAGCATTAGGGAAGATTGGATAAAATTCATCCTAGACAAGTTTAGACAGAACTTCCCTCATCTAATTCACAGATAAGAAGACATAGAACAGATAAGAGAAGCATAAGAACATTTCCAATGAATCATCGACCAACAAGAAATGATACATGAAATTCAAAACAAATAAAGGAGGCTAGAATGCCTCTGCATCTTGAATGAATAGAATAGTCTTCATGCTAAACTTAGGACAAGTGACCCTTCGGTTATATCATTATCACAACAACAAAAATTGAATGCTTCCATTGAAACAATCATCAATTATACACATGCACACATCAAATGAACAACTCAATTGCCATCTGTGACATTCTAATCCCTTGCGAATAAAACAACCCCCCATTTCTACCTCCACTTGACTAGATCTTGCCACAAGAGTGAGAGTGACTAGGAGGTCACCCATAGAAATGATAGGGTTCATGTGTTGTGTTGGAGTCTAATTCACTCACAAATTGTCTATCATATTCTAAACAAGACATATTTTGGTGAACTTGATGCGAAGAACAAATCCTTTTAGGGTGAGTTTTTTGCATCTCCATGTTTCCATCATCATTTTAACTTCTATTCTCCATTCTCATTTTTATTCCACTTTTCATCATCGTCTTTGTCTCTCTCTCTATCTCTCTCTCTCTATTCCATTTATTCAGTGATGTTTATGACACCCATGAATATGTTAGAATTAGATGAAAACCTAGGGAATATTCCCTAAGAGAACTAGAAATGCCTTCATTTGATAGGTATGTTCCAGTTCATCCTTTGGCACCCATCACAAACTGCTTTGATTACAAAGATTCAAACTATGAGAGTAATAAACGAGAAACTCATCATTCTCTCACATTTGAAAATCCCACATGGGAATCATGTACAATGATACAATTGTCATTCTATCCAAGGCAGAGCACATCAAGTGCTCATTTAATCATAAATCCACCAAGTGGATCAACCTTCAACAAGCTAATCAAGAATAGCCCCTCAATTAGACAACAAAGTGAAACATTTAGAAAGGCACCTAAAGGAATCTAGAGAGGCTTGAGAGGATTTACATGTCATGTATCAAGCTGAGCAACTAGAAAAAGCCTCAAGAGAGCAAATAAGTGGAGGAAATTGTGAAGTCTCACAACAAGCTAGAGAAGCTCATCGAATAGGAGCTACAACCCCTTCAAACCTCACAAATAGTCTGGTCCAATGGATTAGGACATTAGAAGCCACATGAGAAGAACAACCTTCTTAATAGAAAAATGAGCAAGGAATTAGAACATAAGTGAACTCACATAATACTAGGGTACATCTTAAAACCCCCCTACTTGAGTTTGTACTCACGCAATGACGATAGTGACACCTTACAATGATTTCCACAACTAAGTGGAGCCTATCAAACATATACTATCAGGCTCCCCAAAGTTAGCAACAAGTCCAACCAACATATTCATACATGCTTGGATATCAAGTGCCAAATCAACAAGTCCCATCTATAAGATTCATGCTCTAAACATCGGTGTCTCAAAGTACATTTTTAGAGACTTTTCTTGAATACCTAAAAGAGCCACTTGATAATAAAATACACAATGTGTTACAACTGTGTCCTCTCTATGATCTTCCAAAATTCAAAGGGGAGGGTGACCTAAATTCACACATCAAAGCTTACACCACAACCATAAGAGAACTCCTTCCTTGGGATGGAGTTGTAACAAGTATTTTCCCTAAAATTCTTGAAGGGGTTACCTTGGATTAGTATTATCATCTGCCTAAGGCTTCAATCTATTCCTTTCATCAACTCATTGGTGAGTTCATAATAACATTTGACATGAACAAGTTAATTAGAACAGGAATAAGTGAATTCTAGACTGTGAAATAAGACAAAAATGAACCAGTGGAATATTTTTTCACACAATGGAGACAAGTACTTTATTCATCAATAAGCACCCCAAACACATGAATCATAGAGAGTTTTGTGACCTCTTCTTGCATTCCCTTAATAGGGATACTATAGAGGAAGTACAAAAACTACTATATCGATCCTATGAAAAAGCATTAGAAAGTGCATTAAGAATTGATCAAGCCACAATTGATAGTGAGTGAAGGATGTATTGATCAAATGGTAGATTAATAACTTAGGTAACAACAATAGTAGAGATAACCCTTCCATGGTTAAAATTGTAAAAATAATTGAAATGCAACTACAAATGGGGTAATAGATCAACCCTCAGTGAGGAATAAGGTAAGGGATGATTACAAAGAGAGGGAATATCTCCTTTAAAATGTTAACACCATGGATACCCCAAAATAATAATTATTGCTAGAGGGACAATCAAAAATCAAGGAATCAAAATTGGAAAAAAGATAATGTGAGCCATATTTTCCACCCTTTGAGTATAAGCAATTATATTCCTTCCATAAAACAAGGGGACATAGCACTGAGTCATGTTGCAAATGCAAGAGGTTCATTGCAAGACTGCTAGAAGACCAACAACACTTATTTATCAAAATGTTTCTCACTCCACAAGAAGCAATGACAAACAATAACAATAACTCTAAGAAAGCAATAGTTGCACCACAAAATGTGGACATGAAAATATTTTAGGACCCCTTCCCTGCCCATCATAGTGGTGAAATGAATAATCAAAGTGTGTCAATTTTAGGATCAACCAATGCACCAAAAACTTCTGAGACAAACACCCTTGTCCAATTAGGACCAAAATGATAAATGAGAATGTTGGTACTAGTAAAGATAGTGCATGAAAAAGAAAGCATAGAACCAAACATAGAACATGAAATTGAGTCTCATGGAAAAGCAATCTTAGTGGTAAACTAACTCCATCCCCAATTGGACCTTATGACTTGATAGAAGATCTCAAGAAGACCTATGCAAAAATTTATTTCATAGATCTTCTTAGAAAATTTCCATCACATTGTTCTTCTCTCTTACAAGCGATAGGGTTAAGATACCTGGATTGAAGCACTCATCCTGATGAACAAATCAGTCAAGTAAATCTTCACATAAACTTGTCAAATGTAGATCTTCAAGACCCTGGTTTCATTTTTCATTTAAAGCATATGCCTTTAGAGGTTGAATTAACTAAAAGAGGGGATTCAACCCTATATTTACAAGTGTGGATCTATGATACTTGTATCAAAAGGATGTTAATCGATGATGGAGTAGCAATGAACATAGTCCCATTTTCCGTACTTGAAAGGATGGGATATGTGCACACTAACATAATGCCATGTTAAGATACACTAAGTGATTATGACAATTTGAAAGAAACAACAATAAAAAAAAATTACACTCCTAGTCTCCTTGGGATCTAAGACAATCCCCACAATATTCTATGTCATCGATAAGGATACTAGATAAAAACTATTATTAAGGAGGCCATGGATTCAAAGGATGAAGATAGTCCCTTCAAACTTATTTCAAGAAGTTTGATTCTTACAATTGGGAAAAAATTACATTGCAAAAGGTAATCTTGAACCATTTAGCATGGCCAAAGTTGATGCCACCAAAAAGAAGATAGGAATCCCCATTGATAATGAGTTTTCTACAAACAAAATCACCATACCCTATCCAACCCCTCAGTCTTTACACTTGAAAAAGAAAGAGCAATGTATTGAAATAGTGACCAAGAATGTAGAAATATGAATGTTTGAGAAGGGAGAATCATTGAAATAAAGAAAAGTGGTTCCAAAAGAAACTACAACTAAGATTAGGGAGTTACTAGAAAGAGATGGTCCCATACAGTTTCCCCTAGATGTTTGCACCATAGATATGTTTTTTGACACAAAGGAAGAAAAAAATAGTCAACCCACCACAATAAAATGAAGTATAGATGAAATGTTGCCAATAACAAAATGGCCTACTAGGCCTAAATAATAGTTTCAAACTACAATGATAGATCTAAAAGAGATATATCTAAATGCTTTTTCAATGCTGAAGAAGAGTCATCAGAGAGTTATTCTCCTCTAAATCCACTAAGGCAATCTCTTCAAGTGAATCATACATAGCTCTAACCTAGATAGCAAGTGATTTTTATATACTATTGTCACCTTTGAAAGAAACTTATATACCTTGGAGATCCCCAGACTCTGCAAATCAAGGGATTACTTGTTTAATTGACAATGAGTCTACAAATGCTCTTGAAGCCTCATTTAGAGCTTTCATAGCTCCTAGTTCTCATGAACCGCATTTTGCTTCTACTTCAATATAATCAAATGACACATGGGAAGCCTTGTAGGTCCAAATTAAGATAATTGAAAGGTTTCTTGAAAATAACAAATGTTACAAATAACCAGTGTGATAGAAGTTCCTACTATTCTTGATTTACTAGAAAAGTACATATGGTACTCCATGGACGTAAGACCAGGACCAAATGGAAAGACACATATAAGTTCTATTCCAGATCAGCACCAGGGAGGCTCCATTTACTAAGAGGTCAACATAAGATTAAGATTCAAGAGAAGTTGTTGATTTCATGATACAAACATTATAAGTGGCTTCACCGTGCAAGTTTAAACATTATCAGTCTAACAACTTTATAACATTGCACCATTCAAGCTAGAGCATATGAATCAACAAGCAACCAACCCCATTTTTTAGTTAATGAGTGACGAATATGGTGGGTCCGAATGTCAATGTGAATGCCATTTGGTAGCATTACACAATGTTTGAAGCTAACAAAACTAACAACTCAAAACCGTTGCACCATTGGTTGGAGTCATATGAATCAATGGACCTTGTGGGCCCAAGTTTTTATCTGAAGAATAAAGAAAATGAAGGAATATTATGGAAGACACATGGCAACACCATGCAATATTTGGAAATGGTAGGCTTGACACATCTTTCCATTACACCATTGGTTAGAAGTAAAGTAACTGTAGCTCACTTGGCATTCTTCGAAACTGATAGAGTTTGGAGCAATCTTCTCCATCCATTTATGGAATGTCTCAGTTTACTATTTCTTTTGTAGCAATCATCAAAAATAGTTGAATGCTCAACAACCCTAGATTAATGCATTGATTTCTATTAGCATTTTGCGAGTTTTCTGTTAGAAATGAAGGTGCAAACCACACAACAGAAATATGATTCAAACCTTATTGTCCTCTAAACAATGTAGAATCAATGGAGATTGCAACAAAAATAAAACCCACTACACAAAAATAACATGCATTAAGAACTGAACACATAACACAATATGCAATGTGGAGAAAACCCTTTCAAGTAAAAAACTCCACCAAGAAAAGAGGCTCCAAGTTGTATAATCTTCAAATATGAGATTACAATACATGCACTTCTTGTCCTTGTCCAATGTTCAATCCAGTGATACCTATTACTCTCAACTCTGCTAAAAATGTAGTACACATATTCTTATAAAAGGGGGTTACCTTCTATGGCAAGGAAACCAACATAATATCACCATTAGATCTATGATCTAATGATGAACGGTCCAAATTTATAATGATAAAATATAAATAAAATGAGGTTTTGGGGGTGTTGCCCCCGAACCCCCCACCAAGGGGATGATCCTCCCGGGTCCCTCGTAAGGGGGAAAGCCCCTGCGACCCCTCATTGTGGATGAATTAGTGTCAGGGACCATATATAAACATGCGATTGAAACAAGATTGCTACTGGTGAAACCTTTCATCCCTTATGGGTGATTTACAAACAATATTAGGAGTAATTAATTACATAGGATTTACAAGGTTGATGACACCTTAATCCTAACATTTTCTATCAGTTATAAAAGGATTCATATCAAAATAAGGAAGGAGAGATTTTTCTATAATAGAGAGGCCTTTGTGGGCATTTCTCAGAATTGAAAGAATGTTGAATAATTTTTTCTCTTAGCCTTTTTGTAATCTATTCTCAGTTTACCAATGAAGAGAAACTGACATTTTGTGTCAAATATTCATCTTTGCAAGATCTTTCTTATAGTTCTTTATTGATACTCTACCTATATTTGCCTGTTTGATGACTAATATTTGTTGTTGGTTTAAAATCATGCATTCGAATGCTCTTTATTATAGTAGTTTATTACATGACTTAAATAGAGGTCAAATATTATGCAAAAATGTAGAATTAGTAGAACATTTCACATCTAGCATATCACCTTAGAATAGATTTATTTCTTAGTTTTCTTCTCTCTTTTCTCTACAGTTTGAAAATAATTCCTTGAAGATTATACAAAGATCCAACTTCTAAAACCCTAGAGGTTATCTTGTAAGCCATGTCCTACATTTGTAAGATTTCTCATGTTGTTGCAGTTCTACATGTGGGTGTAGTATTCATGTGTAGATTCGAACATCAACTATTTTTGGTACACCCAACAAGACCCAAAACTAGATTTGTGGTTTTACAAATTGAAATGATATCTTGAATTTAGGTTGTATGCATGAAAGATAATTACAAGATCATTGTTGACATCTAACCCAAGTTTCTTAGTTTCTCCATTGATAATCACTCACTAAAGGAGGCCAGTACAATCAAATCTTCCAACCCACCTTCTCAAATGGCCATACCTTGAGTTCCCATAAACTTTGTTAACTGGAATAGAGGTAGCCCTTTGATTCCTCTAGTTCCTTTGGCTACATGGGACCCTATTTTGGCTAATGCTCTCAAGTCTCTTCTAAAATATATAGGTGAAGACTTAAAAGTTCTCCCACCAAACATCTTTAGGATGTAGCAAACATGTGTATAGCTCACCATGTTATGAAGCAAGATGTCACCTTAAGATTAATCACAACCTCCTTGAAAGGAAAAACACTTGACTGATATCATTCAATTTCATCCATTTCAATTTCCACATTGGACGAGCTCAGAACTACATGTTTTGAAAGATTCAATAAAAAGGGAGATATATCTTTGTTGTTGTAGCAGTAAATAACAATCAAACAAGCACCATAAGAAGAAGTCAATGATTTCAATACCCAGTTTCACAAGACTTAGCAAAGGATCCCTGCTATGGCATGACCACTAGAGGTTATGGTAATTGTTTTTTTATCTTAAGGCTTTAGTTTAGATATTGCTGTTATGATTTTTTCCTTAGGACGATAAATCCTTCTAGCAGCATATGATTTAGCAGTTAGAGTAGAAAATATCTTCATAGATACAGGAAAACTCCCTCCTAGGTTTCCTATGCTTGTTTTCCTAGAATTATCAATTCCATTGTAAGAAGATTTATCAAAAATTGAGTCTCTCATATCGAATGTGAATCAAGTTTCCCCTTCCATGTATATCTACCCTTCCTCCCAAGTACTAGTAGCTACAACTCCAACTGGGCCCCATATTGCATTAGAGATGGATTATATGAAAAGTATCCTTTAAAGTTTTGGAATGAAATCATTAATCTGAAGAGGCAACAAGATTCATATCCTAGACCCTCTTATAAGAATTTTCACGGGCCAAGGCCTTAGTACCAACCAAATAGATATCAAAACCTACAAGGGGAAGGTTCTTCTCAATAACAAATATCAAACCAAATAGTATCGATACCATATCCACTACAGAACTGATTCTAGGAAAAAATAATATTGTAGATGATTCGAATGCATGGTTTTTCCTTGTACATTTGATGCTCATGTACCCAAAGCTTGCCTAAGGGGAAATTTGCAATAGAGGATAACATAACAAAGATAGTAAGGCATACAAGGAGGGACTCAAGTAGGGAAATCCCCATATCAATCACAAAGAGTACATAATGTTGTACTAGTGGCATAGATGTAAGGGATGTGTAAGTTAACAATTACCAATACAAGAATGCATAGCCAACTATAATTTAGACTATAATGAAATGATTAAATAACATTATTACTTATTCAATTTCTAATAAAATAATCAAATATTAAAATACTGCAAATATATATATATATATCACTTATCTATGAAGCACTGAGATGCTATTATATGACACTTGGGAGGAATAATCATAGGTCCTCGCAAAGAAGCACTCCTGGAGGAACTAGTTCTTACATAGAACCAACTGTGCTTCATAGCACAAACACTAGTAGAAAAATAGAAATAAATGACTAAAAAAATACCAAAAATTGGTCCGACTAAATTTATGACTAAACAAATTTTAGTCAGTAATTTAGTTATTAATTTGGTAGTATATTTAGTCATTAATTTGGTAGTATATTTAGTCATCAATTTGGTAGTATATTTAATCATTAATTTAGTCATTGATTATTGTTAACTAGTCATTTATTTAGTCATTGTAATAATTAATTGCCGTCAATTGGTAGTATATTTAGTCATTTATTTATTTAGTTTATTTATTTATTTAGTCGTTTATTTATTCATGGTAGTCATTGTGACCAAATTTCAATGCACAAACATAGATCGATGTATCTAAGGTATTTTAGTGCCAGGCTGATGATTTAGCAGAAAAATGACTATAATGACCAAAACAAAGGGCCACTCAATTTTCTTAAGAAGATTTGTAATGAAAATCTCTTCAAAGAAATCATCGTATAACAAAAGGGTTCCATGGGACTTAGATCTCTTCAATCTCTATCATTGCAACCCAGTTTTTTTGTATGGCTACCCTCATTATATTCTCTATAAGATCGAACCCTTGTTTTACCTAAAAATTATAAATCGAAAACCACATGATCTTTCTTTGAAAATCCTTTTATCTAAAGAATTAAGGAAATAGTTCTCCCTGTTAAAAATAAATTCAAGGAAAGAGGCAATGTAAATATCTTGCATTGAAATAAATTTTGGCATATTTTTTAAAAAGGTAGCAATGGGGTTTCTATTTTTCTGTGGTTAAGGAAATTGCAGCAAGCAGATTTTTAGTTTTTGTGCTAAAAATAACAAAGAACTGATGCAGATACCTTTTAAAAAAAGATTTTCTCCACTACCTTGGATCGATTCCTTGGAAGACGAATCTTTTGTTTTATGTTCGCACTCCCTTCCAACTCACCTCAAATCTTGCAATTTGATATGCTCACCTAAGTTATTTGCTTTCAACCATTTTCCCTTTCCTTTTCCTTTGAAAAATATAAAATAGAAATCCCAGAGCATCCAACGGGGAACAGTTAAATGACATGAGACTTTTTTTGACACGATTTTTTTCCCAGCATGAGAACAATCGATGAGTTTAGAAAATCTTCGGCCATGGCTGCCACCACAGAAGTCACTATGCGGTGGAGGGGGGACAAAAAAAAAGAAAACAAAACCTTAAAAGCTGAAGCAAAGGGTTTCCAAAATAGATTTATCATATTAAGAAAGATTCTCAAGATTCTTACAATAGTATACCTGCGCAAGAACCTTGAGAAGATACATTTATTTTCTGAATGGCTAATCAACAAATCCATGGAAAAAATATATCCTGTACAAACCACTAAACAAAGTGGCCAAGCTCAACCATCAAACGAAGATGTACAATATCACACGCGTAGACCGAAAATGACAAGCCATAGACAAAAATAGAAATTTGATGAGAAAAAACCCTCAGTGAAAAAAGTAGGTGAAAAATGCCATGAGAGATCCAACAAGAGTAGGTGCTAGACAAGGCACCACCTCCATATAAGCAGCGCCTAAATAACCAGAGATGGACTGGGTGCCTCTGCCTCCTCTGCGCCAGCCTCTCCAGCCTCGATCACAAAAACCTGAAAAACACCACACGGTGAGACATATACACACAACATATACATCCCAGGCACAACATATATACACAGAGTACCCTTTCCCACCCAATTGGGTCGTCAGAGTGCTACAGCTCCCTCCACAACTACACAACCCTAAGGCACTGCAGCTCCTCCAATCATGCAATGTGCCACTTCACCTACCATTCATTCATTCAAAACACCATTCAAAAACCAAAAAAAACATAAGTGCGACGACATCATATCATAAATTGATTGCACCCAACTTACTCAAATCACCCTTGCGACGCATCGTACTTTACCTTACAATCCTGTACAAAACACACAAATAAGTCAGAATACTAACATGCCTCTGCCAATAATTAAGTGAAAAATGTGATGCACCTCTACATAGAAAGCGTATAGAAGCTTGGCTTGAAGTTGTTTGGTAACCAAGTCCCAATTCTGCGTGCCGTATCTCTCCACACCCATCTCCTTAAACGGCACCCTGCGCTCAATAAACTCCTTATTGTTGTGGATGCCACCTGGTTCGGTCGCCGACGACTCTGTTCCGCTGTCTCCATTTCGGCCTGTGGCATCATATATATATATATATACGTCATTGTTTATATTCAAATGCTTTCAAAACAAAAATGCATCTATGTGTTATTTTGGGGTTTCTTTGTAACTTACTATATATATATATGCCGCAGAGAAAAAAAAGAGGGTTAGTTGCCATTAAAAAATGTTTTTGCAGAGGGGGCCTCCATGAGAAAAGCCTGCACAACAAGGAGAAAAATAAAATTTTAGAAAACAACACACAACAATGCTATTAGGGTTTTTGAGAAGAAGAGGGAAATAAGGGAAAAAGAGTTTAGGGTTGTATATGAAAATAGAAACAAATAAAATAAGAAACTAGGGTTGAGGAAATAGTAAATGCATTGTAGAAGACATAGAAGACTAAAAAGATTAATCTAATTTTGATGCACGTGAACTCTCTTTCCATCTCCTTCCCCTTTTGAAATTTGATTTATATTTTTAATCTATTTTTGCATTTTAATTAACTATTAGGGCAAGTGGAGCCCAAGTGGGAAATTGGGAAATTAAATAAATCCCATGTTTATTTTTATTTAGGACTTGGAGTGAAGGTGTTTTGGCTTATTTAACTCTTAATTATTTTAATGATGGGACTTGGTGGGGCATTATTTAATTGTATCATGGGATTATTTTAAATAGGAATTCCCCACCCTTTTTATCAAACATATAAACTTAATGTAGTTTTAATTTATTATTCTATGTTAGTTGATGTATTTATTTAATACTTTGGTTGGTGTTGAAATGTTAGGGTATCATTATTTATTAATGCATTTAATTTTGGCAGGTTAGGATCATGTTTAATTTTCCCCATTAATAATGAGGTGGTGTTTTTCCCTAGATTAGGAAGGGGATAATTAAGTGGTTATTTCATGGGTTTAATTTATCACTTTTATTGTTATTGAGCATTTTGATTATGACTTAGATGAAGTTAATTTATCTCATTTCTATTCTAGTTCTTAGGGTTAGATTTCGACACCATCTCTACAGGAAACCAGGAAAGCATCACACTCTTCAACTCCATAGTGCAAAAGAGCAATCCCTCACTGAAAACCTTGCTTTCCATTGGCAGAGGAAATGCCAAGATGGATGACTTCGCCACAATGGCTACTGATTCTTCACTGCGCAAAAAGTTCATTGACTCAGCCATATCTCTAGCCAGGCAATATTCCTTCGACGGTCTTAATCTCAACTAGGAGTATCCTCAAACCCTGGTGGACTCCTAATCTGATAGTTTAGAAAGTGAATGGAATCAAGTGATGTGAATCCCTATCTCCGGATGAACCAGTGGGAAAGGCTCGGTAAGTGAACTGAGTAAGAAAATAAAAAGGAGAAATAGGTTAGTTTTGTGCCTTTCCGAGTTAGGGTTTACTTTTGGGTTTCAACAAATGGATGCCAAAATGAAATGTAAATTTTGGCGCCCATATGATTAAAATAGGTTTGGCGCCCATATTATAATATATTATAATATTATATTAAATATATTTTAATATTATATTATATTATTAATATTACATTATTGTATTTATATTATAATGTATTTAATATTATAATATAAATATTATAATATAATATTTATATTATAATATTAAATACATTATAATATAAATACAATAATGTAATATTAATAATATAATATTCTATAATATAAATATTATATTATATAATTATATAATATAATAAATGATATTATAATATAATATATTATTAGTATATTATTATATAATATATATAATAATAATATAATTTTTTTTTTTATCTGTAAGTGTTGGAGGTCACAAGGGGGACCTACTCTCCATCAACATATCCACTTAACCAATTTAATCAACTTAGAAGCCACATAGAAACCACATGTTACTTGGGGGATTTGAACTTTGATCTCCATTGTGAGAACCGTATTGTCTTTGCCATTCAAGCACAACCCCATTCATAATAATAATATAATATTATATATATTATATTATATAATATCATATCATATTATAATATATTAAATTATATTGTATTGTAATATAATATATTATTATATTATATTATAATACAACCCTCCCTCAATTCGAAATATTTTTTTTAATTATCCACTTAAATATCATTTTGTCTAATTTTTATTTGTGTGACTAATTATTTAGTTATGTGTTTTACTAGTGATGACCAAAGTAGTCATTTATTTGGTCATTTATTTAATCATTTATTTAGTCATTTATAGTTGTGTTGCAAAAAAATAGTAGAATTTTGGTCACGTGACTAAAAGTTTGTCACCTAGTCATTTATTTGCCATATTTCTACTAGTGAAACAAACACAACCCTGGCCAGGAACTCTTGGGTTTACATTGTACCCTAAGTTGGACACACTCTTTATGCCCCTTCTCCAAATGCTTTAATGCCCAACCAATAACCCTAATCCTCACTCCTTTGCGCCCTCTGATTCCTATATATATTTTCCTGTATATCTATTTTCCTATCTTCCTTTTCTTACATTATTTTTTTACGGGTTTAAATAATAACCCAAAGGGTGGTTGCAATGCTCACACCCTTTCATCACAATAATACAAATAATCTTTAATTACAACTTCTCGTGAATTCTCTCTAATATAATTTCTTTTATTTATTTATAACTTTCAAGTAACTTTTTTTTAATATTTTTTTATTTACATCCTTCGAGAAAAAGTCATGTAACAATTCTCCCCCTATGATTTAGTTGTTGTCCTTAGTAGCATGAGGAGTTTCTACATGAGAAAACACATGAAACAACTTTAGTTAAACAAACGTGGATATTGATCTTTAATAAAATCATCTTTTTCCCAAGCAGCACTATCAATACCATGACGACTCCATTTGACTTTAACTTCATCTATAATTCTATTTATTAAGGTCCTAGATCTTCTTTAAATTATTATTTATGGTTCAATTTTACATTCGTAAGTAGGATCAATAGAAATAATTTTCCAATCAATAACATGATTTGCATTATACAGATATTTCTTAAGTAAACTTACATGAAATACATTATGGATTTGTAATTGAGGTGGCAAAGCCAATCTATAGGCAACATCACCTATCTTTTCTAAAACTTCAAAAGGTACACAAAAGCAAGGAGCTATTTTAGAATATTTATGAAGTTTTAATGATCTTCTTTTGGGTTTGACTCTAAGGAAGACTTGATCTCCAACATCAAAATGTCAAATAGATCTTTTGGAATCAACCTAACTTTCATATCTATCTTGAGCAACCTTCATATTTTTTTTTGCTTTATTAATAATGGTTTCCATTTCTAATAAGTTTTCATTCTCATACCAAATCTTATGGATAGGGTCAGACCAAGAGATAGGTGTATTACAGTTTCAACCATACATGGCTTCAAAATGTGACATCTTAATGGTGGAATGATAATAGGTTGATTGTATGCAATCTCGACTAAGTGCAAACAATCTTCCCATGACTCAAGTTTATCCAAGGTATACATTCGTAACATATCCCCTAAGATTCTATTAATTTGTTCAGCTTATCCATCAGATTCAGGATGATATGGAATACTAAAACTTAAATTAGTACCAAGTTTAGGAAAAAAGAGATTTCCAAAAAGATAATGTAAATTGAGGGTCTTGATCTGAAACAATGTTCTTTGGAAGACCATGTAATCTAACAATCTCTTTGATAAAAATGTGAGCAATGTTAGAAGCATAATACTTTATTTTGATGGGTAGAAAATGTGCTATTTTGGTTAATTTGTCTACTACTACAAAGATAACATCATGAACTTTTCATGTTCAAGGAAAACCAGTGATAAAGTCCATACTAATTGACTTCCATTTCCAATTTGGAATCAACAAGGGTTGTAAGAGTCTAGGGGTTTACATTGTTCAACTTTTACCTTTTGACAAGTTAAACATTGCTGGACATAGGTACAGATCTCATACTTCATTTGAAGCCAAGAGTAGTTTCTCTTGATTGAGAGATAGGTTTTCTAGTATCCAAGGTGTCCTGCTATTGGTATATCATGAGAATCCTTCAATATTTGTGATTTAAGGTTAGGTATATTGGGAATACATAATCTTCCTTGGTAATAGAGGAGACTATTTCTACCTAGCAAATAATGTTCTAGTCGATCTTTTAAATGGACATTAGGGGATTTATTTTGGAGACCTTCATAAATGGGTTGAAAATAATCATCAATAGGTAACCTAGATTTCATATCTTGTTCAAATTGGCTTCTCTCCAGGGTCAAGGCATTAACACAATCATTTTTGAATTAAAGTATCTGCCACTACGTTTTCTTTTCCTAGGACATACTAGATGGTGAAATCATATTTAGTTAAAAGTTCCATCCATATTCATTGTCTCATATTAAGTTGAGGCTAAGTAAAAATATGTTGTAGATTATGATGGTCCATTTTTAGTATAAATTTGTTTCCTAACAAATAGTGGTGCCAGAACTTTAGAGCATGCACAATGCCTAATAATTTAAGATCGTGGATAGGGTAATTTCCTTCAGTAGGTAGTAACTTTCTTGATTCATAATGTAGGTGTCATCCACCTCCCAGGAGCACCATCTGCAACAAAACACCTTAATGAATGCATGAGAGAAGCACACATGCTATTTCACTAGAGATGAAAATATAGAATGAGATAAATTATATAATGTACAATAGTGCCTTATAAAGGCAAGAAATATGTGATGGGTGGGAAAACTACCCGATATGGGAAAAAACCACCCTAAGGGAAAAACTAATTATCCCTATGTTAAACTTAACACACTAACACCCCCCCTTAAGTGCAAACTTAGGGAGAATTATTATGCAAAATGAAGATGCAATATGGGTCTCAGCTACACAATCATGTTAGGTACCCATTTACAATGCAATCTCTCACAACTGGAGAAAAGGAGAAAAACCCTATGGAAAAAAACCCTCTCCAAAAGAGAGAAAAGAAAACAAAATGATTCATGGATGTAGGACTCAATAACACCCCCAAGGACTACATACATCATGTATATATAATCAATGATCCCCCCATAAGAGGGAAAGAGAGAGACTATATAGCCCCCCCACAATGTGTAATCGCTTGCAAAAATGGTAAGTGCTTGAAGACAAAATATGATCCGATGTCGACAAACAACTTGTCTTCCTTTTGGAAGAAACAAAACCAAGTATAAATGTAGGTATGCTTCCCATTTAGGATAGGATTAGCAAGAGAAATCCAAATGTAGGATGACAATGTCTTTGAAATCTGCTCATGTGTCACCAAGACCTTGGAAAATGATGCCATGAACCAATCAGGAACATGCCTAATCACAATAGAAGGTGACAAACAAGGTACCACTGGAAACTAATTCTAAACATTCTCTAGAGACTGAGATGGGGTGACAATAGTTGTACCACAACTATCATCAAATAGGAGGGATATACCCTCAAATGTGTCTTCCAAGTCAGAAATATGAGATTCTATGAACAATGAACCAATGTTCGACAAATAAGAATACCAATCAGGAAGACAATGAGATACTGGTTGTGATGAATCATTGGATGTGCTCAATGAATCATCAACACAAGATAAATGGTCTTGCTGAACAAGAATGATAGGAGACTCAATCAATGACTCTGCATAATGAATCACTGAAGGTGAAGGTACATCAACTATCCCTGATGGAGAAGAAGGAGCATCTGAAGAACCCTTGTCATCCTCATCTGAAGACTCAAAGTATTCCAAAACTTCAAACTCCTGCATAGTAGTATGATCATAGGGTATCATGTCTGAAAAATGAAGAGGCACAAGACAATCTGAAATAGGATCATCTGGGAATAGCTAAGTATTAGGATCTCCATGTATTTCCCAAATTTTCATCCAAAGAATATGAGGACACTCAAAATGATCAATAGCATTCAAAGTGGCATCATCAATATACATTGCAATAACTCCTAGGACATGATCCCTTTTGCAATTCCATGCAAATTTCTTACTATTAGTACCAAGAAGGGGAACAAGATTATATAAATGTGGCAACAAATGAAGCCATCTAAGATGTTTTATGATACCATCTCTCCATTGTTTATAGTTTCCCCTTTTCAACATAATCACAATAGGATGAAATGAAAACCTCATAATCAACTATGACAAATATCTAAGAAAATAGGCTCAAGTTTTGTACCTTGGGAAAAAAATGAGGCAAAAATATAAGGGGCTGAATCAACAAGTCACAATTACTCCTCAAAGTTAAACTAGCCAGCACAAGCACCAGAGTCCTCAAGCACCACATAGACGAGCACCTAGTCACCACTTCTGAAAGCAACACGTGTAGGTATGACGCTCCAAGCCATGTGAGCCTTTGATCATGCTAAGGAAAGGGATGCCTGGCTATTTGAAGGAAACAACTTTACAATACTGCCAATGTGGGACTAAAAGTCCCTACCACGCCCAAAAGAAAGCCATGAGGGACCCACTTCCTCTTCACACATAGCATAAAAAGGAAACCCTAACAAATATTTTGATGCAAAACATTATAAAGTTTGCTTACAAATGTGGGTTCAGGAAGGATAATGTGTGCCATGGCTCTCAGGAATGAATCTGTACCTCACTATGGAATATGGCATGCCAAACACTAGAGATGAATCTGCCTGTTGGAATGAATTGGCACCTACAGACCTTGCACGCTAGACAGAGATCTGCACTTTTCCACAGTACCACAAACAACCGCCAGCAATGAGAAAATGCCCCTTCAAAAAATGCCTCCTCACAGCAAAACAACATGACAATGAAACCTCATTGTAAACAAGAGAAATAGCACCTCAAATCCAACACAAAATTAGCCCTTTCATCAACAAGAAAAATTGACAATAGGCAACTTCAAAATTTAACAAATTTTAAATGCCAAAAACAACCATAGAAAATAATCAATCTCAAAACTCTCTAATGAAAACTCTCAAGGAAGGATTTGCAGAATGGTTTGCTCTGATACCATGTTGGTGTCATCCACCTCCCAGGAGCACCATCAGCAACAAAACACCTTCACTAATGCATGAGAGGAGCATAGGCTATTTCACTAGAGATGAAAATATAGAATGAGATAAATTACCTAATGTACAATAGTGCCTTATAAAGGCACGAAATATGTAACGAGTGAGAAAACTATCTAATACGGGAAAAAACCACCCTAAGGGAAAAACTAATTATCCCTATGTTAAACTTAACACACTAACACACAACATACCACTCGATTATCTTGCATTAGAACACCACCTATACCTATACTGCAGGCATCAATAATCACAACAAAGGGTTTACTAAAATATGGAATGCAAAGAATAGGTGTAGTTGTTAACAATGTTTTCAATGTTTCAAAAGCCTTATCAGATTCAGGGATCCATTTATAATTTTTTTCTTTCATAGTTAAATCGGTTAAAGGTGCAACAATTTTTGAATAGTTTTTAACAAACTGATGGTAAAAACTAGATAATCCTAGGAAACTTTTGATTTCTTGAGCATCCTTGGGGATATGCCAATCTTGAATTGCTTTAATTTTTGTAGGGTCAGGTGAAACACCCTTTTCTAAAATAACATGACCTAAATAAGATACTTCAGATTTAAAGAATTCACACTTGTTGAGTTTGGCATATAGTTTATGTTTTCATAAGGTTTCAAGTACCATCCGGAGGTGTTGTTCATGTTCTTCCTCATTCTTTGAGTATATTAAGATATCATCTAAAAAATGATCACAAATACATCTAGAAATGGTCAGAAAACATCATGCATCAAAGTCATAAAGGTTGTAGGTGCATTGGTTAAACTGAAAGGCATTACCACAAATTCATAATGGCCATATCATGTTCGAAAAGTAGTTTTAGCAACATCTGATTCCTTAATACGAATTTGATGATACCCTAATTGTAAATCAATTTGAGAAAAGATTATGGAACCATGTAACTGATCTAGATCATCAATTCGAGGTAAAGGGTACTTATTTTTTATGGTTAATTTATTGAGCTATTGGTAGTCTGTGTATAACCTCATGGTTCCATCTTTCATTTTGACAAACAATACTGGTGCACCCCAAGGGGAAACACTTGGCCTTATCTTTCCCTCCTTAAGTAACTGTGTTAATTGAATTTTTAGTTCAGTTAGTTTAGGGATTGACTGGTGATAGGGAGTTTTGGAAGCAGGTATTACCCTGGGAACTAGATCAATTGCATGTTTTACAGAACATTTAGGGGGTAAACTATCTAATTCCTCAGGGAAAACATCTTTGAATTCTTGCACTACGGGTTTAATATTAATGTCTCTAGTTTAAATTTATCACCTTTTTGGAATAACATAACACAAAATATTTTGTAATTTTTTCTTGCACTACACTTGAGTTGCATGGCTTAAATAGTTTTAATGTGGAGAGGTCTTTTCTCCCCTTGTAAAATATGACATATCCTCATGTTAGAATTTAAGATAACTTGTTTGTTTTCACAACCAAGGAGGGTATTATTTCTTTCTAACCAACTCATACCTAGGATAGCATCATACTTGCCAAGATTAAATATATGAAAATGGTCACGTGTTACAAAGTTATCTAACTCAAATTCTAGGTTTTCAATAATTTTACCAGTTTCTTTAACTATCCTCCCATCAACCATTTCAACACCTAAAGGTTCAATCAACTTAGATGCAATTTTTAATTTAGAAACAACTTTAGGATAAATAAAATTATGACTACTTCTTGAATCAACAAGAAAAATAATGGGGTGACCATTTATATAACCCTTAATTTCAATTAGAGAACGTTGGAAATGTACGGTACCTGTATCTACGGTGACATTTAAATCTTCATGTTAGGTTGTGAAGGAGTAGAAGTATTGTTATCTTTGTTTTGATGTTATTGGGGTTTGCATGTATGATCATGTTTATGGTAGTTCTTGCCACACTTCCATAGTAAGGATGCATGTGAGGACAATATTGTTGAAGATGATTCTCCCACAGGTCCAACATTGAATTCTTGATGGTGTAGGTTTTTCTTTGTTGGAATGGAACATATTGGTAGACCAACATTAAATTGTATTTTGATTAGAATAGTGCCTACCTTGTTGAACATTTTCTTGTATGATCCCTCCCTATTTCTTTTACAATTTTCCCCTTTTTGTCTTGCAATTTGATGATAAGTTCTAAAACTTTTGGTGATTTGTGCAACTTCATCTACTGAAACTGGATTACCACACCATACCTGATCTTGGTATTCATGCCTTAAATCATTGATAAATCTAACCACACAATCATGTCCTTCAATGAATGACACAAACCTATTAAGTCTTTCAAAGTTTTGTTTGTATTCATTTACAGTTTGTAATCTCTATTTTAATTCAAAGAATTCATTCTTCTTTTCTTGTAAAAAGTAATTATCAGAAAGGTATTTATTTTGGATTAATTATTTAAATTGTGACCTTTTTGTTTTGTCAGCTCATAGTTTCAAAGATTGAACTGGTATCTTGCCACCAATTTAATGCATTATGTTTTAACTGATAGGTGACAATCCTTGTTTTAGTGTAGCTACTAGTGTTTTGTAGGTCAAAATATCTTCTAGTTTGGTCAACCATTGCTCAGCTTCCTCTCCTGTACCAGTACCATCAATGTATCTAGGTAGTTTGATTTTGCGAGAAAAAAATATCTAATTCTCATTGCGTTTGTTTACTTAATGTGTTCTTTGAGGATTCAGATTCAGAAGTGTCAAAACTACTTGATTTGAAAGTCAAACTTTCTTTAGATGATTCTTGTCATCTTTTACTTTCTGATTTATATTTTTCCTTTCTCTTGTGGTTTGATCAGGAACTTTGCTTTCTTTATGAATTTTCTCTCTTTTTGTTTGTTTTTTCTATGGATTCTTACTTAAGTCATTTAACATGAGCTACTAGTTCAGTGACTTCATTTAACAAAGCCAATGACCTTGATCCTCACTCCTTTGTGCCCTCAGATTCTTTTATATATTTTCTTGTATATCTTATTTCCCGTGTTCCTTTTTTTTACATTATTTTTTTATGGGTTTAAATATAGCCCAAAGGGTGGTTGCAATGTTCACACCCTTTCATAACAATAATACAATTAATCTTTAATTAGAAATTACCATGAATTCTATCTAATACAATTTCTTTTATTTATTTTTAACTTTCAAGTAACTCTTTTTTATATTTGTTTCATTTACATCCTTTAGGAAAAAGTCACGTAAGAAGATGTGCCTCAAACAAGAAGAGGAAATCACTTTTGAGCATGCATTATTTTCAGGGGTAGAAGAAGAAGAAGCTATGTTTGTAAAGGATCTCTCCACTTCCAAGGCCCCATAAGTGCAATCTGATTACTACACTTGATGAAAGAGATGAACGATGGAGAATCCAAATGTGGGGATATGATCAGAGTAAACTTTTCAAAGGAATCCTATTGTGCAAATTTTCACCTGGTGATACGAAAGTGAGAATAAGAAACTCTACCAACACAAAATCTTGGACCTCCAAACCTTTAATTTGAAAAGTTGAATTATCAAGGGAATGTTCCAAAACCCCAAATAGTTGGGCCACTCAACATGGTTGAGAAGTTGAAGAAAATGCCAACCAACATCTCATTGTGGGATGTGTTATCAATTCTTAAGAAAAAGTCTTTTCTCTAGGAAGCTCTAAAGAGGCAAGAAAATCTAGCCTTGATAGTTCGGTCAACTACCAACATTGGAGGGAAAGTGATGAAGTTCTAGGAGATGGTACAAAATCAACATTCTACCACTCTTCTTAATAGTGGTGTAGAGGAAAGTAAAACCAAGCCTATGCTATTTTAGTTGATAGTAATATTTGGTAAGAAATTATTGCATAATTATATGATAGACTCTGGTGTAGGCACCACTGTAATGCCTGAGAAAATAGTGGATTCCCTCGAAATAAAATATGAACATATGGATAAGGTAGTAATGTAGTTGGATGGAAAAAGAGTACAAATAGTGGGAATTGTTAAGGAGCTACCTCTTACCTTATATGCTTGCTCAAACATTACTGTGCCTCCAAAAGTGGTGATAATTGATATTCCACTAGTCTTCAAGTTTTGTTTATCTAGGGATTTTACAATGAAGATTGATAGATATCTCTCTCTTGCTTGGTCCCATCTCATCCTTAAGACCAAATATGGCTCCAAAATGAAGGTTTTTTTAGAACCACTTCATAAAGAACAAGTTACTGATGAAGTAATGACAAACTTTGAACCAACCCATACCATGATAAAAAAAGATGAGAGATATGATATGGAGTTCATTGATCAGGAAGCAATGCTAAGTGACATGACTAACCAAGTAGAGGCATTTTTATTTGAATCTATGCAGTTAGATCCTTATGTTAGTTTTGATTCCATTAGCCTAGGAACCTATGTAATATACGATGATGAACAAATTATGATCCCTAAAGTGACCTATTCCCCTATGGAGATTGGTGATAATTTAGTTAGTAATTCACAACTATGGAAGTTGTATTTTGATGTTGCAAGATGTGCAAATAGTTCAGGAGTAGGTGTGTGCCTCCTCTTGTACTAGAAGGGAAAATGACCTTGAAATATTTTCATTTTCAATTTAGCTACACCGACGATGAGTCAAATATGAGGTCCTAGTGTATGCTCTTCTCTTAGCTAAAAAATTGAAGATAAAATAGTTGCGTATTTGGCAATTTAGAATTGGTTATTAGGCATGTTAGAGGAATGATCGTTGATAATAATGTTAATATGAGATCATATCACCATAGGGTCTAGGATTTATTAGGAGGATTTGAAGCCTTTAATGTTGAATTGATCCCAAGATCCAAAAATATAGAAGCAGACTGAATAGCTCAAATTGGATTGCCATTTGACCTAACAAGTGATATGTTAGTGAATAAAGATTCAGTTAAGTGGATCATAATGCTTGTGATTCTTGATAATAGAGATCACTATCAGGCATTTGAGAGGGATGCCCAAATAACCCCGTTCTTGCAGTAATCTGGAGAGTTCATAGACCATCTGCAACCTAAGATAGAAGAGGCTTACAAAGAACAAGTGATGCAACTAAAATCCAATAAACTTACGAAGGGTTTAATAACTCTAGAAAGTTTATTTAATCTAGATGATGAAAAAATAGATAAGAGTAAATTCATTACAAATAAAAGTGACTATATAGAAATTGAATTTAACTGTGGTAAGATGATAAAGGTTGGAAAGATCACTACTCAAGAAGAAAGAGATAAAGTGGTCTCCTTTTGTAGTAAATATAACTAGATTATGGCATGGAATTACAAAGATCTAAGAGGATACAATAGAGATGTAGTTCAACACACTATTGAGTTGACACCTGAATCAAAACCTATTAGATAAAAATAGTGGCCAATTAATCCAAAGATTGAGCCTCTCAGGAAATAGGAGCTTGGTAAATTGATAGATTATGAAATCATCTTTCTCATTAAACATTCAACATGGGTATCAAATTTGGTGCTAGTTAGGAAAAAGAATCGCAAAATAAGGTTGTGTGTTGATTTTAGAGATTTAAATAGGGCTTCACTCGAAGATCACTACCCACTCCCTTCAATGGAGCAAATACTTCAGACAATAGAAGGGTCAGAAAGGTTTTCTTTTCTAGATTAGTTTTCCAGGTATAACTAAATTTGGCTAAACCAAGAGGACTAGCACAAAACTACATTTACCACCAAATGGGGACATTCACTTATACGAAAATGCCTTTTGGTTTATCAAATGTTAGAGAAATATTTCAATGCACTATGGACATTGCATTCAATGAATTAATAAATAAGATAATCCTGGTTTACCTAGATGAACTTGAATAGTATTCTCCAAAACAAAAGAGGATCATTTCTAACATTTGGAGAAAGTGTTTCAAAGGTGCCAATAATTCAAAGTTTATTTGAATCTTGAAAAATGCATTGTCAGGGTTCCCCAAGGTAAGATTTTGGGACATATAACCTCAAAAGAAGGGATTTTATAGATCTTGATAGAGTCAAAGCTATCATGGACCTACCCTTACTAGGGAATAAGAAGGTTGTTTAGTCTTTATTAAGAAAGATTAATTTTGTAGGGAGGTTCATTTCAAATTTTGCATGTCTAATTTGACCTATTACTCTCATGCTTAAAAAGGATAAGGATTTTAAATGGACTCTTGAAGGGAGGAAATCCTTTGAAAAAATCAAACAATAAATATCTACTACTCTAGTCTTAAAAAACCTAATTTTTCAAAAGATTTATCATGTATGTGTATGGAGGAGATCACAACTTAGAGACAATTTGATACAGAAGGATGAAATAGCCAAGGAAGAGCACTTAATTGCTTTCAATTCTCAAACACTGAAGGAATATGAAATGATGTACACATTTTTTTGAGAAGAAAGCTTATGCTTTGGTCAAAGGATTAAAAATAATTAGGCATTTAATATTTGGTAATAAAGTCATAGCCTATGTAGTTCATCCAAGCGGTCCACAAATTTATATCATGGAGGGAGAAATCAATGAAAAGAGAGCTAACTAGAATACCAAATTCTTGAGTGTGATATAGATGTGAAACCTACTAAGCTGGTAAAAGGTAGGGCCCAATATGAAGATATCACTCAAATCCATGATCTATAGAAAGATGATGATCAAGCACATGGAATGGTGCTTGTTAATGAAGAAAATCAACCAGTGTCATGGATCAAGGACAAAATTTGCTTCATGGAAACTAGTCTATATCCAGATCAACTCCCTCTTTTTAAAAATAGATTTTATAGACTACAAGGGGTCAACGTTTTTTTAATTAATGACATTCTTTTCAAAATAAACTTCAATGGTATTTTCTTAAGGTGTGTTGAAAATAAAGAAGTTGATAGGGTCCTATCTGAGTTTCATTATGGGATGTTGGGTGGACACTTTTTAACAAAGAAAACAATAAATAAAACAATTTGTGTAGGATATTATTGGCCTTCAATGTTCACAGATTTCTATAAGTTGGTAAGATTGTGTCAATAGTGTTATTTTTATATAGGGAAAAGGAGATGCTACTCTTTCTCCTAATCAAAATTTAGTTGAAGAACCATTCACACAATGGGGATTTTATTTTATTGGAATGATCAATCCAATGTCAAATGTGGGGCATAAATGAATCTTAACAACCAAAGATTACTTTACAAGATGGAGCAAAGTAGCAACATTAAAGGAAAAAACACAAAGGGTAGTCCTCATTTTTATGGAAGAAATTGTCACTAGGTTTGGTTCTCAGTGCACCATTATATCAGTTAAATGCAAAAGCATTTCTTTGGTCTAAGATTTTTGAATTTGCTTTGAAAAATGACATCTTCTTAAAAAGTTCTTCAAATTATTACCCATAGGGAAATAACTTAGCTAAATCAACAAACAAAATATGATTCAATTGATTAAGTGCATTGGCTCAAAGCCTCAAAAGGAAAGGAATAAGAAAATAAAAATAGCATTATGGGTAGACAAGATTACTTTGAAGCAAGTTATAGGAACGTCTCCTTATAATTTGGTATACAGGAAAGAGCGTATATTGCCAATCTCAACCAAGATTCCCACACTTCAACTAGTCAAACAACTTGAAATTGATGAAAATGGTGCCATGGAAGTTTTCATTGTATAATTATTAGAACTTCAAGAAAAAAGGGAATGCATAATTAACTCCATAGTCAATCATTGATAAATGGTTAAATGATGGTTTGAAAAATATTCTTCTGATCCCATTTTCAAAGTGGGTTAATCAGTATTGAAATGGGAGAAGAGAACAGTAAACCTAGGCCATCATTCAAAATTTGATTCCCTATGGAGTGGTCCATTTAAAATTATGGCTTGTAAAAAACTAATACTTTTGATTTAGAGAATGAGGCTGGGGAGTTGTTAGAGATCTCGATTAATGGTATCTACCTAAAGCATCATAAGTAGACTAGATTTATGATCAGTCTATTTTGTTGTTCAGGTAGATTAGTGTTTCTTCCACCTCTTTTGTTTGAAATAAGCACATTCAACATGTGAAGTTCATAGCATGCTAGTTCATTAATCCAGCTTGAATAAGGATACGTGCCTATCTTCCAAGTGTCACTACCTCTTAAATAATTGTATCTATCTAGAAATCAAGGAAAATCTCATGAAAGATAGGTTAAATACCCACTAATAGGGTATTGAATGTAGATGATTATCATAAATTAAGTAATGATGTAAAAAATTAGGAGTTACAATTAATAAGAAAGGTTGAACATGTGAAGTGACACTCAAAGGAGGTTCCATTAATGCGCCTATCAGGAGGTTCCAGCATGGGAGACTTTCTACAAAGTAGTACATGTTTATGATCCTTACAAGATCATGATATATGGTCTTAGATAGTCCCTCAAAAGGAAATATTGGAGTGAGGATAAGATCAAATCCTATTGGAAGCGTAGGTAAGAAATAGCTAAGCCCAAAAGGTCCTTTGAACAAATCGATATAGATGAAACATGGGAGACACTATGGGATTAGGAGCATGGCTCACTTGTATGATATAAGTAACATTTAAGCATGATTGAAGGTTCAAGGAGGAGAGGATGAAGTCATAGAGTCATATGAATCAGATGCCGGTAGTGATTCTATCAAAGAGCTAGTTGGACCAGAACCTAGTCATGGACAATGGTCCCCTCCACTATATCAGGTAGAAGGATAATCTTCACAAGCCTATATTGATTCAGCCCAAATAGATTCAATATCTAGGGGCCTTAGTGTAGAACTTGTGCAAGCTCATCATGCTGCATGGATAATGTATGAACAAGGAATTTAGAAGACAACAGAAATAACAAAGTAAGTTCTCCCTCTGAGTTTTCAAATAACACCATAATCGACAATTGAGACTACTCTCTCTACCACTACAGTGGCACCCTTGAGGATAACAAAGAATCATAGATTACCACAATACCTATTGTAGTAAGACAAAGTATTGGTCCTACTTCAATAGAAGAGCCCTTGAGAAAGAAGAGAAAATTGAGGATAGAAAAGGAATCTAATTAAGAGGGAATAGATACAAGGGCTTTAGTGCCACCAACCAAATAAAATACAACATCTATAACCCCTATAGTCACATAGGTAAGTATTCCTCCTCCCTCTTCTAGTACTCTTGGTCTATTCTCCCTTTTGTTTTAGTATCACCCATATCCATCATTTCCTCAGTTCCTGCAACCACACCCATGAATATGTCACTTTCTTTCCCATTTATGCATCCTTTTAGAATGCCTACCATTCCCCCTTCACAAAATTCATAGCACCTTACCCCATCTGTTCCTCATATTTTTGAGTTTACCTCCCTTCTCCCCTTCCACACTCATAATTCCTTCCCCACTACCACTTGGTACTATGCTTGCCCCTATCCAACAACATATCACCATACCATATAGACTTCCATAAGGATTTTCCATTTTCCAGTGGTGTTATTCAATCACCAATCAATTTTCAACAACAAATGAAGACTACATGATAGGCATGAGAGGCCAGGATCAAAGCTTGAAGGAGAAAAGAAAGAAAGGCCCCACCATGCCCTCATATGTGATTACTATATGATCAAGCAAAAAAAGCATTGATGACTGCCCATATGACACCAATAGTGGATAATCCATAGGATCAACTATTTTTGGAAGATTATTCTATCAATGTAGTAGAGATGAATCTAGCATAGGCTTGCCCACAATACATAGTGGGATTGATGGAAGAAGCTTAGAAGTCTATTACTATAGATTTCATCAAGGTGAGAAAAAAAATTGAGAAAAGAGACAGAGTTGGCATTCAGTAAAGAAATACTGAATCAACTGTAAGATGAGGTGAAAGCCCAAGAGCAAGAAGTGAAAAAACTAACCTCAGAACTTCAAGCCTGAGTCATGCTAGAGAATTTTCAAGCTAAGCAGTTTGAGCAAGCAGCCTTACAGTTGGAGCTGTATAAATCAAAACTAACCATAGAGGGATATAGATAGAAGATCCTAAAGGTATACGAACAAGAAAGGAATATAGTGGTGGAGTTGATGCAACTTCAAACTACATTGATAGAGTTGAGAGACTCAATAGGGTCACTCAAAGCTCAACTTGATGCCAAGGAATTACATCTTCAATAATTAAAAATGAAAGTATAGATGGCGAGTCATGCACCATAAGTGATCCAATTAGTTGAAAGTTTGTATGCTTCCTAAATTGGATTAGAATAATTGCTAGCGCTACTGAACTTAAGGTAGCACTCAAGTTCATTGCATTCGTTCATATGTTAATAGTGCAGGTCAAAGATGAAGTGGATCAAATGCTCTTGTCACTTGCTCCTAAAGTCTCCCAAGATTGAGATTTGGTCGAGAAACTATATAGTTTGGCTGATGAGGTTCTCTTATCTATAGGGGTTGACAATTGGTATGATGGAGCTACCAAGGTGAATGAGGTAAGGAGTTGAAATAAAGTCACTCTAAAATGTAGAACATAGTTGCTCACTTTAGAGAAAGCTATGAAGGAAATGATAGAGCATATTAATTCTCTAGTACAACAGGGATTACCCTCTCCTTTTTGGGCTGATAATGATGTATTAGGAGAAGAATACAAAGTAATTCTTGTAGGAAAGCAAGTAGACTAGACACCTTTTCAAGGCTAGAAACAATCACCAAGCATTGTGAAAGTTGAAGCAGACCTTTGACCTTTGGCTCAATTATAATACCAGGTGATGTTCATGTGGTTGAGAAGCTACAAAGCATCTCCCATAAGGAGATTATAGAGCTAGATAGAGCTTATGAAACCTTGAAAAAAAGGGACAACCTTTAGAGAAGGAATGGACGTCTCTACAAACTACTATTGAAAATATTTAATTTTGAGATTTTTGTTTCCAAATTTCCAAATTTTGTATGTTTATACTTGGATGTTATCAACTGGATTCTTCTTTGCAAGAAATTATCCCTTGAGAAGTTTCCAGGAAATGTAGATCTTCACTCTTCATTTTCTCTTCCCAATCAAGAATTTTCTACCAAGCTATTGGGATTTTCGTCACACTATTAGGGTATTTGTCATAGTCATCACTTTTTTCCTCATTGCATTAAGTTGTGATTGGCTTGTAAAGCAATTTTTTTTGATGAAAATGCAACTATCTATTAGAATAAGAAACCACTTTAACAAAAAATATGTGGGTGGTAAAAAGGCACACCCCGAGAATCAAATGGGCCAAGCCCAAAAAGTTCTAGATCAAAGTATCAATGGGTATACATACCCCAAATAGAAACATAAACATAACAGAAAACAAAAATCAAGTTGCCATTGCCACTCGTAAATATTTCATAATGTTAAAACATTGTTATCTTTGACAAGTTTAAAATATTATGCTATTGGTAGCTTGTTCTAGATTAGAACCCGATGGGGTCCATTTGCTAAGAGCTCAATGTAAGATTTAGATTCAAGTGAAGCTATTGATTTCATGATACAAAGATTATACATGGTTTCACCATGCAAGTTATAAATGTTGTCAGTTTGACAGCTTTATAACATTGCACCATTCTCTAGAGCATATGAATCAACAAGTAGCAGGACCCATTTTCCAATTAATGAGTGAAGCAAATGGTGGGTCCAGATGTCAATGCAAATGCCATTTGGCAATACTGTGCAATGTTTGAAGCTAGTAGAAGTGACAACTCAAAAGTGTTGCACCATTGGTTGGAGTTGTATGAATCAATGAATCTCGTGGGCCTAGGTTTTTATCCAAAGAATAAAAGTAAATGATGGTGTATTGTGGAAGACACATGGTAGCACCATGCAATGTTTGGAAATGGCAAGCTTGACACATCTTTCCATTGTGCCATTGGTTAGAAGTAAAGTAAATTTATCTCACGTGGCATTCTTCAAAAATGATAGATTTTGGAGTGATGTCCGCTATCCATTTATGAAATGTATTAGTTTACTATTTCTTTTGTAGAGGTCCTTAGAAATAACCAAATGCTCGACAACCCTAGATTAATGCATTGATTTCTATCAACAGTTTGGGAGTTTTTAGTCAGTTATAAAAGGATTTATATAAAAATAAGAAAGGAGAGATTTTTCTATAATAGAGAGGCCTTTGTAGGCATTTCTTAGAATTGAAAGAATGTTAAACAATTTGTACTCTTAGCCTTTTTATAATCTATTCTTAGTTTACCAATGAAGAGACGTTGATATTATGTGCCAAATATTCATCTTTGCAAGATCTTTCTCATAGTTCTTTATTGATACTCTGCTTATATTTTCCTATTTGCTAATTGATATTTGTTGCTAGTTTAAAATCATGCATTCTAATGCTCTTTGTTACAATAGTTTTTTATCATGACTTAAACGGAGGTCAAATCTAGAATTAGTAGAACATTTCACATATGGTGTGTCACCTTAGAATATATTTATTTCTTAGTTTTCTTTTCTCTTTTCTCTACAAGTTGAAAATAATTCCTTGAAGATTCTACAAAGAGTTGGCTTCTAAACTTGTAGAGGTTATCTTGTAAGCCACATCCCAGTTTGCAAGATTTACCATGTTGATGCAAGTCTTCATGCGGGTGCAACATTTAGGTGTAGATTTGAACATCAACAATAGTCATGAACGAAGGATCCAATGAAGGATTATCCAACCATGTAACAAAATTCAAACACACAACATACATAGTAGAAACTCATTGAAACAACAACATAAGCTTTATTGATTCCATAGTTTTGAATGATTAAAATTACTGCAACGGGATTCCTACATGCTAGGCCACAACCATTTTATTACTAATTAGGAAATTATGCTATTTAGATAAAACTCATTACATTTCTACATGTTGTACACCATGTTCATTCTCAATATCATACGCCATTTTAGACTCTCATCCTTATACTCACACTCTTTCTCTCAAACTTCATTCCCTTGCACTCATGCTTGACCAATGATGTCTTTAAATGATCACAATCCATGTATATATATAGAAATCCCAAGTCTCAAAGATGATTTGTGTCAACTAGAAAGTGGTGTAAAGTTCTAGGCTACATGAAATGTGTAGTTAGCTAGTATAAACAAGTCCCTTAATTAATGGGATGATAATAGAATGGGGAATCTCCATGTGGTTCTAAATGTACATCCTCTTGGGTCCAATGAATTTTCATGTATGTATTCATTTCCTTTCTCAAACTTTACAAAACCTAGCACAAGTGGAAATAATTGAAACTATGGAAGTTTGTCATCCTAGTAGATGTTCACGAACCAAGTTACACCTTTTTAGTCATCCAATTCTTTTGAAACGTGTATATGATATCTATGCATGTCACTATAAAACATACTTCCAAAACTGTGAGACCAAATCTCAAATTGCAATGAAGTGTGGTGGCTTCTCCCATGGCTAATTGATAACTAAAATTGGCAAACAAACAAATGAATTAAAGATAAATATTTTTGATTTATGCAAGATTGCCTCTATAGCTATGGATGCTCTTGCATCAAGATGCCCTCTCTTATCAATTTTCCCAAATATTTCCTCTCTTTGAGGATGTGTTTGGCCTTATGTCTATGTTGTCTTGTTCCCTCTTCCATGGGTATTAAGTGTCTTCTCTAGGGAATTAGAGTTACAATTTTGAGAGGTAAAAAGAGAACCTTAATTAATGACATCATGTACAATGCATTACTTTATATGGACCCCATGATATCCTTTTATGTCTCAACATTATTTTATGTGTAAGTTTATAGTTCTAGATACTTTGACATGCATGATCATCTTAGGATTCACATGCATAGGTATAAGTGGAGGCAAAAGATAAAGGTAAAATTTACATGTAACCTATGTCATTTCCCATTTAGTTTTGTGTCTATTTTAAAGAAATATTTTGATACATGTATATATTGACAAATGACACAATCTTGTGGAATGTTGGATTCATTCCTCTATCTTTTACCCATCCCTATACATGCACATATCCTCACATATTTAGTTGCCACCTTATTTGTATATACACATATTCCAATACATTCATGTTATTTGAGTATTTATTACACCTATCTAGATATAGTCATTATACAGTTGGATATGACAATTTGCTCACCCAATGTCATTTTTGTGATGACAAAATCACCCTTTCCTTTCTAAAATTTAAATTCAAATTTTGGTTGATCATCTCTCTTCATTTTCCCACAATGATTCAACTAAGTACACATTTTGCATAGTTTGATGCTATGTGCAAGTATTTAAAGGCATTCATTAGTATTTATTTTACATCTACACATATCATATAGAATTCATAAGTGCTCTCTCGTCCTAGGGAATTAAAACACTTTGATTAATGCACTAAGAGGAATCTATATTTACACAAATATTCTAGAAGCATATGCATGTCTCAAGTGTGTTGTTCTCAAATTTTTACAAATATTTCCATGGGTTGACCTAGGATAACATGTTTTAGAGCAACATAATGGTATCTCTACCAAGGTATTATTAAAGACCACTAGTCTTTAGATACCAAAAATGAAGAAAGACTAGAGATAAATCAGGTGAACCAAATAGCTGAATTTAATAGATAGAAAAATCAAGTCCATATGTACATATGACATTTTCACAATTACAAATATAACCTTACACATAACAAAAATAATATTTTAATCTTGAGGCAAATAATAGACTAACATATTATGTTTCTAATGTCAAGTCATCATTGATTGTGAAATTTTCTTTTGGATTCAAGTACCATTATTCAATTTATTTATTTATGTACTTTTAACATTTACTAATTTTAGAATATCAATCATTCATAGATTATCACATTGATTGATTGTATTTATATAAACATATTATTAAATTAACCTAAAATTCATCTTAAGAATGTTTATTTTCCTTTATAATAATAAATATTAAATCAATTAATATATTATATTATAAAAGAATGGAGAGGAGTGAAAAAGGTGAAGGAGCAGGCATTCGACAGAGATCGACAGTAGCTTCACGATCTTGGCTAGCAGAAGCAGAAAGGGAAATCCCATTAAAGAAGATTCAAGCTAAGTACAGGAGGAAGAATGGCGTAAAAAAGAGGAGCATGATAGGAAGCATGAAAACTTGAAGAGATTCAAGGATGACTTCAACTGGGGGAGAAATTTCCAAAGGAGAAACCCTAGGGCTTTTGCATGGCAGAGGTAGAGAAATTTCACAGGTGGGCTCAGAGGAAGACAAAATTTTCCTAGGGGAAACTCCTGGGATTTTGGAAAGGGTAGCGCCGATAAGAATCACTTTGCAAAGGCCAGGGGTAAATAGACAAAAGTGATGGCACTGAGTTCAAAATTTTTAGGGCCTTCGATAAGGAGAATGGAAGATTTAGGCCTAATAGTCAAATGGTTTGGCTGGAATCTAAACAAGGAGAGTCTGGAAAAATGGTGGAGAGAGATGTGGGGAGAAGATTTTAGCTTTAAGATCTTAGAAAAGGTCTATTTATTGGTCATTTGCCCATCGATTTGAGTGTGAATTTTTTTTTTCGAAGGTATTTGGTTGATGGATGGGTTTATGTTTTACATTCGCAAATGGGAATTAGGGTTTGACCTGTGTAAACATCAGATGGAATATGTGCAAGAATGGTATGATCTCACCAATCTTCCAGTGGAATTCTGGCAGCTAGATATTTTAGAAGAAACAGGAATAGTTTGGGTCATTTTGTGTGTGCTTAAGAATGGTTGGAGGAAAATAGCGAAGTTAACTATGTTAGGATTTACGTGGAAATCAAGCCGAATGGTACTCAGTGGTAGGAACTGGAAATCATCACCGACTGGGGAGTTTTGGATCAAACTTTGATATTAAAGTAGAAACCCTCAAGCCACCTGATTAACACCCTAGGGTGGAGATCATGGGATCAACCCCAAGGCAAGGAAGTCAAGGCAAATCTGGAAGAAGCCATGGTAGAAGGAATAAAGGACTCTTAAGGAAAAGAAGAGGGATCAAATAACATAAACAAGGTTAGAAAGGTGCCTCAGAAGCCTTCGGAGGGAGGAGAGAACTCGGTCGAAGTAGACCAGGCATTAGGTTCTAGGGTTTTGGATCAAGAGTTAAATGGGGAAATTGAGGAAGTTTTATTTCAAATAGATAACAATTATAGAATGGAAAATATTGATTCCCTTCTGGAAGTTAGTAAGGAGCTAGTGGAACTGGCTCAAGAAGCCAAAGAAGCCTCAAAAGGAGAAAAGCCTAAAGAAGATATGGATTTTGAATGGGAAGAGCATGATGATTTCACAGAAGCAGGTATACAGATGGAGGCTAGGGATTTGCCTATAGATCTAGGGGACTAGGAAAAGCTGGGAATCCTCCAGAAGGAATCAGTTAAATCCTCTCCAGATTGTGGGGACCCAAAGAAGTGCGATAGGCCTCCCAACGTGGAGAAACTAAAGATTGACGAAGAGGCCAGTGGGCAGAAGAAGATCTTTGATATGCTGAAAGTAGGGAAGGGTGGAACCCTTCCTGAAGAAAGATGAAAATTTTAACATGGAATATTAGGGGCTTAAATGCCCCTAACAAAAAATGCCTAGTGAAGCATCACTTGGAGGCTTCACAGGTTGATATTTGTCTACTTCAAGAAACAAAATTAAACCAGGAGGAGGTCGAGATCTTGAGCAGACAATGAGGCTCTTGGAAGATGTTGGCGATTAGTGGCATTAGTCAAGCAGGTGGATTGATCATGATTTGGCATCCCAAAAAAGTGTCTATAGAGAAAGTGGAAGGGAGAAGTAGGTGGTTGGCTTGCAAAGTCAAAAGCTTTGCCTCAGACTTGAGTTTCCTTCTGATCAATGTGTATGGCCCAAATTCGTGTATTTAAAAGAGGGAAGTATGGAAAGAGCTGGGGGATCTGTGCTCCCTAAGGGAGTTTGAATTCTATTATTTTGGAGGTGATTTCAACGCTATTCTCCATTCAAAGGACAAGAGGGGTGGAGAAGGTAGGAATCTTCAATCTTAGATTGACTTTGAGGAGTTCGTAGAAAGTAATCATTTGTTTGAGATCCCAATGGCAAATGGGATTTTCACTTGGACCAATCGAAGACTGGGTTTCTGTGCCATAGCAGAAAAGTTGGAGAAATTTGTTTTCAAAGGGGATCTCAGAAATATTCCCTTTTCTTTGGAAAGCAAAATCATCCACTACTCCAAGTTAGATCATTTCCCTATGCTACTAGAGGTAGAGGGAGAGAAAAAACCCATCAGATGTCCGTTTAAGTTTGAGAAAATGTGGTTCAAGGATCCAAATTTTATGGAACTGCTGGAGCAATGGTGGAAGGAGGCACAAGTGGCAGGATCCAAGATGTTCATCCTAGTGACAAAATTAAAGCAGGTGAAGTGCAAATTGAAGGAGTGGAACAAGGAACACTTCAAAAGCATCTTTGAAGAGAAAAGCATTTTAAAAGAGGAGTTGGGAGTTCTGAATGAAGAGGTATTCAAGTCAGGAATGGATAATGCAAAATTCCTAAAAGAAAAAGAGCTACTTAATAAACTAGGTCTGATTTTAGGAAAAAGAGGAGATCTTTTGGTGGCAAAAGTCAAGGGAACTATGGTTGAGAGAGGGGGACAAAAACATGAAGTTATTTCACAATTCAACCAGATCTAGGTGAGAGGCCAATAGAATCACTAGTATAAAGCATACAGATGATAAAATCTATGACAAACAAGAAGAAATTTCAATAGCAGTGGTGGAATATTTTTAGAGCCTACTCAATGAGAGTGAGGGATCAAGGTTCGATCAAAGGCTCTTCATTTTGTATCAGAAGAGCAAAATCTAATTCTTACTAGCATGTTCTTGGAAGAAGAAGTTAGGACAGCTCTATTCCAGTTACATCCAGACAAGGGCCCATGCCCAGATGGATTTCCAGTGGCCTTTTTCCAACAGAGTTGGGGGATTGTTGGCCCAGATGTTGTGGTGGCTATAGAAGACTCTAGGTTCGAGTCAGGTATGGTTCTTAAATAAGTTAACAATAGTTTTATTGCTTTGATCCCAAAGAAAGAAAACCCAGAGAAATTGGAGGATTTCTGGCCAATCTCACTTTGCAACACAGTCTACAAGATCTTGGCAAAGGCAGTAGTGAATAGGATTAAGAGATTTTTTTTAGGGTTAATTTCAGAAGAGCAAATAGGGGAAGGTCTATTTTTGATGGGGTTATCATTGTGCAAGAAGCATTGCACTCGATCTCCAAAACAAGGAAGAAAGCTATGCTACTGAGATTAGACATCATGAAAGCATATGACAAGGTAAGTTGGAAATTTCTTTTCAAAGTATTGGAAGCTTTTGGGTTTCAGAAAGAATGGTTAGATTGGATTTTCAAAAGGAAAGCTTGTCCAAGGCATTCAGTCCTAGTGAATGGGACACTAGAAGGCTTCTTTGAAGCCTCAAGGGGGTTGCGCCAAGGGGACCCTCTCTCGCCCTTTTTATTTATTCTCATGGTGGAAACCTTGGGAAGATCTCTATCAAAGGCAACAAGGTTAGGGGTGATCAGAGGGATTCAAGTAACTAATGGATCGACGCCCATTACACATCAACAATTTTCTTATGACACCATGTTGATAGGACATGCGGGGCTAGTAGAGGCTAGAGCTTTCAAAGACATCCTTCAACAGTATTCAACAGTCTCCAGGAAGGAGGTAAGTCTTGAAAAATTTGAAGCATTTTTCTTCTTTACAGATCCAAACCTAGAGAGATGGATAATTCAGATCCTAGGATTCAAGCAAGGTAAGCTTCCAAGCATATATCTGGGGCTACCTTTGGCCTCAGGGGTTCAATCAGGAAAACTATGGGACCCTCTAGTCTCAAAGGGAGAAAGCAGACTCTCATCATGGAAGGGCAAGTGGCTTTCCTAGGCAGGTAGGCTTACTATGATAAAAGCAGTTCTAGCAGCAATGCCAATTTACATGATGTCTTGTTTTCCCCTTATAGCTGGGGTTGGTAAAAGGCTGGCTCAGAAGATGAAAAATTTCTTTTGGCAAGGAAATATAGAGAAGAAAATGAAACCTTTAATTAGCTAGGAAAGAATTTGCAGATTGAAGGAGGTACCAAGTACATGCATCAAGAACCTAACTTTGCACAATAAAGGTTTGGGGGCAAAGTTAGTTTGGCAGATCTATGCTAATCAATGCCTCAAATGGGTGAAGATTTTAAAAGCCAAATACTTGGATGAGGGGGGAAACCAACATTTTCATCATATGCACCCTACCTAAAGGGTCTAGGGTTTGGAATTATATTTGTAGTTGTAGAGAAGTTTAGTCTTGGATTTTCTCACTTGGGATGTCAAAGATGGACGAACTACACTTTTTTGGGAGGATTCTTGGTGCGGGTTCAAAAAATTGGCTAACATAGAGGCTCTAAGGCAAGTAAAGGAAATTTCCAAAGATTCTTGGGGTAGGCACATAAAGGACTATGTTAAATTTTGATCCAATAATGGTTTGGAAGAATGGAGATGGAAAGATATCAGGTAGCTGGGACTAGGCTTGGATGAAACCAAAGTCTTCGAAGATGCAATCAAGGGTTACAGAATAAACTTTAGAGAAGGGATGGATGTGCTGAGATGGATTGGTGTTACTTCAGGGGACTACAATGCAAAAGATGGTCATAGAATTTTAATTAAGAGGTAGGAAGAGGTTTCAGATCTGCCAAGTTTTCTTTGCTGGAATAAGCATTGTCTTCTTAAGGCCGGTATGTTTGCCTGGGCTGTGATTCAAGGGAGAGTTCTCACAGCAGACAAATTCAAGAAGTTAGGTTATAGTGGTCCTTCAAGATGTGTGCTTTTTAAGTCCGAAGAAGAATCGCGCGACCACTTGTTTTTCACCCGTCCCTTTGTTTTTATGTGACAGACTAAACCTTAGTACGGTTTTCCTAAGGAGATTGGAAAGCCTCTTCAAGAGCTGGCTGATTCTTTTTAAGAATTCAATCTTCTCAGGACTGTGGTGGACCCGCCCTTCCCTCCTTATATGGGAAGTTTAGAAAGAAAGGAACCGTAGAATTTTTAAGGACTCTACTACCCCCTTTTGGACATTCATCAATAAATTAGAAGCACAGATCGTGAAGGTGGTAAACTCCAGGGTGGAATAGGGGTTCAATTCTAAGTCATCCTTCTCTAGTTGGGATACGCTTATGCATCAGAAGTGGAGTGGGTTGAGGATCTCGTCTTGCTTCAACCTAAGTAATCCGGGCACCAGAGAGAAATGATCAGCTATTAAGTGGTAACCCCCAGAGGTCTGATGGTTTAAGCTCAACTTCGATTGTGCATCCAAGGGCAACCTAGGCTACTTAGGAGCGGGGTGCATTGTAGCAGATTGGGAAGGCTCTATAGTGGCAAAATTAGCTCAACCTCTTAGTATTGGAACAAATAATATGGCAGGATTGCAGGCAGTTTGGTTAGGCCTCAAATTGTGTTCAGAGCTTAAAATTTCTAAATTGATAATTGAAGGAGATTCAATGATCATAATAAATGCTCTTCAGAAAAAAATTTGTTAGAACTGGAGATTGCGAGTGCTATTGGAGGAAACTTTGGAAATCTTGTGTTGTTTCCAGGATGTCATGATAAATCACATATATCACGAGGGCAACAAAGAAGCTAATTATCTTTTGAATGTAGGAGTAGATGGCATTCCATTGAAGGAAATCAGTCTAGTGGGCATAAGGGTGGGCTCCACCTCACACACAGGTGAGGTGGCTGACTCGGCAGTGAGGCATGGGTAGGTTGCTTGGTCAGTAGACAACGTCAACAATTTCAAAAATGGTGAGGGAGGTTTATCTAATAATCATTTGTTTGCACAATAGGGGTGCCCTACAGTAGTAGGACAAGAAAGCCTACACGTAGGAAGGGTCTTGGCATTTGGGAAAGTAGGATAATTTTAATCATGATTTGATAGCTACCAGTTGGCTTCACTTCCCAAGGTAGTCTAGTAGTTATGTTATGAGCTGGCAAAGGCAGGGCAATGCATAGAGCACATCTTTCGACATCATCAAAAGGTAGCTTTTCTCTATTTATTCACAAGGTTTATTGGCAAGTTTCTGCAGTCTGGTTAATGGCTAATGATCCTCCCCCGATTATCATTTTTCACCTTCTGGCCAATCATCTGAAGTGCAGAGGCATGGAGTCACCAATCTGCCTAACCAATAGGGTTACGCAGATGGCATTTAAAGGCAAGATAATAGACCAAAGGATGTGGAGGGTGCTACGCCAAAATGATGCCTTCGTCATTGGAGCAATGAAACTCATTTTGGGAAAAACATTTGTCAATGACAGAGAGTTATACCGGGTGGATTTAGATATTCCCTCGTGGGTGGTGGTGTTGTTGCTTGATGTGTTGATAACCAAGGAAGAAGTTAGGACATTGGTGATGCAGATGTTTAAACAATACCTGCTGGAGGGGCTCGATGGGGTGCTGGATGCTATTGAAAGAGGTGTAGGGATTCCTAGGCCAAAGGAGTTGGCCAAGATTAACTAGCCAGGTGAAGTCATTAAGTATTTTCCTTTTATTTTAGACATCAGAGGTGAAGATTTGATTGCCCATAGGGCTAGGGTTCATAGAGGTAGGGACTTCCTCAAGAAAATGTTCAACCTTTCTCTGGCTGAAGGATTCATGTGGATTGGAGAATTTGGAGACTACCTCTTTGTGGAAAGGGAGATATGATGGGTTTTGGGGTTGGTTTTCTACTTCCGTGGGGTCTGTAAATTTGTCTGTTTATAGTTTGTTCAAAGTCTTTGGGTTTAATGTTGGTTTGTTTGGGCTCAGGGTATACTTAGTGTGGGGTAGTGTTAGTTACAACTCAACTTTGCTGCCTTTTCTTCAACCCAAGGTGGTCTTTTTGGGGGGTAAATTTTGTAAAGCTCAGAAGGGATGGTTTGTCAATTTACAGGTCATGGAGCTCAAACAATGTACTCAATTTTTTTGATATCATAATATAAATTAAATCTTACCTATCAAAAAATAAAAATAAATATTGAATCAATTATTCCAACTCTTAAATAAAATATTCCTATAAACCCTTTACCCATTATATATGTTAATACAAATTTAACATTAAACTATATAACTAAATTATTTAATAATTAATAATTAATGTCAATTATAAATGGTTTTTTTACAGTACAATTGATTTATTACACTGATAGGCATTTCACTACGGAGCGGGTCGAGCTCCATACGGTGTCATCCTGGCGATCAATGGTTTGAATTGCGTAGTTGGTACAAGGACGACCATTGAGTTGATCAGAGATGCTCATGTCAAAACTATCTACAATATATTTAGTTACTTGTTGTGCAAGCCTCCATGCGAAAGGCAACATTTGAGAAAGGTTTTGGTTGATAAGAAGAAAGGCTTCGTAGCACAGTGCAACGATGCACCTAGGGCCTTCAAGGCAGCTCCCAAGGTGGCAAAGCTCATGCTGAAGGCACTCAAAGGGTTTCATATGGAAGAGGGCAAGTCAGAGAAATCTATCCTTTGCCAACAACAACATCTCATCCATAAAATTTATGGAGTACATAAATTAGTGTTTTGTAGCTAAAAAAACTGAAGTATAAATCAACAGAATCGGTTTATTATATTTTACAATTTGCAGAGGACTGAAATGGTACACATGTAAGTGTCTTCTCATTTTCCTTACCTTTTTGTTTAGTAATTAATCAATTTTCATAGTATTTTTTTGGTCAAATTTCAATATTTTGTTTTTGTCTGTGTTAGGGTTTTATTGCATGAAACCCTTTTCGTTCATGGTTGAAAAGTAATTTATATTAATCTGCAAAAGCTATACAGATATACTTGTTTGGTCGCAAGTGAAATTCCAGTATAATTTGTGTTGTATTTATTATATTCAAAAATTTCCTGTGAAAATTATTTATTCTACACTATAATTGATAATTCTAGAATTAGAGAGGCAGTCTTGAGCAACAAACTTTTTCTATGCTTAATATTTCCATATATGTGAATGCATGGCTTCCAAAAATTGCTCAGTTTTTCATTAATATTCAAATTGATTTTCCAGTAAACAGCTCCAGTTTAGGCTAAGTTATTTAAAGTCTGAGATTCAAGTCCAACTAGCCATGGTCTAGTGGTGAGTTGGAGCAAATGTTTCTTTCTTGTGTCAAATTGGTAGTCTGTTTCTTGCTTTTGTTGATTGAGTGCATAAATAACCTCAACCTATTTACATCAGTCAATCTACACTCCAAGTTGTTTGAGTGAATAATGGACTCCTCTCTATTTCGTTAGACACTGATGGATCTTTTTGGGGAAGGTAAAATGTGATGGTGGGTATGAGTGTGCTTTTAACATTGGTGAAATATGGTGGTGGGTAGCTTACCATTTTGTGGGGATTCTGTGGATGCCATTTTTGAGGCGGTAAAAAATTTGAAATTAGATTTCCAGACCGAAAAGTGGAAGTCTGTTTTTGGATTGACAAAGGATTTGCTTTCAAGGATGCTTTCAAGGGATGTTGAAAAGAGACTCTCTCGAAATGAAGTTTTGAGTATGTATATTTTTCTAGCTTCACATCTTTAGTATTTGCCAGGGGTCGAGGATAGTGCAATTATGCATTACATAAATTTGAAAATTTGTTGTGAGGTTTTTCTTATGCACTTTTTTTTTCTTTTACAAATCACACTTGGGTTATGTATTATACAAAATCTGATATGGAGCTCTTTAAGGAGTCAAAGGTGATTTCTCCATACTAGCTAGATAGAAAGCAAGACACAAATAAATCAAGCCCAGAAGAGTGGACAAAGGAGTGCATATGCAAGAATTTACAGTAATCACTTGTTGATCTAGTTGATCATGCTCTTTAATTATTTTTAGAGAAATGCTGTTATAAGCAAGAAATAAATATAGATCTTATATATGTTCTCTCTGCTGCAATTTCTCAGATAAGAATATACATACCTAAAAGGAGCATACTCCATGTGACTGCTTATCCTTTCCTTGGGTAGAGCTCTATTCATTCAGGATTGGCTCTCTGTAAAGCGTTCTAATCATTGTGCTAAGCGTTGGCTTACATTGACAAACTCTGCTCATGCTTTGACTGATTTTGTAGGTTGAAGATAGTTTGGTCACACTTTCAATGAATCTGATGCCTAAAGAATTCTTATTCTGTGGGAATGACTAAGAACAAGAGAAATTTAGCTAATCAGGATAGAGACATTTACTTGGCTCGCTGTAAAGCATTTTGATCATTGTGTTGAGTGCTGGCTTACACTGACAAACTCTGCTCATGCTTTAACTAATTTTGTGGGTTGAAGACAGTTTGCTTCACACTTTTAAGAAATTTGAGGCCTAAAGAATTCTTATTATGTGGGAGTGACTAAGAGTAGAGAAATCTAGCTAATCATGATTGAGACATTGACTACTTTTATGTTTTTTTTGCTATAAAGGTGGTCTTAACAGAAAAATACTGTATTTGACTAGCTTGTACTACACCCTCAAGTGGTGCTTGGCTGATACTGTATCTGTATAGCATTTTGTTCAATTATGATAAAACTATATTTAAATGTAAATCAGAACAATATTTGAAATCAAAATTCCAATTCCGTAAGGTAACTTAAACATTATTTGCAAGACACAAATGCTTCTTTAAAACTCTATTTGGAATAATTCAAAAGATAAACATTTGAACCTAGGGATTCAATAGGACGGTATGATTTTGGTGAGAGTGTAGAGTCAAATATTTTGAACACCTTGCATCTAGCACTAAAAGCCTTAAGGTTCTTTATTGTGTAAATTAGAAATCTTCACAAAAACTACCCCACCATCTCTTTGATCTTTATTTTAAACCAATCTAAAGTTACCCACTCCAACTAACTTGCTCTTATTTAATCTATTAATTGCACTAATAACATCTTCATAAGAAATTTTCATGTGACCTAATTTTTGCAAATTATCTCTTTGGGAGAGCATCTATTGCCAAAGTGCATCTCCACAAGAAATCTAAGGGCTAAAACTAAGCAACATATCACAAAAGCACTGGCACTAGAAACTATTATGTATGTGTGTTATAATCACTAATCTCGAAATCAACAAGAGAAACCTACATTTCAAAATTTATGATGTACAATCTCCTTTACTTTCACCCACTCTCTATGCATTTAGGATGGTTTTAAATATAGAAAAGTACTTTAATTTTTAGTATAAATCTGAGATCCCAAATATCCCAATATTGTTCTAAGAAAAATATTTACTTCAATGGATAAAACTAGTTTGTATTATCCTCAATATCAAAGATAAGAGTAGAAATCAAATTAAACTAAATTTACACAATATACACCAATAAGAGCAAGTCCAAAAAATCTAAACCCTATTAACTAAGTGGGTAAACATTTAAGAATTAAGGATTGTGCTTTAGATTATGCCAACTTAGTCAAGTAAAACGTAATTTTGGCCTATCACACCTCCTAGTGGATGCCCAAAAAATTCTCTCCATTTGTCTATTGACACCCCACTCAATCTAATGTAATAATAACATAACTTGAGATCAATGAAGAGCTTGTTTAATCCAAACCAAACTTCACAAACATCATTACACACCTTAACAAATTTTAGAATCCTAACCCATAAACAATCACCTTGATCGAGACAATAGTCTATTTGATTGAGAGGAATCAATATTAACACATTGTATCCAATTCTAGGTGCCCTTAATTTTCTCTCTTAGCTCAAATGTAGATAAGTGGTGAAATAAAAAATATAATCAATGTTGTATCAATAGGTTTAGAGGGAATGGTGATACACCCCAAAAGAGTTTTAACATTTGATTAAAAGACTATGACACTAGGTACAACCCAATTTAAGGGTTTTAACATTTAATTAAATGAAGACAACACTTGGTGCAACCCATGAGCCACATTTACAAAAATCCAAAAACTCTCACCCTTATATCTATTGGGGTACATGTATAATTACTTATTATTTTATTGTAGCAAGTAGATTTAAATATATGCTATGCCCTTACGCCTGTTTGGTTATTGTGTTTTGGGATAAATCTAAATCATCGTAATCATGTTTTGAGATAAATTTAAGTCATTGTTATTTAGACAAATACATGTTACATGCCCTTATTTATATTTATATATACTTCCATAAGTCAATGTGGAGAGGACATTGAGGATAAGTGGACAAGCATAAGAGTGTAACATATATTTAAATCTACTAGCTATAATAAAACAACAAATAAATATACATTTACCTTAAAGGTTGCCTTGGAATCCATTCACGACAATAAGATATTATAAAACATGTATCTGCACATTAATTTGCCTAACTTTACTAAGCATAACTCTCTAAATACAATGTTAAATTTTAGATTAAAGGAATATTGATTTCTTATTCACCAGCGTTTATGACAACTGCTTGCGCATCCACCTAACAAACACAAAACCAAATACCATAGCCATCAAATATTCATCCTACAATGACCTTGAAATATTAATCGTTGGGGCCTCATGTTTGCTATTGTCTCGTGGGTACACTCTCTAGTTGACTTGCACATCTCCTTAACCTTTAGCTACTAGAGGTATGCAAGTGTGCAAGATAGTGTATATGTGTCCGTCAGGAGGCAAGAAGAGGATCATTTGTTTGTGATATTAGTATGTCATTTCTAGCTCCTTTCCTTAACAATGTACTACAACTTTCAATACACGATGTACAAAATGACTACCATTTCCAAAAATTGTTGTTTGTACATTCCTATGTGTTCTTCAAATCAATACGAAATTACAATCCTTATCAAATCCTATCAGCGTGCCCATTGCATATTAAGTGCGATTGCTAATTAAATCCAATATTAGAACCAAAAAAATGAAAGAGAAGAATTCCATCCATTGAAAAGACACGCTATTCTCCTTAAATGAAACGCTAGCACGGAAATAAAGGCTACAAATCGTGTGGTCTTCCACTCTCATTGCTATTTTGTCTACGTCCATGAACTACATTTCAATTTTAAAATTCAATAATGGCTTGACTATATCCATGTTCTACTTTCTATTCAATTGCTATTTTCTATTCGATTGCTGCTTTCTATCCAATACGATTGCTACTTCTAGCTAACACGAGCTTGAATTAATTGTTTTTATCCGGCAATTCCTGTTGAACAGTCGCTGAGCTATGATTCACAGGCTCTACAGCCTAAATTACGGCCGTACTTAGATATTTTTGTCATAAAATATAATTAAAATGTTGGGAAGACTGTCAAAATTTATATAAAATTATAGTTTAATATATATCTAATTAATGATATACATTTTTAGAATAACTATGAGGGTTTTGGGTCTTTTATTAAACTCACAGATTCCTTTAGCTATTCCATATGGGAGTATAGCCTTAGGTTGAAATCGGCTGAGAGTTAAGGATTGAGGGGCATCCATTCTGCCAAATTTACTTAGACCGCATCGCAATCAATAAGACTTGATCCCTGGTAGACTTATTTAGAACCATTCAACTTCATTAGAGAAAAAACCCAGTCACTTGAAGAACAACTTTGAATAAGTAATTATGAAAAAAATTTGCTTAATAAGGGTTGACCATCAAATATAAGCCTACAGCCTTGACTAAATGTACGTGAAGACCTACTATACAAAACTCCGTGTGGTTCAACAGATAACATCTCCTTAAAAATGAAGAAATCAATGAAATATCACCTTCACATTCCTTTAAACCGCCTAGTTTCTGAAAGAATTCTAAAAGTGAAGACAACATGCAGATCGCCTACAATGCCAAATATCCACAATTGATCTGCTTTGTGCTCCTATTATGTATTGCTCACAATGTAGCGCAAACATGCAACAACAAGAACTATACAAGCACTAAACTTGAGAGTAACTTGAACATAGTTCTTAATAATCTTGTAAACAATATTGTTGTTCTCTCTGCTGTTTTGTTGTCCCTGATGCTCAAACACACATGTTGGTTATTGTTATGTGGATATTGCTTTGTGGCTCTTTGACTGATCCTATGCATCTCTGATGATGCTCTGGATAAGTTGATTCTCCGGATATCATATGCAAATATAAATGTTGGCAATACATAATCAGTTGATCATATGCAGATCCTATGCAAATACAAGTGTTGGCAAAGTTGATCATATACACGTTGGCAATTGGTGGTTTGTACAGGTTGTATACCTTTCATTTCTCAGTAATAACAGGTTTTTTATTCCTTATATCATTCTCCAGTTTTGGTGGCATTATTTTTGTCTCTTATGACAAAGTCAAAGGCATGGCATTTGTCACTTACTTCACTGTCACCTGGGGTGGCATTACCTAATGTTGAGAACAACTGTTTCATAGTTTTGTATCACAAAGGTGGTCATTACTCTTTCTTTTGGTACTTCCTTGGTTCAAGCTTTGGTCAACATGGTTGTCTTTGAACACAGCATTATCATGTATATTAATGTTTTTCATTGGTGGTATGCTTGGGCTCTTTTCCGACATTGGACATTGCTAATATTGTTTTTTTTGTTTGACACATGACATGGCAGCGTTTCTTTTGAAAGCTTATCTTTGTGAAGTGGCCCACCATGTGACATCTTCTATCCTTTGGCACTTGTAGTTTGTTTACCTCTCAAACAGGTTTGCTAAGGCAAAAGGCATCGGTGTGTTTTGAGTACATGTCACCGGTTTCTCTTAAAAGTGACTTGAAGCTCCGATCACTTGAGTGATGAAAAAAAAAGGGCACAAGACATCAGTTTGTTTTCATTTCGAGCAAAGTATTTTTTGTTTAGGGTTTCATACCCTACGCCATCATGATGAGAAGGAAAGGTTTTTGATCTCAGCTATGGTTTTGTTTTGGATCTCCTATCTTACTCAGTAATGATGAAAAGGAAAAGGAAGTTTTGGTTTGTCAAATGGCTCCAGTTGACTTCGGCAAAACAGGTGATATTGTTTGATTTTGTTTCTGTCAATTATGATATCTTTTGGCAGTTTCACAAGGAAATGTTCTTTCTTCTTCATCCGGTTTTTGAATACTATCATTGCTTTGAATAAGGTATTCTAGGTTTTATGCATGGTATATATGGAAACACCGACATCTTCTGTTAGGGTTTATTAACGGCATTCATTTTGCTGTGAAATGGATTATGTTTTGAATACTGTTTTAACAGTTTCTAAAGTGGTTTCTTCTTGTTCGACTCCAGTTAGGGTTTGGTCAGATGTATACCAAACCTACTCTGTCTTGGTTTAACAATGATCTACCTTTGTTCTCAGCGACTGCCGATTTATGACAGTTAAATGGTTTTACCAAAATGCAACTATGTAATAAAATGATACGGTTATGGAAACTACAGAAAACTGTTTTTACCTGATTACAAGAAAAAAACAAAAAGGGAAGAAAAAAATGCAGTTATTTTCTGGTGCTCGCATTATGTAAATAATCTTGTATATATAGTGTGGATAATGCAGAATATAAGGTGTGTGTCTTTATATGTGCATTATAGATACTATATATTGTGTGTGGATTGCAGTGACACAAATTATCCCTCTGTATTAGAATTTTTCTGATGTTTATAAAAGATGCCAGTGAGGCAATACTGTAAATGCTAGTGAGGCAACATTTTTAGCCAGTGAGGCAATATTCTTTAGCCAGTGAGGCCTGTAAATCAGTGAGATTGTTTTCTAAGCTAGTGAGGCATTTTTCGAGTGGTTTTATGCCTGGGGCTTTCCACTCAGGACAAATCATTGTGTCATTCTGTTTCTATGAAATGCTCTTGATTTACTATTGAATGTTTCAGTTTGCTTTGTTTTGTGAACACACAGTTGATTCAAGTAAAGATATTCTCTGCAATTAAGACACTGAGATTGTATTGAAAAGAAAAGTTTTCTTGATACTGATTCACCCCCCCCTCTCAGTATCTACACCACTCTAACAAGTGGTATCAGAGCCAAACCCTTTATTGTATTGGCCTAATCAGCCTAAGGGATTCTTGGTTGAGTGGGAACCATGTCTTTTCAAGATGGTCTTTCCTCATCCAAGGCACCATTATTTGATGGTACAGATTATACATTCTGGAAATACAGAATGACTCGTCATATCAAAGCTTTGGGATATGATGTCTGGGAAGCTATTGAAACCAATTATATTGTAACTGGCAAACCATCCAATGCTGATGAAAAAAAGATTCATGACTGTGACTCTAAAGCTGCTAGTGCTATTTGTTGTGGTTTAACAAATGAAGTTCTAAATAAGGTTATGGAATGTCAAACAACTAAAAGTATTTGTGATAAACTTTCAAATATTTATGAAGGAGATGAAAGCATTAAAGAAGCTAAATTACAAGCTCTTAGGGAAAGATTTGAAAGAATGAGAATGAAAGATGATGAAAAGATAGCTGAATATCTTCAAAGAGTCCAGGAAACTGTCAATAGTATTAAAGGATTAGGGGAAAAATTAGAAGAGATAACTGTTGTTAAAAAGGTCCTATGGACTTTAACCCCCAAATATGACTCCAAAACTTCTGTGGTTGAAGATAAAGATCTGAAAACCATAACCATTGATACTATACTAGGAGTCTTTACTGCATATGAAATGAGGATGGAAAATGAAAATCTGAATAAAGAGATTAAAGTGGTTGCTTTTAAGACTGTGAAAAAAGAAACTGAAACTAGTCATGAAACTAAAAATGAAGAGGAATTTGTCTTTGTTAGTAAGCTCAGAAGAGGCTCTGGTAGATATAAAGGAAAATTACCTTTTAAATGTTTCAATTGTGGAAAAATAGGTCACTATGCAGCAAAATGTCCTAATCTAGAGCTTGACAGTGAACAAGAAGATAACAAGAAACAATATAGAAAGAAGCCTTTCAATTTTAACAAAAGAAATACTTTCAAGAAAAAAAGTTTAATTGCTGGAATAACTGATAGTGCGTCAGAAGAATCTTCTGCTGAAATAGATGAAACTCTTTTTATGGCAGCAATTGTTGGTATTTCAGAAGAAGAACAAGTAGAAATATCAAAAAATGAAGTTGATTTAGAAGGAGAATTAAAATGTGCTTTTAGTGAAATCAAAAGATTTAAAAAGGAAAATGGGTTACAGAGTAAATTAATATCTGATCAAGGCTACAAGATTCTCAAAAATGCCAAACAAGTCATCGCATCAGGTTTGAGAACTAAAGGTAATATTTATAATCTGCTTGGCTTTGCTAATGAATACAAAAACAACTTATGTTTTATGAGTCAAATTGAAGAAAGTAAACTCTGGCATAGGAGGTTGGGAAATATAAACTATGATAACTTAGTCAAAATCAGTCATAATAAAAATGTTAGACATATGCCTACTCTTTCCAAGCTTGAAAATCTGGTTTGTAAAGAATGCCAACAAGGCAAACAAACAAGAAATGCTTATAAGTCTAAAGAGCAATTTGCTGTAGAACCTCTTTAGTTAGTTCACACTAATTTATGTGGTCCAACCAGGACAAAATCCTTGAATGGTGAAAGATATTTTATGTTATTTATAGATGATTATACAAGAATGACTTGGGTCACTTTTTTAAAGCATAAATCTGAAGCTTTAGAAAAATTTAAGATTTTTAAAAGCATGGTAGAAAGAGAATCAGATCTAAAATTAAAATGTCTAAGGTCGGATAATGGTGGAGAATATACTTCCACTACTTTTCTTGAATACTGTGAAAAGCATGGAATAAAGAGGCAGTTTTCAGCGCCTAGAACACCTCAACAAAATGGGGTGGCTGAAAGAAAGAATAGGACAGTAAAAGAAATGGCTAGAACTATGCTTCAGGATTCTGGTCTATCAAATGCCTTTTGGAAAGAAGCTGTTCATACAGCAGTTTATATCCTAAACAGGGTGCAAATAAGAGTCAAAACCAGGTACACCTCCTATGAACTTTGGTATGGTAATATTACTAATGTATCTTATTTTAAAATATTTGGCAGTAAATGTTATATAAGGAAAGAAGATCATCTAGGCAGTTTTGAGTCAAGATGTGATGAAGGGATTTTCTTAGGATATTCAACTCATAGCAAGGCTTATAAATGTTATAATAAGAGGTTAAAGAGAATAGTTGAAAGCTCTAATGTGAAAGTGGTTGAGAATTTGCAGCAAGAACAGCAACCACACTTTCAACAGGTTGAAGGAATCATCCAAGAAGAGTCAAATACAAAAGAAGAGTCAGAAAAATATGAAGAAGAATCAGATCCTGAAACTTCACAAGGACAGTCAGTAAGTCCTCAAGTTGATACTCCTTCTAAAACCTCTATTTATACTCCTTCTAAAAGATTGTTACAAAAGAATCACCCTAGTGAACATGTCATTCGTGATTTAGACTTTAGCATACAAACTAGAAGACAAACTACTCAAGCAAATCAACAGGTTCATATATGTTTAGTATCTCAACTAGAACCTAAAACCTATGCTGAAGCTAGTCAAGATGACTTGTGGGTTTAGGCTATGTTAGATGAGTTAGCCCAAATAGAGAAAAATAACACTTGGGAACTTGTCCCAAGGCCTAAAGATAAAAATATTATTAGGGCTAAATGGGTTTTCAGAAACAAACTTGATGAAAATGGAATTGTTGTTCGAAATAAAGCTAGATTGGTTTGTAAGGGCTACTCTCAGATAGAAGGTATTGATTTTGATGAAACATTTGCTCCTGTAGCAAGACTAGAAGCAATCAGAATGTTTCTTGCATATTATGTTTACAAAAACTTTAAAGTCTATCAAATGGATGTTAAGACAGCCTTTTTAAATGGAGACCTAAAAGAGGAAATTTATATGGATCAACCGGAAGGTTTTGTTAACAAGGACAAGCGACATCACATTTACAGATTAAGAAAGGCTCTTTATGGCCTTAAACAAGCTCCTAGAGCTTGGTATGCCAAATTAGATCAACACTTACAATCCCAAGGCTTCACGAGAGGGGGAGCTAACAGTAATTTGTATTTTATGACTAAAAATGATCACATCTTGATAGTAGTTGTATATGTTGATGACATAATTTTTGGCAGTGATGATGATAAACTCAGTTTATATTTTCCACAGGTTATGACTACAAAATTTGAAAATTCAATGCTGGGGGAACTCTCATTTTTTCTTGGTCTACAGGTTTCTCAGCTCAAGGTAGGTATCTTTCTTTCTCAAACCAAATATGCAAAAGAAATGTTGAAAAGATTTCAGATGGATGCATGTAATCCTATCAGTACTCCTATGGAAACTGGTTGTAAATTAAGTGCTGAAGGTGATAAACCTGATATTGATCATACTTTTTATCGATGTATGGTAGGCAGCTTATTATACTTAACTGCCACTAGACCTGACATAATGCATGCTGTCTGTTTAGTTGCTTGTTTTTAATCTGCTCCTAAGCAAGCTCATCTCAATGCAGTCAAGAGAATTTTTAGATATATACAAGGCACCCTTGATTATGGCCTTTGGTATCCTAGACATTCAGATTTCACACTGACAGCATATACAGATGCTGATTGGGCAGGCAGTCTTGATGATAGAAAAAGTACTTCTAGTGGTGCTTTCTTTCTTGGTGGACGATTAGTTGCTTGGCATAGCAAAAGGCAAGACTCTGTTTCTCTATCCACAGCTGAGGCTAAATATATTGCAGCTACATCTTGTTGCACTCAGATTCTCTGGATGGTTCAGACCTTGCATGATTACCAGGTTCCTGTATGTAAGCCTATTAGAATTCTATGTGACAATGTCAGTGCTATTAACATCTCTAAAAATCCTGTGATGCATTCTCGTACCGAGCATATTGATATACGATATCATTTTCTTCATGATAAGGTGCTCCTCAATGATGTCATACTGGACTATGTTTCTTCCGCTACTCAAGTAGCTGATATCTTTACTAAGCCACTTTCTCGCTTTGTCTTTGAAGGTCTCCGGGATCATCTTGGGGTGATTTCCTTTGCCTCTCTGTCTTGATCCTTCTTTGCTCTTGGTTTCAGGGGGAGTTTCCTTCTTTGTCCCCTGATTAGTTTTTCTAGTTGCTCTGCTCTTTTGGTTTCCCTTTGCCCTGATGATAAAAAGGGGGAGATAGTATGTGTTGTGCTGTTCCTTATCGGGCTGTTCCTTGTATCTGTCCTGTGGCTATTCCTTGCTCTTCATATGTGCTGTACTGTTCCTTATCGAGCTGTTCCTTCTTTGTTCTATACTGTGGCTATTCCTTATAGTGCTGTGGGCTGTGTGGCTCTATTTCTTCTGAGCTTGTGGGCTGTGTGGCTCTATTTCTTCTGAGCTTGTGGGCTGTGTGGCTCTATTTCTTCTGAGCTGTGACTGTGTGTCTTTCTCATCATGGCCAAAGGGGGAGTATTGTTGTTCTCTCTGCTGTTTTGTTGTCCTTGATGCTCAAACACACATGTTGGTTATTGTTATGTGGATATTGCTTTGTGGCTCTCTGACTGATCCTATACATCTCTGATGATGCTCTGGATAAGTTGATTCTCCGGATATCATATGCATATATAAATGTTGGCAATACATAATCAGTTGATCATATGCAGATCCTATGCAAATACAAGTGTTGGCAAAGTTGATCATATACACGTTGGCAATTGGTGGTTTGTACAGGTTGTATACCTTTCATTTCTCACTAATAACAAGTTTTTTATTCCTTGTATCATTCTCTGGTCTTGGTGGCATTATTTTTGTCTCTTATGACAAAGTCACTTACTTCACTGTCACCTGGGGTGGCATTACATAATGTTGAGAACAACTGTTTCATAGTTTTGTATCACAAAGGTGGTCATTACTCTTTCTTTTGGTACTTCCTTGGTTCAAGCTTTGGTCAACATGGTTGTCTTTGAACACATCATTATCATGTAGATTAATGTTTTTCATTGGTGGTATGCTTGGGCTCTTTTCCGACCTTGGACATTGCTAATATTGTTTTTTTTGTTTGACACATGACATGGCAGCATTTCTTTTGAAAGCTTATCTTTGTGAAGTGGCCCACCATGTGACATCTTCTATCCTTTGGCACTTGTAGTTTGTTTACCTCTCAAACAGGTTTGCTAAGGCAAAAGGCATCAGTGTGTTTTGAGTACATGTCACCGGTTTCTCTTAAAAGTGACTTGAAGCTCCGGTCACTTGAGTGATGAAAAAAAAAGGCACAAGACATCAGTTTGTTTTCATTTCGAGCAAAGTATTTTTTGTTTAGGGTTTCATACCCTGCGCCGTCATGATGAGAAGGAAAGGTTTTTAATCTCAGCTATGGTTTTGTTTTGGATCTCCTATCTTACTCAGTAATGATGAAAAGGAAAAGGAAGTTTTGGTTTGTCAAACAGCTCCAGTTGACTTCGGCAAAACAGGTGATATTGTTTGATTTTGTTTCTGTTAGTTATGATATCTTTTGGCAGTTTCACGAGGAAATGTTCTTTCTTCTTCATCCGGTTTTTGAATACTATCATTGCTTTGAATAAGGTATTCTGGGTTTTATGCATGGTATATATGGAAACACCGACATCTTCTGTTAGGGTTTATTAATGGCATTCATTTTGCTGTGAAATGGATTATGTTTTGAACACTGTTTTAACAGTTTCTACAGTGGTTTCTTCTTTTTCAACTCCGGTTAGGGTTTGGTCAGATGTATACCAAACCTACTCTATCTTGGTTTAACAATGATCTACCTTTGTTCTCAGTGACTGCCGATTTATGACAGTTAAATGGTTTTACCAAAATGCAACTATGTAATAAAATGATACGGTTATGGAAACTACAAAAAACCGTTTTTACCCTGATTACAAGAAAAAAACAAAAAGGGAAGAAAAAAATGCAATTATTTTCTGGTGCTCGCATTATGTAAATGATCTTGTATATATAGTGTGGATAATGCAGAATACAAGGTGTGTGTCTTTATATGTGCATTATAGATACTATCCCTCTGTATTAGAATTTTTTTGATGTTTATAAAAGATGCTAGTGAGGCAACATTTTTAGCCAGTGAGGCAATATTCTTTAGCCAGTGAGGCCTATAAATCAGTGAGATTGTTTTCTAAGCCAGTGAGGTATTTTTTCGAGTGGTTTTATGCCAGGGGCTTTCCACTCAGGACAAATCATTGTGTCATTCTATTTCTGTGAAATGCTCTTGATTTACTATTGAATGTTTCAGTTTGCTTTGTTTTGTGAACACACAGTTGATTCAAGTAAAGATATTCTGTGCAATTAAGAAATTGAGATTGTATTGAAAAGAAAAGTTTTCTTGATACTGATTCACCCCTCGTCTCAGTATCTACACCACTCTAACAAATATATGGTCATCAAATGGTTTCCGTACCTCTGTCTCTGGCCAAAGTCCAGACAGAGTTTATGGTCTCTTCCAATGTTATGGACGTGCAATCGTCTGTAACATTTTATTGAATTTGTCTTACATTTGTATCAACAAAATTCCTTGCTAGTAAGGGCATTAGAACAGAATCAAGAAATTTATCTCTTCATTATCATCAAATTGTGGTCAGAAAAAAATTATTTATAATTAGATACAAAATTGAAATTTTTTTCCAATTGCATTACTTATCCAGAGAATATAGATAGAGAGGTAGACTCAGCGATCGGCCAGGAGCATGCAATAATCTTTAGCTTGGAAAATATCAAGGCTGCAACCAGAAATTTCCATGACGATAACAAGCTTGGAGAGGGAGGATTTGGCTCTGTATACAAGGTAACATAACCCTAACCGACCATGTTTTCTTGTTTTGGACAGGAATACTAAATAAACTATTAAATCGAACAAGGTTACTTATCCATTCTTTACCGCTGTTTTAGCATTTTAGTTTTATTTTTTAGGAAATAGATTTATATATTATCTCACAATAATTTATAACGGAAAGAATGGAATAAGTCTCGAAGCCACACAAATCGGACATTTTGGTTTTGTTTTTCTTTTATTTTGTTTTGATTTTGACAACAGATCTGTCCACAGTTTAGGATTTTCACATATAATTAGAAAATACTTCGCTGCACTCTCATTGTTTAACATATATTTGTTCAAATATTTACTGGGCTGTGTTATCTAGTAAAACTCACTAAAGATTATCTAGTCTACCAGATTATCTAGTTTGCCAAATTATCTAAAGAGAGATAAACTGCTCTGTTGATAATCTTCTAAAGAGATATAACCGATCTGCTAATCTTCTTGCTAATTACAGTGCCAATTCTCTGGTTAATATCTGATAATTCTCTTCAATGGGAAGAGTTGATTGATCTGTTGACTAATGACTGGGTTTCACGCCATAAATAATCTCTACCCTTCTGTGTGTAACAAGTGGGGCTTTCTTTGTGGTTTGGGGTTTGCTGGTAACACAAATTTGTTGCCTTGGTGGTCTACACTCTGTTTTTGTTTCAGATGGGGATCTCCAATCTTGATTCTCTCTATTTATTTTATGCTCGTGGGAACATTTGCTTTGCAGCGTCTACCTGTTATAATTGGCTCTTATCCATCTCTGTTCCACCATTCATGACTTTAAGTTTAGAACTCATTTCTTTGCTGTGTTATGGTTTCCTGTTGGCACTTTGGCGTTACTATTGTGGTTCCTTCTGCAAATGTTTTTTTCTTGTTTGAAGGCCAATTCATCTCTGCGTAGAGGGAGATTTGTTACCATAGAGAAAGGCATATTTGTTTCTTCAAGAGGCGTCGATGCTTTGTCTCTGGTGTTTGGCACTTTAGAGATGTTTTCTCTGGTATTGTACTCTATCTATGGTATTGGGGTCTCTATCTTGCTGTAGAAAACAACAGAAAACACCATTCTTAAGTGCCTGCAAAGAGGCATCCAAACATCATGCCATACTCCTGCTCACAAGGATCTCTCATTTGGAGGCAAGGCTTAAACAGCCGGTGTGTTGTTAGTCCCAGCTGACATTGCAGGTGGAGCCCACACTATAGTCAAACACTTCTTCCGTTTGTCTTTGTCTTTTCCGTTTCCGTTTTTGTTTCCCTTTTCCCTCCATTGGCATTCCTTACTACCATGCCAGCATACCATATGAGGATCAGAGTTTAATGGATGCTACACGGAGTTTAAATGATCTTAAATTTATTCGGCTAACTGCAGTTTACCACGATTCACCAAGTTTAAATGATTTTAAATTTATTCAAGGGGCGTCAATTCTTTTAATAATTTTGAATTTATTATGTCAGGTCCCATATTTTTAAAGCAGAACTTTTGCTCCACTATTGTTTTGGATTAAAAACAATAGTTTTGGTGCATAATAATGCAAAACAATAGTTTCACTATTTTAAAATATTTTATTAGTGTAGCAAAGGTATTGTTTTGAATATGAACTTTTAAGAAAATGGTACAAACATTATGAGTTTACTTCAATGTTTTAAATTTTTTTCAATTTTTTTATAATAGAAATTAGAAGGTTTTTTAAAATAATTGGCTAAACACTTTTTATTGGAAGAATTTTAGAGTTGTTAATTTGTAAAAATTAAGAAATTATTTTATCCAATCAAATATCAATATAATAATGTTTTTTAGCCATTTCTAATGCTACAATGTTGTGTAGTTTTAACATGATTTTGAAATGAAAATGGTCTTTAATAGTTTGTTTTGAATATTTGTGTGGTGTAATAATATGTAATGGAAGAAATATTTATTAGACATAATAGTGTTGCTCCATTCTTATTGTTGAAGATGAGACTTTGTCAGGTAACCTAATTTAATTTTTGGCTATAGTTTATCTTGCCATGTGATTAGTTATCTATACAACCTTCTATAACCTTCTATGATATGTGCTTATGTTTTCTATAAATTATAATGACTCACTTTATTATTTTGTATATGCATAAATAAAATAAAAGATTATTAATCTAAATATTAACTAGTATAAATATGAAACACATCAAGATATGTATACTAATTTATCTATAGTTTCAACAAATTATTTACTTCATATTTTAAATACATCACTATATCAATAATGTCAAAGTTTTATAATTGAACAATTTTAATAAATTATTTATTCCATATTTTATCTACAACAGTATATCAATAGTGCCAAAGTTTTATAGCCTACAATTTTAATAAATTATTTAATCCATATTTTAACTACATAACTATTGGTATTTGTTGTGGAAATAGATTATTTCAATAGTTTTAAATCTTATGTTTATTTCCTATAATGCATAACTTTTCTAATTACTTTATTTAACTTATTAAGTATATATAGCTATTTTTTAAAATAAGAGATTCCTTTAAAAAATTACAAAGGAAAGCAAAATGACAAGAATACAAAATAATAATATGTAGTTGATTTTTCTATATAAATATTTAATATTAAGATCTATTTAAACTAGTAAAAATAATAAATAGATAATTAAATAGATAAAAAGACAAATATTTTTATTTACATAAGTGCTATTTTATTTTACTTTAAAACTATTTTATTCACTATATGGACACATACTATTTGTTTGTAATATGTAACTTTAAATCTTACTTTTGAAAACCTCTTTAATTATTTTGGTAATTGTTTCATTTTGTTTTTATTGAAAAGTCTAGTAAATCTTATATAGTATTAATATATATTTTAAAAATTTGATGACTGTAATATATATATAATATTATGTATTATATTAATTATTATGATAATATTATATTACTTTTATTATATATTTAAATAAATAAATGTTTTAATATTTAACCGAAAGAAAATATTTAATAAATTAGTGTAAATTTTAGATTTTTCAATATAAAAAAAATATTTAACCTATGATTATTATTTGGAAACGTGTTTGCAAAATATGATTATTTTAACATTCTTATGATAAATATAAATAAAAAAAATCATTTAATAGATAAAAAGTAACATATAGGTTGGATGTGTTACTTCTCCATTTTTGACAATATTCATTTTGCCTGTGAATCAATTATTATAATTTTCTTCAAAAAAAATTGAAATACACAATCTTTGTTTTTAGAGTGAAATACAAATCAACTAAGTGAATTTTTAATTATTTCAAAAATAAGTTATTTATGGTAGGGAATGAAAGTAATTTGGAATTTAAAGTGTCACTAACAATTGTTTATAGAAGGGAATGCAATTAATTTCCAAATAGACACTTGTAAGAAATGGGTTCATATGCTGGTTGAAATAACTTTTGAGATACAAAAAATACAAAAACCTAAGAAGGTCTAAAATTTTCACCCTACTATTTTTTTCATCAATAATTTCTAAATTAATTTGCATATTAAATTTTTGAATGATTAAAAATGAGTTATTTATGACAAGATATGTAATTAATTTGCAATTTATAGAGTCATTAATATTTGTAAGAAATGGGTGCATGTGGAAGTTGACATAATATATTTCAACCTAAAAGTGTTAGTGATAGTTTAATTTACAAATTGGATTCCATTGTTTATATTATCAATACACAAAAATATATTTATCTTCCCAATATTGTGTAATAGAATGTTGAAGGAAATTGCAGCTTGAAAACATAATATGTATTTCAAATTCATGATTTGTAAAATATTTTTCAAATTTATGAATTTATTTGCTTCAGAATTTGTTTTATTTGAAATTTTGGGATTCATACATTAACAAAATGCATATTATGTAAATGAATGTTGGTGAAGTAAATTACAAGTTGAAAAATGTAATGTATTTCAACTTATAAATGTTTAGTTTATGATTTGTAAGATGTCTTTAAAATTTATGACCTTATTTGATTAATAATTTTAATGTATTTTCTCAACTTATATGGAAATACTTTTGGTTAGTTTGTCAATAAGGAGAAGTCAGGAATTTTCTTTGTTTTTGTCAACCCCAGGATTGAACAATAGATTTTGAATGTCTTCAACTTCAATAGAGGTTATCTCCCTTGCAAATATCTTGGTATGCCTTTGGCTATGGGACAGAGATCAAGCAAGTTATGGGATCCCCTTGGTCTAAAGATAGACAACAAGCTAGCCTCCTAGAAGATGCAATCGCTATCTAGAGTGAGAAGAGTAGTCATGCTTAAAGCTATGGTGGCTACCATCCCAATTTATTTAATGTATTATCTTCCTTTGATGTGGGTTCTAGTTAAAAGATCAACAAGAGTATGAAAAAAACTTTAACAGGTAAGGTAACTCTGAACAAAAGAAAATACCTCTCATAGAGTGGGAAAAGATACATGCAAATCTAAGCAAGCAAGGGGAGTGGGACTGAAGAACTTGCTAAAGAAAAATATTGCTCTTCGAGTAAAACTAATTTGGATGATGTATTCCAATCTAAATTTGAAGTGGGTCAAAATATTGCAAACCGAGTCTCTAAGCATGAGGATACAAAAATAGTGAATATTCTCAACAAAATTTAAAATATGTTTAAACACTCATTTAAAACACACTGATTGGAAAGATTGATGTTAGTGTAACAAGGGGAAACATTCTTCTAGATCAACCCCTATAAAATTGGAGGGAATGATAAAGACAACACTCTTTAGTTAGACACATGCTCTTAGAATGATCATGCAATTCTAGATGTTTAAAATGAATACATTCAATGCCTTTACATATGAGGACATATAAATAAATCATGCAAATTAATGTTTAGTTAGACCTTGGTAGGAAATGTATGGGTAGAAGTTGCCTAAAATTTGAATATGAAAGGGCCAAGTCTATAACTGCAGGGTCGCCCCCATGATTATAATGCCCAAATTTTACTAAGGACAATACAAGAGAAAACACGGCCAACAATTTTTTCATGTTAAGAATATTGAAACAACCATTACAAACACACTCAATCAATCCTCAATGAAAATGTATTTATGCATACTTTTAAACACAAATCGATAAAAACAAAATAATGTAGGTTTTCTTTCAAAAATTATAAAACTACATTAATGGCTACCTCAAGCTTTTCTTGACAAAAAATTAAAATATTTATAACCACTCATTTTAAGCACACTCAACCATTAAAAAAATATCCATTCTTTAGAACACAAAACTTGTAAACATGTAAACCTAATTTAAAAGTGAAATACCTCTTTCTACACACAAATTATTGCACAAAAGCTTGAATACTATCCCAATTATCTCCAAAAATTATCCTAGCTTCTCAAATCCTTTAGCAATCCTTTTCAAGAACAAATTTATTCTCCAAAAATCCTAACAAAACTCTAGTGTTTCAATTTTCTCTCTAGTGTTTCTCCTCTTCAAATATGACAATCAAGGAGTCAACTTTCAAGATATTAACATATTTTATCTGGATATCCTTATAAGTTAAACACTCTACGATGTAGTGTCATTTTATTTCCAATAATCTCAAACTAGGAAAACAACATAATCTATTTTTCATTGTCTAGTTATTGGTCTTATACCTAAGTCAATGAGCGCTAGTCCTTACTTGAGATATCAACATTGTCACTTTCCATTTTATTTTTCTCCCATATATGCATTTTTATCATGGTCATAATGGGGATTGAATTTTCTTATGAAGTTTTCTCTTTCACTGAAGTGACTTTATCCACATGGTTGTGTTGAATTTTTCTCTCCCATATCTTTTTTTTTCCTTATTAGTGTTTGTATACTCTTGCATGCTAATGTCCCACTTACCCATCTATTTGGTATTTTGTTTCATCCACATGCTCTTTCTTCTACTTAAATTTTCCTCCACTACTATTTTGTGCCAACAATGTGGCCACATGCTCTCTATTCCTTTTAGATAACTTAGAAACTAGATCAAAGTTAATTCTTCAAATGGGAAAATGTATACCTTAGCTAATAAGATCTCATATGGAACTAAAGTTTTAGTTTTAAAACTGCTTGTAATAAAACACTTTTGTAACCTCTCTATTTGTCTTGATTTCATCTCTACCATGTTGATATGCCAAAGTTCACACCTATAAAGAACCACTAGTGTGACAAGCAACCAAATAGGATCCTCTTCATTTTCTAATCCTACAATTTTACATTCCTACATCTATATTTTATACCAAATATAAAGCTTTCTAGCCCCCATGTATTATTTTTGTCTTGTAAGTCTCCCAGCTAAATTTAATGATAAAATATATACCAAAGTACTTATATTCATCCACCACTTACAAATAACTTCCTTCAAATATAAAGTCAATTTGTCTCTTTTATTGCCATAAGGTAATATTATGACTTTGGTTTTGTTGATGTTTGCTTGCATCCCTAACTCTTGAAAAAACAATTCTAGACCTCTCAAGTGCTCTCTCAGGCTATGTATTGTTTTTACCATTAAAATAAGGCCATCTACATATAGGAGTAGCTTTATTACATAGTTCGATAAGTGGGTACCTCCCCCTCTAGATTTGTTTAACCACTCCTCTACTTTTTCTATATATAGCCCAAATAAAGTGGGGGATAATTAGCATCCTTGCTTAACATTTATGTTTCTCTCAAATCATTTCAATAATAATTTCCTTGTTTTGATATAAAAGTATCTTGGAATTGATCATAGAGACTATGAACTACTACCCTATACATCTCTAGAATCCATAACTCTTCCATTCTACTTAAGATTTTTCTTCTAAGCATGGTGTCAAATGCTTTTTTGAGATCAATAAAGCAACATAAAACTTCTTCCCCTTCTTTATCCATACCTTCTCAATCAAGTGTTTAGGAGTGATGTAATGATCAATTATGGAGTGCTTTGGCCTAACATATGCTTTCTATTTCACCTTCTTCCCTTATTTCTAGCCAATTGTTAATTTTGTGCTCTACCATACTCCCAAAAAGTTTTCCAAAAACTACATTATTTCTTATAGTATGATAATTTTATGGGTTGTTGACATCTCCACTTTTGAGGAGAGGAATAATGATAGTGGTTGTCCAATTTGTTGGAAAATAATTTTGAATGACCCCATTAAATATTCTTCTGATGTATGGTGTGAGAGCCTCCAAATCCCACTTTAGGTATTCTACCTATAATTATCTATGTCATGTGCTTTACCCAATACTAGCATTTTAATCCCTTCCTTAATAACCATTGTATAGAATATTTTAGCCATTGTATTAACTATTAGGGGGTTGTCTTTATCTTCTTCTCACTCATATAGCAATTTTGTATGTTCTAGCCATTGGGAATATGTGATGTTATTATCTATAGGTTTACTCTCTTGCCACAATTCCCTCCAACCTCTGGGACTATGCTTCACAAGAGAGATTATCTCTTTCCTTCTTGTTCACATCTACCCTTCCTTTTTATACCTCACTAACATTTCATTAACCTTTTTACTTTCCTTCATCCTTCTCAATATCTTCAAAATTCTCTTCATTTCCTTGCAATGTTCATTATAACATAAGTTTGACAAAATATTGCTTTTGTTGCCTCTCTTAGGTTTAGATCTCTTGCATGGAAATTGTGCTTTGTGGACTATTATTACCAAAGTATATCATATATTCCATAATCTTTTATTTCTTGTAGTTATTTTTAAAGTATTGTTCTAAAATTTTATAGATTCTCATGTGTTTTAGGGATAGTGCCTTGAGGGGCTAATTTATTTTTATTTTGGTGAGACATATCTCATTGTTGACTATCACTTTGCATAATAGTATTTACATATATTGGATTGTGATCAAATTTCATTTGCTATAGGGGAGCTCCCAACTTCTACCTCCATTAGCCTTGGCATAGTACTCTATGAACAAATAACATAATCAACCAAGCTTAAACCATTGTATGTTTGGAATTTGATTTTCCCAACGTTTGACAATGCTTTTATTCCATTACATATGATCAAATCATAAATGTTGCCTAACCCCAATAATTATACTCCACATTGAGTGATGCCTCTTTTTCTATCTTGTGAGACCCTTTCCCAATTTTGGTTCTCTTCTTCCTCTAGCCACAATAGATCAATTTTCATCCCATATTAATTTCTAAGGTAAAGAGTGTGGTTATTTACTATTCTTAAACTAAAGTCCCCTTTAGAATTACCTCTCTTAAAGTGCCATAAAATGATATGTCCCTTTTTAGTTTCACATACAAATCCTCATAGTCAAGCTTCTTTTTTAAATATGATTTTGAACCATTAGGTGCAAAGTGGCATGTAACAAGACTAATTGTTGATTTATTGTCTATTATCTTCATCCATATGTATTGATTTCTCGGATCTTCATTTTCAAGTTTTATGATTCCTCCCAATGATTCTTTTACTAGAATTGTCACTTTACTATTGTTCCTTTAAAATTTAAAACTTTGTAGCCCTGATGTTCATCTATTTTTACAAGGAAAATAATGTCCTTTCCCTCTACTATGAGCCCTAAACCAAGACCTCTCCTCTAAAGGTATCCTCTATAGTTCCATCTTACCAAAGTTGCTCCTGGGGGCTTCCTTCCTATTTATTGTGTAACATTTTGTCATTGACCTGAGATTTCCTATAATGGCCCCCATTTTTGGCTTGTTGTGACAATTGATAGTTTTCCATTGCACTTAGATAGTTTTGTGATATTTGGTTGTCAGACTTATGGTTTATGTTTATTTGATCATGATGGACTATGCTTGACTAATGTGGTGATTGACATGTGTTATGAATAGTATGATGACATCATTGAGATTACAGTTTATGTTGTGCTTAGACATGGTTAGTTGATGGTTAATTGATTATGCAGAATGATGTTACCTTGATTTATGTGATTGAATGTATTTGATTGTTAGTTAGAGATGTATATGCTTATTGTTATGCTTTATAGCAAGGACGGTCTAGTATTACTCATTTCAAGCACCCTACTACGCTGCGATTCCCTGACTCCGTGTGTTGATGGATATGCATATGTTTGTATACAACCTATTGTTTTGATGAAGGATGTAGGTACCGGGCATCGACTCCACCTGACTTAGTAGGTCTGAGAATGCCCTTACATCAATGGATAATGTTGAAGGGAGATAACATGGGGTTTCCCTAGGTCAGTTTCCATTGTCAATTGTGATCGTGAGTCTGGATGTCACTCTTTGGTCCTTGCCTCTGGTTTATGGTCATCATTGGTATATAATTGTCTTTGCTTGAATTTGATGGTTTCAGTCTTTATGAAATGGTTGGAAATAAATTATTTTAATAATAATGTTATTAATAAGTTAAATATAAAAGTATTGTCTTAGTCGTAAATTATTATTGAGAATTGGGAATAGTAATTTAAGTAAATTTTAATAAAGATTAAATTAATTATTTTAATGATGTTAATAAGATTTGAGTCATAAGTATTTAATATTGTTTTATTACTAAAATAGTATATGGTAATTTGAAAAAAAAAAAATTAGTTAATAATTTATTCCATGTGAGTTGTCGTATGAGATTCCTGACTTAGAGAATCTCTCTGGAAAATAAATTTAATTGCTTTCAATTGTTAAGGGAAAATTGGATTCAAATGAATAATCAATATAATCAATATCAAAATACCCAAAACTCAACGAAATACAGAAACAAAGAGATCAATCAAACAAAAGAACTTTAAAAACCTTTGCAAACCTCAAAGCTTCATAGCTTCCGTTGGTTGCCTATTTCAATCGATCTTGCATGTATGAATAAGGCCCTCAGAGAGTGTACTTCCTTGCTATGATTCCAAGATTGTCAATGGAGAACGGCTATGATAGTTTCGCCATGAAAATGAGCTTCACAATAATGATAGTAATATGGTAATGAGTTTGATCAAAAGCAATGAAGGAATTGGTGCCACAGGCGCGCTGTAATTCCTACAGAGTAACAATACTTAAAGCTTGGATGAATGAAATGGAAGAAGAGGGTTCAATTATAGACTTAAAAGAATGAAGATCAACGGTATAGAAAGAATAAGATCAATGGTATAGAACAATTGAGGAATGTGTGCAAATAGGAAAAAGACAAGTGTTACCTAAACGCTGTTTTATTTGAGTTAACTACTTTCTTTTCTAAAGATAAGATATACTTTTAATAAATTAGAAAGTTTTTTTCTAATTTAAGAGATATTGATGAAAACAAGGTTGATTGAGTCAGTTAACTCAACTTGAGATTTGCTTTTGCATGATTTGAGAGAAATTAAATAATAAATTATTTAATTTTGTGTGCATGAAGAAGAAGACTTATTTTTAGAAGATTTGGAAGATATTTGAAGAATTAGAAGATAAGAAAGCAAATTAAATAAATAAATTTATTTAATTGTTGTGAATGATTTTGAAGAATAAATAAAATATTTGATTGTATTTTATTTTGGAGATTGAAAGGATTTAAATATATTTGATTTGATTTATTTAAATTTGGAAGAATGATTTGATTTAATTAAATAATTAAGAATTATTTAATTGTTTGGAAGAATTTAATTAAATAAAGCATTTAATTTAATTTTGAGTTTAGAATAGGTAATTAAATATTTTGATATTTAATTAACTTAGAGGAATGTGAATTGAATAAATAAATTTATTTATTGATAGAAGAATTAGAAGGGAATAAATATTAAGAATATTTATTTAGACTAAGTCATGTCATTTTTAGGCATATACATTTTGCCCCTCTTTGATGCAATGCAATTTACGACGTTGCTTCAAAGAATAAATAGTCTGATAATGGATCCTTTTTATGTCATATTATTGCAAGTGTGGGTGTAGAAAGTTCATATGATGCAGGTTGCATGTTGTGTTTGATTTTAAACCTTAGTGCAAATCAATTTTGTGTTGTATGCACATGTGAGAGTGTGGAAGTTATTGTCTTGAGAAGCTGTTTGTGAGTGAGATCATTGGAATAAGTTAAAATTCTGGTAAAATATCATTAGGTTTTAGGATTTCATTTTTAGCTATCTTTTCAACCCTTTCCTCAGAAAGTTATTTAGATTAGGTGAAGTTACCAAGAGAACTAGCTCATTCAGAAGGTTCACTCCAAGTTTTAGGCAACCCACAGGCCTAGAAGTGTTCCCATGTGTCAACAGGTAGCTAAGTTGATATCTTACCATTTGGGTGCATACTTTGTTGATAACAATAGCTCATAAGGACTTTAAAGTCTATCAGATGGATGTGAAATTTGCATTCTTGAACGGAGAATTTGAAGAGGAAGTATACATTGAACAACGGGAAGGATTTCAGTTATCAGATGATCCAAATATTGTCTGTAGATTGAAAAAGGCACTGTATGGACTCAAACAAGCTCCTAGAACTTGGTATTCAAGGTTGGATAGGTACCTGCTACAACAAGGTTTCAAAATGGGCATTGCAAATAGCAATCTGTGTTTCAAAGTTGAAGAAAATCAAATCTTGATTGTGGAGGTATATGTTGATGATATAATCTTTGGAGGTAATAAAGGTATGTGTAAGAGATTTGCAAAAGAGATGCAGAAAGACTTTGAAATGTCAATGTGTGTGGAAATGAATTTCTTCCTTGGGTTACAAATTAGTCAATCAGAAAAAGGTATTTTCATTTCATAGTCAAAGTATGATAAGGAAATGTTGAAGAAGTTTGGAATGGAAGACTCCAAACTGGTGTGCACTCACATGACTACTAGTTGTAAGTTAAGCAAAGATGATGAATCTCCTAACATTGTTAGAGTAAGTTGTTAGGTCACAAAATGTAGGTCATTAACCCTAAGAGGTTTCCAAGCTCTCTTGATGTTTTTAGCTAATGACACGGGGTAGATATGGCTAAACCTCCTTCACTTCAGGCTCTGCCAAACCTAGGTGGGTATAACTTTATGATTAGTGTAGACTTGATTTGACCTTCACAATGGCAAATGGGTGTGAAGTAGATATAAAGTTTGAAGGTATTTATAAGGCTAAGGTTTGTAATTTGAAAATGTGAATGAGGTTTTAAAATGTACTTTGTAATGACCAGTGCTTTATCTATGATGAGTGGTGCCCCAAAATTTTGAAACTTGAAAATTTTCAAATTTTTGTGCATTTCCCTGTGTGCCCTGAGACCTACCAAATCACAAAAATAATTATTTCTGAAAATCTTAGCAAGATGGTGTGAATTCCTCTTATGGACATGATCTTATCTCCATTTCATCTAATTTGGCAAGTTTTCGTGATCAGATGCTTCACCGTTTACAAGATTTGTGGCTTCACTTTTTACCGTTTTGGATTCATAAACAGATTAAAAATTTAGTTTTCTAGTTGCTGGAAATCAAAATATTTCTGAGTCCTTCTCCTTAGTGTTTGATCATCCTGCTGTCCAAATTTCATATAAAAAAGAACTACTATGAGAAAGATATGGAGTTTTTCATCTTAAGGCAAGTTATGATTTTTTAGAAGATTAAAATCTCACAGAGCACTATATGTTTTATTATATTTCCAAAAGTGAATTATTATTAAAGATAGCTTTATTTTCACTCCACAAGGATAAGTCATGAGGTCCTGTGACTTAAAAGATGAAGGACTTTATTAAAAGTCATATATTAAGATAATTCCAAATTTGCAAAAGCTCCCATTCATATTTCTTGGTTATGAAACTTCTTTTCTCCCTGATCTCCTTTATTGTCGTGGATTCCAAAGGTTCTCTAAATCAAAACATGTGTAACTCCATGGTTCTAAAGTTCTTAAGATGATCAACATCCCAACTTCTTTTCAATCAGGCGATTCTAGGGTTTTGGAACTGCCACCTTTGCCGATGACTCCTTTCTGCCACTGCTTAGAAGCATCTCAAAAGCATATACAAGGCAAATATTTAATGGGCCAAAAATGGAAAGCCTCTCATATTTGATAGTCTATCAAAGCAATGAGTATAGTTACTTGCTACTCAAATGAGAAGCCATTGGTGTTGATCACAGTTTACACTCATGAAACAACAACAAGTATACTCTCTTCCAAACGAGCCAAAAGCACCTTCTCAGTCTAGAAAACATGAACTTGGTAAAAGATCAAGTGCTTCCAACCATGATACCTTGATGTATTATGGACAATACTTCTCTTCAAAAGGTTGGCAAGTTGTGCAGAAGCAGGCCAGGTGCCAGAGTAATTGGAGAGATTTCAAACATTTTCAGAAATATATAAAAGTTGAAGGAAGTATAGACATCCATCGATGCCGCACCGTGGGCATTGTCAGAAGATCTTGATTCTACAGAGAATGCTTTTAGATATACACATTAAACACAAGCTTCGGGCTTTCATACTATTGGCGATGGAGGCCATCAGTTCAATTAATGGAATGATACAGACAATCTACATTATAACAATGCAAGAATAGAAGGTCCTGAGAATTTGGTAATTCATTAGATTGGGAGTTGTTGGTAGGATTGTCATTAGTGTGGGCAGAGAGTATAAAATTCAAATGACAAATCTGTTAACCAACAAATTTTTGGTAACTCTACTAGGGATTCAAATTTGAAAGATCAGTGCTATTGGTTCCCCAGAAATTTGAAGGTGCCTCCTTGAGGATGGAGGCTGGCAGCTCTGTGAGCTGAAATGTACTCAGAAACTTTCTGTCTAGTGACAACCTTTGCTGATTTATTTTCAAGTTTGCATTATGGCATTGATTTCTTCTCAGCCATGGGGAAATCACTTTGGGCCTCTTTCCTTGTCACAATATTCACCATTTCCTAAGGGATCAAGAAAGCACTTCCTGAAAATTAGTGGAGAACACCATCAAGATGCTGAAAATCATATTCTAGCATTCACGGTTGCACGTGGCATCTTGGGGGTAAATGAGGAAGATGTTTTTGTTAGATTATTCATTGAATCTTTAGTTGGGCCTACAACAGATTGGTTTTTCTATTTAAAAGATAAGTGCATAACTGATTGAGATTCTTTGAAGAAGAAGTTCTTGTCTAGGTATAAGGGCCCTGTTGATGAAGCTGCTCTACTAAATCAATTCTTCAATATTCAAAAACAAGAAGGTGAATCCATCAAAGACTTCGGGGATAGATTCGATCGGCTGCTCAGAAAAATTCCAGTCCATATTCAGCCAAGTAAGCAACTTCAGCTTTGCATTTTTATTTCTTCCCTACATCAAGATGTTCAATTTGAATTAAAAAGAAGTAAAGTAAATGACATAAAAATTGCACAAGAGGCTATGGAAATTGAAGATGACTTGATTACTAGTGGGTTATGGAAAGAAAATTAGGTTGTGAGCAATTTGAATAGTGATCCTGTAGAAAAGTCTATCATGTGTAAGCAAAGTTTTCAACCTGTATGTTTTCAAATTACACAACCTCCCTCTGCTAAAAGTTGTAATCTCTCTATTTTTAGTTTAAAGCACTTTGGTCGAAGTGAAAATGTTGCTGAAATTAACTCTCATATGAATAGAAGAATTGAGACATATTATTTGCATTTTGAGGGAGATGAAAATGAATCTGAAAGCTCCTCAAGAAGTGTAGAAAATGAACAATCCAGTCATGATGCTTGTTGTAATAAGGGTAGTACAAATAGTGCTATTTTGTCCCCTTATTTTCTACAGAAATGCAATCATTTACCTTCGCAAATGATGAAGAACAACTTGAAAGTACACAGCACAAAAATGAACTCTTGAACGTCTTTTCTCTAGTTTGCACACAAGCTGAATATAAAACTTTCAAGTTTCCAGAGCAAGATAAAACTGAGATACGGTTGTAAGAAGAGGTCAGAGATGATTTTACCTTTGAGTCTTTTCATTTTGAAAATTTGGATGCTAAAATTTTTAAACAAAATGTAGAAGATGATAGATATGATGAAAGTGAGCCTCAGATTGTTTATATTCTAACTTGGTGTCTTGATGCATATGAGGATACATTTTTGTGTGGAGAAGAGGATATTTCATGTAATTTGCAACTTATGGGTGATGATGATAAAATGTGTCACATAACACATGAGTCAACTCCGGCTCAGAAAGAAGATAATATTCCAGTTGAGAGTGATTTTTAGCCACATGACAATTTTGTTTGTGACATAGATTCTTATTATTCTCTAATGAAACTTAGTTCAATTTTAGTGGCTAATGATTGGTTTTGTGATGGATTGGGTAGTCGAAGTTATTTTCAGGCATGGCACATTAAATCATCTACTGCAGAAATGGATGATTATACACAAGAACATGATGAAGAGATTCTAGAAGTTTATGATGCAAAGTGGTTTTTTGGCTCTAACATATCACCCAGGAGGTTCTTTTGCCATATGAATTTCAAATTTATGCTTATAATCAGTAGATGGCTTTTGAGCTTACAAATGCTTCATGGGTACACTTCTCTTTTCCACTCTGGTATTTATTTCTCCCAGCATGTTAATGGATTTGTATCATCATTCTAGAGCCTCTTGAGGTAGGGTCTTCGTGATCATGTACATAGTAGGAGTTTTTGTTATGCTGGTAGTTTGTGTAGTTGTTTCCTTTTCTATTTTGTCCTATTTTTGTGTTGCTCCGGCTCCTTTGTCCACTGTGTTCTCTGACTTTGCTGCCCAATGGATTTATGCACTAGTCCACACTTGAGATCTTGGGTCCCTTGCTTCATCCTTTTGTCCCCAATCTGAGCCTATTGTTGCCCCAAAATTTTGGAACTTAAAAATTTTCAAATTTTTGTGCATTTCCCTATGTGCCCTAAGACCTACCAAATCACAAAAATAATTATTTCTAAAAATCTCAGCAAGCTGGTGCAAATTCCTCTTATGGACATGATCCTATCTCCATTTCATCCAATGTGGCAAGTTTTCGTGATCAGATGCTTCGTCGTTTGCAAGATTTGTGGCTTCACTTTTTGTCATTCTGGATTCATAAACAAAGTAAAAATTTATTTTTCTAGTTGCTGGAAATAAAAACATTTCTAGGTTCTTCTCCTCGGTCTTTGATCATTCTGCTATCCAAATTTCATAGAAAAAAGAGCTACTACGAGAAGATATGGAGTTTTCTGTCTTAAGGCAAGTTATGATTTTTCTGAAGATTAAACTTTCATGAAGCACTATATGTTTTATTATATTTCCAAAAGTGAATTATTATTGAAGATAGCTTTATTTTCACTCCACAAGGATAAGTCATGAGGTCCTGTGACTTAAAAGATGGACTTTATTAAAAGTCATATGTTAAGATAATTCCAAATTTACAAATGCTCCCATTCATATTTATTGGTTATGAAACTTCTTTTCTCCCTGATCTCCTTTATTGTCGCAGATTCCAAAGGTTCTCTAACTCAAAACATGTGTGACTCCATGGTTCTAAAGTTCTTAAGATGAGCGACATCCTGACTTATTTTCAATTGGGTGATTCTAGGGTTTTGGAACTGCCACCTTTGCCAACGACTCCTTTCCTCCAATGGTTAGAAGGATCTCAAAAGCACAGACAAGGTAAATATTTAATGGGCTGAACACAGAAAGCCTCTCATATCTGATAGTCTGTCAAAGCAATGAGTATAGTTACTCGCTACTCAAATGAGAAGCCATTGATGTTGATCACAGTTTACACTCATGAAACAATAGCAAGTATACTCTCTTCCAAATGAGCCAAAAACACCTTCTCAGTCTAGAAAACATGAACTTGGTAAAAGATCAAGTGCTTCCAACCATGATACGTTGATGTATTGTGGACAATACTTCTCTTCGAAAGGTTGGCAAGTTGTGCAGAAGTAGGCCAGGTACCAGAGTAATTGGAGAGATTTCAAACATTTTTAGAAATATATAAAAATGTTGAAGGAAGTATGGACATCCATCGATGCTGCACCATGGGCATTATTAGAAGATCTTTATTCTACGAAGAATGCTTTCAGATATTAAACACAAGATTCAGGCTTTCATACTTTTGGCAATGGAGGCCATTAGTTTAGTTAATGGAATGATATATGCAATCTACATTATAACAATGCAAGAATAGAAGGGCATGAGAATTTGGCAATTCATCAGACTGGGAGTTGTTGGTAGGATTGTCATTGGTGTGGGAAGAGAGTATAAAATTTAAATGACAAATCTGCTAACCAATAACGAGCAACAGAGTTAGGATTTGTATGATAAATGTGTCCTCCCTTTTGGCTTAACTCAAATTATTTGGCACTTTTCAAGTGTTTATACCATGTATAAATATGCAAGGATGTATGTTATTTGTGCTCTTCTTACAAATCCCAATGATATTTTCTTAGGTTATTGTGAACAACTGAAAGGAATTTTAATTCTGGTGAGAAGGAAACCTAACCAAGATCATTTGTTTAAAGGGTTTTAACTCCTCGCAGAGACCAATGAACATAAATCACTCGGGAGGATTTAAATCGACTTCTCACATAAACCAATCAAGTAGCACACATTGAATTAGCAAATGTGACCAGATAAATTAAATATATCCTTGATATACTAATTTACATAACAAGGTAAACCATTTTGGAGACAACTCATATAACACATGCATTAATATCCACAAATAATTTAACACCAGAAAAGTTGGACATTAGATTATTTTATTCCTTCTTCGTTCAACAAAAAGTTTTACAATATATGCTTGGAAGTCTTCATATTGATATATTTTGCCTAACCCTAATAATTGCTCCTTGTTGCTGCTTGATTATTACTTCCTCTTTTGATGCTTGATTCTCACCTTTGATAAATACTTTATAACTTTAGGGTTATGTCCCTTTACACATCCATCTAGTGCAACTTTTCATTTAAATAAATTATCTTCAAATAATTAATTAATTTAACTCCTTTTGCCATTCCCCATAAAAATAAAGTATTTACCAATACTTTAGTCTTTATTTCATTTCTCAATAATATTTTCCTTTGTGTGTTTTCACCTTTATTTGACAAATATTCATTTGGGTAAAAATTATTACCCCATCTTCACTTCCTCGGTGAAAATATCTCATTGGTCATTATATGACCCTTCACATAAAAATATTCTTTAGGAAAACTAATTACCTGCTTGATTAATTCTTTCAAAAAAATGTTACTTCATTTTCTTGTGAAGGTATTTTAGAATTTTATGCATACTATTTACATTTCCTCATTAGTGGATTCAATAAATTATTTCCTAAAAATTCTTATCATTTTAAATGGGATGACATTTTTCCCTATACTTTCACCGTAACCTTGCTTTTGCCATCACTATATCATTATATCAGAGTGATTGCTTTTGCGGTCTTCCCGACCTCCCGATATATTTTTGTTTAGCAATATTTTTAGGCCTCTCAGAGTTTTGAAGGGACTAGGAATTTACTTACTTTGATATAGCGGAATACATCATTTATTTTAGGTTTTTCTATTTATTTTTTTGTTGTCTCTCTGGCACTCTCTTCGGCCTATTTCTTGCTTAGCTGAAATATTTCCCCAATTATCTCTTTAGCATTTCTTCTCTCGCTTTCACTTTATTGGTGTAAATAATTTACTCCTTAGGAAATAATATTCATGCCTTGAAATTTGTTTTACCTTAGAATTTATATAATTCATGGGCCTTTTATTTTTGCTATATCAGGGAAACTCAAAAATAGTCATTCCGATATCCTGATATAATCCTTTAATATTTAATTGCACTTTGTTCAGAAGGTACCATTGTCATAAATGATTGAAAAATCATAATTTGTGAGATCCGCGGGATTCATATTTTGAAGAGATCTTCTCTTCTTAATTTCTTCTAAGAACTCATTGTCTTGCATGAAGTCTTTTTCCTTTTGATAATGTTTATTGGGCTATCGAAGAGATCATATTTTAGTCATGCCGATATGTTGAATTTAGGGTTTTGTCAATAGTGTACCCTTCTCTATTTCCTACTGCAAAGGTTGTGATTGGATTGTATGACTTTTTCTATTCTCAGGATTTCGAAGAGACTGTAAATTACCTCATCCGGATATTAAAAGTCTCTTCGATGGCAATATATATTTCCTTTGATGATAATATTTATATGCTTTTTGCAAGGGCACAAGATTTATGCAATTCTTTGGATTTATCATTTATTTTCTACTACAGGAGTATTTAACTTCTCAAATAATAACTCACATTCTCTGCCTTAACTTTATAATCATGTGAAGAATGTCAGGTCTCCTTGTAGGCCTGGCTAAAAAATTTTCATTTTGAAACAAACTTTTGTTGTAAATTGATTTGGGACCATTCCAATGTGCTTCTGAAGTGAAAAATTGAAATGGGTTGTTATCAAAATCCTCTTTCTGGTATTTTGTGCTGTGAGCAAAATAGGCCATGTAGCCTCTAGAATCGCCCTAAAAAATTGGGCAAATCATCTCCCAGAGTTATGAAAATGCACTGGCTTGTGGATTTTTTACCCAAGACCTCAGTGCAATAAATGGTTTGGAAAAACACATCATGTGGTACAAGATATTAATATTCAAAGTAGCCCACTTAACCTTTTCTAAAACTACATCTGTCAAAACCTAATCAAGACTCACTAACTTGCCATTTTGAAAAAATATTAAATCTTATTTTGGGAAGCTGCAACCTGGGGGATTAGCTCATTTAGGTACAATGAGTATGGGTGCAAGAGGATTTTTCACCAGTCCTCTTCCTTCACAAAATATCAAGCATCAAAGTTGACCTTTCTAAAGTTGTCTGGGAATGCAGTCACAAAACTATGTAAAACCCATTTGGATTTGATTTTGAAAAAATAGCAAACAAGGTGCTAGGGACTTGAAAAATGACATGGAAGTAGATTATCATAGGACAAATCTAGGATACTAATTGGTTCATCATGAACATCATCTAGCTGTTAGATATTAGCCTCCAAAGTTGACCTCCCAGGTAGATTTCACACTGTGCAAACAACAAACTTTCTTAGAACCCTTCATCTTGGTACTTCAAAACCAGTCAAATCTAATCATGGGAGACTAGAATCATGTATGTACACTAACATATGGTAGATAAACATGCTTGCAAAGTGGTTTGGCATGAAACCAAATAGGCTCTGAATTATGACCCTTTAAAGTAGGTCACTGAGGTAGTTTTTTCATGTGCATTTCTGGGTGCTGTATTCAAAATCTTCATTATGGAAAAAAAATGGTAGTAAATTTTAGGTCCTAATAGTGGCTCTATTTGGGGATGTATGCCCCTTGCAGGCATAGCAAGAATCCAGATCTTTGGGGAGCAGACCAAATACCTTGTCCATTGGGCAATAGAGTACAACCTCCTTCTTTGCCCTAAACTGTATGGTTTGAAAAACCATACCACAGCTGATGGCACAAGGCCATCAGAAAAAGGAAAGAACATATCTTCCTCTATCATACACTTGGTTTTCATCACATTGTAGTGAAATCAATTTAAAAATTTTATTAATATCTGTTTGGTTGAATCCATTCATATCTTTGATCAATTTTTTATGCTCAATGTTGCTGGTATATTCTTCATCACTGTGCACCTAAAGACCACACACAATCTGAAAAGTCTCATATTTATGTGATAGGCCAAACCCAAATTTTATGTGATGTCTTGTGTAATCATACTTGCTATCATCCACCAAATGATGGCTCTCTATATGGACTGGGAAGCAAAAAAGATCAAACTGTATTTGACATCCACTTTCTTCAATGTTGGCACCATCTAATGACACAACATCAGATCCAAAAATATCGGCATTATTTTCAGCATCACACATAGCTTGTCCATATGATTGTGATCCTGAAACTCTACTACCATAGGATTTAATAGAAGTATGCATCTCAAGAGGATAGCTGCAAAAAGATTCATAACCACCAATTATCTCTATCTTATCCGAATGTAATCTTGATTTTGTTCTTTCACACCAATCATGTGGTTCATCATCCTTGTCAAAGCAAATGTGTATTGGGCATGGAACTTCAGAATCATCCTTATGTGCATATTTATGATATTCTATGGTGAGTAAATTTGAAATTTGCTCACTGTCGAGTGAGCATGCTTCTTCATCCATCACATTGCTGACATTTTCTTCATCTTTTTCATCATTACCACAACACTCAAGATCATTGAAATCAGTCATGGCATTTTCTTTAGCATAATCATTTCTTTCACAAACTAACACATCATCCTAATTATCTGAAAATGCTCCATCCTTATCATAGAATGGATTCAAGAACACGTGAAAATCATGTTTTGGCATACCCTGGCAAATTGTTATTTGATCTTCTTCCATCATGTCATTATACAATGGATTTGAATAGATCTGAAAATTATTTTCAGATGTGCACACTTCTTTATTGAAAGTTTGTCCTCTTTCCTGAATATGCAGATACTCATCTTCTTCCTCCTCAAATTGCTGATCTAGGTATTGAGGTGGGTGGGTTGGGACAATAGAAGCATTTAGATTTTGAAGACTACTCTCATCTTCTGATGTATCATATGCCATTTCATTGTTCATTGTAATATGATGTACCTCCAAGTCTTGTGTAAAATCCTCATAATTGTTATCAAACTGATTGAAAAATAACCTCTTGAAATCTTCCCATAAAAATACACTATGCAAGGGTAGGCTGATACACCATTCTCTTGCATAATCCCTTAATGATCTTGCAAAGCATTTCATAATGACATCTTTTGGATAAATCTGAAAGTCCTCAATAAAATCCCAAAATAGTTGTACATGCCTACAAGCCAATTCATGTACTTATCCATGAAATGTAGGCATATGTTTTATGTGCTCAACGGGATAACAATTCAGGTAGCCTTGTATATTATTGAAGTTAAATGGTTTATCAATGTCTCAGATAAGCACTCTTCTCTGTGGATATGGTTGACATTGCTGACTATTTTAATGAGGGGTTTGATATTGATAATGTTTGGCATATTGATTATATTCATGATCTTGGTTGCCCACAAATCTTTGACCATGTGAGATAGGATAGGAATTTATTTGACTTGGGGCTTGTGGTATAAAAATGTCCTGCTGTGTATGATGTGCACCATATCTATTGTCAAGATCATGAGGCACTTGTAAGATCAAATGATCACTTGACTTCACATACCTGTCATTTGTAGATGCTGATATATATTGTGATGAATTTGAAGCCTGTTTAGATTTTAATCACTATAGTTCTTGAATCAGTCTTTTCTCTTCCTTTAATAACTCTAGCAGTTCCTCTTCTTCTGTCATATTTATTTTGATTGAAAATGGTGTTGGTACAAGATCTATTTGTATTCTTTATTGAATTCCTTTTCAAAGTCACCACCTCTTGTCAAAAGAGGAATGATTTTATCTTTCTAGGTCCTTCTTGCCAGCTGAGTTACTAATTTGTGTTGGAATTTAAAAAATGTGTTGACTCTATAATGAGATGGTCTTTAACCAAATTTTCTTATGTTGGTCCCTAGCAGAGTCACCAAATTCTGTTAGGTAAAAAAAGCAGGTCATTAACCCTAAGAGGTTTTCAAGCTCTCTTGACATTTTTGGCTAATGACACGGGGTAGATATGGCTAAACACCCTTGACTTCAGGCTCTACCAAACCTAGGTGGGTATACCTTTATGATTAGTGCATACCTAATTTGACCTTCACAATGGCAAATGGATGTGAAATAGATATAAAGTTTGAAGGTATTTATAAGGCTAAGGTTTGCAATTCCAAAATGTGAATGAGGTTTTAAAATATACTTTGTAATGACCAATGCTTTATCTATGATGAGCAACAGAGTTAGGATTTGAATGATAAATGTGTCCTCCCTCTTGGCTTAACTCGAATTATTTGGCACTTTTCAAGTGTTTATACCTTGTATAAACGTGCAAGGATGTACATTATTTGTGCTCTTCTTACAAATCCCAATGATATTTTCCCAGGTTATTGTGAACAACTGAAAGGAATTTTAATTATGGTGAGAAGGAAACCTAACCAAAATCATTTGTTTAAAGGGTTTTAACTCTTGGCAGAGACCAATGAACATAAATCACTTGAGAGGATTTAAATTGACTTCTCACATAAACCAATCAAGCAGCACACATTGAATCAATAAATGTGACCAGATAAATTAAATATATCCTTGATATACTAATTTAAATAACAAGGGAAACTATTTTGGAGACAACTCAGATAACACATATGCATTAATATCTATAAAAAATTGAACACCAAAAAAGTTAGACATTAGATTATTTTAATCCTTCTTTGTTCAACAAAAAGTTTTACAATATATGCTTGGAAGTCTTCATATTGATATATTTTGCCTAACCCTAATAATTGCTCCTTGCTGCTGCTTGATTATTGCTTCCTCTTTTGATGCTTTATTCTCACCTTTGATAAATACTTTATAACTTTAGAGTTATGTCCCTTTACACATCCATCTGGGGCAACTTTTCATTTAAATAAATTATCTTCAAATAATTAATTAATTTAATTCCTTTCGCCATTCCCCATAAAAATAAAGTATTTACCAATACTTTAGTCTTTATTTCATTTCTCAATAATATTTTCCTTTGTGTGGTTTCACCTTTATTTGACAAAATATTCATTTGGGTAAAAATTATTACCCCATCTTTACTTCCTCGGTGAAAATATCTCACTGGTCATTATATGCACCTTCACATAAAAGTATTCCTTAGGCAAACTAATTACTTGCTTGTTTAATTCTTTTGAAAAAATGTTACTTCATTTTCTCGTGAAGGTATTTTAGAACTTTATAGAATTTTGTCTTAGTACATGAATTTTAATATTTTCCCAGTAGCATACTATTTACATTTCCTCATTAGTGGATTCAATAAATTCTTTTCTGAAAATTCTTATCATTTTAAATGGGGCGACATTTTTCCCCATATTTCCACCATAACCTTGCTTTTGGCATCACTATATCGTTATATCGGAGTGACTACTTTTGGGGTCTTCCCGACCTCTCAAACTTTATAGAATTTTGTCTTAGCACATGAATTTTAACATTTTCCCAGCAGTATACTATTTACATTTCCTTATTAGTGGATTCAATAAATACTTTCCCAAAAATTCTTATCATTTTAAATGGGATGACATTTTTCCCCATACTTCCACCATAACCTTGCTTTTGGCATCACTATATCGTTAAATCGGAGTGACTACTTTTGGGGTCTTTCGACCTCCCGATATATTTTTGTTTAGCAATATTTTTAGGCCTCTCGGAGTTTTGAAGGGACTAGGAATTTACTTACTTAGATATAGCGGGATACATCATTTATTTTAGGGTTTTACTTACTCCAATATAGTGGACTACATAATTTATTTTAGGGTTTTCTGTTTAATTTTCTGTTGTCTCTGGCACTCTCTTTAGCCTATTTCTTGCTCAGCTGAAATATTTCCCCAATTACCTCTTTAGCATTTCTTCTCTCGCTTTCACTTTCTTGGTGCAAATAATTTACTCAGGAAATAATATTCATGCCTTGAAATTTTTTTTACCTTAGAATTTATATAATTCATGGGCCTTTGTTTTGGCTATATCGGGGAAACTCAAAAATAGTCATTCCGATATCCCGATATAATCCTTTAATATTTAATTGCACTTTGTTCGGAAGGTACCATTGTCATAAATGATTGAAACTCATAATTTGTGGGATCCACGAGTTTCATATTTTGAAGAGATCTTCGCTTCTTAATTTCTTCTAAGAGCTCATTATCTTGCATGAAGTCTTTTTCTTTTTGATGATGTTTATCGGGCTATCAAAGAGATCGTATTTTAGTCATGCCGATATGCCAAAGTTAGGGTTTTGTCAATAGTGTACCCTTCTCTATTTCCTACTGCAAAGGTTGTGATCAGAGATTTGAACTTTCTTGAGACAATGTGAAATGTTTCATTGGTGTAGTAGAGAATTCTTCTGTTGAAAATGGATGTGGAGGCATTTCTTCCGTATGTAAAGCCAAGTTTTTTTTACATTGTGATTATGCTTTTACAGATAGATTGCCTTTGTTTTAATTACAAAAGCATTTGATGTATTTTCCGCTGAAAATAATTGCAATGCTTACTATAATTCATCCTTTGCTAGCAAATTTTCAAGTTTATACTTGCTAGAAATATTTCACCCTTTAGTTGTATGCACTCCCACCATTCTCCTTGGGTAAAAATAATTATCCATACTCCGTGAAAATATTTCATTGCATTTTACCATCAGTGATTTTTATTTTCCCCAAAAATTATTTTTTATGTGCTGTTTTTAATTAGAGCCTTTTCACTCATAGTGAAACCATTTGTGTGAATTTGCTCACTTTTGAAATATTATTCACAAATATATATTTACTTGGCATTTTACCCATGAAATATTTCCTCTTTTGTATTTTAATTTTTCATTCCCATTAAATATCCATCTGCTTTGCATTTTAATTTTTTTAACATTTGGTTTCAACATTACAAAATTTTCTCACCTCCATTTGACTTCTGCGTGAAATCCATTTACCCAAGTATTTTACCTGCAACAACCTCTCTTTTATGAAAGTGTGAAATTTTCATTTTATTTCACTATGGTCACACCTTATTTTAAATTTTTATTTGCACTTTGGCAATGTGCATTTGAAATTTCACTCTTGCCAAAATTTACTTTTCCTTTAATAATGTTCCAATTGTATGACTTTTGTTGTTCTCAGGATTTCGAAGAGATTGTAAATTACCTCATCTGGATATTAAAAGTCTCTTCGATGGCAATACATATTTCCTTTGATGATAATATTTATATGCTTTTTGCAAGGGCACAAGATTTATGCAATTCTTTTGATTTATCATTTATGTTCTACTACAGGAGCATTTAACTTCTCAAATAATAACTCACATTCTCTACCTTAACTTTATAATCATTTGAAGGATGTCAGGTCTCCTTGTAGGCCCAACTAAAAAAATTTCATTTTGAAACAAACTTTTTTCATGAATTGATCTGGGACCATTCCAATGTGCTTCTGAAGTGAAAAATTGAAATGGGTTGTTATCAAAATCCTCTTTCTGGTATTTTGTGATATGAGCAAAATAGGCCATGTAGCCTCTAGAATCACCCTAAAAAACTGGTCAAATCATCTTCTGGAGTTATGAAAATACACTGGCATGTGGATTTTTGACTCAAAACCTGAGTGCAACAAATGGTTCATCAAAACACATCCTGAGGTGCAAGATATTAATATTCAAAGTAGCCCACTTAGCCTTTTTTGAAACTACATCTGTCAAAACCTAATCAAGGCTCACCAACTTGCCATTTTGAAAAAATGTTAAATCTTATTTTGGGAAGCTGCAACTTGGGGGATTATCTCATTTAGGTACAATGAGTATGTGTGCAAGAGGATTTTTTAGCAGTCCTCTTCCTTCGCAAAATATCAAGTATCAAAGTTGACCTTTCTGAAGCTATCTGGGAGTGCAATCACAAAACTATGTAAAATCTATTTGGTTTTAATTTTGAAAAAATAGCAAACGAGGTGATAGGGACTTGAAAATGGACATGGAAGTAGATTATCATAGGAAAAATCTAGGATACTAATTAGTTCATCATGAACATCATCTAGCTGCTAGATATTAGCCTCCAAAGTTGACCTCCCAGGCAGATTTTGCACTGTGCAAACAACAAACTTTCTCAGAACCCTTCATCTTGGTACATCAAAACTCAGTCAAATCTAATCATGGGAGGCTAGAATTGGGTATGCACACTAACATATGGCATATAAACATGCTTGCAAAGTGGTTTGGCACGAAACTGAATAGGCTCCAAATTATGACCCTTCAAAGTAGGTCATTGAGGCAGTTTTTTCATGTGCATTTTTGGGTGCTGTAATCAAAATTTTCATTATGGGAAAAAAATGGTAAGAAATTTTAGGTCCCAACACAAGTATAGATCAATAATTTGTCGATTGTTATACCTGACTGCTACTAGACCGGATATCATGCATGCAATTTGCTTTGTGGCTAGATTTCAAGCAGATCTTAGAGAGTCACATGTTTTAACAGTAAAGAGGATATTCAGATACTTGAAAGGTACTCTGGAGTTTGGCCTATGGTATCCCAAGCATATTGATTTCTTCTTGAGTGCACATGTAGATATAGATTGAGAAGGATGCACAAATGATAGAAGAAGTACAAGTGGTGGTGCTTTCTTTCTGGGAAGCAGACTTGTCTCATGGTTAAGTAAGAAGCAGGACTTAATGTGATTATCTATTGCAGAGGTAGAGTACATTATAGCAGCATCTTGTAGGACACAGGTGTTATGGATTAAGCAGGCATTGAGTGATATCATAGTGTCATATGATGAACCTATTCCTATCTTATGTGATAATACTTGAGTGCTATCAATTGTTATGCCAGAAAATGTCCCCTTGGGGGCTTTCCCTCTTAAGGTTTAGCCCCTGGGTCCTTAGAATACATTTAGAGCATGGGTCAGTGCAAGAAGTTGGGTCCACTTTTTGGCCAAAAAGTGGAAGTGTTTTCCCTGATTTTCAGAATTCGTCACATTTGACCTGAACATTTGAGGCACTTAAAGATTGAATCTTAAAAAAAGTAATATAAAATGTAGTACTCGGAGTCTAGTTTCCAAATATGTAATTTATTTTAATACCTAGATGACACAAATTAATTTTTAATAGGCATTTCTAAAAACATCTATTTAAAAGTCACTTTCTTTTTACCATACCATGCACGTGTACGGCCAACATAATTTGACCTAAATAAAAGTATTTTTCTAAATACTATTAGGGAAAGATGTGTAGTACAGTGAAGTTTAATGAGGAAATTTTTTTATAATTTTTTTCCAAATATTTTTTTTTATTAATTTTTTATTGGCCCTAATTGTTGTTTTAAAAAACCCTAGTGTATGACCAACATAATTTGAGCAAAACTAATCATAAAATAAAAAAAAATTATTGTGTAAAGAATGATGTGTAGATTGATGACATAATTTTTTTTCAAAAAACTTTAAAAATTAAAAGTTATTAAAAAAATACAAACACCTGTCATTTCACGTTTTTGGACCAGTTTGCTCATAAATTAAATAATAAATAGAAAAACAAGTCCAATAAAAAAAGAATTACATATTTGAAAACTAGACACTATCATCTGTAATGGGTTTTAATTTCATAAAAAAATTTAGAAAAAAATGTCATCAACCATATAGGTAAACTCAGTCTTTTCTCTTGTTCTATACTTAGAAAAAAAATTGCAGGTCCAAGGCAAGGGGCTGGATTACCATGCCTTTCCCAAGCCTAAGCTTTTAGGAATGGGTAACCGTTTTAAAATGGGTATCCATTCCTTTTGTGTGGGAAACAAAAGCGCGCACGGTTTTTTTCAAATTTGAATATGTATATAGAAACGGGTACCCATTCCTAAGCGGGTACCCATTTAGTCTCGGGCACCCGTTCGTAAATGGGTACCCATTTCTTTTAAAACGGGTACCCATTTCTATCATGATTCTTTTTTTCCCATGACTTTCCCTCTATGTGGACCCAACTTCTTGCACTTACCAGCATCTTGCATGTTAATTTGTACTCCCAATGAGAAAAACCCTTGGGTCTTGTGACAAATAGGACCTAGGGGGCTATGTTGATGATCCTAAAACATAAATAGGGGGTGGACTTGGATGCTAGCACCCTAGTTCAACCCTATTTTGGGTCTGCCCTAAAATTTTATGTTGGTTTTGTGACCGTTAGTTGGGTCCCAAGATGACACCTCAAGTTTGAATTATGAAATTCTTGGCGGGAATCTTTGTAGTTGCATATATAAGCATGTTTAGTGATTCATTTGCAAACTAGATGGACATTGTGATTCATGAGCTTATGTTAAAGTGATCAAGACATTCATTATGTTATAGAGTAGAGCATTATTATTTGTGTTTGTGTTGTATGTTTGATTCCATCTTGTCATGGCATGAAGAGCATCTTCCTTCCATGAGAGCTTCATCATCAAGGTGACATCATATTATGTTTGTTTATCAATCAATCATTTTATTTTTGCCTCTATCTCACAGGGATACACACTCTTATCTGACAATGGTGTTTAGAAGACTTGAATGTCTCTTTGGGGCTTGACCGAGGCAAGCCTCTAAACACCACAACCCCCTCCCAATCTCCTTGTGATTGCAGGTTACAAGTGTCACATTTGAAAGAAGTGGAGTTACAGGGAAGGTTGGTAGACATCAAGGATTAAAGATCTAAAAAGAAGTCAGACATTGGAGCTTTTTTGAGACTAGGGCGCTAGTCCCCATGTCCTTCACAGTTGAATTCCCAAAAACTAAAGCTACAGTGAGGATCAGTGTCAGAAGGAGATCAAGATTCTACAAAGAAATAGGTACCTTGGACATGGGTGCTAGTCCTCGTGTCCCTGACTTTTCTGCCTTCCAAACTTTGAAGAATAGTGAGTTAAGGTTCTCTGCCCTTCACCTTGTCTTAAGAGCATTTGTTGTAATTCATCAATTTACTTGTTGTTTTGCTTAAATTAGGGTTTCAAGAGCATTAAAAGCATTATAAAGAGACATTTCTTGATAACATCTAAGTTTTTGCAACAAACCTTGTGGTATCCCAATCTGATAGGTGATTGCTTCCACTTAGTGAAGAATCAGCTCGGTTGATATGCCCTTGGAATGTTTAGTGTGAAAGTAGGATTGGACACAAACCATTAAAACCGATCAACCCTCATTTTTACTACTAAACCTTTTGGTGAACCTGTGTTTGCATAATTTTTTCACCTTGCTGAGTGTTGTTTGATAGATTTACATTCATACATTCTATTGCATTTAGAAAATTTTAAAAAAATAAAAAATTGAAAATTTTGAAAAAAATTGGCATCTTAGGCTTGTATTTTTGCATTATTTGGATTAATTAGAATTTTATTTCATTTAATTTATGATATTTTCATTATATCTAATTTAATTTATAGTAATTCATCATTTAGTATTCATTTGCATGTTCAAATTGTTAAAAATTGTTTGAAATTTTGCATTTTTCATGAAAACCAAGTTTTGCATTAGCTAGGGTTTGTAGTCAAAAGATTTTTTCATATTTTAATACCTTTTTATAACACTCATTAGAAATTATTCCAACTATAGTGTTGTATTATAGTGGCCCTCTTGCGAAATTTCATGTCTAGGGTTTGAAAACTTGCATTTTTCACTAGATTTGACCTTATCATCTTGTTAGATTTGCACTCCAAGCATGTTGTGAGGGATCTTGCTACACTAATTAGATGTTATTAGGGTTATTATCTGCTTCCCCTTCTCAAATTCCTTACAACACCCTTTCTTCTAGGTATTTGCTTTAAAAATTTGTGAAAAATCGCATATTTTTGCTACATCGTCACTAGGGTTTGACCTTGAGTGGCACTATAAGCGTGTTGTGACAGATTTTTTGTAATTAGGTGGCTGTTATTACTGTTATAATTTGATTTCCATCATAATTTTCCTCACAACACCCTTTGTCCCACTCTTTTGCAGTGAGATTTGGTGAAAAATTACATAGTTTGGCCTATTTCCACTAGGTTTTGACTTATCAACTCTCTAGAGTTGCATTAAAAGCATATTGTGAAAGATAATTTTGCATCATTGGAATTTTTTATGTATATTATTTTCTTTCCCCTTTTATATTCTTCACAACACCTCTTCTTTCATTAGTTTGCATTGAGAAAAAAGTGAAAATCAAGCATTTTGCATCTTAAAGATATCCTACTCCTTGGGTTTGTTCTATTAGTTTATGCGTATGGTGTGCTTTTGTATGAGTCTTATAACCTGATGCCCTAATAGAAACATTCCCTTGAGAAGAAGTAGAAAGACTTATGGGATCTTGTGCTCCTGAAGAGAACGATATTCCTACCTCTGAAAATTCATTGAACACCTTCTTTACAAAAGCAGATACACAAATTTTGCAAGATACTATACCTATTACAACTACAATGGAAGAGAAAATTTTTCATTATGTTGATGAACCTATTGATGTGGCAATACATATATTTGATGAGAAAATAGACAAACTTGCTAAAGAGTTAGCTGATTTTCGAGCATTTGTGGGAAATGAAAGGATAGCAGAAGAAGTTGTACCTATTATTCATAACATAAGAGAATTGATAAAAGGACAAGATGGTGTTGATATAATTTGAGGTTTAGCACACATTATACAAACTAATGTCATGCCTCTATATCATCTAGATAATTACACATCTCTCATGAATACATACCCTCGAGTAGTAGAAGACTTAACATACCACAGTGAGAATGATGAGTATGAAAAGTCTCTTAATAGATTGGAATTAATAGATAAAACTCATGATGATGATGATGATGATACACCATCTACACTTCTTAACAACACTTTACCTTTCTCTCATCATAATGCTCTCCCTAGCCAAGAGGAAGCATTGATGAATGTAGAAAGATATCTCATAGAACAACAAGATTATTATGACTACTATCAAGATGACTATCTAGACTTTGACGATATAATTGCTATTATAGAAGTGGATAAGGAGAGTATTGAAGTATTACCTCATCCATGGAGAGATGGAATTTATGCTAAGGCCCCTTCTCTATTATCCATTCAAGGATTGGGAGATAACCAAAATACACTAGAAAGACAAATGGTACAACCTACACCTCTTTCCTCTAGCAATCGAGATTGGGAAGAGGATGATTTGATTGTTGATAACCTCTAGCCTGAATCTCTCTACAAGTAAGTATCTCTAACGCTTTACCTCTGTGTTGTGCTTCCCCCGTGATGTGTTGTGTTGTTTAGGCCTCCTAGGATGACCCTTGATTCTCTTCTAAGGTCAAGGATACTAGGAGACTGCCTCTGTTGTGACCTTCTATTTGTATCATCATTCTTCTATGTTTCCTCTCTTCTGTTTTCATTATTGTGTGTTGTCTCTTATGGACATAGAGTTGTGGTTGGTGACTTGGGGGCACCCTCCTACGTGACTATCCGTAAGGCACTTGTTCTCCTCTCTAATTTATTGTTTCCCTTCTTCTAGTGGCTCTATCTAGCTAGTAGATGACCAAAAACATATTATACTGATACGGACCCAGTGTCCATTTAGAGAGAAATCAAAAAATGGACCTAGTCCATACATGATGATGGGGTTGTTATATATTATCCGATGCTTGGCTAGTAGAATCACTCCATGTGATCTCTCTATCTTGATGTTGATGTCAATGTTGTCTTATCTTTCTAACAAATTGTAACAATACTACCACTCTGCACACTTTGTTTATCTTGGATTTCACCTTGCATGGCTCTTTCATGTAGATGATCATATGCATTGTTGTTTATCATGACTATGTGGATACTAACACATTTTCTTGCAGGAAATTGTGTTTTTGTGGGAACATTTGGCAATCATAAAGTACATGTCACCTCTGGGGGGCATGGCTTTGTGAGAGCTCGTGTTCCCTTGTGTATTTTCTTCCTACCTTAATGTGCTTGATATTGGTGCATGATATCAACCACCTTAAGGTGGGGGCATATATACGGTAAGCTGTTTGTTTTAGATGCTAGTAAAGTGTGTTTGAACAATCTTGAAATCTACTTCATATAGCTCTTTTGCACCGTAAGGCATTTCCATGATGCAGGTGGGGTTGTATACTCATACCTTCTTTTCACCATAAGGCATCTCTGTGATGTAGGTGAGGTTATATGCCATGCTTCCTTTTCACTGTAAGGCATCTCCATGATGCAGGTGGGGTTGCATTTTCAAAAATTCCTCTAAGTAGGCAAGGAGTGGATCTGAGACTATTCTAACCCTTAAGCATGTTTTCGGTGATTATTGTGGCGAAGTGCAATTATCGATGTGTGCCTATAATATGCCCGAGATGGTGATGAACCTAGCAATAGGCTTACTCCACTTGTTTGCTATGTTTTCGCTGTATCTTCTACATGTGTGTGTATTGCTTGTTTGTTCTCAAAGTGCAAGATCATTGGCAATGAGCTCCTCTACACTTTGGGATTTGTTTGGCATGTTTGTTCTCAAAGTGCAAGACTGGTGGTGATGAGCTCCTCTACACTTTGGGATTTGTATGGCGTGTTTGTTCTCAAAGTGCATGACTGGTGGCGATGAGCTCCTCTACACTTTGGGATTTGTTTGTTTACTTTCCTTGTACTTGCATTTGCATTTCATATGGGAAAATCAAAAATAAAATAATCACTGCAGTCACTGTATTCTCTATGTTTTGCATATCTTCAATGTTGTCTTCTCTATGTTTTGCATGACTATAACTATCTTCTCCATGTCTTGCATGCTTGTTCTTGTGTTTGGTGTGTCTTCTCTGTGCTTGGCATGTTTGTTGACCTTACTTTAATGCATGTATTAGCCTTGTGTTTATACTTACATTAAAGTGGGAGATGAATGTTGTGTCAAAAAAGTCCCCTTGGGGGCTTTTCCCTCTTAAGGTTTAGCTCCTGGGTCCTTAGAATGCATTTAGAGCATCTTGCATGTTAATTTGTACTCCCGATGAGAAATCCCTTGGGTCTTGTGACAAATAGGACCTAGGGAGGCTATGTTGATGATCTTGAAATAGAAACAAGGGGGTGGACTTGGATGCTAGCACCCTAGCCCAGTCCTATTTTGGGTCTACCCTAAACTTTTATTTTGGTTTTGAGACTATTATTTGGGTCCCAAGACAACACCTCAAGTTTGAATGATGAGATTCTTGGTGGGAATCTTTGTAGTTGCATATATAAGTATGTTTAGTGATTCATTTGCAAACTAGATGGACATTGTGATTCATGAGATTATGTTAAAGTGATCAAGGAATTCATTATGTTATAAAGCAGAGCATTGTTATTTATGTTTGTGTTACATGTTTGATTCCATCTGCTCAGGGCATGAAGAGCATCTTCCTTCCATTAGAGATTCATCATCAAGGCGACATCTTATTGTGTTTTGTATCAATCAATCATTGTGTATTTGCCTCTATCCTGTAGGGATACACACTCTCATCTAACAACAGTGTTTAGAAGACTTGAATGTATCTTCGGGGCTTGACTAAGGCAAGCCCCTAAACACCACAAACCCCTGCCATTCTCCTTGTGATTGTAGGTTACAGGTGTTGTATCTAGAAGAAGTGGAGTTACAGGGAAGGTTGGCAGACATCAAGGATTCAGGATCTAAAAAGAAGCCAGACATTGGAGCTTTTCCATGACTAGGGTGCTAGTCCTCGTGTTCTCCGTAGTTGAATTCCCAGAAATTGAAGCTACAGTGAGGATAGTGTCAGAAGGAGATCAAGATTCTACAAAGAAACATGTACCTTGGACTTGGGTGCTAGTCCCCGTGTCCCTGACTTTTCCGCCTTCCAAACTTTGAAAAGTAGCGACTTAAGGTTCTCTGCCCTTCACCTTGTCTTAAGAGTATTTGTCATAATTCATCAATTTACTTGTTGTTTTGCTTAAATTAGGGTTTCAAAAGCATTCAAAGCATTAGAAAGAGACATTGCTTGATAACATTTGAGTTTCTGCAACAAACCTTATGGTAGCCCAATCCGATAAGTGATTGCTTCGACTTAGTGAAGAATTGGCTCAGTTGATATGCCCTTGGAATGATTGGTGTGAAAGGAGGATTAAACACAAACTATTAAAATCCATCAACCCTCATTTTTAATACTAAAAATCAATATTTCAAAGAATCTGGTAATGCATTCAAGGACAAAGAATATTTCAATACGGTATCACTTCCTAAGAGAAGGTTGCAGAGAATGAGGTGAAATTGGAGTATGTGCCTACCAAGGATCAAGTTGTGGATATGTTTACAAAGGATCTTCCTAAGGATACATTTTTGTATCTCTGAAAGAAGTTAGTGGTTGTTTCCCCTCCTCTTAACTGTATGCATAAGTGTGTGCATCTGTCTAGGAAGCATTTCAAGATACATTTTGGTCTTGGACTGATGTTGAAGGGTACCTCTCAGGGGGAGTAAGTAGTGATACTATTGATTGGTGCATTCAGATGGAGTATATCTTATGACCTTAGGGGGGAGAGTGCAGAAAAGTGAGTGCAGTAGAAATAGAGTAGGTACTTTTTGGTGTTGCAGTCATTGCCCTTTGCCATTGATGTTAAAGGGGGAGAGAGATAGAATGGTTGAAAAACCATAGTATAGGAAAGTGTGTGAAGAGTAAGAGTTGCTCTAGTTAAGGGGAGTACTACTGAGCTACTGATTGATTGCTTTAGGTCTTAATGGTTTTTCAAAGAGTTGGTGTTGCCATCAATGACAAAGGGGGAGATTGTTTGAAACTTGCTAGTGTTGTCATTGATGTCAACCTCTAGCAAGTAGTTCACTTGGTTTCCAAGTGATTTTGAGAAAATTTGAATAAAAAGGTATGCAGTGTGACAGAAGTGTGCTTAGTGTTGTGCTCCACATTTCTTCTTAGTTGAAGATATGCTTGTGTGGTTTCGAAGTGTTGATTAGAGGTGTTCAAGGGTGTTATATCAAGAGTTTCAGGTTCTAGATCATGCGGAAGTGAAATATGTATTTTATAGAGTGTTTCCTTGTGTAGAGGACTATCTGGGAGAAATGAGATTGCTCCGTATTTATCTGCATTGAGGTTTCTTGTCTTTTGGATATGAAGATATGCTTATAAGGTCTATATCTACCTTCCCTTGAAGGTTTTAGTTATGGGTTGCTCTACAAGTTCAGTTATTGTGTTGGTGTTCAGAGGTAGTGGATCCTGATGTGTAGATTGAAGATATTCTTTGTTTTAGGAGATTGCAGATGTGTTGCAAGAGATTCTAATGGTGTTGAATGTTATGGAAAGGTGTGTGGATGTTGTAGAGTGGTTCTTTGTGGTCCACATAATGGTTTTGGACTTTGCGAAGCATGGATGTGATTATTAGGTCAGTTTTGGCCAACCTGGCATGCTAGTGCTATTTGTGGAGGTACCTCGTGGATTGTGGATGTGATGAGAAGCTTGGTGATATAGATTTGAGTCTAGTTAACCCTTGACATGGTCCACTTTCACTTCTTTCCACCACATAAGTGTTTAGTTTTGACCTAATTGGTGTTGCATTTTGAGGCACACATGCTTCATTAGGACCAACCTAATTAAGATAGGTCTTGGTTGTAGATGGTATAAATGCAAGAAGAAGTTGAGTGAAGCAAGGTAGAGAAGATGATGTGAATGTGAATCAAGGGTAGTGAGTTGTGTACGAGCCTAAATGCTTATGACTATGGAATGCAGTGAGCATAAGGTGTCTATATTTCAGTGTCCCTAAAGCTACTGGAGGCAGTGAGCGAAAGGTTATGGATGGCAAGGAGTGGTAGTGGTGTATTTATCCTATTGTTTTGAGTTTAGTGAATCTCTCAGTAACCGTCTTCTTCTTTGTTCTCTCTTCTTGGTAGTCAGGCTATTTGTTTTTGGTGTTTCTATTCATATATATGCAATCTAATCTTCACTGTGGTTTTTCCCTTCTTGGGTTTTCCAAGTAAATTTGGTGTTCTTATGTGTTTAAATGTGTTTGTAATGATGCTTCATATGTTTACATTCTACTAATGCATAATAAGAGGTTGATGTTTTGAATTTCTTTGAGAGTTTAATGTTTTAATAGACAACTGATTCACCCCCCTCATAGTTGTCTTGTGCATTCTAAGATGAACTTCCTTCTAGACCTACAAATGAGCATCATAACATCCACAAGCATATAGAAATTCCAAGCATAAAGAGCACTTGAGCATAGGAGATTAATCATGTAAGAAAATTCTAATCTTGCATTGTCCATCTGGGTGTAAAATGCATTGTAAAACTCTTTTATATATGCATTCCTTCTCACCAACAATAAATAAAACATAATGGGGCCAACATATAAAAGCTAAGGAGGTGTTCTAAGCTGACGCCATAAAAATAGGGCTAAAGTCATCATCTGGGACCAGAGCACTAGGTGCCCTGGTCCTTTAGCCCCACAAACTCTGGAGAGTTTTAAATATGGTGGGCTTGGACCAATCCTAAGTTTACTTTGTTGAGTTTGTTCATCAAGATCAAGGTTTAATCATTTAATGTTCAAAAAGATGTTAAAATAGGTCTTGATTAATAAGGGTAAACATTTTACTCCATAACAATAGGGTCTCAAAACTACATTATAGTGTTACTTTTAGGCATTTTTAGATTTTTATTCCTTTTAATTATGTGAATGAGCATTAACCTAAGCTAGAAGTTATTCTCAAGATTCATTTAGATGTGTAGAGGCTAGAGGATAATTATGGGCCACTTTATAAATTCAACACCCAAACTAAGGATTTAGACCCAACCTTAGAAAATTGCCAATAAATACATAGAGTAAGATGTTGAAATGCATAAGACAACTAAGAGGCGAGGGGGTGAATTAGTTGTCTCAAAACATTTAACCACTTAACACATCAAATGCTTAATTACTGTTATTAAGATTTAACCATGAAAGCATGAAACAAGTAGCTCAACACAATAACACAATCAACACATGAGACACCATATTTTTTACATGGAAAACCCTATAAGGAAAAAGCCACAATGGGTGTTAGCCCACAAAAATGAATATGTTATAACAGTATTGAAAAATAGAGGCTCACTACCCCAAATGCTCACTGCAAATGTTAGGGCTCACTGCTAATGATCAACTGACTGCCAAGGGGTGGCTTACTACCAGGAATTGGTGAACTAATTTGATAGAATCTACTCCATGCCTGAGTTCAGTTCCATTGAAGCACATTATAAATCCTCTACTCTTCTCTTCTTACACCTTTTTACTTATCTTCACATTTTCACACAAGGACATATTTTTCATGACTTCATTGCATGTTTTTATACAATTCTTCAACCTTGGAAAGTACATCAAGGTCAGCATTCAATTCATTAACCACTGGAATAATCTCCAAGGTTGACATTACAAACATACATAGAAAAATGTTAGGACCTAAAAAAAATTGCTAAGGTAAATATGTATGCAGATCATGTTATGCCTTAGCTAGGACTCAAATACAATCTTCTATGCCATGAAACACTTCCACAATCTTCGATGCAACTCTGCAAGTAGTGAAAACAACCAAGTCGGCCAAGACTGGTGTTAACACTAAGTCTTCTAAGAACAGTCTTCATCCACAAGCCAGATTTCTCTTTGTGGACCAATCTAAAGGTAGGAACACGATCATGAGACATCCACAAGCACCTTGTAATCACCAAGAACATTTGCACAACCTCTGAACTCTTTATCCATAAGATTCTTCAATTCGAAGCACTTGAACATAACTGTTATCCACTGTCATAAAGAAATGATCACTTGTGGACCACCAAATCATGAACCATTGGAGTCGAAGGCACTTATCATAATTACAAACTTGATTCTAGAACCACAGACTATGAAACTTAAATGTAGAGGATTGTGGAGTAGAATACATTCTCCTTGTCCCCAGTGAATATTCAGAATATGCAGCTTTTACTTTGGTGAACATAACTCACTCAAATCTTCATACTGAAGGCTCAAACTTGGAACATAGCATCTTTAGACATGCATCTATTTAAATTTCAATCTGTAAACAAAGATATTCATTCTACAAGAAATATGGAGCAAACTACTGGACTATTCTATTGTAAACAAAGATACTCTTCTATACACTGTTTCCACTCGAGGAGCAAATTTTCTCAAAAGCACTTGGAAACTCAATATCTGGATCACTTGATCATTGTGTTCAACACTTCCATAGGAAAATACAAAGCATCTAACTCAATACAAGAAAGCATCAAAACAAGAGCACAGTTGACACCAATGACAACATTGATATGTTGACATAAATGACAACACCAGTTAGGCACATACTTGCAACAATCTGCCCCTTTGTCATTGATGGAAACATATGATGTGAAAAATTGTAAAATACCATAAAGAAAAGATTCTCCCGCTTTCTTTTTATACATCTGCACTCTTTCTCCCCTTGAGTTTTTCACATGACTTTCTCTCCCCCTTTGACATCAATGGCAAATAGCACATACTTGCACTCTACTGTTCTAATCAAACTAGAATTTCTCTGTTATCAATACTTACTGCTTATTATCAGGAACTCATTTTAGTAACATGTAAGGAGGGTGGCATCAGTTCCTACTTGGAATGCCTTAATGGCTATGATGAGAATTTATCTAAACAATTCGTGAGATTCTAGCATAACCGTAGAGTCATAGTGGGAAGAATTAGGTTTGAGATCTTCAAGAAAGTTATTGCTATGGCATCTGGTATGTCGACTATGGGGACCAATCTACAGAGAAAAGCTAAGGTGGTTGATCATTCTAACCAAAATATTTTCCTTGGGGAAGGTGAAGAACTGGTTCCCTACTAGGGAGAGTTCGATAGGGCCAAGCTGCCGGAGCCATGGGATGCTATGTGTTTCCTGATAATGAAGTATTTCACCCTGGAAGGGCACTTTACCAGGTTTTATAATGATCATCTTCCTCTTTTGAATCATTTTAGATGTAATAGTCTCATTAGCTTCCCGTTTTATTTACTGTCCTCCCTTGAGCATTTGGTTTTTAGGGTCAAAGATAAACTGGTTAAAAAACCCTCCAAGTGGCTGTTTATATAATTTCCACCTTGCTCTTGAGCCAGCTAAGCCTCTTCTGTCTCACAGTGGGGAAAAGTCTGCCAACCCTAAGGATATTCCTGCTTCTGATGAGCCTTACCATTCCCTTGGTTCCCCTAAGTCTAAAGGGGTTTCCTTTCCTAATGATGAAAGTCCTATGGTGACCCCTACCCATACCCCTCTGTCCAAAAGTACTGTAAAGAGTAAGAAGAGGAAATTTAAGGGGGTTGAAGTAGAGACTATGTGGTTTGCTGTGGGGACTCCTTATAATCCCTGTAGTACCCCTGTGGGTCCTGGTAGTAAACCTAATTTGGCTATTAAGGGCATGCAAGAGTGCTTTTCCTCAAGAGTCAGGAGGTCAGGGAGGATCGTGGGAAAACCTGCGCCCAAAGCCAAACTCATTGATTACTCAGAGTCGGCGTCAGATGAGTCCATTCAGGGAGGTGTGACCAAGGTTCTGGAGGTCCAAGAGATTTCAGAAGAGGTAGAAGGAAAGAATGAGAATCCTCAGATGGAGACTAATGGTGGTGCTGTTGGGGACTCTGCTGACAATGCTGACGAAGGTGGTAAGATGTTTGTGGAGGAAGCTACTGATGAAACGGAGGAAGAAGCTAGTTATAGGAAGGACATTGTTGCCCTGAGGTGCTGCATTGTGAAGCTAGACTAGTCTTTCTCCAACATGCTTAGGCGCGCAGTTTTATTTAATCTCTCTATTTTACAGGATCTTAGAGCTACTACTACTGCTGACAAGGATGAGAACTCCAAAAAGTTGGATGATTTTATGGAATCCATGGCTAAGAGCTGGGAGAATCTTTCTCCTTAGCTTTAGTCTCTTTTATACTATTGTTCCTTTGCTTTCTGTTCATCTTCTGTATCTGGACTGGTTGTTGTATATGTTGTCTATGCTGACTAATCAGGTTATGCTGTGACTGTTGTGAGGCATTTTTGTTCTGTTGCCTCTAGGGTTCCTTTTTATTGCTTTGTAAGGGTTTGGCCCGTTGTTTCTACCACCTTATGTTATCAAAAACATCTAGCTACTCCTCCTAAGAGGTAGCTCTCAAAACATCAATCTAGATTAGTGAATGTGGCTCTAGACACCACTAGATTGATGGATTCCTATGCATCTTAGTTCAAAGCAAGAGGGGTAATGACCCCTAACTTTTCTCTAAGATACTCAAAAGTATCCTTAGGTAGAGGCTTAATGGAAATATGTACAATATGATCCTTTGTAGACACATATTCCATCTTTTCTTTATTCTTGAGTTCATCACTAGGTTCTTTGAAATGTTTATAGCACTTGTTTTGTCACAAACGATTGCAATTGGATATTCATACACAACCCTTATGTCCTTCAATGTCTGCTTCATCCATAACGCTTGAGTGAAACAACATGCTACTGCAATACACTCTACTTCTACAGTAGACAAAGAGATTGAGTTTTGCTTCTTGCTCAACCATGAGACCAATCTATTACCCAAGAAGAAAGTACCTCCACTTGTACTTTTCTTGTCGTCAACATCTCTGGCCCAATATACATCTATATAAGCACTAAGAGTGAAATCATTATCCTTTGGATACCATATGCCATGATCTAATGTGCCTTTTAAATACATCAAGATTCTCTTAACTACCATCACATGTGACTCTCTAGGATCTTCTTGAAATCTTCCCACAAGACAAACTGCATACATAATATCGGGTCTGGTTTGTATTAGATAAAGTAATCCTTCAATCATAGATCTATACCTTTTCTGATCAACCTTAGGTGAATCATCAACTTTTCTCAATTTATAACCAGTCACCATGGGAGTGCATACTGGTTTGGAGTCCTCCATGTCCCAAACTTCTTAAACAACTCTTTCACATACTTAGACAGAGAAATAAAGATTCCTTTATCTAATTGAGCAATTTGCAGACTTAAAAAGAAATTCATTTCACCAAACATGGACATATCAAACTCATTTTGCATTTCCCCTACAACTTTCATGTACATACCTTCATTGCCTCCAAAGATAATGTCATCAACAAAGACTACAACAGTCAGGATTTGATTATCATTGATTTTGAAATAGAGATTATTGTCAACAACACCTTTATTGAGCCCTAATTGCAACAAATACTTGTCTAACCTTGCATACCAAGCTCTGGGGGCTTGCCTCAGTCCATACAAGTCCTTCTTCAATTTGTACACCATGTCATCTTGGTCTAATAACTGAAATCCTTCTGGTTATTCAATGTAGACCTCTTCTTCCAACTCACCATTCAAGAATGCAGACTTAACATCCATTTGATATACTTTGAAATCATTGAATGCTGTAAATGCCAAAAACATTCTAATTGCTTCAATTCTTGCCACAAGAGCATAGGTCTCCTCAAAATCTATCCCTTCAACTTGAGAATATCCTTTGCATACTAGTCTTGCCTTGTTTCTTACTACTTCTCAATTCTCATTCATTTTGTTTCTAAAAACCCATTTGGTTCCAATCATATTCTTGTCAGAAGGTCTAGGAAATAGTTCCCAAGTTTGATTCTTTTCTATCTACATTAGTTCTTCTTCCATAGCCTTTACCTAATTTTCATCATTGCAAGCTTCATTCATAGTTTTACCTATTCAACTTTAGAAAGAAAACATTTGTTTACCTGTTCTTCTATAGCTCTTTTTCTTGTTAGTACTCCTTTTCTTTTGTCACCTATAATTTGATCTTCAGAATGATTTATCCTTACATACCTAGGAGTCTTGGTAGCATTTTTTGGAGCCTTCTCTTCTTCGTCTTGACTATCTTCTTATTCAACTTTTTCTTCACAAATTGTAGCAACAGGTTCATCTGATTCATATCCACTCAATTATGATATTCTTTCCTTTTCTTCATCAACCTTCACATTAGCACTTTTAATGATCTTTTTTAGTCTCTTATTGTAGTATCTATAGGCCTTTATCTTAATAGAGTACCCACGGAAGATTACTTTATCACACCTAGCATCAAACTTGCCTAGTTCTTCTTTTCTGATATAACATTTCCTACCAAAAATATTGAAATATTTCACTATAGGAACTCTTCCATACCACAATTCATAAGGAGTTTTATTACTATTACCTTTGACTTCAACTCTGTTTAAGATGTACACAACAGTATGTATGGCTTCTCTCCAGTACACTTCTGGTAGGTAATCTTCCTTCAACATAGTCCTAGTAGCATCTTGAACTATCCTATTCTTTCTTTCAACAACTCCATTCTATTGAAGAGTCCTAGGTGCAGACAATTGTCTCTTTATCCCTTGTTCTTCATAGAAAATATTAAATTCATTTGATGTGAACTCAACTCTTCTATTAGACCTTAAGCATTTGATCATCAAATCTAACTTACTCTCAACCATTGCCTTGAAATCTTTGAACTTGTCTAGGGCTTCTGATTTTTCTTTTAGAAAAGTGACGTAAGTCATTCTTGAATAATCATCAATCAACAACACAAAGTACACCTGTCTCCTTGCAAACTTCTTGTTCTTGTGGGACCACACAAATCTGTATGTACTAGCTACAACAATCCAATAGAGAATTATTCTTTTCTCTTGAAACTTGTTCTTGTTTGTTTTTCAAATTGACACTCCTTGCAAATGGTATTAGCAGGTTTCATGAGTTTAGGCAGATCTCTTGCAATCTATGCAGAACTTATCTTCACCAAATTATCAAAATTGATATGACACATCCTTCTATGCCACAGCCAACTCTCATTGGTCTAAGCCAATAAACATTAGTCATTAGTTCCTTTCAAATGATAAACATTACCTCTAGTCTTCTTGCCAGTAGCAATCACTGTTTCAGAGCTTTCCATGATCTTGGCATCCATTGTCCTTGAATCTTAGATCATAACCTTTGTCACACATCTGACCAACACTCAAAAAATTGTTCTTTAAACATTTCACATATAGAACATCATTAGTATTGTGCTTTCCATCAAAAGATATAGATCCTCTTCCACAATAGTGGGTTACACTTTTTGGCCAAAGTTGACATTGAAATGAACATTTTGAAAACAATCTTCACTTTCAGATACCTATAGTTGGTAAACCATGAGAAAATTCAAGATGATGTAAACTAGTGATTTGTCACATTTTGTCTATAGATTCTACGTATATTTAAAAAAAAAAATTGGAATCAAATTGCATTTCTTTTTCCATCTCCTTTAATAACTAGTGTTTAAAAGTAAACACCATTTTTAAAGAGTGATGTGTACTGTGTAAAACATAACTTTTTTTCTATGAAGGATAATTTTTTTTTTCAAATTTAGATTTTTAACTACAATATCTAGAGGATGCATTTGGTTTCATAACGTTTTATTGAATATTTTTCTTTTAATTAACTTTTGAAGTCAAACCAATTACAATTTAAACATAAGTGTAATGTGTAAAGCATAACTTTTTTTGTATATATCGGAATTCAATTTTTTTTATTGGATCAAGGACATGAATACCAAGAGGATAGATATTTTTCATAAGTTTTTTTGGTAATATACTATTTTTCCACATGTGCAGAATAGAGAGCTTGATTTTCGGTGAAAACCTATGTTTAATTAAACTAAAAATAATAATTATAATAAAACCTTAATAAATTAAAATTATACTTGATAGAAAGCTCACTTCAAGGACTATAATCCTCCAGATGGGTTTGTCAAGTTGCTTCCATTTTCATTCTCAACTTGTGCTTCGAAACCCAAAAATCTACATAAAATTGCATGTGGAGAGGGGCAAGTCTAAAATAAGGAGGTTTGATCGAATGGGGGTCCAAACGAACCCCCCATGACCTATTCGACTGAACTGGAGTTCAATCAAATCCCCATTCCATCAAACCCCGTTATTTACAAATAAAAAAAATCATACATGGGGGGGTTCGATTGAACCCAGTCGGTTAAGAAAATTTAACCACCGACGTTCATTCGAACCCCTGGCCGACCAAATTTTTATTATTTTTTTAAATAATGTTATATCCATATAAATATGAACTCTTTTTTTAATTTTTTCATATATCATTGTAAGATTAATTTACATTATTATTCAAGAAGCTATATTTTGGAGAAGAAAACTTTTGGTAGAGGATTTGAGAGAAGAAAACTTGAAGAAGAAAATGGGAGATAGAAAAGAGAGACAAAATAAGACTCAATGAAAGTATTCAAAGGAAAGAACAAGAGATGCATGAAACAAATTTGACAAGATACCATAGAAAGAAACAAGGTATGTATGCATATTTTCTTTCCTATTTAATTGATGAGTTTTTAGTATGTAGTAGGATGTTATTTGTAGTTTTGAAAATATACTAAGTGAATTTATATTTTTTTCAATTGAATGTGTATTAGGTGTTGCAAGTATGGGCCTAACTAGTGTTGTCATTGATGTCAACATACTCCTGTTGCATTAATGATAAGGATTGGATGAACTGTTTGCTGAGGATATTGAGAAAATTGGTCATATCAGGAATAGTGAAGAAAAGTGAAGACAGTAAGGTAAAAGTCCAAGATAAGATGAGGATTAGAGGATACGGTTGAAAGGGTTTGTAGATATGTGTCTTAAGGTGATCTAGTTAAGATTTCAGAGGTCCACATGAAGATCTAAGGAATTTGTGGCCGCTCAAGTAAAACTAGTTCCGATAGGTGTTCAGAGGTGACATAGTGATATAGATAGGTCCGGTGAGATCCAGAAATGTATTATCCTATTCTACGGATTTGAGGGAGTGTTGAGGAAGTCTTTGTGAAGTGTCAACTCGATTGATTAATGGTTTGAAGGTCTGCACGCATCTATTCCTTTGTGACAATGATGACAGACTGTGTTCTTTAGGTTTCAGATGAAGGAGAGAAGGATTTCAGCAAGCAGATGAAGTGTGGATGTTCTTGGTGATTCGGGCAATCTTGTGGAGGTCTTTGGATCATGTCCAATTTGTGTTGGTGGTCCACATTGGAGTTGGAGCTCGCAATTGAAGAATAACTTCCAAATGATGGTGTTCTTCCTGAGACTAGCCGACCAGATAAGTTACACATGTTGCAGATGTTCTTGTAGATGTTTGCCGACTTAGATGATTATTCCTAAGTCGATGTCTTGTATATATATGGAGTTGTAAAATCATTTCAAAGGGTGTGTTGTGGATATGTGAGTGTGGTAGTGAGGACGAGAGCGAAAGCCAGAGCAGAAGTATTGGACATAAATGGAACTGATTCAAGCATGGTGAAGATGCTATTCTCCAGTTCATGTATGTAATACTTATTATTTTGTAGATAGTGTGTCTCTTGTAGGCAGTGGGCCTCTTATGAGCAGTGTGCTAAAGTAGTGAGCCCTAATTGGCATGTGCCATTTTGTTCTTTCTATTCTTCTAACAGAGAATACAATCTTGGGTTAATCACCCCGTGGTTTTTCCCTTAACTGGGTTTTCCATGTCAAAATCTTGGTGTCTTATGTGTTGATATGTTTCTGCTCTTGGTTTAATGCATTATGTTTCCATGATTGATTTATTAATATACTGCTAAGGCACAAAGAGGATTTAAGTGTTTAATTGGAAGAAAGTGTTAAACAACTAATTCACCCCCCCTTTCAGTTGTCTGTCCTAAATCTGACAATTGGTATCAGAGCTAAGTTCCTCTAAAAGAGCTTAACCGTTTGAGGAGATCCAAGATGTCGTCCTACAAGAAGGATAGTCTGAAGTTTGAAGGAACCAATTTTAATCTTTGGAAAAGTTGCATGAAATGTCACTTGCAATGTTTGGGAATGCAGTATTGAACCATGGCTTCAACGAAGTATACTCCTCCATAGGGTGGCCCGAAAGCCCCAAATGAAATCACAGATGCTAAAAACAATTTGTGGACTATAGAAGCTCTTCTAAGTGCATTATCTGATTTAGAGCTTTCAAATGTTGTTGACCTACCAACTACTTTTGAGATTTGGGAAAAACTGGAACTTCTGCATGAAGGAGACAAGTATGTTAAATGTGCAAGGCTATAGAGTCTGAAAGGGAAATTTAAAAATCTGAAGATGAGAGAAGATGAAAATATCACAACTTTTATGCCAAGAGTAAATGAGCTTGTTTGTGGAATTAGATGTGCTGGTGGAGTCTTGGATGAAGATGAAATTGTTGGCAAAATTCTTAGATCCCTTCCTGCTTCTTATAAAATCAAGGTTGCTGCCATTGAAGAATTCAGAGCCCATACAGTTGTCACAAGAGATCAATTGGTTGGTAAATTGGCTGCATTTGAAATGACCAAGTTTGGAGATGCCCCTCCCAAGATTGAATTTGTATTCAAAGCCAGTGCCTCTGTAAAAGGTAAACAAAGGTTTGATCTTGGAGAGAACTCTTCAAGGAAACTATCATGGTATGAAAAAGCAAGAAAAGACCTGGAAGAAGAAGAAGCAGAAACTGCTCAACTTGAAGCTCTTATTGCAAAAAGACTACCAAGAGGATCTGGTAAGTATGAAGGAAAATTGCCTTTTAATTGTTTTAACTGCAATAAGATTGGTCATTTTGCCTCAAGATGTCTGGAAAGATTTTCAAGGCCAAATCCTAACAGATCAAGGTTCCACAAGAATTGTTACTATGTGCATGAAGAAGATGATAATGAAGAAGTAACAGATGATGAATCAGAGATAGGAAACAAATCCAAAAGTGATTGGGTGTTTATTGCCATCAAGGAAGAACATCCAATGCCCTCTGAATCTATCAATCAAAAAGTTGTAGAAAGAGCTTTGGCTGCCCAAGTTGAAGAAAAGGATGATTGGGTCATTGACAGTGGATGCTCTCACCATATGACAGGTGACAAAAATAAGTTCATAGATTTGGAAAGGTATGAAGGAGGAGTGGTAAAATTTGGTGATAATTCTGTTGGTAGAATCAGAGGTAGAGGAACTATTTCTTTTGATGGAAAGAACAAAACTGGTAATGTACTGTATGTTGAAGGATTGAAGCACAATCTTCTCAGTGATGGATAGTTGGTAGACAAAGGCTATGATCTCTGATTCAAGAAAGGAAAATGCAAGATCTTTGAAAGTTCTAGAATAGAGATTGCATCTAGTACTCAAACAAAGGTAATATCTTCCATTTAGCTAGTACTGGTAAAAGTTATCTATTTGTGCAAATTGATCAGAGTTGGCTATTGCATAAGAGGATGTGTCATGTGAATTTTGATAATATCATCAAGATAAGCAATACTTAGGTTGTAAGAGATCTTCCAAAACTGGTGAAACCTATAAATAGTTTCTGCACAGAATGTCAGTTGGGGAAACAAAGTAGAGTCTCATTCAAAAGAAAGGAACAATCCTCTATTGGATTATTGGACTTAGTTCATACTGATCTATGTGGTCCGACAAGAATAAGGAGTGTGCAAGGTGATAGATACTTCATGTTACTGATTGATGACCATTCTCGGATTATGTGGGTTACTTTTCTGAAAGAGAAATCATAAGCTCTTGAGAAATTAAAAATATTCAAGGCTATGGTATAGAATGAAACTGGATTAAAATTAAAATGTCTGAGGTCTGATAGAGGTGGAGAATTCACATCTAGTGAGTTCATAGAATTTTGTGAGAAACATGGGATAAAGAGACAGTTGTCTGCTCCTAGGACTCCACAATAGAATGGAGTAGTGGAGAGAAAGAACTGGACCATCTAGGAAGCATCTAGGACCATGATGATGGAAGCAAATGTTCCTCAGATCTATTGGAGAGAAGCTGTCAGCACTACAGTCTATACTCTCAATCAAGTTCAAATAAGAAGCAATACCAGTAAGACTCCTTATGAACTTTGGTTTGGCATCACTCCTACTGTGAGGTATTTTAGAGTCTTTGGTAGCAAATATTATATTAAAAGAGATGAAGATCTAGGCAAGTTTGATGCTAGAAGTGATGAAGGAATATTCTTAGGTTACTCTACTCAAAGCAAAGCATACCAGTGTTATAACAAGAGACTGAGAAAGATTATAGAAAGTACAAATGTGAAGGTTGATGAAGGAATTGAAAACCCCTCAAGGCTTTATGAATATGATGAAGATGATTATAATGGTGTTCTGATTCAAGGAGCCCAAGCCCCTAAAATAAATTCAATATCAAACTGATCTGGTAAATCATGAAGAAGAGATGAGTTATAATGAGCCTGATCAAGAATTAGAAGTGCAAGAAACTCCCAAAGTTTTGAGGTATGTAAGACTGAACCACTCTAAAGATCAAATCATAGGTGATAAAAGCAAAAGTGTATAAACAAGAAGGAGGATTGCTCAAGATTCAGATGAATATTGTCTGATTTCAAAGATTAAACCTAAGACAGTGAATGAAGCTTGTAATGATGAAAACTAGACTAAAACAATGGAGGAAGAGCTGATGCAAATTGAGAAAAATCACACTTAGGATCTTGTTCCCAGACCTAGAAACAAGAATGTGATTGGAACAAAATGGGTCTTTTGGAACAAGCTGAATGAAGTTGGTGAAGTAATCATAAATAAAGCCGGATTGGTCTGCAAGGGTTACTCTCAAATAGAAGGAGTTGATTTTGAAGAAACTTTTGTTCCAGTGGCAAGAATTGAAGCAGTCAGATTATTTCTTGCTTTTGCTACCTTCAAGGACTTCAAAGTATATCAGATGGATGTCAAGTCTGCCTTCCTGAATGGTGACTTGGAAGAAGAAGTATATATTGAGCAACTGGATGGATTTCAATTGTCTGATCATGTGATATGGTCTGCAAGTTGAAGAAAGCACTATATGGACTAAAGCAAGCCCTAAGAGCCTGGTATGAAAGATTGGATAAGCATCTTTTGAAGATTGGTTTCGACAAAGGTACTGCTGATAGTAATTTGTATTTCAAAATTGATCATGAAAACATCTTGATTGTTGAGGTGTTTGTTGATGATATCATTTTTGGAGGAAGAGATAGTATGTGTAAAACTTTTGCAAATCAAATGAAAAGTAAATTTTAGATGTCCATGCTTGGGGAAATGAATTTCTTCTTGGGTCTACAAATCACTCAAACAAATAAATGAATCTTCATTTCTCAGACCAAATATGTGAAAGAATTGTTGAAGAAATTTGGGATAGAATCTTGACTCAAAACCAATGAATACTCCCATGGCAACCAGATGTAAATTGGGCAAAGATGATGACTCTCCTAAGGTTGATTAGAAAAAGTATAGGTCAATAATTGGAGGATTGTTGTATCTCACTCAAACTAGACCTGACATTATGAATGTTGTGGGTCTTGTTACTAGATTTCAAGGTGATCCTAGAGAATCTCATGTCATGGCAATCAAGAGGATTTTTAGATATCTAAAAGGAACAGTTGAGTATGGATTGTGGTATCCCAGAGATCATGATTTCTCTCTTCATGCATATATAGATGTGGATTGGGTAGGAGATGTGGATGACCAGAAGAGTACCAGTGGTGGAACATTCTTTTTGGGGAATATATTGGTTTCTTGGCTAAGCAAGAAACAAGAGGCAATATCTTTGTCCACTGCAGAAGTAGAATATATTGCAGCAGCAAGTAGTTGCACTTAAGTTTTGTGGATGAAGTAAATGCTAAGAGACATAAGAGTGGAGTATGATGAGCCTACCACAATCTTCTGTGACAATTCAAGTGCAATAAATATATCTAATAATCCATTGTTACATTCAAAGACTAAATATATATCCATCAAGTTTCACTTTTGAGAGAACAAGTGAACAAGAATGAAGTCAGATTGGAGTTTGTACCTTTCAAGGATCAGATTGCAGGCATCTTTACTAAACCTCTACCTAAGGACTCTTTTGAGTATCTCAGGGAGAAGTTAGGGGTTATTGCCCCTCCAGTGATGAACTAAGGTGCACTGATATGCATCAGTCCACTGGATATCACAGTCATATATTATGGTCCAGATTGATGATGGGAAGCTACCACTCAGGGGGAGCAGCCCGTATGATTCTGAAGTGTTGGAGTTGCAAGTATGAGCCCTTTGCCATTGATGTCAAAGGGGGAGAGAAGACATGTGAAAAAAAAGTAGTTTCTAATCAAAGGGGGAGCATAAAAGCAAGAGAAGACATGTGAATGATTGTTGTTGATAGGGGGAGTTGTGATAGTAAGGAGAAGTTTTTGTCTTGATGGTTAAAACAGTTTTTCATATCATATGTTACCATCAATGACAAAGGGGGAGATTGTTGCAAGTATGGGACTAATCGATGTTGTCATTGATGTTAACATACTCCTATTGCATTAATGATAAGGATTGGATGAACTATTTGCTGAGGATATTGAGAAAATTGGTCATATCAGGAATAGTGAAGAATATGAAGATAGTAAGGTAAAAGTCCAAGATAAGATGAGGATCAGAGGATACGGTTTAAAGGGTTTGTAAGTATGTGTCTTAAGGTGATCCAGTTAAGATTTCAAAGGCCCACATGAAGATTTAAAGAATTTGTGGCCGCTCAAGTAAAACTGGTTCCGGTAGGTGTTTAGAGGTGACAGAGTGATACAGATAGGTCTGGTGAGATCCAAAAATGTATTATCCTATTCTATGGATTTGATGGAGTCTTGAGGAAGTATTTGTGAAGTGTCAACTCAATTGGTCATGGTTTGATGGTCTGCGAGCATCTATTCCTTTGTGACAGTGATGACAGATTGTGTTCTTTAGGTTCTGGATGAAGGAGAGAAGGATTTCAGCAAGTAGATGAAGTGTGGATGTTCTTGGTGATTCAGGCAATCTTGTGGAGGTCTTTGGATTGTGTCCAGCTCATGTTGGTGGTCCGCATTAGAGTTGGAGCTCGCAATTGAAGAATAACTTCTGGATGATGGTGTTCTTCTTGAGACTGTCCGACTGGATAAGTTACACATCTTTCGGATATTCTTGTAGATGTTTGCCGACTTAGATGATTATTCCTAAGTTGATGTCTTGTATATTTATGGAGTTGTAAAGTCATTTCAAAGGGTGTTTTGCGGAGATGTGAGTGTGGTAGTGAGGAGGAGAGTGAAAGGTAGAGTAGAAGTATTCTCCAGTTCATGTATGTAATACTTATTATTTTGTAGACAGTGTGTCTCTTGTAGATAGTGGGCCTCTTGTGAGTAGTGTGCTCGGGCAGTGAGCCCTAATTGGCATGTGCCATTTTGTTCTTTCTATTCTTCTAACAAAGAATACAATCTTGGGTTAATCACCCCATGGTTTTTCCCTTAACCGGGTTTTCCACGTCAAAATCTTGGTGTCTTATGTGTTGATGTGTTTCTACTCTTGGTTTAATACATTATGTTTCCATGATTGATTTATTAATATGCTGCTAAGGCACAAAGAGGATTTAAGTGTTTAATTGGAAGAAAGTGTTAGACAACTGATTCACCCCCCAATTAGTTGTCTGTCTTGAATCTAACATTAGGGTCCTTTATAGGTTTGCACACTAGAAGTAAATTATACTTGTATTATTTTGTCATAAGTTCCTCTCTCTCTCTTGAGTAGATCTTTTTAAAGTTTTTCCTTTCTATCTCTCTAGACATTTCCTTAAATCTAGATAAGTCTCTCTCTCTCTCTCTCTCTCTCTCTCTCCCCCCCCCCTTGACTTAAGTAAGTCTTTTAAAAGATTTTTCTTTCTCTCTCTCTCTCTCTCTCTATCCTTTTTCTCTAAGGTCCTCTCTCTCTCTCTCTCTTGACAAGTACAAGTAGATTTTTAAAGCTCTCTCTCTCTCTTGACTTAAGTCTTTTTAAAGCTCCTTCTTTCTCTCTTTACTAGGACTTCTCTAGATAGGTCTTCTATATCTCTCTTGACTTAAGTTTTTTTAAATCTCTTTCTTTAGATCTCTCTTAAGTATTTTGTATGTATAATAGGCTCAACAAGAAGAAAGTTCTCAAGGAGGAGTTGAGCTAAATTTAGATATTGGGGTGAATGAGGCTGAACAACACATAGTTGAAGATAGGGAGGAGGCCTAAGTTCAAACAATGCATGTTGGAGAGGGGTCAGGATCACTTCCTTTTATTGGTATGGATGATCATATGAATCTAGCTAAAGAGGTGAAGTAAAAAATTTCATGTTATAGAAATTTAGATCATTTACTTGAAATAGATGTGGAGAATTTGAAATCATATGCCAAACAACCTATAAATACTAGTAAGAGGTCAATGAATAAATCTATAAAGGAAATAATCAATGCTCATTTCAATCATCTTGGTACACTTGAAAAAACCCAACTGTTATCACTTTTACTTCTTTGTGATGAGTTGAAAGAGCCATTACAATTCTTGGGCGTAGATTCGACATTGAATAAGAGGAAAGCTTCATACGACCTAGGAAAAGATATTGTTGAAAATGTAAAAAAAGGTTTAGATTCTGTTGGGAAAGAATCTCGATCAATGAATAAGGCCACTACAAGAAGAGTGATGTTAACAAGTATTGTAAATGCAAATATATCAAGAAAAAGAAAACTCTCTTCACTTTCAACTGAAATTGGTATTAGTAGAAAGACACTAATAAAATAGGTGAAAATGAGAAAGGTTTTGGATTATAGTCCAAAAGGCAATTGGACAATTTTGTGTAGAGCTCTCCATTTTGACAGGATTGAAGTTCCTGTTAAGAACTTGGTCTCAATATTTTGGAATGATAATACTCATGCATCATCAAATAGTAGAGATGTTATCAGACACAGGATTGGGCTCAATGATTGTGAACATCATACAAAACATTGGATATACATAACACAACATGAGATGTATGTGAATTTTTGTAATTCGAATCTTGATATAAAGGTTGGGCAAACAATTTTTGAAAGGTTAAAGCCATACTAAGTGAAGATACAAAGGTTTTTGAAACTTGTTTTTGTCGTTATCATATTGAATTTGATCTCTACTATTAGGTGTTTTGAAATATGAGAAAAGAAAGTGATGGTTTTCAAAATGTACCTCCTAAATGGGTAAGTCTTTTCATAGAATCCATCTTATGTGATAATGGAATTGATCAAATAAACTGCATAAAAGGACTTTGTGAAACATGTGTAAAATTGACTAAATTACCTTTGAGAAACAAAGATACTGACCCAACAAAGATAGTAAATTGCAAGAGTTACAAGTATGTAAAGTTGAACAAACAAATTTTGGGAAAGAATCCACAAGGTTAAACTATGTAGAAGAGGAGATACCTATTGGAACATTTATGAATTTTTTTTGAAAATTGATACAACCGTACATACAACATGCCTTTTTTTCTAGGTGGCAAGCACAACATTTTCAAACATTAATAAATATTTTCTTGGCTGGAATAGTTATATCAGTAGTCAACTTTGCAAAAAATTACTCTTTTGTACATCAAAAAGAGATTCAATCAGATTATTACTTTTCAAAGAAGATCACTATTATGGTGCATGTGTGTTATCAACATGCACAATTGGATTTTGATGGTTTTGATAGTACAAATGATAAACAAGTCATTAAGAAAGAATATCACTTTTATATTAGTGATGATAAAGAGTATGAAACACTTTTTGTACAACATTTCTTTATAATTTTTTTTGAGAATTTGACAAGTAGGCGTGCAAAAATTGGAAGGCATTTTGTATGGTCAAATGGATGTGCGACACAATTCAAATCATCATAGCTATTTTATGCACTATATACATACCATCAAAATTACAAAATACAACATGTTTGGAGTTTCTTTGAGAGTGGGCATGCAAAGGGTGAACATGATGGAGTAGGAGCTTGCATCAAATGAGTTATTTGGGGGATCGTATAGACAATGCACATGATGTTAAATGGTGTAAGAAACACTTTGCATCAAATGAGGCCAACACATCTTTAGGAATGAATCGATACATCCCTAGAACTGGATAAAACATGTACAAAATTAGACATCTAGAGATACAGCATGTGCATGTTGAAATTCATAGCTCACATGTGTATAAATATATTATATATAAATAAGAAAACAAGAAAGAGAATAAGTAGTACAAAATACACATAATATACAATACAAGAACATTTTATACAATAACATTTTATAAGTTTTATATGCCTTAAGAAAATCAAGGAAAGTATATTATATGCCTTTGTTTGAGTATGTTATTTATGAATCAATTTATTTACTATATACTTGTTTGAAATACATGCTCTTGTATTTTAACATGTTATCAAAGCCATAAATCTCAATTTTTATCAACTAGAATTCTTGTAAGATTTTGAAACTTTATAAAGAAAAAGAGATGGTAGTAGAAGGAATTAGAGAGTCATAAAAGCTTATAGATCAATTTTCAATGATTAAGGTTTTAATATATATGAAATCTTATAATGAAGGTGTTTTTGCTAAAATAAGGACTCATTTTAGTTGATAAAAAAAAGTTAAGCCTCCACAAAATTTCTCAGCAAGCGGGAGGTAATATGGATATATGGTAAAGTTTTCTTTTGAATATTATATAATTTAATTAATAATGTGACTCTACATGTTAGTGACTCAAATATAGCAAAGGATGCTTTGGATTAATTAACTTAAATATGTGAATTAATTTAAGTATTTCAAAAATTAGTTGGTAGCATGTGGGTTAGCAATTTTAGAAAGATATATAGCGATGATGCTTCTTGGGAGCTTGCTAAAATCCTATTCAAAAATTAGTAATAGCTCTTAGCACCCAATTTGAAATCTAAAAATATAGATGTAACAACAGATGCACTACTCTGGAAAGAAGTAAGAATCAAGGATGTAGGATTGTATATACTGAGAGTTCTACTTGACCCTATTCTTAATAGGATATAAGGGCAAGGTAAAGACGAAAAAAATAAGTCTCAAAGTGTCTATAAAATAGTCAAGGCATGGAGGAGGAGAAAAAAACTTAGAAAATACTTCTAGTGTAGTTCTTAAGCATGTAGTTTAAAAAGAAATGAAACAAATGGCTAGCATGGGTTAAAGAGACAAAAAAAATTATTTAAGGAATCAAAAGCTATTTATGTAAGTGAACATATAATGAGAAAGAATAGTTATTTATATATATTCATTACACAGGTAAACTCATACTCTACAAAATATTGACCATCTTTCCAAATTTAGGAGTGACACAACATAACTGCTATATATATATATGCATTTTAAACTCGAAGCATATAATTTGAGAAAAATATATTGACATACCTCATATTACTCCTCATGTTATGAGCATTTATATAAATTGAAGATATCTGCTCGCATAAAAAACCATATTTGAAAAAATTAGTAGATGATGTACATTCTACACATAAAATTAAACTGTTTTCAAAATAGATACATATGTTGAATTATACTTACAAAACCTTATTTATACCCCTATATAGTTGCATTAGGATGGCCATGTTGAACCAATTCTCTACACTTGATGATTGATATGTCTCACCAACATCATTGATAGTGTCTACTTTAGAAGTTGTGAAAAAAATGTATCAATATACACACCTACATCAGGGTAGATAGGGATGTTGTGTTGCACTCACCTATCAACATACAATTTCTTGCTTCTAACTTGTTAAGCTTTCTTATCCATGGTGATTTAAGCTCACAACACAACATCCCTCTCTTTGATGTAGGTGTGTATGTTGATGTTGTTCCACAACTTCCAAAATTTAGACACTAGTTATCATTGATGTTGGTGAGACATATCAGTCATCTTGTAGAGAATTGGTTCAACATGGCCATCCTAATTTGCAACTATAGCTCGGTATAAATAAGGTTTTGTAAGTATAGTTCAACACATAATTGTCTATTTCAAACAATTTAATTTTACGTGTAGACTGTGTCATCTACTAATTTTTTTGATAATATGTACTTACAAAACCTTATTTATACCTCTATAGTTACATTAGGATGACCATGTTGAACCAATTCTCTACACTTGATGACTGATATCTCTCACCAACATCATTGATAGTATCTACTTTGGACTATGGAACAAATGTATCAACATACACACCTACATCAGAGTAGATAGGGATGTTGTGTTGCGCTCGCCTATCAACATACAATTTCTTCTTTGATGTAGATGTGTATGTTGATGTTGTTCCACAACTTCCAAAGTAGACACTAGTTATCACTGATGTTGGTGAGACATATCAATCATCTTGTAGAGAATAGGTTCAACATGGCCATCCTAATGCAACTATAGCTCGGTATAAATAAGGTTTTATTTAAGTACAATTCAACACATAATTGTCTATTTCAAACAATTTAATTTTGTACATGTAGACTGTGTCATCTACTAATTTTTTTTGAAAATATGTATATTTTTATGTGAGAAGATATATCATCAAGTCATATTTCCTCTCAAAATTTGGCACATATATTAACATATAGAAGTAGAAACACATATATTAACACTTGAAACCTATTTTAAGTAGAAAGGAAAGACATGTATGAGACTAGAGATATATTAGTTGTTATCCCTTATGATGTATTTTAGTCTAAATACTACACTTCATGCATGAATACAAACTAAACAATAATGTATATCCCTTTAAGTATTTTACTTGAGTTTAAGTCCTTAAAAATGTAATGTTGTCAAAGTAGTGAGATATGTAAATTTGGAAGAACAAATAGTTCAATAAAATACTAAAAGATTTATGCATTGTTTAATATACATGTATTGGTGTAATGAAAGGCCAGGGGTTTTACAGCCGGTGCTTTGATCCAATGTTAGTGACATAGTTCAATCTCAAGACCAAAAAGTAAATTTACATGCAATCCAAAAGGTTGTACCAAATTGAGATGATAACACCAAGGACATACTTCTCTATCCATGTGCATAAGTTAAACTCTATGGACACATGAAACACAAAAAGAATGAAATTACAACACTAAGGGAGGAGCATAATTCAACAATCCATAGGATAGAAAATAAATTCTTGTATTATGAAGAAAACAACCTTCATGAAAGCTTCACAAAAATTTCACAACCTACAGTTGATTAATTAATCAACACAATACTCAAACTAGAAAGTGTAATTAGAGGAATAGACATCATTCATAAAGGTAAACTAGAAACTTATGGAGACATTCAAAAATATGAAACAATATACACTAAATACCTTTCCATTAATGAAGTACAACATATAGTTACAATTTGGAGTAATATTTATGATTATAGTATTCAAAATCCTAAAACTATTGCAAGCTATAGAGCACCTTAGCTTACATCACCTTAAATAAACATGACATTGTGTAGCTAGTCCATGTGTATTACAAGAATGAGTTGTACACTCACACACCTATGGTACAACAAAAATATGCCACATATAGTATACATGCCACTTGTATGGATGGGTAGGATTTAGCTACCAATGAAGAGGGTAATGGTCAAGCATATTTTGGGAGGGTTACATAGTATCACCAAGGACAATGGATATCTAAGGTGTTAGGAATTGCATGCAAAAGATATCAATTAAATGAAAATAAAGATTAAATAGAGGAATTAAAATACATAGAAATAATAACAGTGATAGATAATTTTTAACATGGTTCACCTAAACTTGGGCTACATACACCAACAGAGAGTCCAATGTTATTATCCAGTAAATCAACAGATTACAACCAACAATCCTTGCAACTGAATACCATTGCAAATGCTACAATACAATATCAATAGAAACCCTAACCCTTAGTTGTTTTCATCAAGAATTATGTTGCTTAGAAAATAGGGTTTTTCTTATGGTGGCCAGTAGAAAAAATAACTCCCGATGCCTTTATAAAGTAATAAAAGTCATTTGAGGTTTCGGGGATGCTGCCCGCAAACCCCCGTTATATAATTTAGGGGGGAACCACACTGATTAAAGTGGGGAAATTTAACCTCCAAGTTTGATTAGGCTCCATCTAACAACATAAGGAATAGTGCATGTTTGGCTAGGATCATGCACTACAAATATGGAAGTGACATGGTTGCTGGAAAGTGAAACTCAACAAGCAATTTGTAACTTACATTTGAAGGGGAAAAGCTTTCAAGAAAAGTGAATTTGGTAGAATGATGAGGCCAAGATGTAATCAAGTAATTCTAGGATGAGACAAGAAGTACATAATAAAGCTACTAATAGGGTAGTAGAGATTAGATGCATACAATGAAATTATAATGGATACATGGAAAATTATACCAAGAAGTAAGCCATTTGGGTTTAGAGGTTGGAGAATAATTTACAATACCTATAAATGGGGTACAAAAGTCTAATAGTATAATGGGAAGTAGAGAAGTGAGACTATGGCACAAATTGTAGGAAAATATGAAGAATTTACAATATTATGAAAGAAATAGGGATGGTCTTGTAATTGGCAATGTTACAATACATTCATTTATTTCCATGGTAACTCAATATGATTTATAGCATATTATACAAGAAACATCACAAAAATACATAAATATCTATGTTATGATGTAAACAATGGCTTACAAACATCGACAAACACCAAAAAATAGAAATATAAGGCCACACATCTAGAAACTAGAGTCTCTGCAAACAAGGGTCATGACCACACTATATTGGTCTTTACTATGGTGTAAAGGATGCTACTATGGAAGATAACCTTTCTAGACACTATCCAACATTTTATTGTTGTTCTACATTGGGTTGCTACCACATAACTTATCATTGATAATTTTATCACTAGTTGGAACATGTGTATCAATTTATGCATAGAAGATGTAGAAGAATGTACTCCATGATCACTTAAGAATACATAATTTAAAAAGCGTAAAAGAATCCAAAGAACGGTCTCCATCAAAAAGTTGTATATCATCATGATGAATAGAAAAATCAATGGAATCCACTAAGGAAGGGCCAATAGAGTACATATGTGATACAAAGATTCATAAACTTCATTGTGGGAAGATAAAAAATTCATTTCATGTTCATCACAATACATATCAACAATAAGCCATGATCCACAAGATAGCTAAGACGTACTAGTAACCTCATGTGTACCAATTTATCATTAGGATCCTCAAGGCAAGATGAAGCAAGAGAGACAAAAGCAAGAAAATCCATAAGTGAACAAGGAAATCTATCATGAGATGCATAAAGGATATGTTCACTAGGTATACCATCATCACATGAAGGATCATCATCATCACAAGGCACATAACAATGTCATGAACAATTAAGGAAGGTGTAGCTTCACCTCATAAAGTATCATTATATTTTATGACCTAGAAATTTATTTTGGAATCATATTGCAAATATTGTAAAAGTTGTCATGTTGTAAAATGCAAAAAAGTGCAAAAAATGGGAATATGAAGAGTTGTCGGTGGATTAGAAAGCATTTGAATGGTTGGAAAATAAAAAGTTAGTTGGGAATAGTTGTACATAGTTAGAAAATTCTTTTTAAAGTCAAAGAAGTGGTGGGAATTTGATTTTTAGTGAAAAAGACAATAAAAATACCATGTTTCTGCACTTTCTCTATGTTTGTTTTGTTGTTTCAGCTAGTTGTACAGCCCTATACAACATTTTCATGACCCAAAATCAATTGTATGTGCTAGAAAAGAGAATCTACTTTCATTTTGTCTTTGTTGCATCAAATTTTATCAGGTTTGAAGTATTTTAGAGCTATTTTTTCTGAAAACAATAAAAAATCCTAGTTGTGAGGGTTTGATTGAAAGAAAATGAATTGTTGACCTATTCCACTAATAAAAAGGTCTAATAATTGGTGGAATAGGCTTAGATAGGATGTTTTTTGTGTTTGGGAAGTTTGCAGGAGCAGGGAATGAGGATTTGGGAAATTTGGTTGATGCCCTAGTTGATTAAACTCATGTTTTTAAGCAATTGTGATGCATAGGTGATACGGTTTGTGGAAAAGCTTCGTAGAAATTGTTTTGGGTGATGGAAGGTGTTTGTGCAGATCATATTTGACATTCTGGGCCATTGGTATGAGAGTTTAAGGTCTAGGTTGTGGAAATCACAAAGTGACCTATCAAAATAAGCCTAATTAGGCCTCTTTTCAAGTGGGATAGTCAATTTCAGGCCCTTATGTTACAAAACACCCCCATATAATTTTGAAATATGTTGTGTAAGAGAGAAAACAGTATCCATAAATATAATTAGATTTTGGGTTTGAGTTGTCTCTTTGAATTATATCAAAAATACTTCATTTGTTGTCCTAATTAGCTTAATTTGCAGAAGAATAGTCAATTTTTGGAAGGTTTCGTACAAAGTGACCCCACCCAATTTCTTAGTATGTTATGTAAAGCCATAAAGGGTATCTAAAACAAGTGTTAGTTTTTAGAATTCAGGTCTACAATAAAAGTTATGTCAAAAATATCTCTACAAAAGACTACAAGGAAAAGGGGTTAGTTATGAAGGAATGCCCTATGGATAGAAGTCTAGGGTTTTGGTGTGTGTTTATTTGGTGTTGTTTTGATGTCCTTGTCCATGCTCTACATCAGTTGGTATCAGAGCCCACAAAGATCTAGGCAAGTGAGTTTTTGGAGTTTATGTGTTGTCTTTTCGCAGGTTGAAGGAAGAACTTGGATGCCAAAAGAGTAGGTAGTGAGAAAAAGAAAAGAGACCTAGGTGAGGTATCACAAAGACAAGAAGAAGCAAGGTGAAAGAGACTTGCTTGAGGAAGAACAATGGAAGTGTTGAGAAGATTAGTCTTTGGGGACTTGCAGAGTAGGGGTTTAGCAAATAAGACACAAGAAAGAACAAGAGAGGAAAATGAGACAAAGAAGAAGAATGAGAAGTTCAAGCAAATGGATGTTGAGAAAGAGATAGCAGAATTGAAACAAGCCTTGAAACAAATAAAAAATATATGGAAAGTGTTAAGGGGAAAAGTGGATAATATCAATAATGAATATCAAACCCAATAACACAATGAAACTTGCAAATGACAAAAATTTAAAACAAAAAAACAAACCTTGCAACCTTGTTACCTCACGGCTTCCATTGTTCGCCTAATCCCAATCGATCTTTATGTGATCAATGAAGCCCTCAGGAAGCTCACTTCCTTGCTTTGTTCTTCAATATGATGATGGAGAGATGGCTATGATACTTCTTGTAATGAAGATGAGCTTCAATACAATAAAAGGGTGATTGCAAGTAATGGATGGATTTAGGTACCAAAGGCGCGTTGTTGATTCTGCAGAGTAATATTACTAAAAGCTTGGATTGTTTGAAATGGAGGAAGAGGGTTCAATTTATAGACTTGTGAGAGAAGATCAACAGTGTAGAAGAAATAAGAAGATCAATGGTGGAGAAGACTTGAGAGGATGTGCGCAGACAGAAAGAAGACAAGTGTCACACAAAAGGCTGCTTATTTAGAAAGATTAGGTGGGTTGTTAATAAAGATAAGATTCCTTTTCAAGATAGAATGTTTTTTTCTATTTTGAGATTTAAGTGATGACGATAGTTGATTTTTATAATTTATTAAATCTTCCATTTTGATTTTGCTATTTTATGGACAAAGGGGCCCACTTGCACAATTTTAGAAGAAAATGATAAAGATAAAAGTGGATGAAATATAAATTAAATAAATAAAATTTATTTAATTTATGTGCATGATGAATAAATAAATAAAATATTTAATTTTATTTATTTTTAGAAGAAGGATGCAATAATTAAATAATTTAAAATTATTTAATCATTTGATGGAAAATAGAAGAATAAGGAAATTAATTAAATAAATAGAATTTATTAAATTAATTATGGAGAGGGGAAGCAAATGAGATTTTTGATGTGGAGGGAAGAAGATTTGATAAGATAAGATTTGATTTGAATTTTTGATAAAAGAGGAAATGAAAGAAGATAAGATATGATTTAAAAAGATAGAAAAAGATTTGATTTTTTTGCTTTAAAGGAAATAAATTCTAAAAAGATGAGAGGAATAATAGATGAAATATCTAATTAAATAAATTAATTAGATATGCATGAGTTGCAATTTTAGAAAGAAAGGAAGAAGATATTTTAAAGATTTTATTAATTAAATAAATATTTAATTTATTTAATTAATTTTGGATTGTGATGTGGAAAGATAATTAAATAAATAAAAATTTATTGAATTATAGGAAAATGGATAAATGACTAATTAAATAATTAAAAATAATTATTTAATTAGAGAGGATTGGACATGAATAATTAAATAAATAAAATTTATTTAATTATAGAAGAAGGGATTATGGGATTGAAAGGGAATAAATGGGATTAGTCAAATAAATAAGATTTATTTAACTAATTAGGTTATGATATGGGTACCTAGGGCAAAATATGCTAATGAAAAGGTGTTGGACATTTTTAGGTGTCTACAAAAATAATAGATCTGGAGTTCCAAATGAAGATGCAACTTCTTGAGAAAGAACAAGAAGGTAGTTAGCATTTACCCATAAGGAAAAAGGTGAAATGGCCCATCAAGAATATCATTAAGAGGAGAAGGCATGAGGGGATGATAGAACAAGACCTTGAATAACCTTTTCTGATGAAGGAAGAGCGAAACCCAATAGAAGAGGAAGAGACATATAATAAAATGGTGAGTAAAAACATGAGTGTCATAATAGCAAGTAGGATTGATCAATTACTATTAGAGGTTCAAGATTTGTTGCAAGAATATGTTGATGTGGTAATAGATGATGTTTTAAGAAAAATGCTAGTTCTTATGCAAGGTTTCTAGAAGGGGAAGCCAAAGCTTTCAATGTGATTAAAGACACTCCACATTTGCAGTTGGAGTATGAGGGTGCAACCTACTATATGTTTGCATTGATCAGGTAGATTGGCGAAGATGAAGTTGAGGGCCCAATTTCAAACAAGGGGTTCCATTTTTGTTTTGCAGGTCTGGCACAATGAGGTATTGGAAGGTGGATATGATGTTTGTGAGGCGTACTTTTTACACTACTGTTCATGAGACTATTTGCAGTGCTATTGCTATTACTTTTATGATTGAGAGACTATTGATCCTGAATCTTGATTATTAAACTTATTTGATTTTTTTAAGCAAATAATTGTGCAATGATAATTAGATGTTTTTAATAAAATGATGAATGGTTATGAAACTTTATTGTGATTTCAGTAGGATTATATGGTAGAATGTTTAGGATGCATGTATTTAGATTGCTTTGGCTATGATAACTTTATGTGTTATTGACTTCAAGTTTGAGTGTGCAGGTATTGCTACGAAACCACATATACAGGAGATCATCTCATACCCTATGTTGTATCCCTTGTGAGCTAATCTAGTTCCACGAGGAACTAAGATCAACCTCGTGTTTAGAAAAATGTTGTAATGTTGTAATGTGTTAATGTTGTATGAGGTCAAGGGAATAAGGGCTATCTTCTGGTTTACTTTTATTATGATAAGTGTTGTAAGAAATGATGTTTTAAATCTTGTTTAAACTTTATTTCTTTTAGACCCTTTTCTTGTGTTTTTATTTGACTCTGGGAGTTCTAACTAGGTAAAAATCAACCCTGGGTTATACCCCATGGGTCTAGGGACCTTTTTGACTAGGATAACCTTGGGTAAACCTCCATATGGTCACTTAAACTTCACAGTGAAGTTAAGTGACGAATTTGGAAGCATGGGGACAATGGGATGAGTGGAATCCACACTCAGGCCCACTTCCAAGTCATGGAACAACTCCATGATCCCCTAATAATGGAGTGTTTGTCTCCTTGTGCCTCTCTTTTGGTGGGGTTCCCCTTAACAAGGGTAGTGCGTCTTCCACTCCAATTTTTATTTATGTTTTACTTATTGTATTTTATTTCTACATGTGGGCTATAATGGGGGACCTCTTGAGTGGGGTTAATTATTTTATGTCCACTAGGGTAATGGATGAGTTATGGATTAGTTGTTTAATGCCACTTGGGAAATTAGGAGAATAGAGGGAATTAGTTTTAAAAGAGAGAGGAGGAGAGTAAGGGGGTTGGATTATTGTGGAAAGAAGGAGAACTTGGAGAAGGAGGCTATAGTGGAGCTCTTTATCAAATTTCATCCATAATTGGGCTTGAGAAGGTTGGTGAACAAGACTTCTCTCTTGTATGATCTGTGCTTGTTATGTATGAATGTTCTTGCTTGATGAGTGAGATTGCAAATGTTTTCTATGTGTTTTTCTATTATTTGGGATATGTGTTGGGTGTTGAAAGAGCTCCTTCTAGTTGGAAGGCAATGCTCATCTTGTATAGGGAAGGGAAGGTGTGAACCTCCTCGGGTGTCATCTTATTTCTTGATTTATGAAATACCTTGAGGGCATGTTGGTACTTATTTAGCCTAGACAGCTTTAAGGCTTTGAGAGCCTATTGGGATATCCCTGGAAATTTGATTATTTGGAAGGCTTGAAGCCTTGAGAAAGAGTATTTTGTTGGCTTGAGGCCTTGTGATAAAATGTGATAAAATGAGTAAAGAATGACACCTTGAGTGAGAGATGTCTACTTCCCTACCCTCCCTGAACTCACCTAAGCTGAGTCTTTGTATTGTGAGTAAACTATGCGAGTGTGTGTGTTATTTTCTTGTTGTTGTGGTTCAATGTTGTGAAGTGTTTTGGTCTAATCTACCCTGGGTATGTGGATGGTCTCCCTAGCTTGGGGGTGACTCTCTTGTGGGTCTAAGGTAGGGAGGAGAGCTAGCTGGTTGTTGTTTTCTCCCTTGTTGTCATGCAGGTTACTGTTGGAGCATGTTAAAAGGATTGAAGGGACTTGCCTTGTTAAAGAAAATGTTCTATCTTCCTATTTGTAATGAGAACTAGTCTCTTTATTATCTTTCTGGTTAAGTTTCTTTAGAGGAGGAAATATTGTTTCCTATGAAAGTTGTAGAAAAATCTGTATGGGAAGAAGGATGTAATCCTTCCCTTAGAGTGTAAGTGAGTTGTGGGAGCCTTACAGTTATTTGTTCTTGTTTATCTAAATTGTATATTGTGAGAATGGTTGTTGAATTGGATTAATTGATAAATTATATCCTTGTATTATTTAGTGAGAAAATTAATTTTACAGTATTATGAAAGATGCAAAAATTGCCCTTGAATACAAAATTAAAACTTGAGTTAAGTTGGAAAGGGAAAATAATCTAACTCGAATTTTACTTGACTATTGTATGTTATTGAAATAAAGAGATTCAATAGTTTCATGTATTTACTTCTGTTCTTTAAATGTAATTGAAATGAAAAATATACTTGATATATTACAAATGGCAAATACAGATTTAAATGGTTAATGTTCTTTTTCATTTGATTAACTGCTATATTGAAATTTAAATGTTAAAGGTAGTGAGAAATGAATTTACCTTGAACTTCGTTATATATATATATATATATTTATTTATTTTTAAATATAGTTGTAAAAATTTGATATATCTGTATTTATATTTTTATTATTAAGTGAAATTGTGAAACTGATATATATATATATATATATATATTTAATAGTTTATTTTAAATGAAATTGTGAAAATGAATATATTGATACACTTCTGAACATATATATATAATAGTTTTAAATTAAATGCATTTGTGAAATTGAGATATACACATAAATATACATATACATATACATATACATATATATATATAGATATTTACATATATTCTTAATTAATATTAAATTGAAATTTCAAAATTATGAAATTAACTGAACTGTGAGAGGTTCGTTGTTTTTAACATAGTCAAAAATTTAAATGTAATATGGTGGGGGTTTAAACCCCCACTGAAACTATTTACAATGGGTGTGGGGAGGGGTGGAGCCCCACCGACACCCCACGAAGTGGGATGTGGGTGGGGCTTCGTCCCTCCCCACATCCCCCGCTCCTTACAATCCTCGCGGCCTGCAACAGGCCCTCATCGCCGACCAAAGCCCTCGCCCCCCCACCTTACTTCTGCCACCATCCATCCTCTGTGCGAACCCTTCCACCAAACTCCGCCGCTGCGCCTCCCCACTCCCCACTCTTGCGATAGCACCTCCACCTCCGTTCAGCCTGCGTCTACCATGACCGCCATCGCCGTGCCTTCCCACCTGCAACAAACAATAAAAAAAAGAAGTTTTAGGGTTATTTAACCCTCAATACCATGAGCTGGTATTTCAAATAACAAGGTGTTTTAACAAGAATGGAATGACCACTAGTATGGGTTATAATGAATTAAAAAAAAGGTATATATATGTTTATATATATATATATACATTTATATATTTATTGTTTACAAATGTAGGGCTTCAATAAAAAGGATATTGTATTTCAATGGTGGTATTTAAATAAATGCTTTTACACACACACACACACACACACACACATATATGAATAATTGCAATGTAAATAAATAAATAAAGAAAAAAAAATACCTATACATATTTAATAAAAGAGAAATAAAATATTTAAATATAAATATTTATATTTAAATATTTAATTAGCGAAATAATGAGATGATTAAGTTTGACATTTATTATTAAAAATTCACAGGTCGATCTATTATAGGAACTGCGTTATCAAGTTAAATTAATAATCCAGTTGGTAGACTAGCAATGATTTAATTTATTGAGATAAATAGATTAAATAAACGAGGCAAAATTTAACTGACATAATCCCAGAGATTGATATCAACCTGCACATATGTATAGAATATTCAGTAGAAACCGTCACTTGACGACTTAACGTACGCAACCGAGCACGCTTATGCGTGCGAGGGGGAAAATTTTAAGTAGCAAAGAAAATTTTTGATAGTTTGTAACATGACCACATGTTGCATGTGGACATGAACACGCATGTATGCGTGTTGTGAACGCATGTGAAATGTGGGAATGACATTTGGTATCATATCCTAGTCATTTTAAAACACTAGGCTTGTATGAGTACATTATCACTTCCGCGACCAAACTGACTAGAGGTCTCCTCGTTTTGTAGGATGCCTCCTAGACGTGTTCGACAAACACTGTCCTGCCGCACTCCAGCCACCAAGGTGCACATTGATTCTTCAACCGTGGGACCGGATCAGCCAGCCCCACTAGAACAGTAATTTCCACAAGTTCAGCCAGTTCTACAGGCACAACCAGTTCCTCAGGAACCGCAAGCACCACTAGGCCCACTTGATATGGGACCACAAATATTATAGGCCTTATAGGCTATCTTAGATAGGCTTCCACCAGCTGTAGTTGAGCCACGTGAAGAGCCATGTGTGGAGCCCCGCATAGAGCCACAGAGGGTACCACTTTTGGAGCCTTATGTCAAGTTGCCGGATACAGAGGAGGTTGCTTCGGCCAGAAGGGCCCGTAGTAGGAGCCCCACACATCATGCCAGGCATGACAAGACAGTGAGAGTAGAGAATTTTGGTCCTAGGCCTTATGATGATCAGGCAGATGAGTCTTATAGGGGCCGCAGTGATAGAGGAGATGCCATTAGGGACATAATGAGGTTGAACCCTCCTACTTTCATTGGAACCACAGAGGGAGCTGAGGTAAAGGCATGGCTTATCAATTTGGACAGGTGCTTCGCGTTGCGTCCATACATAGCCAACACGAAGGCCCGTGTGGTTGTACACTTATTACGAGATGCAGTAGCTACTTGGTGGCACACTAAGGAGTGCAAGTGTCGCCTTTCCTTAGATACCCTCTCTTGGGAGACCTTTATTTAGCGCTTCAATGCACGTTATCTATCTAATCATTATAGACAGCGTCGTATAGACAAGTTCCATGATTGACAACAGAGGGGACTCTTGGTGGCACAGTACAAAAGTAAATTTACAGAGTTATCCAGATATGCAGAGTATCTCCATGATGAGAAAATCTTGGTGCATAAATTTATTAGAGGATTAAACCACAGTATAGCAGGACCTGTTTGGATGGCAGATCCGCAGACACTGAGTGATGCTGCCGAGAAGGATTATATTGCTGAAGAGATTTAGGGATGGGGGTAGAATTCTTGCCCTCAGTTCTAGGATCAGGGACAATAGTGCATCAACAGAATTTTCGTAGGCCAACACAGCCACCCCCTAGAGGAGGATATAGTTCAGCACCATTACCTCCCAGGCCCCCACAACAACAGCAGTCACAGCAGCAATAGAAAGCTAAAACACAATAGAAGTCATATGGGGGAAATAATAGAGGTTGGTAGCAGCAGGGCCCACGCAGAGATCAGAGACAATAGGGACCACCTATGGGACCCGCAAGACCACAGCAGTCGTATAGGGGTTCACAGGGGTCTACTAGCAGAACAGGACATCAGCAATCGAGTAGGACTCAGACTGTACAGGTATAGGTTAGAGGGCCTTGTTATACTTGTGGTGAAGTTGGACACAAAGCTAGAGAGTGCCCATAGGGTTATACAGTAGGGGGACAACATCATGCAGGAGGTTCCGAGTAGACTGTGGGTGACAAGTAGACTGTGGGTGACGTGGGTAAATCCCACCGTATGTTTGCAGTGGTTGACAACTGCCAGGCCAATTTTTAGGCCTCAGTTATTGAGACAACAAGTATGATTGTAGAATCTCCCATCTCTATCCTTTTTGACTCCGGAGCTACCGACTCCTTTATATCTACATCGTTAGTGGGACGATGCAAGCTTTTGGCTTCTAGGCAGGACATTAGGTGGGAGATCGAGTTGGCCTCTGGGGCCTGGATGTTAGTTGATACCGTTGTTAGAAATTGTGAAGTTTCTTTGGGTTCTTTCAACACAACATGGGATCTTAGGGTGATGCCATTAGGAACCTATGGCATAGTTCTTGGCATGGACTAGCTTGTGGCTCACAGAGCCAAGCTAGATTGTCGATAGAAGATGATTAGTTGCACAGATGATCATGGCATGCCAGTCAAGATAGTGGGCATACAGAAGCCCATGACTGCTCGAACAATATCCACTCAGCAACTTAACCGTTGCATGTAGAAGGGTTGTCAGATGTTTACTATCATAGTCAGTGATAGATCAGAAGATGAACCTGAGACTACTTTAGATGATCACCCCATCCTGAGAGAATTTGCAGATGTCTTTCCACCAGAGTTACTTGGTATGCCTCCATGCAGAGAAGTTGATTTCCACATCGATCTAGTACCAGGGGTAGAACCAGTATCTCAAGCACCTTATAGAATGACTACACATGAGCTTACAGAGCTTAAACTATAGTTAGAAGAATTATTAGAGAAGGGACACATCCGACCTAGCATTTCACCATGGGGTGCACCAGTTATCTTCGTAAAAAAGAAGGATGGATCTCTTTAGCTATGCATGGACTACAGGTAGTTGAACAAAGTGACAGTGAGGAACCGATATCCTTTGGCGAGGATTGACGATCTCTTTGACCAAATGCAAGGAGCTAGAGTGTTTTCAAAGATTGATCTTAAATTTGGGTATCATCAATTGAGAATTACAGAGGCAGATATTCACAAAACTACTTTCCGAACCAAATATGGCCATTATGAATTTATAGTGGTACCTTTCAGATTAATGAACGCCCTTGCAGTGTTCATGAGTCTTATGAATGGGGTGTTCCACACTTACCTAGATCAGTTTGTGATCATTTTCCTAGATGACATTTTGATCTATTCACGGACCGAAGAGGAACATGTGGACCATTTGCGTCAGGTATTGCAGTGTTTATGGGAGCAACAACTTTATGGCAACCTGGTGAAATGTGCCTTCTTCAGGACAGAGGTGCAGTATTTGGGACACATTTTATCTGGTGATGGCATTTTCGTAGATCCATCGAAGATTAGAGCAATTTAGGATTGGCCAGCACCCACTAGTGTAACAGAAGTAAGGAGCTTTATGGGATTAGCCGGTTACTACCATAGGTTTGTCGAAGGTTTCTCTAGGATAGCTCATCCTATCACTTCCCTTCAGCGAAAAGGGAAAAGATTCACTTGGACTGAGTAGTGTGAGAAGGCCTTTGGGATCCTTAAGGAACATCTTACCAGTGCTCCCATATTAACTATTCCTGATCCAGCAGAAGATTTTGTTGTTTGCACGGATGCATCTTTAGATGGATTTAGAGTTGTACTTATGCAGGGTGGTAGAGCAATTACTTATGAATCGTGAAAACTTAAAAGACATGAGCTAAATTACCTGACTCATGATCTAGAGCTCGCAGCCGTTATTCATGCTCTTGTTCATTGGAGACACTTCCTTTTAGGCTGACATTTTGAGCTCCTTTTAGATCATCATAGCTTGCAGTACATTTTCACTCAGCCTAATTTGAACACCCGCCAGCGGTGTTGGATGGAGTTTCTATGTGAGTACAACTTTGATGTCCACTACATCAAAGGAAAGGAGAATGTGGTTGTCGACGCTTTGAGTCAAAGGTACCACGAGATCCTGACTCTAACTTTGAAAGTGGATTTAAGAGAACATATTTTACAGCATCTGCCTGAGGACGAGTGGGTTCTTGAGGTGCAACAGGAAATCTAGAATCAGAGGGTCATGAAGGGTAAATTCGTAGGATATTCCCTGGAGTCAAATGGATTACTTAGACATAAGTAGCGCATCTATGTACCCTGTGCGGGTGATCTATGTATAGTGATACTATCTGAGACTCATAGAGCAACCTATGTAGCTCATCCAGGAGTGAAGAAGATGCATGCAGATTTATGGCAGTTATATCATTGGGCTGGGATGAGGCGCGACATTGCAAAGTATGTTGCTCGATGCCTTGAGTGTCAAAGGGTCAAGGCCAAGCATCAGCATCCAGCAGGACTGTTGTATCCTCATGAGATACTTGAGTGGAAATGGGACACCATTTCCATGGACTTCATTGTTGGTCTACCTATGTCATCACAACGCCATAATGCCATCATGGTGACAGTTGACAAGTTGACCAAGGTGGCACATTTCTCACCGGTACGCACAACGTATAATGCTCCATCGGTGGCGAGAGTGTTTCTAGATCAGATTGTCAGACTGCATGGAGTACCTAACCGCATTATATCTGATAGAGACTCTATTTTCACATCATCTTTTTGGAGAGCCTTACATCAGGCATTAGGCACATAGCTCAACTTCAGTTCTGCTTACCATCCTGAGATTGACGGCCAGACAGAGAGGGTTAATCAGGTATTAGAGGACATGCTTTGCATGTATGTTATGGATCATTAGTTTAAATGAGAGGAGTACCTGTATCTAGTTGAGTTCACCTATAATAATGGGCATCACAGCTCGTTGGGTATGCCTCCTTACCAGGCTTTATATGGTAGACCTTGCAAAACACCTTTGAGTTGGGATCCGTTAGAGGACCGAGTAGCTATTGGTCCCGAAATGATTTAGGATATGGAACAGCAGGTCACATTGATCAGATAGAGACTGCAAGAAGCTCAGGATAGATAGAAGAAGTATGTAGATGCGAAGAGGGTGGATCGAAGCTTTTCAGTAGGTGACAGGGTATTCTTGAGAGTGTGACCGCATAAGAGTCCAATCCGTTATGGAAAAGGCTCTAAGCTCGCACCCTGATTTGTAGGACCTTTCGAGATTCTGGAGAGGATAGGACCTGTAGCCTATCATTTAGCCTTGCCACCTAGCCTGTCTTGTATCCACGATGTTTTTCATGTTTCAATTTTACGTTGTTATATATTTGACTTGCCTCACGTATTGGATTGGAGTGCTCTTCAGGTAGAGGCAGACGGACAGCTGGCTTTGGAGCCAATATGCATATTGGCTTGTTAGACACTGGGCCTTAGAGGTCAAGAGCTGGACTAGGTTAGGGTCCAGTGGGATATGTACGATAAGGTCACTGCAACATGGGAAGATGCTACGAGACTGAAGACGCTTTACCCTCACCTCTTTGATGACTTCCAGGAGGAAGTACAATCTTAGGGGGAGAGGATGTGAGGCCTACTTTTTACACTACTGTTCAAGAGACTATTTGCAGTGCTATTGCTATTACTTTTATGATTGAGATACTATTGATACTGAATCTTGATTATTAAACTTATTTGATTTTTTTAAGGAAATAATTGTGCAATGATAATTAGATGTTGTTTTTAATAAAATGATGAATGGATATGAAACTTTATTGTGATTTCAGTAGGATTATATGGTAGAATGTTTAGGATGCATGTATTTAGATTGCTTCGGCTATGATATCTTTATGTATTATTGACTTCAAGATTGAGTGTGCAGGTATTGCTAACGAAACCACATATATAGGAGATCATCTCATACCCTATGTTGTATCCCTTGTGAGCCAATCTAGTTCCACGAGGAACAAAGATCAACCTCATGTTTGGAAAAATGTTGTAATGTTGTATAAGATCAAGGGAATAAGGGCTATCTTCTAATTTACTTTTATTATGATAAGTGTTGTAAGAAATGATGTTTTAAATCTTGTTCAAACATTATTTCTTTTAGACCCTTTTCTTGTATTTTTATTTGACTCTAGGAGTTCTAACTAGGCAAAAATTAACTCTGAGTTATACCCCATGGGTCTAGGGACCTTTTTGACCAGGATAACCTTGGGTAAACCTCCATATGGTCACTTAAACTTCACAGTGAAGTTAAGTGACGAATTTGGAAGCATGGGGACAATGGGATGAGTGGAATCCACACTCAGGCCCACTTCCAAGTCATGGAACAACTCCATGATCCCCTAATAATGGAGTGTTTGTCTCCTTGTGCCTCTCTTTTGGTGGGGTTCCCCTTAACAAGGGTAGTGTGTCTTCCACTCCCCTTTTTATTTATGTTTTACTTATTGTATTTTATTTCTACATGTGGGCTATAATGGGGGACCTCTTGAGTGGGGTTAATTGTTTTATATCCACTAGGGTAATGGATGAGTTATGGATTAGTTGTTTAATGCCACTTGGGAAATTAGGAGGATAGAGGGAATTAGTTTTAAAAGAGAGAGGAGGAGGAGAGTAAGGCGGTTGGATTATTGTGGAAAGAAGGAGAACTTGGAGAAGGAGGCTAGAGTGGAGCTCTTTATCAAATTTCATCCATAATTGGGCTTGAGAAGGTTGGTGAACAAGACTTCTCTCTTGTATGATCTGTGCTTGTTATGTATGAATGTTTTTGCTTGATGAGTGAGATTGCAAATGTTTTCTATGTGTTTTTCTATTATTTGGGATATGTTTTGGGTGTTGAAAGAGCTCCTTCCAATTGGAAGGCAATGCTCATCTTGTATAGGGAAGGGAAGGTGTGAACCTCCTCGGGTGTCATCTTGTTTCTTGATATATGAAATGCCTTGAGGGCATGATGGTACTTATTTAGCCTAGACGGCTTTAAGGCTTTGAGAGCCTATTGGGATATCCCTGGAAATTTGATTATTTGGAAGGCTTGAAGCCTTGAGAAAGAGTATTTTGTTGGCTTGAGGCCTTGTGATAAAATGTGATAAAATGAGTAAAGAATGACACCTTGAGTGAGAGATGTCTATTTCCCTACCCTCCCTGAACTCACCTAAGCTGAGTCTTTGTATTGTGAGTAAACCATGCGAGTGTGTGTGTTATTTGCTTGTTATTGTGGTTCAATGTTGTGAAGTGTTTTGGTCTAATCTACCCTGGGTATGTGGATGGTCTCCCTAGCTTGGGGGTGACCCTCTTGTGGGTCTAAGGTAGGGAGGAGAGCTAGCTGGTTGTTGTTTTCTCCCTTGTTGTCATGCAGGTTACTGTTGGAGCATGTTAAAAGGATTGAAGGGACTTGCCTTGTTAAAGAAAATGTTCTATCTTCCTATTTGTAATGAGAGTTGGTCTCTTTATTATCTTTCTGGTTAAGTTTCTTTGGAGGAGGAAAGATTGTTTCCTATGAAAGTTGTAGAAAAATCTGTATGGGAAGAAGGATGTAATCCTTCCCTTAGAGTGTAAGTGAGTTGTGGGAGCCTTACATTTATTTGTTCTTGTTTATCTAAATTGTATATTGTGAGAATGGTTGTTGAATTGGATGAATTGATAAATTATATCCCTTGTATTATTTAGTGAGAAAATTAATTTTACAGTATTATGAAAGATGCAAAAATTGCCCTTGAATACAAAATTAAAACTTGAGTTAAGTTGGAAAGGGAAAATAATCTAACTCGAATTTTACTTGACTATTGTATGTTATTGAAATAAAGAGATTCAATAGTTTCATGTATTTACTTCTATTCTTTAAATGTAATTGAAATGGAAAATATACTTGATATAGTACAAATGGCAAATACAGATTTAAATGGTTAATATTCTTTTTCATTTGATTAACTGCTATATTGAAATTTAAATGTTAAAGGTAGTGAGAAATGAATTTACCTTAAACTTCGTTAATATATATATATATATATATATATATAGTTTATTTTAAATGAAATTGTGAAAATAAAAATATTGATACACTTGTGAACACACACACACACACACATAGTTTTAAATTAAATGCATTTGTGAAAACAAGATATACACATAAATATATATATATATTTTTACATATATTCTTAATTAATATTAAATTGAAAATTTGAAATTATGAAATAAACTGAACTGTGAGAGGTTCACTGTTTTTAACACAGTCAAAAATTTGAATGTAATATGGTGGGGGTTTAAACGCCTACTAAAACTATTTACAATGGGTGTGGGGAGGGGCAGAGCCCCACCCACACCCCATGAAGTGGGATGTGGGTGGGGCTCCGTCCCTCCCCACATCCCCCGCTCCTTACAACACCCGCGGCCTGCAACAGGCCATCACCGCCGACCAAAGCCCTCACCCCCCCCACCTTACTTCCGCCACCGTCCATCCTCTGTGCGGACCCTTCCACCAGTCTCTATTGCCGTGCCTCCCCACTCCCCACTCCTGCGACAGCACCTCCACCTCCGTTCAGCCTGCGTCTGCCATGACCGCCACCGTTGTGCCTTCCCACCTGCAACAAACAATAAAAAAAAAAGTTTTAGGGTTATTTAACCCTCAATACCATGAGCTAGTATTTCATATAATAAGGTGTTTTAACAAGAGTGGAATGACCACTAGTATGGGTTATAATGAATTTTTAAAAAAAGGTATATATATGTTTATATATATATATATATCTGTGAGTGCATATATATATATATATATATTGTGTTTACAAATGTAGGGCTTCAATAAAAAGGATATTGTATTTCAATGGTGGTATTTAAATAAATGCTTTTACATATATATATATATATATATATATATATATATATATATATATATATATATATATATATATATATATATGAATAATTGCAATGTAAATAAATAAATAAAAATAAAAATTAAAAAAAATACCTATACATATTTAATAAAAGAGAAATAAAATATTTAAATATAAATATTTATATTTAAATATTTAATTAGCGAAATAATGAGTCGATTAAGTTTGACATTTATTATTAAAAATTCACAAGTCGATCTATTATAGGAACTGCGTTATCAAGTTAAATTAATAATCTAGTTGGTAGACTAAGCAATGATTTAATTTATTGAGATAAATAGATTAAATAAATGAGGCAAAATTTTACTAACATAATCCTAGAGATCGATATCAACCTGCACATGTGTATAGAATATTTAGTAGCAACCGTCACTTGATGACTTAACGTATGCAATCGAGCACGCTTATGCGTGCGAGGGGGAAAATTTTAAGTAGCAAAGAAAATTTTTGACAGTTCTTATCATGACCACATGTTGCATGTGGACATGAACACGCGTGTATGGGTGTGTGAACACATGTGAAATGTGGGCATGACAATGTCGATCAAGAAAGTTGGTTGGATGACTTGGGAAGTAGAAGCAAGGAAGGAAAAAACAAATCTCTTAAATTGTGATTGCAGCCTTAAGGAGGGACAAACTTAAATTCAAGATGAAGTAGACTACGGAAGAGGAACAAGGTGATGTGGTAGTGTATGTAGTCCATTAGGGAAAAAAGGATCAATTACAAGGTAGCAAGACAGATGGGAAACAAGTTTGTATTGACAAGATGAAGCACCTTTGCCAAGTGTTCAAGAAACCCAAGGTGAAAATGAAAATAGCATGAAATTGTTCCAAGGAAGAAAAAGTGTAGAGGATAGAAGACATCAAGAAAGAGAATTCAAAGGTGGATCCCAGTTACTACACTCAATTCAAAAGGGACTTGAATTCTTCTTTCTCTGGGAGAATGGTATATACGCACCTGGTTGAGCTCATGCCTCCATGAGGCAAGTTTGGCTTTTTGATTTAAGTTTGATGTATCGTTCTTGTAATAAAGTATTTAGACCATTTTGAACTTGTTTGAGTCTAGTTTAAGTCCTAGGAGTTCATTTTGGAATCATATTGTAAATATTGTAAAAGTTGTCATGTTGTAAAATGCAAAAAAGTGCAAAAAAATGGAATATAAAGAGTCATCGATGGATTAGAAGGCATTTGAATGGTTGGAAAATAAAAAGTCAATTGGGAATGGTTGTAAACAGCTAGAAAATGCTTTGTAAATTTGAAGATGTGATGGTAAGTTAATTTTTGGTGAAACAGACAATAAAAATACCCTGTTTCTGCACTTTCTCTATGTTTTTTTTGCTGTTTTAGCTAGTTGTACAGCCCTATATGACATTTTCATGATCCAAAATTAATTGCATATGTTAGAGAAGAGAATATAATTTCATTTGGTCTTTGTTGCATCAAATTTCATCAGGTTTGAAGTATTTTAGAGCCATTTTTTCTTAAAATAGTTAGAAATCCTAGTTGTGAGGGTTTGATTGAAAAAAAAATGAATTGCTGACCTATTCCACCAACAAAAAGGTCTGATAATTGGTGGAATGGGCATAGATAGGATGTGTTTTCTATTTGTGAAGTTTGCAGGAGCATGGAATGAGGATTTGGGCAATTTGGTTGATGCCCTAGTTGATTAAACTCATGTTTTTAAGCAATTGTGATGCATAGGTGATAGGGTTTGTAGAAAAGCTTTGTAGAAATTGTTTTGGGTGATGGAAAGTGTTTGTACAAATCATATTTGACATATTTGGGCTAGTGGTGTGAGAGTTTGAGGTTTGGGTTGTGGAAATCACAAAGTGACCTATCAAAATAAGCCTAATTAGGCCTCTTTTCAAGTGGGACAGTCAATTTTAGGCCGTTATGTTACAAACCACCCCATATACTTCTGATATATATTGTGTAATAGGGAAAAGGGTATCCATAACTACAATTAGATTTTGGGTTTGAGTTGTTCTCTTCAAATTGTTTCAAAAAATATCTCATTTGCTATCCTAATTGGCCTAATTTGCAGAAGAACAGCTAATTTTTGGAAGGTTCTATACAAAGTGAGCCCAGCCCATTTCTTAGTATGTTATGTAAGACCATAAAAGGTATCTGAAAAAAGTCTTACTTTTTGGAACTCAGACCTACAATTAAAGTTATGTCAAAAAATGTCTCTGCAAAAGGCTACAACGGAAAGGGGTTAGTTGTGAAGGAATGCCCTATGGATAGAAGTCTAGGGTTTTGGTGTGTGTTTATTTGGTGTTGTTTTGATGTCCTTATCCCTTCTCTGCATCACATTTCCTCCATTTTGGCACTATGAATATTAAAGTGAAAAAAATAATGTTTAAATTCCCTCAAAAAGAGGCGTTATGATATCTTATGCATCCTCCTTTTTGGCTGCCAAAAAGTAATGTTTCTCCATTTTGTAGAACCTCAAAAAGAGGCATTAAAATATTACCTTATATGTGGCTCTTTTTCCTTTCAAAACCTATTTTGTTGCTCTCCTTCTAAGGAGTTACAAATTTGCTTTAATTGTTGCATTATTTCTATTCCCTTTGCCATTATGAATCTCTAAAAGAGGAATTTTAATTGCTAGAATAGCCCAAGAAGTTAATGCATATTCACATTTTAACCAAAGTGATCACATGGAGGAATTGCCACTAAAAGAAGAAGATTCTCTACCTTCACCATAAATGAGCAATATAAATAATCAAAATAACTTGAATATTACCTTATGGTGCTGCATACACATTTAGGAAAAAAATTATTCCTTATGACTTCATTAATTTACACCAAGAGGCTAAAAATCACCTTTTGGTGTAACTTCTTACCATGAGCTCAGATTCTCATGAAAACTTGTAAGATGAAGATATCCACATTATCTAACTTCTTTCCAAGCCATTCTATCTGAAACCTCATAGAAGTCAATATTTTAACACTTTTCCAAATTGCCAACAAAAGTCACAAAACAATTGATTCTTCCAAACCGTGAAAGATATGAGCACGAAACCTTCATGATTAAATTTGAGAGAGATACTGCGACAAATAGAAAATTTGAAATTCTTCTCAATCCACCTGTTCTAAACTACTAAGAGATGCTAATGAATCCATTCACACACCAAAAATGAAGAAAACAAACTAACATTTTTTTTATATGCATGATAGCCCATTCGCTCAGATGCTCCTGCATCACCCTCCTAATTTAGTAGATCCTAATGAAGAAGACAATGTGCCCTCTCCTATCAATTGGCCCCATGTTGTTCTCTCTTTATGAATGAGTTTGGCCTCTTTAAACATATGTTGTCTTATTCCCTTGTGCATGGGTATTGAGTGTCTTCTCTAGGGGATTAGATTTGTAGTATTGAGAGATAACAAGATAAAATTTAGTGATGACATCATGTAGGGCCCATTATATTATATGGAGTCTCATGATATTATTTATGCCTCAATTATATGCAACATGCACAATCATTTTAGGACTCACATGCACCCCAAAGTGGGTTCAAAATGTAATGGTGAATTTTTCATACCCATGTTATTTCCCATTTAGTTTTGTGTCTATTTTGAGGAAATATCTCAATACATATACATATTGACAAGTTGTGCAATCTTGTATAGAGTTGAGATTATTCATCTAGATTTCACCCATCTCTATACACATATCCTCACATATTTAGCTACCACCTTATCCATATGTGCACATACTCCAATACATTCATCTTATACATATATACACATACTCTAGTTCTTCTATTTATTTTTTTGGCACCATTATTTGATTAAGTACACATTTTGTGAAATTTGTAGCTATGGGTGCTAGTATTTAAAGGCATCAATTAGTATTCATTTTACATCCTCACATATCATATGGATTTCAAGAGTCTTCTTTCATCCTAAGGCATTGTAAAACTTTAATTAGTGCACTAAAATGAATCAAGGTGTACATTAATATTCTAAGAGCATACGCATGTCTCAAGAATGTTGTTTTTAAATCTTGTATACACATTTCCATGGGTTGATCTAGGAGAATCCATCCCCTAGTGACACAATAACAGGCCTACCAAGGTATTCTCAAAAACCACTAATTTTTGGATGCCAAAAAAGGTAGAAGGAATATACATAAATTAGGTAAAACAAAAACTAGAATTCCATAGATTGCCAAATCCAGTCTACAAGTACATGACATTTTCACAATTGTAGACTCAACCTTACACATAGAAAAATAAATATTCTGATCTTGATGCACATGAAAAGATGTCATATCATGTTTCTAATCTTGAGACATCATTAACTCTAGGTTTTTTATATAGATCTAAGTACCAATATTAATTATATTTTTAATATTTATATCTTTAGAATATCAATCACCCATAGATTATCACATTGATTAATCTAAATTAAATGTATTTATATATGTGCATATTAATGGATTAACCTAGACTTCATGTTAAGAAAGTTTATCTTCCTTTATAATAATAAATATTAAATGAACCATTCATACTTTTGAATAAAATATTCTTACAAACCCTTATCCATTATATAAGTCAATATAAACTAACATAAAATTACACAACTAAATCATTTAATAATTAATAAATAATTTTAATTGTAAAAGAATTTTTCAAATACCATTCCATTTAATATTTAAATATAATATCAAAACTATTTACCAATTCTACCATCACCTCATTGAAAAAAACAAAATTAAAAAAACATTTTACTTGAAAATAAATAAAATCTTTTGTTCATTAAAAAACTATCATCCATACAATGTTAGAAAGTAGATTATTGTTATTTTCCTTAATCACATATTAAAGAGCTGAATATTTTCTCCCACTAAACTTTCAACCAATACAAAAGGTTGTCAGATTCTAGACACGCTATTGTGTTTTCCATCACAGAAATGAAGATTTTTAATAACGTCCACGAGGCCAAACAACCTATGAGACCCACGGATAAACAACAACGCTGCCAATCATGAAAGCTCTATATGGGATTACTGCCCAAACTCTGTTTTCTTGTTGTCCTCTTTTCCTTTCAGAATCTTCGATCTCCTATTGTGAATCTTAGTCAAATAAATTGCAGTATTTGTTATCCTTTCTTCTTCGAACAAGTTATTCAAGGAGACCACATTCAAAGTAACAGTATAAATGGCCCGGATATCCTTGTAGGCTAGGCAGTCCATGATATGGTACCATTCCGTTTCTACGAGCCCCAAAGTACAAAAACAACATATCCTTTCTACCCACTCCTCTTTTGGCCTTGCCCACCTACTAGTTTCACACTTGAGCTGGTGTGAACTAGTCCTTAGCTGAGCTATTAACATTTTTGCTTTCCATTTTATTTCTGCCCCTATATATGTCTTTTGTGTGTGGTCATATGAAGGATTAAAATGCTTGATATAGTACTCTCTTTTCCTCCCAAGTTGCCTCATCAACATGCTTGTTTTGACTTTTTCCCAGACGTACTGCTTAATTGCACCAATCATGTTTGGACACTCTTTCATGTTGATATCCCACTTATTCATACACTTGTCATTTTGTTTCATCCATGTGCTCTTCCTTCTATCTAAAGAAGAAACAAAATACAAAAAAGGAAAACAACAATTAGTTCACTAGTCATTCCCTACTTTACTGAACTGGTCATAGCTCGAAATTCCATTCGATGATTCCCGATCCACTTGGTTTGGACCGGAAAAGTAGGGCAAGACTTTCACTCTGCGAATTGGTATGAATTTTAACGACTTCTCTTCGCTTACAAAACATGCATTAGTTCTGATCACACCCTCTTTTAAGCACAACTACTTAATAAAGCGTCACGTTGCAATGCTGAAGAAGGAGATATTTTAAAGCTAAATTAAATTTTCTTTTTCTAGAATTCCAATATATGTTTTGTAATTTTTTGAATTTTGAAATGGTATTAAATGTAACTCCGCGTGGTCCCACAGGTTACTCGTGTTAAAGAATTGAAGAAATCAATGAAATATATCGCCTTCACATTACTTTAAAAAGCTTGGTTTCGGAAAGAATTCTAAAGGTAAAGACAACATGCAGATCGCCTACAATGCAAAATATGCACAGTTGGTCTGTGTTGTGCTCTTATTATGTATTGTTCACAGTGCAGCGCAAATATGCAACAGCAAGAACTATACAAGCGCTCAATTCAAGAGTAATTTTAACATAGTTCTTAAGAATCCTGGGGACCATACATCATCATCTAATGGTTTCAATACCTCTGTCTCCGGCCAAAGTCCAGACAGAGTTTATGGTCTCCTCCAATGTTATGGAGGCACAACCGTGGAGGAATGCTTCAGCTGCTCACAAGAAGCTAACACTACCATTCGCCAGAGTTGTGGAAATGCCAAAGGCGGTAGAATTTGGCTGGACAAGTGCTTCATACGCCACGAGAATTATTCCTTCATCGGAAAACTAGATACCAATTCAAGGATTTTTTACAATATAGCGAAGGTCACAGATCAGCCGTACGTGTTTATTGCGGCAGTGTTCAATCTTTTAACAAATCTGTCAGATGAAGCCCTTCGAACCCCTCTTCGCTATTCTTCTGGATCAATAACTACCTCTACATTATATCCGATATACAGTCGGGTTCAGTGTTGGAGGGATTTAACTTCTGTTGAGGACTGCAAAACATGCTTATCAAATGCATCTCGTGATCTGTTAGATGTGACGGCGAGCAATGGAACTTTTGAGGGAGGAGTGACCTGCTCCGGAAGTTGCCTTGTTCGTTACGAAACGTACCCATTCTTTAATCCTGCCCCTCCACCGCCTCCGTCTCCTCTCCAACCACCGATTCAGCAGCCACCATTATCACCTCCAACACCGAGTAATATGCATATCAATTACTTTATAAGCTAACTTTAATTATTCTGGTATGCTGACGAATTCCATAGAAGAGGAATGTGATAGACAATATTTAATAGAGGAATTATCCCCATGAACTACGACAAAGAAACCCAAATCAAACATAAGTCATACCGATGGGTTCAACAAATATTATGGCTACTATAAGTGCTGTTTCTAGTTCATTTTAATTGTTCTTTGATATCCTTCAAATAACAAAAATAGGGTTTACTTTGATTTGTGAAGTTGACATACCTACCATTTTACATTACTAAGAACTCAAATTGATCTTTTCTGCAGAAAAGGCTCCAAACAGAATAGGTATAGTTTTGGGTATTGTCGGCGGTCTGTTGATGATGTCAGTGTTATGTCTGTTTGCAATGCGAAGAAAATTCAAGTCTGCAGAAATATGGATGCCGGTTCTCTTGAAGAAAGGTATTTTTGCGGCGAAATTTTATTGAATTTGTCTTACATTTGTATCAACAAAATTCCTTGCTAGTAAGGGTATTAGAACAGAATCAAGAAAATTTTCTCTTCATTATCATCAAATTGCGGTCAGAAAAAATTCTTTCTAGTTCGATACAAAATTGTAATTTTCCCCCCATTGCATTACTTATCGAGAGAATCTAGATAGAGAGGTAAACTCGGCGATCGGCCAGGAGCATGCAATAATCTTTAGCTTGGAAAATATCAAGGTTGCAACTAGAAATTTTCATGACGATAACAAGCTTGGAGAGGGAGGATTTGGCTCTGTATACAAGGTAACATAACCCTAACCGACCATGTTTTCTTGTTTTGGACAGGAATATTCTTTACGCCCGTTTTAGCATTTCATTTTGATTGTTTAGAAAATAGATTTATATATTATCTCACAATAATTTATAACGGAGAGAACACAATAAGTCTCGAAGCCACACAAATCGACAAATTGTTTTTGTTTTTCTTTTATTTTGTTTTGATTTTGACAACAGATCTGTCCACAGTTTAGGATTTTCACATATAATTAGAAAATAATTTAGGATTGTTTTACATACATTTGTTTAAATATTTACTTGGATGTGTTAATCTAGTAAAACTCACAAAAGATTATCTAGTCTGCCAGATTATCTAGTTTGCCAGATTACCTAAAGAGATAAACCGCTCTTCTGATAATCTTCTACAGAAAGAGAACAGATCTGCTGATCTTCTAGCTCATTATTGGTGCAGGAGCACCAAGGGCCTTGGAGTGAGCCCATATGTATATAACGCATTTTGTTGTGATGACCTTAGTAGTCATAAAATATGTCGGTCATAAAGTTTTCTTTGATTTTCTTTTGGTTCTAGTGTATCGGGTTGACCGAAAACCGCAGACTATCTAATATCGGTGTGAGAAAGATTATCGGGTAAACAAAGTTGTGTCGAGCCAATAGCATATAGTCTCACCGATTGGATAGAATTGTCGGCAAGAGTATTGATATCGGAGAGTAAATGTAAAGTTTCACCGACAGGTTAAAGTCTTGGCGAAAGTGAATTTGGTGTTAGGCCATCAATATGATGAGTGCCATCGGTGGAGAGGTGAAAGGTTTTGCCGATGATGTTAGTCACACCGATGAAGGAGATCCGAAGGCTCATCGGGGTGACTGAGGATATTGGTGGGAGAAGTTGAATGTTGGTCGATGTGGAAAGTCACACCGAGACAAATGTGAAGGGAAGGCTCATTAGAGTGACTAAGGATATCGGCGGAAGCAGTTGAACGTTGGCCGATGTTGAAAGTCACACTGACAAGTATGAAGGGAAGGCTCATCGGGGAGATCTTGCCGATGATAAAGTGAATGCATATTTCAGTATATGTGAAGAAGCAATACGAATGGAAAACAAAAAAAACCTGAACTATCTGATAACGGACAAGGGTAAAATTTATAAAAGGCCAGATCCATTTTTGTGAAGGGGTTGTTGGAAGCCTGAGATGCTATGAGTGTAATAAGCACTTCCATAGCAATAAAGAAAACTTGGATTGTCTGATTCATTTGTGAAATTCTGTAGAGTGTACATATTTTGGTCTAAAACAAAGAGGTTTTCTTTCCTATATAGTTTTTGTTTTGTTTCTGTTTGTACATAATGGCTCTAGTTCGATGTCCTCACATATCCTCTGTATAGTCATGGGAAGGGCGTCAAACAGAGTCTCTCTTTTTGTTGTAGTGAATGGGTTGCTAGAGAGAGACCATGTGAACTTGTGCTAGGCAAGCTGTGCTATAGCCTGGCTAGTATGCAAGTTGCAGTCTAAAAAGGCAGGGGTGAAAAATGGAGTAAAAAGAATTGAGCACCAAGCAATCAGAACTCTGGACCCAGAGAAGAGGGCTGATAACAGGCTCAAGAAGGCTATACGCCTTGGAGATTGGGAATCTTGGAAGCAGTCAGGATAAGGAGGAATACCTCACACCAAGGAAGCAGAGTTTGTATTAGAAACAACAGACAAATAGGTCTTTCACCTCTGTAATAGATTGCTTAGGTTGAATTAGGCATTTTAGGGTAGAAAATGCCTATGAGCACTTGAATTGGTAGGGAGACTTGGGGTATGACGTAGGTTTTGAAGTGTTGTGTCAAGATAGGTTTGCTAAACCCATAGGCCTCCCCATCAAATTGGTATCAGAGCTTGTTAAAGATTTGGGCTATTCCTAGGTTGGAATAGAAGAAGTTGTATGTCATCATCGAGTTTGAGTGAGTCTGTAGGCTCAGCTAAAGAGATGGTTACTAATACAGAATTGGAAAAGAAACTTGATGAACAAGAAGATGAGAATCAACTCCTACAGGAAAGATTGGTAGAAATGGAAAATAAGTTAGGTGAAAGATGGTAAAGACTGAAAGAGTCAGTCAGAAAATTAAAAATTCTGAAGGTAAGGAAAAAGGTGTGTCTGTAGAAGATGAAGAGCCCACACCTGATCCTAAGATGGAAGAAGAACCTTTCTTGAAGGCCTTAAAAGCCATGAGTGGTAAGACATTGGAAGGAGTTCCTCTTTTTAGTGGAAAGATGGAACCTGATTTGGTTATGGAATGGATAGAAGGTATAGAAAATCACTTTGAATGTGATGGAGTGACTGAAGCACAAAAGGTGAAGGTGGCTAAATCAAGACTCAAAGGAGCTACCTTAACATGGTGGAAATTTATTCAAACAGAAAGAGAAAAAGAAGGCAAGAAGCATATAGCTACTTGGAGAGGTATGGTGGCTAAAATCAAAGAAGTATACATGCCTAGAGATTATGAATTCTAGTTGTACAAGAAGCAGCAAAATTTGAGACAAAGAGAATTAGATGTCAATGCATACACTGAGGAGTTCCAAAAACTATGTTTGAGATGGAGTATCCAAGAGGAAATCAACTTATTCAGCCCTACAACAGTGCATCAATGCTTTTAGCTAGCACTTAAGGTAGAGGAGAAGAGCAAGAAGAAACAAGAGTCAAGCAGCAGATTAAGAGGAAGAGGAAGAGGAAGTTATGGTGGTAGGAACACTGATCAAAGACCCCAAGGAGAATCCAAACTCACAGAGCAGAGTGGGGAGACTAGTAGTAGAGGAAACTATAGAGGAAGGGGATCTAACAGAGGAAGATCAGGAGGATCAGGTAGAGGATCCTACTTTGCCACTATGAAATGCTACAATTGTGGTCAATTAGGCCATCCAACATATAGGTGTCCTGATAAAGGCACATATTCTTCTCAAGGAGTTGATAAAAGAAATCATTATGTACATGATGATGCTTCACGCAGCAAATCACCTAAAGCCAGTCTAGCCTCAGAAGTGGGAGAGAACATCATGGTAAGGAGAACTTTGATCAAAGAACTAGTGAAAGCTGAACCAAGCCAAAGAAGAGCTTTATTCAGAATCAAATGCAAGATTATGAATAAGGTATGTCAAGTAATCATAGACTCAGGGTCTACTGATAACATAGTGTCTGATGAAGCAGTTAGAAAATTAAATTTGCAAAGAATACCTCATTCAAATCCATATAGAGTCACATGGTTAAATAAAGGTCAGCATGTGATAGTCAATGAGCAAACTTGGGTAGAGTTTGGTATAGGTGGATATAAAGACAAGGTACTCTGTGATATCCTACCCATGGATGCATGTCATCTCTTATTGGGCAGACCATGGCAGTATGACCGAAAGGCCATACATGATGGTGAGAAGAATGCATATTCTTTTCAAAAAGATGGTGTCACCTATAAAATTCAATCATTGGAAGATGAAGAAGCAAATAAGACTAAAAGTCCTAATGTCTTAATTGTGAGTGGTAAAGAGTTTTTGAACACTCTTAAGGAGGATGGTATTGGTTATGCTATCATAGTGAAACCTAAGGAGGAGCAAAAAGACAAAAAGGTAGTAGTCCCAAAAGAGGTACAGACTATACTGGAACAGTATAAGGACATAATTAGTGAGGGAACACCAACAACACTACCTCCACAAAGAACTATTAGCCATCAAATAGATCTAATTCCAGGGGCATCACTACCTAACAAAGTTGCTTACAAGATGACTCCAGAACAACATAAGGAGATAGCCAGACAAGTACAAGAATTGCTCGACTAGGGATTGATTAGGAAAAGCATAAGTCCTTATGCAGTGCCTATAGTGTTGGCACCAAAGAAAGGAGGGACATGGAGACTATGCACAGACTCCAGAGCCATCAATAAGATCACCATAAGGTACATATTTCCAATTCCCAGAATTGAAGATCTTATGGACTGTTTAGGAGGGGCTAAATACTTCACTAAGATAGATCTGAAAAGTGGTTATCACCAGATCAGAATCAAGGAAGGTGATGAGTGGAAAACAACCTTCAAGACCACGGAAGCACTGTATGACTAGCTTGTTATGCCATTTGGTTTATCAAATGCTCCCAGCACATTCATGAGGCTCATGAATGAAGTCCTCAAGGACTATACGGGTAAATTTGTAGTTGTTTATCTAGATGACATCTTGATTTTTAGTCAAACTAAAGAAGAGCATCTTGAACATGTAAATATTGTTTTGAAAAAGTTACATGATGAACAACTAACCATAAATTTGGAGAAGTGTAAATTTATGAAGCAGGAATTAGTATACCTTGGTTTTGTGTTGTCCAAAGGAGAATTGAAAATGGACAAGTCAAAGGTAGAAGCCATATTGAGTTGGCCTACTCCCAGAGTAGCAACTGAGGTGAGAAGTTTTCATGGCTTAGCTTAGTTTTATAGAAAATTCATAAAGAATTTCAGTGCTATTTGTGCACCCATGCTTGATACAATCAAAGGTGGGATGAAAACAAAGTTTCAATGGACACAATCAACTGGTAAGAGTTTTCAGTTGTTGAAGAAAGAAGTAGCCACACAGACAGTGTTAGTGCTGCCTAGTTTTGATAAGTTATTCACTTTAGAATGTGATGCTAGTCATGTTGCAGTAGGTGCAGTACTCAGCCAAGAGAATAGACCAATAGCCTTTTTCAGTGAGAGGCTAAATGAAGCAAAGAGTAGATACTCTTCATATGACTTGGAGCTCTATGCTCTAGTCCAAGCACTTAGAAAATGGAGGCATTGTCTCCTACCTAAGGAATTTGTTGTCTATGTAGACAATCAAGCTTTGAGTTTTCTGAACTCACAGGATAAGTTGAGCCATAGGCATATTAAGTGGATGGAGTACTTGCAGTCTTACACCTTCACAATTAAACATAAGAAGGGACAGCTCAACAAAGTGGCAGATGCTTTGAGCAGGAGGCTGCTCACAGTGCAAGAGGTGCAATTAAGAAGTATAGGGATGGAGGAGTTCAGAGCCCTTTACAAAGAGGATGAGGATTTTGCTGAAGCATACAAGGTCTGTCAAGACTTTGGAAATCACTTTCATAGTGAATTTGTAGATTACACCTTGCAGCAGGGATTGCTATTCAAAGGTGGACAGTTGTGTGTACCAAAAAGATCCATGAGAGAAAATCTCATACAGGAGAAGCATAATGGCAATTTAAGTGGACATTTTGGTCTAAATAAAACATTGGAGTTAGTCCAAGGGTTCTGCTATTGGCCGAAGATGCACAAAGATGTCAGAAAGTATGTGGAGCAGTGTATCATCTGTCAGAAGGCCAAGGGAACTTCAAATGCGGGACTGTATCAACCATTACCCATTCCTTCCAGACCATGGGATTGTGTAAGTATGGATTTTGTAGTTGGTCTACCAAAGACTAAGACTAGTTTTGATAGTATTTTTGTAGTTGTTGATAGATTCAGCAAGATGAGTCATTTCATTCCCTGTAAGGTGACTCATGATGCCAGTCATATAGCTCATTTGTTTTTCAAAGAGGTCATAAGGATTCATGGACTACCATCAAGCATCGTGTCTGATAGAGATGCTAAGTTCATGGGACATTTCTGGAAAACTTTATGGCAGAGGTTAGGAACAAATCTATCTTTTGGATCAGCATATCATCCATAGACAGATGACCAAACAGAAGTGGTGAAGAGAACATTGGGCAACTTGTTAAGGTGTCTAACAAAAGAATATGGACAGAGTTGGGATCAAATCATTCATCAGGCAGAATTTGCCTATAATGATAGTGTGAATAGGACTACTGGCAAAAGTCCATTTGAGATAGTATATGGAATACATCCTCAAGGTGTATATGAACTCCATAGAAGTGGTCATGCAGAGGATTTTGTACAGTCTATGAAGGAGATACATGAACATGTACATAAGACATTGATGGAGAATACTCAGAAAATCAAGGATAGGGTAGATGCACACAGGAAGGATGTTCAGTTTGAAGTTGGTGATTTAGTCATGGTTAATTTGAACAAACCCTGGTTGTAGAAAGGAATACCAACTAAACTGCAGATGAGACGGATTGGTCCTTGTAGAATTCTGAACAAGTATGGCAACAATGCCTATAGGATTGATTTACTAGCAGACTTGGCAATTTCACTAGTGTTCAATGTTCAGGACCTGGTACATTATAAAGGTCCTCATTCAGCAGTAGGTGGATCTAGTTCAGAAGCTGCATAGACAGTGAGTGATGTGACCTTGCCACCTACACTCAAACCATAGGCTGAGAAAATTTTGGATTCTCGAGTGCAGAAATAGACCAGACATGGCATGTACATGGAGCATCTAATCAAATGAAACAATTTGCCTGAAGCAGAGGCTACCTAGGTTGCAGAATCCGAGTTCAAGAAGCCGGGCATTGATTTTGCCTCACTGTCACCGGAGGTGACTTGACTTCTTCCGCACAGGGGGAGTATGGTGCAGGAGCACCAAGGGGCTTGGAGTGAGCCCATATGTATATAACGCATTTTGGTGTGATGACCTTAGTAGTCATAAAATATGTTGGTCATAAAATATTCTTTGATTTTCTTTTGGTTCTAGTGTATCGGGTTGACTGAAAACTGTAGACTATCTAATATCGGTGTGAGAAAGACTATCAGGTAAACAAAGTTGTGTCGAGCCGATAGCATATAGTCTCACCGATGGGATAGAATGGTCAGCAAGAGTATTGATATCGGAGAGTAAGTGTAAAGTTTCACTGATAGGTTAAAGTCTTGGTGAAAGTGAATTTGGTGTTAGGCCATCGGTATGATGAGTGCCATCGGTGGAGAGGTGAAAGGTTTCGCCGATGATGTTAGTCACACCGATGAAGGAGATCCGAAGGCTCATCGGGGTGACTGAGGATATCGGCGGGAGAAGTTAAACATTGGTCGATGTGGAAAGTCACACCGACAAATGTGAAGGGAAGGCTCATCGGAGTGACTAAGGATATCGGCTGAAGCAATTGAATGTTGGCCGATGTTGAAAGTCACACCGACAAGTATGAAGGGAAGACTCATCGGGGAGATCTTGCCGATGATAAAGTGAATGCATATTTCAGTATATACGAAGGAGCAATACGAACGGAAAACAAAAAAAAAACCCTAACTGTCTGATAACGGACAAGGGTAAAATTTATAAAAGGCTAGATCCATTTTTGTGAAGGGGTTGTTGGAAGCCTAAGATGCTGTGAATGTAATAAGCACTTCCATAGCAATAAAGAAAACTTGGATTGTTTGATTCATTTGTGAAATTCTGTAGAGCGTACATATTTTGGTCTAAAACAAAGAGGTTTTCTTTCCTGTATAGTTTTTGTTTTGTTTCTATTTGTATATAATGGCTCTGGTTTGATGTCCTCGCATATCCTTTGTACAGTCATGGGAAGGGCATCAAACAAAGTCTCTCTTTTTGTTTTTCTTTTTGTTGTAGTGAATGGGTTGCCAGAAAGAGGCCATGTGAACTTGTGCTAGGCGAGTTGTGCTATAGCCTGGCTAGTATGCAAGTTGCAGTCTAAAAAGGCAAGGGTGAAAAACAGAGTAGAAAGAATTGAGCACCTAGCAATCAGAACCCTAGACCCAGAGAGGAGGGCTGATAACGGGCTCAAGAAGGCTATATGCCTTGGAGATTGGGAATCTTGGAAGCAGTGAGGATAAGGAAGAATACCTCACACCAAGGAAGCATAGTCTGTATTAGAAACAATAGACAAATAGGTCTTTCACCTCTGTAATAGATTGCTTAGGTTGAATTAGGCATTTTGGGGTAGAAAATGCCTATGAACATTTAATTGGTAGGGAGACTTGGGGTATGACGTAGGTCTTGAAATGTTGTGTCAAGATAGGTTTGCTAAACCCATAGGCCTCCCCATCAATTACGGAGCCAATTCTCTGGTTAATATCTGATAATCCTCTTCAGTGGGAAGAGTTGATTGATCTGTTGACTAATGACTGGGTTTCACGCCATAAATAATCTCTGCTCTTCTCTGTGTAACAAGTGGGGATTGTTTTTTTTTCATGCTGCTGCTCACTATCATGGCTTTCTCTGTGGTTTGGGGTTTGCTGGTAACTTGAAATTTGTTGCCTTGGTGGCCTACACTCTGTTTTTGTTTCAGATGGGGATCTTCCCTCTTGATTCTCTCTGTTTATTTTATGTTTCTGGGAACATTTGCTTTGCAGCTCGTCTACCTGTTATAATTGGCCCTTGTCCTGTCTCTGTTCCACCATTCATGGCTTTAGGACTCATTTCTTTGCTAAGTGTTATGGTTTCCTGTTGGCACTTTGGCGTTACTGTTGTGGTTCTTTTTGCTTCCGATTATGGTGGTTGTTTGGCTCTTTTTACTCTGCTCTTTGGCTTCAGCAGCCCTGTCTGCTTCTGCTGCTTCTCTTTCTTCTCACTGGAGCTTTGCTTAACTTCCGGTTGTTTGTAGTTTCTCCGTCATTTTATTTTCTGCGTGCTACCGCTGGCACTCTTTACCTTGTCTTCTTGGTTATCTTCTGACAATCGGGCGAGAGCCCTTTTCGCTCGATTAATGTATCAAAAACAAGTTTTTACTCAATTTCTAGTTGTGGAATTCGTTATATATGTATTCTGTGATATAAGCATAAGATTTGTGTGTTTTCATTTATGTCAGGGCACAATGCCAAATGGAATACAAATCGCAGTAAACAAACTTTCCGTACAATCATTGCAAGGAAAAGAACAATTTCTAAACGAGGTTAAGTTGGTGGCAAAAATTCAACATTGTAACCATGTGAAACTACTTGGATGTTGTGCAGAGGGATCAGAACGGCTGCTTGTTTATGAGCATTTGGCTAATAAGAGCCTTGACAAAATACTATTTGGTAAGTTTATTCTATCTAAGTTTATTTAGGCTGTTCTTAAATATCATCCACTTCAACAATCAAAGATCAATTTTGGCCAATAAAAATAGGACAAATATTTAACACTTTTTATTGTGAATGAGGTGTAAAATTGCTATTGACCGTTTGACCATTGAAGTGGATGATATATAAGTAGAGTGGTTTAAAATGAGCATCATACCATACTTGTTACTCTCTAGGCTAATCAAGTGAAAGCCATAAAACATTTGTTTTTATTTAGAGTAATTTATTTGGACACATGGCTATAAATCCACAGTGGAGCAAAGAACTTGACTAGCCAAAGCGTTTGAACATCATACTTGGAGTAGCCCGTGGACTTCTATATTTGCACCAAGATTCTCATCTGCGGATCATTCATCGGGATATCAAAGCAAGCAATATTTTACTTGATGAGAAAATGGAGCCAAAGATATCAGATTTTGGCTTGGCAAGATTGATTCATCAAGATGAGAGTCATGTTGAGACAAGGGTTGCAAGAACATAGTAAAGGCTATTCTTAAACATCATCTATTTTAATGGTCAAAAGTTAATTCTGGCCAATAAAAATAGGATAAATATTTATCAAGAAGAGCTATGGCTAGTTTTAAATTTTTAGATTTTAATATTTTAAACATTTCTTAGAAGAAAAAATAATAAATCTAATTTAAGGCTTTAAATTTTTCACCCTTAATATTTTTCTTTTGTTCCTATCTAACAATTTTTTAATTGTTTATGTAGTGGTTATATGACACCCGAATATGCTATGTTAGGTCAACTATCTTGCAAAGCTGATGTGTATAGCTTTGGGGTTGTCATTTTAGAAATCATATGTGGAAGAAAGAATACTGATCATAGATTGTCCCCCGAATTTCAAAGCCTAATAGAATGGGTAAGATAAAATAAGAAATGTTTATATAGTTTATTTTTCCAAAGCTATGTGTCTTATGAAGATGAGTGTGCATCATTCTTATGCAGATATGGAGATCTTACAATAGAGGAAATATTGTGGATGTGATTGATAAAACAATAATAGAAAGTTTCTCTAGTGAGCAAGTTTCAAGATGCATTCACATGGGTCTTTTGTGTACACGGGTAGATGCATTAGTTCGCCCACCAATGACCAGTGTATATGCAATGCTTTCAAACCCTTCAGTGACCAACTTACCAAATCCCATAAAGCTCGCTTATGTCAGTATTTCACAAAATGATGTTCCATCACATATATCTACATCAACATCTAGAATTGCAAGCACAACTTCACCTATTCCATTAGCCACTCATTTAGTGTACCCATCTATTAACGATGAACCAACAACATATTTGAGTCCTAGATAATCCCACTTACTCTTTCTACTTTAGAATAATTTAGCAAATTTCATATCAAGTAGGTCATGTCTTTTACATTGTTAAATTATCATATATGGGCCAATCTTATAGACCCACACTTCATGGGTAGTGGTTCACAAGAACCCTACTCTCATGAACATGAATGGTCCATTTAACACTCATTGCATCTAAGTGATGCTTCATAGGGCTAAAGTGTTATGTACCTAGGGATATGATATTATAATGTATCTAGGTGGATGGAGATGCTAACATGTGGCACACATCTTTTAAGTTTGTTATATTGGGTCATGCAGACAACTTGTGTAATTAATTAGATTAGGTGTTGAGTAGACCTTCATTGGGTTTACTCCTCCATTATTTTATTAGGAGGTTGTCTATATAAAGGAGGTGATTTCATTGTTGCATTTGGGATCTTTTGGACATATAGCATGGGGTGGCTTCCTCCATAAGGAGTATTATAAGTTGTTACCCTACCATAGGGGTTTATTCTATTCCTACATATATTGTATATTAAGGCATCTTAGCCCATGAACATTTGTTGTGTGTTTTGTGATCTATTGTCTACATTATCTTAATGCCATTATTATATGTGTGGATCTTATCAAGAGGTATTAGAGCTATGATTTGGGAAAACATGTGGACAAAACCCTAATTTTTAAAAGATTTACCTATATCTTCCAAATGGATATAAATTTTTCCTCATTTTTATATTAATGTTGGTGCATCATATAAGGAAGCTTTAGTCCAAAAATTAAGTTTTGATCAACAATTTTGAGTTAGATATTGTTATTTTGTGTTTTTTTATAAATTTGCTCTTGAAGCCACAAAGTAGGGTTTTTTTTTTATATATTTTTTTATATTTATGGAATCTCAAGAAAATTCATCAAGGGTTTGGTACTTTTATTTTTTGATTTGAGGCCAACTACATGAATTGGTCAAGTCAAACTTTAGTCAACTAGATTTGTTAGAAATGTTATCTATTGAATTGTTTTTTCTTAAAACCTTAGTTTCAATGGGGTGTCTTACTGTTCTGGTAAAGTGAAGATGCACTAGATTGGTGGCATCAATATAGAATATTTTCTAGTAAAAATATAAATTAGAAAGAATATATTTCTTTATGCTTAATAAGTGAAGTTTGGATTGGTATGCATCATTCAAAATGGTTTTTCTTCTTTGGATGATTTTGAACAAGGTTTCTTAAAGGAGGAGGAGGAGATCGAGGAGGAGGCAGGGGAGGAGGAAAAGGTTGAGGGGAAGAGGGAGGGGGAGGAGGGAGGAGGGGGTGAGGGAGAGGGAGGGGAAGGGAGAAGTGGAGGAGGGGGAGGGGGAGAAAGGGGTAGGAGGAGGAGGAGGTAGAGGATGAGGATGGGAACAAGGATGAGGAGGAGGAGGGGGTAGGGTGGAGGAGGAGGAAGAGGAGGAGGTGGGGGTGGGGTGGAGGAGGAGGAGGAGGGGTAGGAGGAGGATGAGGAAGAGGAGGTGGAGGTAAAGGAGGAGGAGGAGGAGGGGGAGGTGGAGGAGGAAGAGGAGGAGGAGATGGGGGGAGGAGGAGGTAGAGGGGGAGGAGGGGGAGGGGGGCAAAGGTGGAGGAGGCAGGGGCAGAGGTGGAGGAGGGGGAGGAGGAGGGGTAAGCGAATGATGTAGGAGCATCACATGGAAGGAAGTTACTTCTCATTTATTTTTGTTCCAAATTATGTGTAACCTCCCAGTCTCCATCAGTTATTTATCATCACTTCCTTCTTAATGGTGGTTACTGATGCATTTGTAGACCTCGCGTGTTGGGGATTTAATTTTGTTGCATTTCTTTTGGTGTGGTAGCTATTCCTATTTTGGTTACCCTATTTTTAGTTGGGTCGGTGTTGGTGAGAACAACAGAGATTCCCACTCATATGGCCTTTTATTATTCACTTCTTTAGGATAGTAGGTAGTGGGGGTTGTGGGGAATATGTTTTTTCTATCTCACTCTTCTTGGAGCAATGCAGGTAGGTGGCTAAGGAATTGGTTTCAGTAGTGCCTTGGAGCACTGTGATGGTCTTCAAATGGATTGTAGGATGCTAATTTGATGTTATTAACTAGACCACTTTTGTTTTGGTATTTTGGTAGTGAAGAGCTAATGAATTTAGTGATAATATTGTAATATGTAGTTGATTTTTTATAAAGATTAATAAAATTTGAGAAGCCTTATTTGTTTTTCTATTAGTTCAGAATTTCTCTATTACATTAGTGGTATCAAAGTGGGTTGTTCCTAAGTCTGTAGGCAAATCACTAAACATGAGGCAGCTTGTAGCAGGACTTGTGAGTATTGGGTTGTGAGAGAAATGTATGTAGGAGGAGCCCCACATGGGTGGGGTGGAGTTAGAGCTAGAGATGGAGGTAGATATCCTCCAGGTGTTGCTTGTGGTGATGATTTCAAAGCCTTGAGAATGTAGGTTGAAGCAATGTAAGAAGAAATGAGAAGAGGTTTTACACATAGGATAGAACCTATGAGTGAAGAGGATGAAGCTACAAATGCAAATGATACAAGTAGAGAAGAGGATGAAGCAATGGTAGTAGCTATTAATGATCCTTTGGTGAGGGCATTGACAGAAATTAGAAATAGGTGAAAATTTGATGTTCCTACATTTTGTGGGAATTTGAATACTGAAGAGTTAGTGGAATGGATCAACAACATGGAAGAGTATTTTGAATTTGAAGAGGTTGAACACCCTGATAGAGTAAAGTTTGCAAAAACCAAATTAAAGGGATATGCTTTGATTTGGTGGAGAGAGGTTCAATTGGAAAGAGGAAGGAGAGGCAAGAAGAAAATTACCAAGTGGGACAAGATGGTGGAAAAGATAAAGAGACAATTCATACCAATGGATTATGAATTGCATTTGCTCAAGAAAATGCACGGTTTTAAACATGGAACCAAAAAAATGAAGGAGTATATAGAGGAGTTCCATAGGATCCTGATTAGAGTAGGACATGCTGAAGCTACTAAGGAGAAGGTTGCAAGGTACCTTAATGGTCTCAGACCAAGCATACAAGAAGAGATGGCTTTGGTGAGAGTTTATACAATGGAGGATGCATACCAATTTGCTTTAAAAATTGAGGAAATAATGAACAAAAGATATGAGAGTAAGCAAAGAGGAAGAGGTCGTTATGGAAGGACTGGAGGGAGATCTTACAGAAATGATGATGGCAATAAGAAAAATCATAAAAATATAAACCAAGGCAGTAGAAAAACTCAGAGATATGAAGACTCATATGGCCTTAGAGATCAAAATTGGAGAGGTAGAGGAAAATTGGCTAGAGGCTTTGGAAGAGGAACCTTCAAAGGAACCTATTATAATTGTGGAGAAGAGGGTCATCGAGCTTATGCCTACCCTCATGAGGAAGAAAGACCAAGGAGAACAGAAAATCAAAATAGAGAAACAAACATTAATCTAGAAGATGCACACTCAACACCTTTCAAAGAAGCAGAAGGAGGTGAAGTCCTGATGACAAGAAGGGCACTATTGAATGAAGACAATGGGGCAACTCAACAGAAGAGATTATTCAAGACAAGATGCAAGTGTGAAGGGAAGGTTTGTAATGTCATCATAGATAGTGGAAGCATGGACAACTTTGCATTAGAGGAGATGGTGAGAAAATTGAATCTAGAGAAGAGGAGGCACCCAAACCCATACAGGATATTGAATGGGTACAAGATGATCAAAAGCTTATGGTCAGCAAACAATGCTTGGTAAAATTTAAGATGGGAGGTTATTTTGATGAAATCTTATGTGATATTATTCCTATGGATGCATGTCATATTTTGTTAGGAAGGCCTTGGCAATATGATAGAAAGGCAGTGCATGATGGTTATGATAACACATACACAATCACTAAGGATGGAAAAAGACATAAATTAAAAACTCTGAAAGAGGATTTGGTTCAAGTTTGTGGTAATGTAAGAATTTATTTAGTTGATCAATGCTAGGAAGTTTTTAGATGGTTTGAAGCATGAGAAAGTTTGTTTTACTTTAATTCCTAAGACTAACTATTAAAATGAAGAAGATGTTCCTGTGAAAATTACAGATTTGTTGTAGGAGTTTAAGGATATTATTTTAGATAATGTCCTAGAGGGACTTCCACCAATGAGGAAGATCATCTATCAAATTGATTTGATGTTAGGAGCAAGTTTGCCTAATAAGACAACTCACACAATGTCTCCTACAGAGAGTGAAGAGTTAAATAGACAAGTGCATGAGTTGTTGCATAAGGGTTTGATAAGAGAGAGCACGAGTCCATGTGTAATACCAATAGTTTTGGCACCAAAGAATAGTGGAGAATGGAGGACATACATGGATTCAAGATCCATTAACAAGATCACTATTTAGTATAGATTTCCATTACCTAGAATGGATGATATAATGGATTGCCTAAGTGGAGTGGCGTACTTCACCAAGATTGATTTAAAGAGTGGCTACCATTAAATTTGAATCAGAGAGGAGGATGAATGGAGAACATCTTTCAAGACTAAAGAATGTTTATATGAGTGGTTGGTCATGCCATTTGGGCTAACCAATGCACCTAGTATGTTTATGAGATTGATGAATGAGGTATTCAAAGAATTTTTGCGCAAATTTGTAATTGTTTACTTTGATGATAATTTGATCTTTAGTAAGACATTAGAGGAACATTTGATGCATGTTAGACTTGTTTTTGTGAAGCTTAGAGATGAAAAGTTGTTGATTAACTCTTTTTATTTTCCCATCATTGTCAATCACCTAGTCAAGTTGCATTGCTTTGATTGGGATGGCTAGTGATTTTGTAAGACATAGAGTAGGATCTTAAACATCTAAAACAATAGATAACAAAACCCTAATGTATTTGTTAGGGGACAATTTTCTTGATTGAAGATATTATATTGAGAGGTATTTTTTCTTACACTACACCATAATCACCTTATGAACTACCTCACAACTAATGCTTTGTTTATAATTTTCCTTTTGTATAGATCATGGTTTAGAGATCTAGTTACAAACCTTTGTGACCCTCACAATTGGTGATCTATCCACAAGACCTCTGCATGCTATGTGAGTTCAACAAACACATACTTCTTCTTTTTCTCTCTTCAATTGTCAATATTTTAAACCTTATACTTTGATACCACTTGATGCAGTCATGGATGGAGGATCTAATGAAGGATTATCCAACCATGCAATAAAATTCAAACACACAACATAAATAGTAGAAATTCAATTAAACAACAACATAAACTATGTTGATTCTATAGATTTGAATGATTACAATTTACTACAAAGACCTTCCTACATTCTAGTTAAAAACTATTTGAATCTTACTAAATAGGAAATTACACAATTTAGATAAAACTCATTACATTCCTACATGTTGCACCATTAGCATCTTCATTCTCAATATCATACCCCATTTTAAACTCTCATCCTTATGTTCACATTAATTCTCTTAGACTTCATCCCCTTACACTCATGTTTGATTGATGATATCTTCAAATGATCACATTGATAGCAATCCCAAGCCTCAAAGATGATTTGTGTTAGCTATAAGGTGTAACATCCACCATGTTAACCAAGACTAAACATAGTTATTTACCATGAGATAAAACATACAAGGCGAAAAAGCTAGAATTTCTTTTTGTTTTTAATTTGAAATAATATCAAGATACAACAATATACATAATTTCTTTTTCTGAAATACACATAATGATATAATATACAAAGACGACATTCTGTCTTTTCAATTTAAAACACATCTGCAAAAGATAAAGTTTTATAGTGTAAGTAACACAAGTCACATATCCAATGGATATGCTGCTTCTGGAATTTTGACATCCTTATCGCAAGCCTCAGCATGTCTTCTACTAGAGAGAGAGAGCATCTTCCCAGTACTTTTCCTCCAACCACAGACCGACAGTCTCCCACACATCTTCCACATAGGAAGTTGCCCAACCCTTCACAAAGAGTATAGACCAAAGGTGACCAATGGTAATTTTCCATTTGAGTAAATAGTATTGTATCCTACATAACTCTATCAATCATACAACCCTATATACCCTCTAGCTAGGTATGACCATTCTAATAGGTTATGCAATCTAGATACGGTGAACCAACAATGCACGCAGAGACATATGCATTACTTTGGCCAAAGTTTCAATATAAATAGATGTTTGCAATGAATGTGGTCATAATGTTCGCAATGAATGTGGTCATAATGTTCACCCACCCCAACTCGACTTGGATACTATCACATCCTGTAGTTTGACTTGGTCAACTATGCTTGACCATATAGTTTTATCAACTCTAATTCAGTCTTCTCAACTTTGACAGGTTTTCAAAATGTTGTCTATGTTCTATAAACCTTATAGATTAACTTTGTATACAAGGATACTCATTGCAACTTTACAATACCTGAGATCCATAACTTATCAACACTTATAGAAATTTAAGTCAATTCATTAACAAATAAGATGGTTAGCTTACCTAGGTTAAGCATCATAGTCTAGGTAATTATTTCCTTTCTTACAAGTAAAAATAAATAAACATAGTTAGGGTACTTAACCCTTCATTTAGTAACTCAAGACACAAACTTGTCTATATGGTAAATCCATTCTAGTCAATTTGTCTTAGAACAATCTTTAATCTAGCATATATTTGCAATATAAGATTTAAGCATATCTAACCTTTGATATATTTGGCTTTTCTTCTTGACGATGGATCATGGAGTGTGATCTGAAACGTTGAGGCGAAAAAGCTACACACAGTTTTTTCAGCAAGCACTACAATTTCATATCTAACCTTTTACAGAGTCCCTCATTGCATACTTACAATTTCTAGGGTTTAGGACTTTCTGTCATTCCACTCCCTGATTCAAATATCAAACATCTTAATGCATTAAAATGAGTTTCAACATTATCAAAGAATCACTTAAATTTGATAAGATATTATAAAGACTCTTCTTGTCTTGCTTTATGGTTTTCTCAATGTTTTTACTCTTGACCAATATGGTTTTCTCGACCATCCCCTATCGACCATTATATATACAATGTCATATCCGACATAAGAGTTATAGGTTTCCTAAGTCCTTTAGGTTATGATTCTAGGGTTTAACTTCTCTAACCCAATGCATGGAAATATCAAATGTCTTTGTTTTCCAAACACAATAACATAAATATAACAAAACATGGTAACAAATACCTCTAGCCTTTCCTAGACCACTTGGCATCGCTCCAATTCACATTTCACGTAACATGAATAAGCATAGTAATCAAGGTATATCCTCACCCATATAATATCTAAAAGAATACTATACTTTCTCAAAACCAGTCTTTTGAATAAGTTCAATCTATCAACCCTAAAAGGTTTGAATCATAAAAGCTAAGAAATACTTCCAACCTCTTGGGCTCCTTAGGTCTTCTAACTTCCCATTTTACCATAGGTTATGGACAGATATATAACATCCTTTGCATACATGTCCCATAAACCCTTAACAAAAACATTCATAACAATCGTATGGGGTTAAGGTTTAAATAGCTCAACATACCCAACTTGAAATAGATCAAAATAGAGATATGCAACATTTGGATAACTTTTGCCTTCTGTGCACAAGTGGCTCCATAATAAGTTCTATTAATCATATAATAAGAACTATAACTTCCATCTCCTAATACTCCTATACCCCAGAGTTGGTTTAATAGTTTCAATATTAACATAGGAGAAGATAAATATGTCTTCGAGTATACCCTATCTCAAAATAAATGAACATAAAATAAGAGTTGCTAATCAAAAGCAATCTCAGAGTCCACATCCTTGGATCACCGATTACCTTGGATTTGTATGACATGAAGAATCATAATTCTCAAAAGGAAATCTATGTCTATGTCATCTCATATTCATTTTAATATCGTAATGACATTATCTCACCAAGGTCTATATTTTGAAAGATGGCGATCAATTGATTCCAAAAGGAAGAACACATCTATGGTTCTAACAAGGATAATTACTTACAACTTAATCAATTCTTGACAAGTTTAAGTATATGATAAAATTATCAACCCTCTAGGTCTTCTCAAGTCAATTGACTTATGCTAACAAGATAAAAGAACTAAGTTTGACCTCCTAGGTCTTAAATTTGACTAATAGATTATTATTACTAGTTTACCAAACTCTAAATTAGAAAGAATATTATTTATCGATGATCTATCCCCTAAGAGATTATTCAAGTCTTATTAACTAGTAAAAATCTTTCCCATGATAGAATACTTAATTATATCGACCATAGGATTTGACTTGATACAAAATAGATTAAGTTGGTAACAACCTAGATTGGTTGACTAGGTTCAAAAATGTCACAAAGATTAAAAAAGAGACTTAAACCAATTACTAATAATGTAGGTTTAAATAATTAAAATATGCTAGGGTTCCATTTCCCTTAAACCAAAATAACTTAATTATAATAATAATAAAAAAAATCTAAATGCTTAGAAAGGATAGTATTGATCCTCTAGTCTTCTTTCATCTATAAAGTCATTGAAAATCTTTCAAAAGAGACTAAATCTATTTATGAGGCATTCATAGATTTAAGCTAATTAATGGTTTCTACCAAGTCCAATTTTCATAATAGAAAGACTTGATGTCAAAGATATATAAGTAAAGACTATTATATGATTCCTAATAGCTTAGCATTTATTTTCATAAGGAGCTTACTCATAAATAATGTGAAATATTTTAATAGCTACAGAGCATAAACGACTCCAGGTTCTAAATGTAAAAGAGATTATAGTGTCTATAAATCTTTGACTTTCTAAAACTGTGAAGCCATACTGATACATATTCTCTCTTAATCCTATATTCATATAGGAACTCAAAATATATGAATAAAGATGTGATCAGAGACACATCATTGGAACCTATGGCATTATGGAAACTAAAACAAAATGTTGAAATTATAGCAACACATGCTAAAAACTGAAATGTACAGTTATCTTAAAATATTAGGATGGACACCATAGCAATTCCAATGCTATCGCTTAATCTTACAACTAGACAAGTATATCAGATAATCATTTTTCTACATATATACGTGGCAAGACATAGTTACAGTATAGTACAAAAGTAAGAAAGGAACATGTTTGCCTACTTTGCCAAGATATCATTGTAAGTGATGAAGGATTCTTCTTCTCCTTGTGTGTTCATGCCACCACTAAACCACACTCTCTCATCTTCGACTTAAACTACACCTAAGAAAAGAAACACCCACTAGTATCCACAGAGATAAGTTCATGGATCTTAGTATATTTTCCCATGAGTGTGTCGAGCAACTCCACTAGCATCACCTCCTGTCTATATTATGTCCCTTCCTTCATCCTCATGAAGTCATTGTTATAGCAACTTATGACTCTGAGATGAGTCGTGGCTTCCTTTGCCACCACTACCTGATTACAAAGGAATCGATTTGATTGGTGTGGGGATAATCATGGTTTAACATTTCATTCACACATCATGAGTCTGATATCTTAAACACACGTTACCTCGCTTCTTAATTTCAAACTAGCAGTTATAAACATCCACCAACATATAGTTGAAATGGATCTCAAAAAAATGTGGAAACTCCATTATAATAGATGCTTGAAAGGCTCGAGTAAGTCAACTTGAGAGAAAACGTGGTATAACTTACCACTCTCCTCATAAAGTTTGTCTCTCCATTTAATTTGACTCACGGTCAATAAATCTAATTTAGTGCTGCATAAAAACTTATTAAAAATGTGAGGACTCTAATAGGTAATTCCTACAGCTAAGCATGGGATAACATGGCACAATAATCACCATGGTGTTCATACCAAGGTTTCTTAGAGAAACAACACTAAAGAAGATGATTACAAAGTTACCCTTAACATAATTGTAGGAACAAGGTGATTACTTAAACATAATAATAATAATAATAATAATGAAAATAGTCATTAACCAATTTTTTTATGACTTCGATCAAGATTCACAAAAAAATAATGCGACGAAAGATTATCACAAAAATGTGGTAGGGTTGAGTTCAACTCATCTTCATGACCACACATACTACTTAACATCAATTTAACTTGCCAAGAATGTACATATGATGTTAATTATAAACAATTTAACTATCTATGTTTTGACGATGCAAACACAATTATTTGTGACGTGATTGGCGAAAGGTTGTATTAGTTGTAGACAACTAACGTCCTCTCTTGAAAATGTCATTTTCCACAAAAAGACAAGATCGATGCAAAACTAACTTAAAAAGGAATCTAAAAGACATCGACAACCTGTCGAGTCAATCTAAGAATTAACCAATAAAACATGACTTACCTCAATCGACGTACAATGTTTAGGCAAGGATTGTTAGATTACTTTATGTTTGATGTACAATGTCAAGCAAGGAAGATTAGAGCAAAACTTGACGAGGGTTATGATGTTGATGACGAAGATGAGGTAGAACACACTCACAAGTGTCCCTGTCTTATAGCACGGGCCTATCATGCTCATCTCTATGCTACAATTTCCTCTTGAAAGTGAATGTATTGACAAATAAAATAATAATAATATTGTTGTCTAGACTAACTAGTCTTTTATGTGTTTGTGGTGAACAATGTCAGCCCCAAAACTACTTCTTTTTGATGCTCAACTCTTGAAAGGGCCAAATTATGCCGCATGGAAGACAAAAATGTGAACAATTCTCATTTTTGAGGAGCTATGGGGAATCATCACTGGTGACATAACCTGACCAGAAGACCCAGATGAAAGGCAAAAGTTTAATAAGGCCGATACCAAAGCATTAATGTTGATAACAGTCAATATCATCGATGAAGTCCAACCTCACATTCGGGATGTGAAAACATCAAAGGCAGCATGAGATTCTCTCTCCACAATCTACCAAGCAAAGAACCAAACGAAGATCCTCCATCTACAATCCAAGCTACATACACTTTGTATGCAAGCTAGCGAGAAAGTTGAGGAATTCTTACGGCGGGTATCTAAACTATGATCTGAGCTTGTTGTACTTGGAGAAAAGGTGGAGGACAAACTACTTGTCCCAATTACACTAAGAGCTCTACCATCTCAGTTCAAAATATTTGTCACCATGCTGAACATCACAAAGAAAGAGGTATCATTTGATGAATTGGTGAATCTGTTGCAGTAGGAAGAAGCCATCCAATCAGTCCAAGGTGAATTTGAGGACAAGGCCCTGATTTCCAAATAGTTAAAAGGTTAGAATTCTTAGGGAAAGTAGCCACAAAAATATTAAGAACATCAATAGTCAAAGCCTCCAAAGGCAAACTGATGGTGTCATATATGCAACAAAAACAATCATGACACTATTAACTGTTGGTACAATGCCTTATCACAAGGTAATTCAAGTAAAGAGGGATTTTCTGGTTGTAGTGATACTCAGCCATCCAAATGCTGTAATCGTCACAAAAAACACAAAGGCAATGTAGCAGCCCAATAGGATGATGCATTAGAAGAAGATGAACCAGACACAACCAATTGCGACACTCATTGCCTATATGTCCTGGATGCCTTATAGGTAAACAACACTGGGATCCATTCGAGGCTAGTAGCTTCCATGCTAAACATCGCCTTGAGTCGGTACATACCGATCTGTGCAGACCCATGCCTACTTCGTTGTCAGGACATAAGTATTTCTAATTGTTCATGGATGACTTCTCACGAAAGACCTAGGTGTACTTCCTCAAGAAGAAGCATGAAGCCTTTGCCAACTTTCAGGACTTTCACAAGCAGTTTGTCAAAGAAACAGGCCAGTCTCTTCTTATCCTCCACTTAGATCGAGGGGGGAATTCACCTCCAAGGATTTCGTGGCATACTTGAAGTATCATGGCATCAAGAAGCACCTAACTGTTCCCTATACACCCCAACAAAATGGAGTTGTAGAACGTCTCAATTGGACTGTCATGGAGATGGCTCGATGCATGCTCTAAACAGCCAAGTTGGAGGAAAGATTTTGGGCAGAAGTAGTGTAGACAACTGTATACCTCATCAACAGGGCACCAACATAGATCCTGCAACACAAGACACCTAAAGAGGTATGGACTGGACAAAAGCCTTCAATTTCTCATCTAAGGGTGTTTGGTTACACATCATACATGCATGTCCCTAGCAATAAGAGAAAGAAGATTGATCCTAAGATGCTCCAATGTATATTGTTGGGATACAGTATTACATCAAAAGCATATCGTCTCATAGATCCTGAGACAAAGAAGATATATGAAAATCGAGCTGTGGTGTGTGATGAATCGTCATTCGATTCCTTTTCACAAAAAGAAGAGCAACAACCTCCTACTTCTCATAAATTGCTCACAATCAGATGATGAGCATGTGGAAGACTCTCACGGAGAAAGTGAATTACAAGGAGAGTTGTATGTTGATTTGGGCCTTCTAAAAAACATTACACACCAGCAGTAGCATAGTCAACCTCTGAAGTGGGTCCAAAGTACAATCAGGGACTCTAACCTGCACTCTCTTCTAGACACTTCGTAAATAATTAGAATCAGGAGTCAGACAAGAAATGAAGTGAATCTTGCGCTCATGAGTACTGTTGTTGATAGCACTAAACTTGACATAGTTGAAGAGGCATTAAGCCAACCTCAGTGGAAGAAGGCTATGGATGCAGAGTATAATTCTCTGATGCAAAATCATACATGGGAACTTATTGATCTTCCTGAAGGGAAGAAACCCATTGGCTACAAATGGATCTTCAAAACAAAGTACAAGGCAGATGGATCTATCGACAAGTACAAAGCATGACTTGTAGCAAACGGATATGCTCAATAGGAGGGCATTGATTATGAAGAGACCTTTGTACCCACTACGAAGATCAACACTATCAAAATGGTCTATGCATTGGCAACGCAGAAGGGATGGAAGCTTCAGCAAATGGATGTCAAGAGTGCTTTCTTAAATGGTGATCTCAAAGAAGAAGTGTACATGACCCAGCCAAAAGGGTTTGTTGATGAATAGCATGCACACAAGGTATGTCATCTTATCAAATCACTTTATGACTTTAAGCAAGCTCCTAGGGCATGGTACATTAAGATTGATGGTCACCTATTGCCGCATGGATTCACTCGTAGCCCCTCAAATCCTAATTTATATATTAAGAAGGTAGGTACAAAGATTGTCATTCTGGTTTTGTATGTGGATGACCTTATTCTCACTAGCAGCTTAGACAATCTCATTGATGATGTAAAGAATGATCTCAAGAACTCTTTCGACATGACAGATTTGGGGCTACTTCATTATTATCTTGGCTTGGAGATATGGCAGAAGAAGGACCACATATTCATCTTCCAAATGAAATATGCCAAGACTCTCTTGGAAAAGTATAGAATGGTCAACTGTAAGCCTATTTCCACTCCAATGGAGAAAGGTTTGCAACTATCCCACTTCTAGGATTCACCTCAAGTAGATGCCACTCTCTACAGGCAACTAGTTGGGACCCTCATCTACTTGACCTACACCAGACCAGACTTATGTTTTGTTGTCAGCTATCTCTCTAGATTAATACAGGAGCTGAAGAAGTATCATTGAGTTGCAACAAAACATGTGTTGAGATATATCCGAGGCACAATTGATTATGGTATGGAATATAAGAAGGACAACCAGTTAGATTCTTATAGGGATACACAGACTCAGATTATGCAGGATCTATAGATGATAGGAAATCAACCTCAAGTTAAGTTTTTCATCTCGTATCTAGGCCTATTTTGTGGGTTAGTAAGAAGCAAATTGTTGTTGCTCTTTCATCTACTGAGGCTGAATATTGCGCTGCATGAGGAGCTGTGTGTGAAGCAATTTGGTTACGTCGCATTCTGGCAGACATGGACTTTCCTGAAGAGAAGCCACCCATTATTTATTGTGACGATCAGAGTGTGTTAAAACTTGTGAAGAATCTAGTTTTTCATGAGTGCACCAAGCATATTGAGGTCGAGTGTCATTACATTCGAGACCAAGCTTTGCACCACCACATCTAGCTCCAGTACTGCCCTACAGACTCTCAGATAGCAGATATGTTCACCAAGTCTCTTGGTAAGATCAAATTTGAACTATTTAGTGGGTACATTTATAAAAAACACTGTAATAAGGGATGGAATGTTAGCATAATATATGTTATTACATTGTTTACTACGTAACTGTTTGGCTAGTTATGTTAGTTTCTGCAGTTATGATATAACTGCCAACTATTGTGTCAGTTTCATCAACTGTCACACAATATTTATAGATGTCTTGTCTCTACATTTGATCATCAAATAAACAAACTTCTCTGCCTTTCTTCATGGTCATTTTAGGATTCACATGCATAGGTATAAGTGGAGACAAAAGATAAAGGTAAAATTTATATGTAACCTATGTCATTTCCCATTTAGCTTAGTGTCTATTTTAAAGAAATGTCTTGATACATGTATATATTGACAAATGGCACAATTTTGTGGAATGTTGGGCTCATTCCTCTAGCTTTTACCCATCCCTATACACACATATCCTCACATATTTAGTTCCCACCTTAATTGTATATACACATATTTCAATACATTCTTGTTATTTGAGCATTTATTACACATATCTAGATATAGTCATTATATAGTTGGATATGACCATTTTCCCACCTAATGTCATTTTTGTGATCACAAAATGACCCTTTCCTTTCTAAAATTTAAATTCAAATTTTGGTTGATTGTCTCCCTTCATTTTCCCACAGTGATTCAACTAAGTACACATTTTGCATAGTTTGATGCTATGTGCTAGTATTTAAAGTCTGCACATATTATATAGAATTCATAAGTTCTCTCTCATCCTAGGGCATTGAAACACTTTGATTAATGCACTAAGAGGAATCTATATTTACACAAGTATTCTAGAAGCATATGCATATCTCAAGAGTGTTGTTTTCAAATCTTGTACAAATATTTCCATGGGTTGACCTAAGATAACATGTTTCAGAGTAACATAATGGTATCCCTACCAAGGTATTCTTAAAGACCAATAGTCTTTGGATACAAAAATGAAGAAGGACTAGAGATGAATCAGGTGAAGAAAATAGCTGAATTTAATAGATAGCCAAATCAAGTCCATATGTACATGACATTTTCACAATTGTAAATACAACTGTACACATAACAAAATAATATTCTAATCTTGAGGAAAATAATAGACTAACATATTATGTTTCTAATCTTAGAATATCAATGATTCATAGATTACCACATTGATTAATCTAGATTAATTGTATTTATATATACATATTATTAAATTAACCTAAACTTCATCTTAAGAAATAGGGTTACAATTACGGTTAGGGTTTTCATTAGGGTTAGAATTAGAGTTAGGGTTAGCATTAGTGTTAGGATTAAGGTTAGAGTTAGGGTTAGTATTAGAATAGGGAAAGACGTAGGGTTAGAATTATGATTAGAATTAGGGTAGGTTTATGGTTAGAATTAGGGTTAGCATTAGGGATAGCATTATTGTTAGGATTAAGGTTAGGGTTAGAGGTATAGTTACAATTTGGGTTTGAATTATAAGTTAGGGCTACAATTAGGGTTAGGGTTCATGCTGAAGTTAGAATTAGTGTTAAAAATATGGTTAGGGTTAGCATTACTATTAGGGAGAGGGTTAGCGTTCGGGATAAAATTTGGGTTTTGTTTGGATTTAAGGTTAGGGATATATTTAGGGTTAGAGTTAGGGTTCAGATTCAAGTTATAATTAGGGTTAGGGATAGGGTTCAAATTAAAGTTATAATTAGGGTTAGAAATATGGTTAAGGTTAGGGATATAATTAGGGTTAGGGTTATGTTTAGAATTATAGTTAGATTTACAATTACGATTAGTGTTAGGGTTCTCACTAGAATTAGGATTACAGTTAATATTATAGTTAGGTCTTGAATTAGGGTTAGAATTAGGGATTAAATTAGGGTTAATCAAATGTAAGGTAGAACTAAAGTTAGGGTTAGAATTAAAGTTATCCTTTAGGTTAAATTTATGGTTCAAATTAGGGTTAGGGTTAACATTATTATCAGGATTAAGGTTAGGGTTAGGGTTATAGTTACAATTTGGGGTCGAATTAGAAGTTAGGGCTACAATTAGAGTAAGAATTATGGTTAGAAATATTCTTAGAGTTAGAATTAGGGTTGGGGATAGCGTTAGTATCCGGTGAGGGTTAGGGTTAGGGTTACAATTAATGATAGAATTAGGTTTAGGGCTTGCATTATTATTGGGGTGAGGGTTAGGTTTAGGGTTAGAATTAGAATTAGGGTTAGAATTATGTTTAACTAGTATACCTATATTTAAAATATATATCTAAAGTACGTTGAGAGATATCTTTCTCGAGGCGCCTATTTTTTAATCAATTTACCACACATAGGTGGAATAGGCACCTCCAGAAGGATATCCGTCGGCGTACTTTAGATATATTTTTTAAATTTAAATATACTAGTTATATATGCAAATTATTAAATTAACCTAGACTTCATCTTAAGAATGTTTGTTTTCCTTTATAACAATAAATATTGAATCAATTATTCAAACTCTTAAATAAAATATTCCTATAAACCCTTACCATTATATATACTAATGCAAATTAAACATTAAACTATATAACTAAATTATTTAATAATTAATAATTAATTTCAATTATAAATGGTTTTTGTACAGTACAATTTATTTATAATAATTAAATCGAATATTAGAACACAAAAAAACGGAAGAGAAGAATTCCATCCATTAAAAAGACACGCTAACACGGAAAGAAAGGCTACAAATCGTGTGGTCTTCCACTCTCATCGCTATTTTGTCTAGGTCCCTGAACTACAGTTCAATTTTTCAATTCAATAATGCTGGCTTGACCATCCATGTTCCACTTTCTATTCAATTGCTATTTTCTATTCGATTGCTGCTTTCTACCTAATACGATTGCTACTTTCTATCTAACACGAGCTTGAATTAATTGTTTTTCTCCCGCAATTCCTGTTAAACAGTCGCTAAGCTATGATTCACAGGCTCTACAGCCTAAATTACGGCCGTACTTAGAGATTTTTTGGAGATTTTTTGTCATAGAATACGATCAAAATGTTGGGAAGTGATATACATTTTTAGAATAACATATAAGGGTTTGGGTTTTTTTTAATCAAACTCACATAATCTTTTAGTTACTCCTGATTTTAAACATCATCACTTCAACAGTCAAAAGTCAATTTTAGCTAATAAAAATAGGACAAATATTTACCACTTTTTGTTGTGGATGAGGTCATTGAGGTGTAAAATTGCTATTGACTGTTTGATCATTGAAGTGGATGATGTTTAAGTAGAGCCACCAGGTACTGAGCATAGCCTTAGGTTGAAACCTCATGGGCTGAGAGTCAAGGATTGAAGGACATTCATTCTGCTAAATTCGCTCAGGCCTCATCACACTTAATAAGACTTGATTCCTAGTGGGTTCATTTGGAACCATTCAACTTCACAGGACACTTTAAATAAATAACTATCAACAAAATTTGCTTAATAAGTGACGATCAAATTAAAGCCTACAGCCTTGACTAAATGTACGTGAAGGCGTACTTTACAAAACTCCGCGTGGTTCAACAGTAACATCTCCTGAAAAAGTGAAGAAATCAATGAAATATCACCTTCACATTTTTAAAAGGCCTGGTTTCTGAAATAATTCTAAAAGGGAAGACAACATGCAGATCGCCTACGATGCCAAATATCCACAGTTGATCTGTGTTGTTCTCTTATTATGTATTGCTCGCAACGCAGGGCAAAAATGCAACAGCAAGAAGTATACAAGCGCTAAATTCGAGAGTAATTTGAACATAGTTCTTAAAAATCTTGTAAACAATATATCATCATCAAATGGTTTCTATACCTCTGTCTACGGCCAAAGTCCAGACACAGTTTATGGTCTCCTCCAATGTTATGGAGGCGGAACCATGCAGGAATGCTTCAGCTGTTCACAAGAAATAAATACCACCATTCGCAATGATTGTGGAAATGCCACAGGCGGTAGGGATTTTCTGGACAAGTGCTTCATACGCTACGATGAGTATTCCTTCTTCGGAAAACTAGATACCAATATTTCAGAAGTTGCTTTCAATTTAGCTAAGGTCACAGATTAGTCATACGCGTTTATTGCGGCACTTTTCGATCTTTTAAGAAATCTGTCAGATGAAGCCGTTCAATCACCAAGTCGATATTCTTCTGGATCAACAACTACCTATACATTATATCCGATATACAGTCTGGTTCAGTGTTGCAGGGATTTAACTTCTGTTGAGGACTGCAAAACATGCTTATCAAATGCAACTCGTGATCTGTGAGATGTGACGGCAGTCGATGGAGCTTTTCAGGGAGGAGTGAGCTACTCCGGAAGTTGCGTTATTCGTTACGAAACGTACATATTCTTTAATCCTGCCCCTCCACCGCCTCCGTCTCCTCTCCAACCACCGATTCAGCTGCCACCATTATCACCTCCAACAGCGAGTAATATGCATATCAATTACTTTATAAGCTAATTTTAATTATTCTGGTATGCTGACGAATCCCATAGAAGAGGAATGTGATGACAACACTTAATAAAGGATTTATCCCCATGAACTACGAGAAAGAAACCCAAATCAGACATAAGTCTTCCCGATAGATCTCATAAATATTATGGCTGCTATAAATACTGTTTCTAGTTCATTTTAATTGTTCCTTGATTTCCTTTAAATAACTAAAATAGGGTTTACTTTGTGAAGTTGACATACCTACCATTTTACATTACTAGGCACTCAAATTAATCTTTATCTGCAAAAAAATCTCCAAGGAGAATAGGTATAGTTTTGGGTATTGTCGGTGGTCTGTTGATGATGTCACTGTTATGTCTGTTTGCAATGCGAAGAGAATTCAAGTCTGCAGAAATATGGATGTTGGCCCTCTTTGTAAGGACCTGCTTGGTCCAAACTCGAATTTTCAAAAATTTTATGTTATTGACAAGTTCATGTGTAATATATCAAGACTTTGATTGAGTACTCAAGAAAACTTCGGCCAATATGGGCCATATGTTCAAACGGAACATTCTTAAGCCAACCTGGGCTCTTCTATCCTTTGGGCAAATGGGTTCATATGGAACTGGGTCTAACGGACCTTATCGCTACCCGAAACGGGGTAGAACAAATGGTGGCCAAACGGCCTAGAGGTCAAATGGACCAAGACTATCCAATCCGAGATAGGTAAACACGATAGCCAAATGGGCTAACTAGGACAGGAATCATTATGCTCTGGCCAGAGACTTCTGACTCCCTCAGAACGAATATGGGTTCATGAGTCACTTTGTGGGGACCACAGTCTGCCCAGGCACTATGCTGAGGATGTCAACCAGGAAATACATAACATTAACTCATACACACCTCAGCTTATGGCAAAGCCGGGTACAAGTAATCCACCCCGAGGATTCTTCTAAGTACTAGGAGACTTCTTTAGTTACCTAGCTAAACCTTTAAACTAGGGATCATAGTTGATTATAAAAGAGTATCCTATATCCGAGGGACTTGAGTACTGGGGGCATCCTTCGCCATCTAGACTGCCTACATACCCTGTATCCACAAGATCAAGGCTCTCTTCAGATGCGATCGACACGGGGAATGCGAATATGTAGTTCTGTCTTGCACTATGTTTGATGTAACTGTGAATAGGTACATAGTTCTTCACCGACTACCACCCACTCGGGTGATACAGTGACGAAATTCCTAGGAAACTATTTTGCAAACACATCTCCTAGGAGTGTTTGACATTTAAGTTTTCATGTGAGGATAATTTACTTAGCACACATGTTTGTCTGACGAGGTTTTCCTATTGATAGTTAAAAGGGGTTTCCTATCGTAGTAATCATCCTACAACTATTTTTGATAGCCTCGTCCTTTCTTTTTAGTTAATCTTTTTAATGAGGTATCTAAGGAGATTTTCCCTTCCTGTGGATTTAACTTCAAGATGTTCCTTATTACTCTCCGACGATTTAGAGGGACGGTGCCCATATGTCATTGTTGTAGTTATGTTAGGTGCGAGGTACTTGGTTCAACACGAAGGCATTACCTGTAAACATGACACAGAGGTACCATAAATACCGAACACTATGATTTGTTGAGTTTGGACGTTTATTTATAAGGTTTACCTATCTAGTAGCAAAGGAAAAAACTTGCATAATAACAGTTGATAAAGGGAAATACTTAAATCAAAATGAAGATAAAAGGTGCTTGATCATAATGAATAGAACTAGAAAAGAAACTTAATCAATTTTGTAAACATATGACTAGAAAGATACTTATATCAGCTTATAAACTAGAAAACATATTCTAACAATAACATAAAATTTAATCTAGGTCAAATTAACGAATCTTTGATAACTAATTCAACTACTAAATCAACATATACAATTTCAATAATTCCTTTTTATTTTATCACAATTGTGAAAGCAAAGTTACTTATAATTGTTGCATGTATCATAAGGACTATACATTTTCATGAGCTTTTATGATAGCATACCCACAAAACATCCATTCTTACTATATATTTTATTCATATGTTTACCAGGTATTTGCTCACCCTTTGCAAATCATTTTACTTCTACTTGTTAATAGTTTACCTTATGCCATTAATTATTTTAATTTCTTATGTATCATTTATTATGTTATCACTTGCACTTTTTATATCATCATGTTCTTGAATTGGTGCAATTTTTTTTCATTTATATCTAATTCATAAAATTTTTCCTCAACCAACTAAAATATGTACTCCAACTCTAAAATTTATATTTTTGATTCATATTTGATATCCTATCTACAAGTAGTCCCTACAAAACAAAATTCATATAAACTCCAATGACATTCTAACATCTACATTAATGTTAGACTATATGATGTAAATGATACTTGATTTTTATGTTCATACCATCTACATAGCTACATTAAATGTGTGGGAGAGGTTCTACATGTTTCCTAATGTAAGATTTTAGTTTAACATTATGATTAAAACTTGTAGGTTATTGATATCTTTATAAGACAAACTCATAAATGGGTATTTGGGCCTTAAGCCTCCAAATTTAATAAGTACATAGAAATCTATAAAGATTCACATTTTTCTATGGTACTATTTAGATACATAATCTATTCACTATACATATATTGTTTTCATTCACACTTATCACTAACCTTAATATACTCTTCCACAAACTATTTTATATTTACTCACATACATTATCACCTCTGTTCATCTCCTTCATCCTTAATACTACACAATTTCCCTATAACTTCCTCTCACACTACTATTCTCTTATTTCATACACATTCTTTACCCTTTCTTACATTGTTCTTCTATCATCTCCTCTCACACGTTAATGATTTACTCATATACTCGCTTTCTAATCCATCAACTCTTATCGTTTCACTTCATCATTATACACAATCCACCCCTTAATTTCCTCAATTTCACTCCTCACATCTTCCTATACTCCACAATACACCACTTTTCAACTCATTATATTATTATACTTCAATGTTTCATTTTACCCTTCAACACCCACAATCACTCTCTATCACACTCATCCATTCATCGCCACTTTACTCATTTAATTATTTCATTAACATTGCCAGCTTTGCTTATGTTCTTGGTGCATGCAGCCATGTAGGTTTAGTGGATGAGAGCTGTACATACTTCAATCATATGAGTTACCCTTATAGAATTACAACTATAGTTGATTGTTATGTGTGGCAAGTTGACCTTCTTCACAGTACTAGCTAATCTGAGAACACCCTAAACTTAATCATTAAGATGCCAATTAAATCTGCATGGTTGTTTTAGGTGCTTTCTCACTCTATGCAAATTTGGTGCTTGCAAATCTATTTATTATAGATGGCTAATGCTTTATTAGATATAGAGATTTAGTTGGCCATGTATTTGGTGAGTTCTTAAACACTCACCATTGTAATATGGATTATATACAGAACTATGTGACTTGTTTCCTCTACAACTGATTTTAAAAAATGAGATAAATTTTATAAATTGTTTGTTTAAGCTCAGCCTGATGGGATTTGATAAATTTAAGATTCCAATGCAGTTGAGTATCATGTGAATTTACTGTCTAAACATTTTTTTCCAATAATAATATTCAAACACATAATAGATGTTATTTTAATTTCATAAGATTGTTGACCCTCAGTTGTTGTCCCTAATGACCAAACCACAACTTGGTACATGTGGTTGATCATATGTGGTACCCTTGATCCTATAATTGATACTATACTCATGGTGTATACTCAGTTTGGTACATGGTGATATAATATTTCTTGGTTATGATGAGCTTGTATAACAATATGTTATAATCTTTCTCTTGGCACAAATGCTTGATGTCATATTTGAGATAAAAGAGGCATTCAATGAGAAATAAGGCATGGTTTAAAGTGTTGATCCAGGTACATTATCTCCTAGCGGGTATTTTCAGATGTTACAAAGGATAAATTTTTACTTATCGGCATGCTCCTGTTTGTTCACTGCTCGAAGAAGTTACTACAAGGTTTGCAAGGCAAAATAAATAAGTTTTCACTGGTTTTCTTAGGGTTTACCTGAATCACCGATTGTATGAGTTAGAAAGAGTTTGATTTTCATTATGCAAAGTTTTGAGCTTCGAATATGAAGCTTTCCTAGGGTTTCATTTCAGTTCGTCGTAATCATGAAAGATCATGAAAATGGCCGCATGAAACTTTGGAGAAAATTGTCAAAGGTATTTGGACTTGAGCATTGTTATTGATCATCAACACTCCTGTCACCCATCAGGTGTTCTCTCTCCATTTTTTGCTTTGAATTAAAATGCATAAGAATCATTGAAGAATTCTATCTCTGTTTTCAAAACTAAAATTGTTTAAAAGTTTTCATTTTTTTCTGGCTGCTTGAGATCTAAAAACATTTGGGGTTTTTGAAAAATAAGTAGAGTTTCTCCTTTTCCTTCGAGGGTTTCAAAATGGATGCGCCAATGGTTTTAGTTGATTTCTGTCATGATATAATCAGATTTATCAAAACCAACTTATGGGTATGCAATACTCTGATAAAAATTTATTTTGTTAAAAAGAATATGTAAAGGGTTTTTATTATTGTAGACAGTAGTATCAATGACATACAAGATTGTTTTCAGTTAATTGGTTCAGTTGTGCACAAGTATTTTTGGAAGTTAAAGAAGAGTCTTCTTTAACCCTACACATAGTTTGAACATTGTTTTATGATGGATAAAGAAGTAGTTAAAATGAGTTACTGGATATAACTTCTCTGTTAGTTATGAACGACCCCAGATAGTTATGCTACTATAGTTATGCTTCTTCAAACTATTTGTAGAGAGAAAGAATGACTTTAACTGAGGATATAATTGACATTGGTTTATGCTGGGTTAACTTGACCCTACACTATGATTTGAATTTTAGTTATTGCTTAAACTGTTTTCATGAGAAGAGGAATACATTATGAAATATATAAAAAAGGCTTTGAATAGAAGTTGTGTGTAATAGAGCAAGGAATCGCTGTTGTCAAGAAATTTTGTTTTTGTTCCTCCTATTAGTCCAAAAATTAGGTGCTATAGATGTCATAAAATTGGACATAAAGCATTATACTGTAAGGTTAATCAGGTGAACTCTTTTAGCACTCACAAGAAAACTAGGACTATGATAGTTTGGAGAATGAAACAAGTAAAGGAAATGAAAGAACCTGAACTTGGCCATATTGCACAAGTTTTGTCCACAAGTGCATAAAGAGAAGCATTAATGAAGGGGGAGTTGACTTTTTGCTACATTTATCAAACCCTTGAAGAAAATTAGGAAGAGGTATCAGTTTTGGGTATGTTGAATAAGGCAGGACTATGTATTCAATGAGGACAATAGATACAGAGATACTGAGAATTCTCTTTGTTCTCTAAGTATGCTTCTTCAAAACATGTGACATCTACTTCATGCTCCTAATAGTGGTTGATTGGCATTATAGTGAATTTGGCTAATGTAGCAATGCTATGGTCATTGAGATATTGTTTTACTCTTGATCAATTTTTGTTTGCTGCATTGAGCATCTTCCCTTTGTGAATTATCAAAGGACAAAAGGCTAATCAAAATGTGGACTCATAGATGGCTAAAAGTGTTCAAAGACAGTATTGATGATTATAGGCAAGACAACATTGAGACAGTCTAGACATAGTGTTTCATTCTTGCTTTCCTTGCATAGTTGTAGCAATCGCAGTAACTTACTGCTTGGTGACAATGATTTTTTGTTTGATAACAATGGCTTGGTGACCAAGTGTCCCTTTGTCATTGCCAAAGGGCATTTGTTAATGAATCACTTTGTTCTTGATAAACAACTTAGACAATGACTTGTGTGGAAGGCGTAATGACCATGACAACAATACTTAGCAACACTGCTTGGATTGATCAAGTTTTTCTACTGGGTGAACATAGCTACTTGACAATGCTTTGCATTTTATGTTTGCCTATATCTTCTTTAGAGGGATTTTATCATATTGGAATCTTTCTTCAATATCTAATGTTATGTTTGCATTGTGATAGCTTATCTTGTTTCGAACAGTGCTTTGTGTTTCCATACAAGGCAAAGGGCAGTAATAACTTTCACCATGGGGTATCTATTATTAGCAGTAATACTCAATGCTAGCTATTACTCTTATGGCATGGCAGTGATATGCATAGCTGTGGTTATTCTTGATTACACTATATATGATCATCATGACTCCTACTGCCTTGATAATATGGTTACATAGTTTGTGATGACATTGTTGTTACAGTTCATTTTTGATTATTAGTTTGTAGGTGACAGCTTGGTATTTGGTGCTTAACAGTTTTGACAGTTTGTAGTTTTCTGAATATACAGAATGTGGTATACATATTGAGGCTTGGCCTTTAAAAATGGAAGAGGACAGTAAGTGTAGTGATGCAGCTTTGACACTTGAAGAAAGTTGGAAAGCAATGTTATTTTTTTGTGGCTTTGTACTCATGGGATGTGTCTTGAAACTGAGGTAATATCCGTGCTCTTGCTAATGTTTGATAATGTCATCTAATAAGAATCCTTGTAAGTATTAGTTTGAATGATAATACTATGTAATGACAAGGTTGATGAAGCAATTAACAATGAGAAGACAATGCATATACTAGTGTTAATTGTTTCAAGATTTCAAGATGGTTTAATTTTCTCAAGATGTATAATGATATGATGCTTCAGACAAATGTGCACTAAAAATTGTGTGAGAGCAATATCTTGCAGAACATATATTTATTGTTGAGTATGGAAGTACAGAACATTGAAAGTTATCTTTCAATATAGATCAGGCGTATGATTGTATTTTGTATAACTCCTTAGCAACATGTTGTTTTAGACCTATGGTATGAAGGGATCTTGACATCATACTTAGTTTACAACACAGTGATATATTGTTGTCATAGTGTGTATTGCCAAGACAGAGGTTATTGTTTTTAGCATCATAGTAATGGTGATAGTTTGACACATGCTATACAAGATAGTTGAGTTTGTTTCCCTAATGAAAAATTCACAACTTGCACTATAATGATTGAATACAGTGGTCACATGCTCTAGTATATGTTTGACAATTGGCACATATTTCCATATCATGCATAACATCATACTGTTGTTGATGTTCATGGTTCATATTGTCTTTGCATTTGATCTTCTGCATTCTTATGCTTTTTGGTATAATGATCTTTTATGCTCGTATGGGATGATAACAGTGCATTTGATGCTCATCTCAGCTGCTATAGTTGCTATACTATTTCATTTTGATATCACTAGTTGACATGATACTGATAGCATGATATAGATACAAGGTTGTTTACAGTGATAGTGACATTTTTACGAGTGGCATGGTAGTTCATGTGCACAATTCAGTGACATTTTCAGTTGTTGGACTCAGGGGGAGTGTATTGCATATTTTTGATTAATGATTGGCATTATTTGTGATAGTCTCCTCAGTTGTTGTCTATCTTTGCTACATGCTTATCATGCTGACCTCTCAATCTCTATTTTAGTTCCTCACCTTGGTGCTCCATCATGCGACTCTCTTGGTATGGTTTTATTATTTCACATTTCAGAATTTATGTATATATTGGAGGCATTTGGATACTTTCACTCCCTTTGCATTGGTGCCAAAAAGGGGGAGAGGAAGTTGTGTTTTTCCATCATGGACAAAGGGGGAGTTTGTTGATCCTCAGTTGTTGTCCCTGATGACCAAACCACAACTTGGTACATGTGGTTGATCATATGTGGTACCCTTGATCCTATAATTGATACTATACTCATGGTGCACAAATGCTTGATGTCATATTTGAGATACAAGAGGCATTCAATGAGAAATAAGGCATGGTTTAAAGTGTTGACCTTAGTACATTATCTCCTAGCGGGTATTTTCAAATGTTACAAAGGATAAATTTTTACTTATCAGCATGTTGGACTATATGCTCACCACCCGAACAAGTCACTACAAGGTTTGCAAGGCAAAATAAATAAGTTTTCACCAGTTTTCTTAGGGTTTACCTGAATCATCGGTTGCATGAGTTAGAAAGACTTTGGTTTTCATTATGCAAAGTTTTGAGCTTCGAATATGAAGCTTTCCTAGGGTTTCATTTTAGTTCATCATAATCATGAAAGGTCATAAAAATGGCCACGTGAATCTTTGGAGAAAATTGTCAAAGGAGTCTTCTGAAGTGGCAAAAGTATTTGGACTTGAGCATTGTTGTTGATCATCAGCACTCCTGTCACTCATCAAGCATTCTCTCTCCATTTTTTACTTTGAATTAAAATGCATAAGAAGCATTGAAGAATTCTATCTCTGTTTTCAAAACTAAAACTGTTTAAAAGTTTTCATTTTTTTTCCAGCTGCCTGAGATCTAAAAACATTTGGGGTTTTTGAAAAATAAGTAGAGTTTCTCTTTTGCCTTTGAGGCTTTAAAAATGGATGAGCCAATGGTTTTAGTTGATTTCTGTCATGATATAATCAGATTTATCAAAACTCACTTATGGGTATGCAATATTCTAATGAAAACTTATTTTGCTAGAAAGAATATGTAAAGGGTTTTTATTATTGTAGATAGTAGTATCAACAACATACAAGACTATTTTTAGTTAATTGGTTTAGTTGTGCATGGGTATATTTGACAGTTAAAGAAGAGTCTTCTTTAACCCTACACACAGCTTGAACATTGTTTTATGATGGATAAAGAAGCAGTTAAAAAGAGCTACTGGATATAACTTCTTTGTTAGTTATGAATGACCCCAGATAGTTATGCTACTATAGTTATGCTTCTTCAAACTGTTTGTAGAGAGAAAGAATGACTTTAACTAAGGATATAATTGACATTGGTTTATGCTAGGTTAACTTGACCCTACACTATAATTTGAATTTCAGTTATTGCTTAAATTATTTTCATGAGAAGAGGAAGACATTATGAAATATATAAAAAGGGCTTTGAATAGAAGTTGTGTGTGGTTGTATATACACTTGGTGTAATGTTGAGGATAGATGACTGAATGCATTATCAGTGATGTTAGATCAGAGTTGTATTGGGATTCAGTGAAACAGAGTGTCCCTCTGTATTTGTTTTTACTTCATGATTGAAACATGTATTGAAAGGTCAAGTCAGTGAGACAAAAATGACCTTATCCAATGAGGTATTTTGTGTAGCCAGTGAGGCTGTACCAGTGAGGCATTTTGTAGCCAGTAAGGCCTGTAATTAGTGAGATTCATTAAATAAGCCAGTGAAACATTTTTTCAAGTGGTTTTTATGCCCCAGAGGGTTTTCCATTCAGGACAATCTCTATGTTATGGTTACTTATTTTGCGCATGAGTTTTTGTTCATTATTTCATAATTTAACTATTATATGATGCTCATAGTAAAACAGTACAAATGCATAATACCTTGATGCTTATCTCAGTCCAATGAAGTAACAATCTACCTCTATTGTTTGTCTTGATAGATTGTTCAAATGATTCCTCATAGTTCACAAATAATTGTTTTATCTTTTCATGCTCACAAGTTTGTTTGATCATTCATCTTGATTCTTAAATGAATGTCTTGCTTTACCATTCAAGGTTGAGGTTCACAGTTGGTAAAAGTTGATTAGGTGTTGTCAAAAACAAGTTTATTTTATAAGACACTGATTCACACCCCCTCTCTGTGTCTTGCGTACTCCAACAAAGATGAACTTCCAGCTTCGTTCAATGATTTTGGAACCCTTAGAACTGTATGCTATTTTCTACCTAGAACAGGGTATGGATGTCCTTCAAACCATAAGGGAAGGAGGGATTTTTGTCAGATATTATAGTTGGAAATATTCTGATAGACATGTATACCGAATGTGGAAGCATAGGCAATGCACGAAACTATTTGACAGAATGACGCAAGGAAATGTGATCTCACAAAATGCCATGATAGCAGGGGCATTCAAAGTGGGTTTGTTGAAGAGACCTTATAAACTTTTAAGCAAATACAACTGGCAAGTGTTAAGCTAGACTCCTTAACCTATGCCAGCATCCTCCGTAGCTAAGTGCAGATAGGGAATGTACATCCATCAAACCATAAGGGACAGAGGAATGATCAAATGTCGATGCACAATCAAGGCGTGTGAACTATTTGACAAAATGCCTAAAGAAATGTGGTATCATGAAATGCAATGATTACAGGATCGCACAAAATAGAATTGCTGAAAAGGGCTTTAAAAAAAAACTTTCAAGCAAATGCAAATCGTAGAGTAAAGTTAGACCCCACAACCTTAGTCAGCACCCCCCTTGCCAGTGCCAAAATAGATGCATTCAAACAGGGTATGAACTACCTTCAAAGCAAATCAGAAACAGAACTTTTGACAGAGATTATAGTTGGAAATACTCTGATAGACATGTATGCAGAAAGTACATGAACATTTTTGACAAAATCCCTCAAAGAGAGGTTGTATCATGGAATGCTATGGCTGCAGGATCACACGAAATAGAATTGTTGAAATGGCTTTAAAAACTTTCAAGAAACTATGATCAGCTGGTGTAAACTCAAACTCCAAGCAAAAGAGAATACCAAACATAAGACTTTGCGAGTATGAATATTAACCAATTTTCTAATTACAAAATCTTGTCATTGTTAAACAAAATGAATATATGCCTATCTCGAGGAATACTTTGACTAAGCAAAGTTCTCTAAAATCTAAAACAGAAACCAATTTAATGGGCCTAATTCGAAAAGCTAGGCTGAGATTATCTACAACAACTCTATTCGCATACAGTTCGTCAATTATATACTTCATCCTATATGAAATAAAATCGTGTAAAACATTCATCATACTATCTTGCAAAATACTTAGGGCCCAATAACAAATTTGGCTGATTACATAGATGCTTAGACTTATCTCCAACAAGAGATAAAACAAATAGTGATATTACCAAAAATTTGACATAGTTTTGGGCTTGGTTGCGTACTTACCTCTGCTTTGCTCTTTGCTATGACAGAATGCCCCTATCTTGCTGTGTCTCCCTTCTCAACATCCTGTGCAAATTTATAGAAAATTTCAACCTTTAGGGAGGAATTTCCAAGTCTTTGAGTCAAGTATCTTCCATAAATGAGATTGCTTCATTTTCTAACTTAGCATTTAATTTTGTGGAAAAAGGACTTGTAAATCTTAAATATTTTCTCAAATCTTCCAATGGTAATAAATTCAAGGAGAAAAATCTCATTTCATAAATTGGAGTCTTGACTTGACAATGAGGAGGGGAAAGTTCCTCATTTATTGCTCTTTCTTTTTAACCCCCTTATAAACTTTTTTCACGTGATTGGTAACGCTGGCATGACACGCCCTTCGGTATCATGGGGACGGGGGGAGACTGGACTTTGTGACCTTTTTTACTGCAATGGAATTTTTTAGCCAATCGAACCAGGCCCCACCCCTGTTACTTATCCATTCTTTACCCCTGTTCTAGCATTTTATTTTTATTTTTCAGGAAATAGATTTCTATATTATCTCACAATAAGTTATAACGGAAAGAATGGAATAAGTCTCGAAGCCACACAAATCGGACATTTTGGTTTTGTTTTTCTTTTATTTTGTTTTGATTTTGACAACAGATCTTTCCACAGTTTATGATTTTCACATATAATTAGAAAATACTTCGCTGCACTCTCATTGTTTAACATATATTTGTTCAAATATTACTCGGATGTGTTATCTAGTAAAACTCACTAAAGATTATCTAGTCTGTCAGATTATCTAGTTTGCCAAATTATCTAAAGAGAGATAAACCGCTCTGCTGATAATCTTCTAAAGAGATATAACCGATCTGCTAATCTTCTGGCTAATTACGGTGCCAATTGTCTGGTTAATATCTGATAATTCTCTTCAATGGGAAGAGTTGATTGATCTGTTGACTAGTGACTGGGTTTCACGCCATAAATAATATCTGCCCTTCTCTTTGTAACAAGGGCTGTTCTTAAATATTGTCCACTTCAATAATTAAAGGTTAATTTTGTCTTAGCATTTTTTATTTTGAATGAGGTATAAAATGGCTATTGATTATTGATTGTTTGACCATTGATGTGGATGATATTTAATTAGAATGGTGGAGATTGTTTTTGTTTCATGCTGCTGCTCACTATCAGAGCTTTCTCAGTGGTTTGGGGGGTTTGCTGGTAACTTGAATTTGTTGCCTTGGTGGCCTACACTCTGATTTTGTTTCAGATGGGGATCTCCACTCTTGATTCTCTCTGTTTATTTTATGCTGGTGGGAACATTTGCTTTGCAGCGTCTACCTGTTATAATTGGCCCTTGTCTTGTCTCTGTTCCAGCATTCATGGCTTTAGGACTCATTTCTTTGCTGAGTGTTATGTTTTCCTGTTGGCACTTTGGCGTTTCTGTTGTGGGTCCTTCTGCTTCCGATTATGGTGGTTGTTTGGCTCTTTTCCTTAGCTCTTTGGCTTCAGCAGCTCTGTCTGCTTCTGCTGCTTCTCTTTCTTCTCACTGGAGCTTTTCTTAAGTTCCGGTTGTTTGTAATGCCTCGTGCTGGCAGTCTTTACCTTGATCTTCGTGATTATCTTCTTATAATCGGGCGAGAGCCCTTTTCGCTCGATTAATGTATCAAAAACAAGTTTTTACTCAATTTCGAGTTTTGGAATTCGTGTTATATATTCATGGTGTGATATAAGCATAAGATTTATGTGTTTTCATTTATGTCAGGGCACAATGCCAAATCGAATTCAAATCGCAGTAAGGAAACTGTCCGTGTGATCATTGCAAGGAAAAGAGCAGTTTCTGAACGAGGTGAAGTTGGTGGCCAAAATTCAACATCGTAACCATGTGAAGTTACTTGGATGTTGTGCAGAGGGATCAGAACCGTTGCTTGTTTACGAGCTCTTGGCTAATAAGAGCCTTGACAAAATAGTATTTGGTAAGCTTATTCCATCTAAGTTTAAAATGAGTGTCATACAATACTTGTTACTCTCTAGGCTAATCAAGTGAAAGCCATAAAACATTTGTTTTTATTTAGAGTAATTTATTTGGAGGCATGGCTATAGATCCGCAGCGGAGCAAAGAGCTTGACTGGCCGAAGCGTTTGAACATCATACTCGGAGTAGCTCGTGGGCTTCTATATTTGCACCAAGATTCTCATCTGCGGATCATTCATCAAGATATCAAAGCAAGAAATATTTTGCTTGATGAGAAAATGGAGCCAAAGATATCAGATTTTGGTTTGGCAAGATTGATTCATCAAGATGAGTGTCATGTTGAGACAAGGGTTGCAGGAACATAGTAGGGGCTATTCATAAATATCATCTATTTCAATGGTCAAAAGTTAATTTTGGTCAATAAAAATAGGACAAATATTTACTAAGAAGAGCTATTGTTAGTTTTAAATTTTTAGATTTTAATATGTAAAACATTTCTTAGAAGATTTTGAATTTTTCACCCTTATTATTTTTCTGTTCCTCGTCTAATAATTTTTTAATTGTTTATGCAATGGCTATATGGCACCTGGATATGCTATGTTAGGTCAACTATCTTGCACAGCTGATCTGTATATCTTTGGGGTTGTTATTTTAGAGGTTATATGTGGAAGAAAGAATACTGATCAGAAATTGTCCCCAAAATTTCAAAGCCTAATAGAATGGGTAAGATAAAATAAGAAATGTTTATATAGTTTATTTTTCCAAAGCTATGTATCTTATGAAGATGAATGTGCATCATTCTTATGCAGATATGGAGATCTTACAAGGGAGGAAATATTGTAGATGTGATTGATAAAGCAATAATAGAAAGTTTCTCTAGTGAGCAAGTTTTAAGATGCATTCACGTGGGTCTTTTGTGTACATGGGTAGATGCATTAGTTCGCCCACCAATGACCAGTGTATATGCAATGATTTCAAACCCTTCAATGACCAACTTACCAAATCCCATAAACCCTGCTTATGTCAGTATTGCACAAAATGGTGTTCTATCACATATATCTACATCAACATCTAGAATTGCAAGCACAACTTCACCTACTCCATTAGGCACTTATTTAGTGTACCCATCTATTAATGATGAATCAATAACATATTTGAGTCCTAGATAATCCCACTTACTCTTTCTACTTTAGAATAATTTAATAAATTTCATATCAAGTAGGTCGTGTTTTTTACATTGTTAAATTATCATATATGGGTCAATCTTATAGACTCACACTTCATGGGTTGTGGTTCACAAGACCCCCTCTCTCATGAACATGAATGGTTCATTTAACACTCATTGCATCTAAGTGATGTTCATAGGGTTAAAGTGTTATATACCTAGGGATATGAAATTATAATGTATTTAGGTGGATGGAGAAGCTAACATGTGGCACACATCTCTTAAATTTGTTATATTGGGTCATGTAGACAACTTGTGTAATTAATTAGATTAGGTTTGCAATAGACCTTCATTGGGTTTACCCCTCCATAATGTTATTAGGAGGTCATCTATATAAAAGAGGTGATTATCATTGTTGCATTTGGAATCTTTGGGATATATAGCATGGAGTGGCTTCCTCCATAAGGAGTATTATAAGTTGTTACCCTACCATAGGGGTTTATTCTATTTCTACATATATTGGATATTAAGACATCTTAGTCGATGAAAATCTCTTGTGTGTTGTGTGATCTATTGTCTACATTATCTTTATGCCATTATTATATGTGTGGATCTTATCAAGTGGTATCAGAGGTATGATTTGAGCAAACGTGTGGACAAAACCCTAATTTTTAAGATTTACCTATATCTTCCAAATGGCTATAGATTTTTCCTCATTTCTTTATTAATGTTGGTGCATCATATAAGGAAGATTTAGTCCACAAATTTGGTTCTGATCATCAATTTTGAGTGAGATATTGTTATTTGGTGTTTTTCTATAAATTTTCTCTCCAAGCCACAAAGTAGGGAATCTTTTAGATTTGTTTATATATATGGAAATCTCAAGAAAATTAATCAAGCATTTGGTACTTTTATTTATTGATTTGAGGCCAACTACATGAATTGATCAGGTCAAACTTTGGTCAACTAGATTTGTTAGAAATGTTATCTATTAAAAAAATTACTTAAAGCCTTTGTTTCAATGAGGTATCTTACTTTTTTGGGAAAGTGAAGATGCATTAGATTGGTGACATCAATATAAAATAATTCTTAAGCTAAAATTTAAAAAAATTACAATTTAGGAACTATTTTTAAATATCAAACATAATGCATTTACCCAAAAATTAAAAAATGAAATGTTCACTTTTTTGGGACTATTTGTATACCAAATATTTGGTAAAAATTTTCACAAATTGTGTTTGCAATTTTTGTATTTCTTTTAGGAAAAAATAATTGGTAAAGGAATTTTGGGCATATAGTTTGGAGAGGAGGAGATGGGAAATAAAAGAACAAGGCAAAATAAGGCTATGAGTTCATATTCAATAGAAAAGGAACATAAATTAAGTGAAAAAGAGTGAAAAATAGTTAGAAAGAAAGAAAGTATGCATTTTTAAATTTGTATAAAAATATTTCAAAACTATTAGATTTGTATTTATAACTACTTCCTTAACTCTAAGCTTTGAATATAGTTTCTAATTTTAGATTTAGTTTTAATAGAAATTAGATTCCAACATGTTATACATTCATCTAAATTTCAAATTTTGCATAGATTCCAAATGAATTATCTAGGTTAAATTCACTAGATTCACTAGTTCGTCTCTAGGGTTTGTATCTCTTTCCCCTACATCCTCAACTCTAGGGTATGAATATAGTTTCTAATTTTATATTTCATTTTAATACTTGAATTATATTCATACATGTTCTACATTCATCTAAAATTCAAAATTTCTACATAGATTCCAAATAAATTCTATAGGTTAAATTCACTAGGTTCACTAGTTTCTCTCTAAGGTTTGTATCTCTTTCCCCTACTTCCTCAACTATAGGATTTGAGTATAGTTTCTAAATTTAGATTTAATTTTAATGTAAATTAGCTAAATTTCAAATTCTACATAGATTTTGGACAACTAAATTCTCTAAGTTAAATTCACTAGATTCACTAGTTTCTCTCTAGGGTTTGTATCTATTTCTCCTGCTTCCTCAACTCCATTGTTTGAATGTATTTTATAATTTTATATTTAATTTTAAGACAAATTGAATTCCTACATGTTCTACATTCATCTAAATTTCAAATTCTACATAGATTCCAAAGAAATTCTCTAGGTTAAATTCATTAGATTCACCAGTTTCTCTCTAGGGTTTGTATCTATTTCTCCTACTTCCTCAATTCTATGGTTTGAGTATAGCTTCTAATTTTATATTTAGTTTTAATAAAAATTATATTACCACATGTTCTGCATTCATATGAATTTCAAATTCTACATAGATTCCAAATAAATTCTCTAGATTAAATTCACTGGATTCACTAGTTTCTCTCTCTCTCGAATAGATACCAATATTGTAATTTCAATCAGTGCAATTCTAATACAAAATCTAATCTCATATACTTTAATTCTAACTGAAAACATGTTCAGTTATAATAATTTCATGGATAAGATCCAACTTTCAATTAGATGACAAGAACAAAATAGTTGTGATAACTTAAGAAACCCTACAAAAGACAAATACACAAAATAATAGATTTGGTTAATAAAAGATTGTTCTTACACTTGGGATGCTCTTGAATCACATGTATAACCAAACCTTGACACCCACATTAAAGTTTTTGTTGGTGTGATGTTGATCATGATTATACCTGTATCTCTCTTAACTTGATTTCAACTTTTCTTGCACTTGAAGATGCATTTGTTAGATAGTCTTTATGAATTTCTTGTCCTTCTCAACCTCTAAGTCATTGTTTTTCCCTTTTCTTATGACCATAAAACACAACATCAACTAAAATTGGAGGTAAGTAACCATAACATGTTTCAAATGGAAAAATATCTTTTAAAGAATCTATGGCTTAGTTGTAAGAATGCTAGGTATATACAAGACTCTTAACCATATCTTTATATTTTTCATATTGTAGGCTTGCTTGAACCAATCTTCTATTTTCTACATGTCGTTACATCAATATGAGGATGGAAAGTGGTTCTTTTCCTCAATAAAATATCCATCTTGTCCCATATAGTGCATCAAAACTTACCAACTTTGAATCTTGGTAGAATATAATGATTTGAGGCTGTGAGTGATAATTAAGATTTAAAATAAAAAAAATAAATACAAAAATGAAAGCTTTTCCTACTCTAAACTACCACAAACCTCAGATAGAGCATGCAAACAAAAATAAAACAATGTAAATAAAATTAATTTTACCACCAATCGCCATTACTGGAAATAGATTTTCTCCAAATAATTTAGGATGTGGATTCTCTTTACAAAAATGATCACTATTTTGATAGCTATAATAACTAGCATTAATGTGTAGATAATTTTGATTTAACACATGATTAATGTAAAAGTGGGTGATAAAGTGAGAGCATGAAGCTCCTCTTTATATATTTTTAGGAAAGAGGATTAACAATGGAGATGAAGTGAAAACATAAATGGAGGATAAATGAGAGGAATTTCCTAGGATTGAGGAAAGAAGAAAGCTATTTGTTTTAACTATGCAATATGTGTCTCCTTTATTTTTGGAAATGCTGGAGATGAGGTTGAAGGAATATAGCCATTTGTTATAACTACATAATATGTGTCCCCTTTATTCGTAAAAAAGGTTGAAACAAGGTGGGGAGAATATAACCTTAGCTATGTGAGGTGGAAAGGTGAATAATTATATATTAAAATTATTTGACAATGCGTGTGGGGGGAAATAGCTAATTAAATTAAATAAGTTTATTTAATTAGTGTGGGATACATTAGGTGGGATGAATTAACTAATAAATGTGACCTTTTAGTTAATTTAAAGTAAGGATGTACTAGGACAAATTTAGGTGTCTACATTTTTCCCCTCTTTCATACAGTGTTGTAACTAAGTGGCATTGTGTCAAAGAAGAATAAAAACGTAAGATGAAGTGGAGCTTTGGTGGTAAGTTTCCCTAGTGGCCTTAGAAGAATAGGGATAATGATAAAGGCAATGCCCCCTCAAGAGATTCTTCAAGTGCAATGAGACCTGAGGGGTTTCTTAAAAAGATAGGGGTAGATAAGGAGATGCGCCATTATGGAGGAAAGAGTTAATTGAGAGAAATCATTTTGTGGTGATGTATGCACCATTGGTATAGATCTGATGTTGGAAAAGGATTGGGCATACGGATTGATGTCTCTTGGATGAGTGGGTTAGATGATTCTATATATCATAGGTGTGCATGATTGGTGATGATGTCTCATGAGTATTTAGGTAGGTACAATGGCACATGATTTTTGGATAGTGGAAAATGGATGAAGGGAAGGAGGGGTCTAGACATTAGATGAATTTGGGATAATGGAAAGATTGATGAAGGTTGAATAATATCAAAGTAATGTCGAGTGCAAAGAGCAACCTATTATTTGTTGTAGCACTAGCATTATGCATCATGATATACTGGACCATAATGACAATGTACAATATGCAAAAAGGTGAACAAAAAAAATAGACAAGTCACCAAAAGCATAGTGATCAAAAGGGCATGTTGTCATAGAACACCATAATATAATGATTATGGCGACTGTGACGGTAAGCACTAAAAACATGTGTGGGCCTATACGATGATCCGATGATGAGCTGTAATCCTAAACACATACATTTAAGCATGTAATTATACCCTCTTAGTAGTATTAGTACTCTTGGTGACCGTGGATCAAAGTTCATCTTGTTTGTGTTTTCCTAGTCCCCTAGTTAACCCTCCTAGGTCCTATTTCTTCATCCTTCACCCCATTTCGACAAGACATTTTTTTTACTTTATAACTTTGTTGAATTAACCCCCTAAGATGGGAAATACACTTTCTATAACCTCCTTTCATCCATTTAAAATTTTCAAAAGTTTCGAATTGGCCTCTCAAATCACTCCACATCATCATTTATATCACTCATTTTCTTCCTTTCTAGGTTGCCCTTGTTATTTCCTGTTCCCCCCGAGTGACCCATGATTCCCTTGTGATGACCCCTAATCCCTAGGGGTGACCTACCCTGCTACAAGGGGCAAACCACTTTCCCTCTATCTTTTAGTCAATCTCCATATTTTGATGCCATTCTTAGCCCCTTTCGACCATTTCTAGCACTCAAACTCACCTGTAAGATCCAGTTCTTATGGGTCACCCCATGTCACTTCCTAATCCCCCTAGGTAACCCATGATCCCCTTGGAGGTGACCAAAACTGTCACAAGGGGCAACCTAGTTGCATTTTAAATGTGAATTCCTCTTTAGTTCAAGCCCAAATTAGCTCCATTTTCACTCTAGTTTGCATGCCAATTTGACCTTGACTGAGCCTATCTTATTCTTAGCTCATTATTTACTTCCAATCATCTATAATTATCTCCCATTGATCTATTTGTATCTCACCTTCTCATGCTAACTCTCCTTCCTCCATGAGTGATAAGCTATCAAGATTAGTTCACTATCTAATCAATTAAGTTCTTAGATCAATCAAAGCTTGTTCACTTCCAATCAAACCCAATTCACTCCCTAATCAATTGAGTTAACTTCCCAATCAATCCAACCTCTTGTGAGCTCTCCCAACCTATGCATACCCTCACCTCTTCATTATTTATCAAGTTGGAGAATGCTCTTCTCATCTTCACAAGATTTTTCAAGATTCTTTATAGGCCTTTGAGCCTCTTTGTTTATTTCTTTATTTTTCATTCTTGAAAAGATTCAAATCTTTCCTTAAGAGAGAAATTCATTATTTTAGCCATTTAAAAGGATTGTCTTTTCCTCTCCACTAGCATTTTGATGCTAATTGCAAGACTTATGTGCCTTTTGTTTCATTATTAGGATAGTTTGCCAAGATTTCAAAATCTTCAATAGCATTGTTATGCTCTCAATTTGATCTCAATCCATAGCCATTGTGCTCACATAGTACTTTCATAGCATTCATAGCTCCCCAATCTCTCTCAATTTAATTTATCTATCAAACTGCAATCCATTTCAAATCAATTGCTCTCTTCATCCTTGTCACCAAGAGGAAGACCTCACTACTACAAAGGAGAAAGAGGTTTCCAAATATAAGGATTTTTGAGGATAGTACGAAGCTCATGTACTAGATTCACAGTAGGTTCTTGTAAATATTTCATAGTAATTACCCAATCAAATTGATCTTGTGGAAATTAATACTTTGTTGCTTTACTCTTGATAGTTTATGAATTGTTCATATTGTTTCCTTTCATTGCATTAGATTAGTTATTTTTGATATTAGTAAGCTAGAAATGAGGGTGCAAATCCCTATAACAAAATCCCCATGGGCAGTAAAACTAGCCAGTGGCCACAAATAGCACAAAAACAACTAACTAACAACCGATAAACATAACTGTATAGAAAGAGAACCAAGTCTCGAAACAACATCAAAAGCAAGAACTAATTAGATAGAACATTCCAATCTTCTTTCAGGGACTCCAACAGCTCCTCCTTGCTCACAGTCTTCGCATCTTTGACAACTTAGTCTTAGTGGTCTTCCTAAAGAATGGTAAGAGTAGTCACCGCCTTGTTAATCACCTGCAGGCACATGGTCACAAGCACCTTGACTTTGGTTTCCATAGCAAGAAGCTTAGTTTTGACTTCACTTAATTCCTACTTAAGTTGATTATTGCTATCTCCTTCCCTGGTATTGTCAACCTCTTTCTCTAGGGTTTCAAGAATCTCCACATTCTCCTGTCAGTATCATAGTAGGAGTTGTTCATTGAGTTGAAATGACTAGCTTCCTCCTCCTCTGGAGTTGACTTCACCACCTTAATCTCAATTTCCTCCTCTGGGTCCTTAGGGTTAGATGTAGAGGCATATTCCATAATTTTTAAAATAATGGTCTTGCACCCAAAAAGTATATTGGATCTATGGATACTTGGTCTCTTGGCAGTACTACCTTTTCCCTTAGCAACATGCTTCACCTCAACCATGACAACTTCTCCCTGCTCATGGGGTTTGTCCATCCCCTCTTCCATAACCTAGTCAACCTTTTTCACACCCCCGTCACCTTTCTTGCCCTTCTTTTTGCTTACCTTTCCATGTGGAGGGTTGATATTCCAAGTTGCCTTTATGCTTTTTACCTCCCACCGAAGAAGGGTCATTCTTCAATCTGCAAAGACCCATGGCTATAGCCTTCTGTGCTTGGCCTTGGGACCTAGTGGCACCCCCCAAAGTTGAGTCAGCCAAGCTCCGCCCGGAGGGGATTGTTTTGTGGGATTTCTTTTTGTGGGGATGGGGTTTAGGAATTTCAATAGGGTTTCAGGAGGGCCCAGGGAAATATAGAGGGTCTTTATCAATAGGGCTGAAAGTTTTGTTTCTGGTAGGGCTACTAAACTTAATACTAAGCGAGATATGATCTTTGGGATCCTCATCCTTACTGTCTTTAATAAGGAAAGCTTTACTCGGCTTAGTAGGGTATAGAGCGAGGTGAAAGTGATATAGTCGTAGGATTAATCATTGATGCAAAGGGACCACCACCACCTCACGGTTACCCTCATAGGCTTTCTTAGCTAGCATGATAGAGGAATCTAATGAAGAGAGAAAATAGAAAGGGAAATTCACTAAAACCTTATGATGAAAATGATTAAGGAGAACAAAGTGATAGTGGTAATAACACCTGTAACGTCCTTCAAGAGTGAAGAACTTCATTAAGAGATAACATACATGATCCCAAGGATTGACTAGCCTCTCATGTTCGAACCCACCTTGCATTTTGACTGGCTTCTCCCCTTCACGAAAGAATTTCTTCATTCCCTCTGGATCCTGAACCTTGGTCTATTTTTTCAATCGATTACCCTCACATCTCAGCCCAATGGATTTAGCAATGGAATCTTCCAAGAATTCAAATTGAACCCCACCCACAAGCACCCTACAATCTTCATCTCAAAACATTGCAAACTGTACCAACAGCTTCTCATGAAAGCCATTCAAACAATCTAGGAATGACGTAATCCCACCTTCGTAACAGATGCTCCACACCATGGAATTAGATTTGAAATCAACACAAGAGGTCAGCTCCATTCTTATTTTGTCACCTCCCATGGCTCTACACTCCTCAAGCTGACAAAGAAAAATGTAGGAAAAAAGCTTATGGTAAAGTAAATTCTCCCCGAACTATCTAGAATTAATTATCTATCGACCATTATTGTTTTTACACTCAAGGTTTCTCAAAATCCAAAGATTGTCCTTCAAATCACCTTCCACACTCAAAACATTATTACCAATGTAACACAACTCATGCGGACTTTCAAAAATTAGTCGAGCCATCGATGTGTGAAATGACTCTTTGTGCCAACTAGGCAACTATACAAGGGCCTTGCTTAGTTGTTTCTTGTTTGCATAGGCCTTGCTTTTACTCTTTTCACAACCTCCACTTTCAGTTCATTCAAGGTCTCATTTTCTGATATTAGTTGCTCATTAGCCTCATATTTTTCTTTGAATCTCTTGACTTGCTCCCTTCATTTCTTGATACACTCATCTGCTTCCTTGACATTATCTTTCAGATCCCTTTTTTCCAATTCAACCTTTTCAAGGTCTTCAAGGGAAACCCTTAATTCATCTTCATTAGCAAGAAAACATTCTTCTTCTGTGGTTTCAAATGAATCAATTTCTTCAGGAAGAGTAGCAAACCTTTTTCTTGCCACATGTTCACTTCCCAAGGTCTTCCTTAAGTTGTTAGACTTCTTCCAAGGAACCAGGCTCTAATACCAATTGTTGAACACATAAGACAACTGAGAGGGGGGGTGAATTAGTTATATCAAAAAATTTAACTTAACTTAATTCAGAATTACATTCACTTGCTTTAACCACTTAGTCTGTTGTGAAGATTAAACTTGAGATGTAGAAATACCACTTATACACATCAACACCGTGCACACATAAACTATTACAAATATCTGCCTAAGTGGATTGTCATTGATGTCAACATATCCTTGTTGCCATTGGTGTCAACTGTATCCTATTTTGCTATCTGCATAGAAGACCAGACTATTGAGAATATTGAGAAAACTAATGATAATCAATGCATGCAGATCATGTGGCTATGTAGAGGATTGTTAGAGATTGCTCTAGTTAAGGTTTGAGAAGTCTGCATGAAGATTTGAAGGAGTTATGGCCATCTGAGTATACCTGGTTCCTGCAATACTCAGGAAAGACAGAGTGATAGGAAAGAGGTCTGGATTGCTCCAAACATATAAACTTATGATTTGCAGATCTGAAGGCATGTTTGGGAAGTTAATGTGTATCATCAACATCAGTGGTTCATGGATTGGAGGTCCACAAGCTATCCTTTCAGTTTGATAGTCATGGTAGAGAGTGTTCTTGAGCTTTTGGAGGAAGATTCAAATGTTTTTGATAATTTGATTTAGAATGGATGTTATTGGTGAATTCAATGTGCTTATGGAGGTCTCTGGATTGTATGGGTACTATGTTAGAGGTCCACATTGAAGTTTGAGCTTGTTGATTGAAGATTTCTTCTTGAGGTTGATGTTCTTCCTAGTCTTGGCCAACCGGATGTTCCTAGCCTGTTGCGGATGCCTTAAAAATATTTTTATGAAGCGTGGAGTGGTTGTAAAAGAAGATTCAAGTCTCAGTTGTGTTTGGATGACAGTGTGATGATCTGTGTCAAGTTTAGCTAACCTTGTTGAGCATTCCAAGGTTCATGAAGTATATAAACACTTATTGAAGAGGTATTGAAATTATCCTTGTACAAAATAGATAAAATCTGAAGAAAGGATCAAGAGCAGAGTAGAGAAGAAAAGGAGTGAGAGTAGTGTAGAATGTGAAGAAGAGTTTGAGGCAAAGAAAAAGTTCTTGAGCATTCATTTAAATTGAATCAGGCATGAAGTAGATGCTATCTCTCAGTTAATTATATCTAAATAAATCCTATAGGTAGTGAGCCTCTCTTTTGAGTAGTGAGCTCTAGGCAGTGTGCCTTCTATTTTACTAAGTACTTTTAACAGGGTATGCAATTTGTGGGTTAACCCCCATAGTGTTTTTTTCATAATTGGGTTTCCACGTCAAAATCTTGGTGTCAAGTGTGTTGATTATGTTTTTGCTCTTATGTTGTTGATTAATGCTTTAATGTTTACATCACTAATATGATAGTAAGATAATAAAGAAGGTTAAAGGTAGAAATTTTTTTGTGGGGCAACTGATTCACCCCCCCCTCTCAGTTGTCTAGTTCCAACAATTGGTATCAGAGCCAGAGCCTCTCATAAAAGCCTAACTGCTTAAGGAGATCTAGGATGTTGACCTACAAGAAGGATAGTCCAATATTTGATGGAACAAATTATTCTATTTAGAAAAATTACATGGAGTGCCATTTGCAATGCATGGGCAATGCCTATTGGGCAATAACCAGTGTTGAGTATAAACCTCCAGAGAAAGGTCCTTCAACTCCTAATCAAGTCAAAGATGCTGAAAAAAATCTTTGAGCTAAAGAAGACTTATTGAGTGCCCTGATAGATTCAAAAATGATAAATGTCTTTGGTCTAAAAACTACTTATCAAATCTAGAAAAAGTTGAAGTATCTATATGAAGGTGATAAATATGTCAAATGTGCAAAGTTGCAAAGTCTGAGAGGAAAATTTGAAACTATGAGGATGAGTGAAGATGAAAACATCACAATCTACATGTAAAAGATAAATGAACTTGTGTGTGGAATTAGGTGTGCTGGTGGAACTTTGGAAGAATCAGAAATTGTGTCAAAGGTACTCAGATCTTTACGAAATTCACACAAACATAAGGTTGCAACTATAGAAGAGATTAGGACAGTCTCAGAGGTTACAAGAGATCATCTAGTTGACAAAATTTTAGCTTTCAAATTAAGTGAGTTTGGTGATTCTCTTCCCAAGTCTGAATCTGCATTCAAGGCTAGTGTGTATGGAAAACAAAGATATGATCCGGGTGAAAGCTCTTCTACAAGATCAAATAGATTTGTTAAGACAAGAAAGGATCTTGAAGATGTTGAAATAGAAACAACAGATCTTGAAGCTCTTATTGCCAGAAGAATACCAAGAGGATTCGGTAAGTATGAAGGAAAATTACCACTCAAATGCTTTTCTTGTAATAAGATTGGTCATTTTGACTCAAGATGTCTAGAAAGGTTTTCAAAACCAAACCCTAACAAGTATAAAGGTCAGAAGAAATGTTACTATGTCCAAGAAAATGGAGAAGAAGGGGTAACAGATGATGAATCTGATCATGGAGGCTCCTCTGAAAATGATTGGGTGTTTATTTCTATCAAAGAAGAAGATCTAATGTCTACTGAATCTGCTAGCTATGAAAATGTAAAAAGTGTCTTGGCTTCTTAGGTTATTGAAAATGATGAATGGGTGATTGAAAGTGGATGTTCTCATCACATGACTGGTGACAACAGTAAGTTTGTGAACTTTGAAAACTATGAAGGAGGACTTATGAAATTTGGAGACAACTTAGCTGGTAGAATCCATCGCAGATGATCCATCTCTTTTGATGGCAAGAACAACACCAATGATGTTTTGTATGTGGAAGGACTAAAACATAATCTTCTCAGTGTTGGACAGTTGGTTGACAAGAGTTATGATCTTCAGTTCAAGGATGGAAAATGCAAAATCTTTGAAAGCTCCGGAAATAAAATTACATCCGGTACTCAAACCAGAGGTAACATCTTTTACTTAAGTAGTTTTGGGAAAAGTTGTTTGATTGCTCAGATAGATAAAAGTTGGCTATGGCATATGAGGATGTGTCATGTGAATTTTGACAACATTGTCAAAATAAGTTCCACTCAAGCTGTAAGAGATCTTCCAAGACTTGTGAAACCTGATAACATATGTAGAGAATGTCAATTGGGCAAACAAAACAAAATTTCATTCAAGAGTAAGGAACAAGGTTCAAGTGAGAAATTGGAACTGGTACATACTAATCTTTGTGGTCCTACTAGAATTAGGAGTGTGCAAGGAGATAGATATTTCATGTTGCTAATTGATGATTACTCCCAGATGATGTGGGTAACATTTCTGAGAGAAAAATCAGAAGCCCTTGACAAGTTTAAGGTGTTCAAGATGATGGTTGAAAATGAGATTGGCAGGAAATTAAAGTGTCTAAGATCTGACAGAGGTGGAGAATTTACCTCCAGTGAGTTTGATGCTTTCTATGAAAAGCATGGAATAAAAAGACAGTTATATGCTACTAGGACTCCTCAGCAAAATGGAGTTGTGGAAAGAAAGAATCAGAGCTGCCAAAACCATGATGATGGAAACAAATGTTTCTCAAGTTTATTGGAGAGAAGCCATGAGTACTACTGTCTACACTCTTAACTAGGTGCAGATCAAAGGAAATTCTGGTAAGACTCCTTATGAGCTTTGGTTTGGTCATCCTCCTACTGTGAGATACTTTAGAGTCTTTGGTAGTAAATGCTATATCAAAAGAGATGAGGACTTAGGTAAGTTTGAGGCAAGAAGTGATGAAGGAATATTTTTAGGATACTCAACTCAATGTAAGGCCTACTGGTGCTTCAATGACAGATTGAAGAAAATTGTTGAAAGTGTGAATGTTAAAGTTGATGAAAGCAAGGAAGGGCATTCCAGGTACTCCAGATATGATTCAGATGATCAAGATGAAAGTCAAAATCAAGGAAGGCAAGTTCAAGTTTAGACCTAGATCTAGTTTGAACCAATGACTCCAGAGGTTAACACAGATGATGAGGAACAAGTTGAAGAAATAGAAGCTCAAACAATCTCCAAAACTCCCAATATGTAATGTTAAATCATCCTGAAGATTAGATCATAGGAGATAAGAGTAAAGGTGTTTGAACTAGGAGAAAAATGTCTAAAGATCAAGAAGAGATTTGTTTGATCTCAAGGATTGAACCTAAATTAGTAAGTGAATCTTGGAATGATGAAAACTGGGTCAAAGCAATGGAAGAGGAATTTATGCAAATTTAAAAGAATCACACATGGGATCTACTTCCTAGACCTGAGGACAAAAATGTGATTGGAACCAAATGGGTCTTTTGAAATAAACTGAATGAAGATGGCGAGGTGGTAAGGAATAAGGCAAGGTTGGTATGTAAAGGCTACTCTCAAATAGAAGGAATTGATTTTGAAGAAAATTTTGCTCTGGTGGCAAGGATAGAGGCAGTTAGATTATTCCTTGCATTTGCTGCTTTCAAATATTTTAAAGTATATCAAATCGATGTAAAATCAACATTTTTGAATGGAGATTTGGAGGAAGAAGTCTACATTGAGCAACCAGAAGGATTTCAGTTGTTTGATTAGGGAGATATGGCTTGTAGATTGACAAAATCCTTGTATGGACTCAAACAAGCTCTAAGAGCCTGGTATGCCAGATTGGATAAGCACTTGCTTAAGCTAGGATTTAGCAAGGTACTGCACTGATAGTAATCTGTACTTCAAAATTGATCATGAGGACATTCTAATTATTGAAGTTTTTGTTGATGATATCATTTTTGGTGGAAATGAATGCATGTGTAAAGCATTTGTTGATCGGATGAAAAGTGATTTTGAGATGTCAATGTTTGGTGAGATGAATTTCTTCCTAGGTCTACAAATTGTTCAATCAGATAAAGGTATCTTCATATCTCAGTCCAAGTATGTAAAAGAATTGCTAAAGAAATTTGGAATGGAAGACTCAAAGCCAGTAGGTACACCTATGGTAACCAGATGCAATCTAAGAAAAGATGATGACTCTCCCAAGGCAAATCAGAAATGATATAGATCAATGATTTAAGGATTGCTTTATTTAACCCAGACTAGATCTGACATCATGAATGCAGTTGGACTTGTTGCCAGATTTCAAGTTGATCCAAAAGAATCCCATGTTATGGCAATCAAAAGAATTTTTAGACATCTCAAGGAGATAATTGTTTATGGACTGTGGTATCCAAAGGATAATAACTTCACTCTTCATGCATATACAGATGTTGATTGGGTAGGAGATGTGGATGACAGAAAAAGTACTGGTGGTGGTGCATTCTTCTTGGGGAGAAGATTGGTCTCTTGGATAAGCAAAAAGCAAGAGACAATATCTTTGTCTACTACAAAAGTAGAGTACATAGCAACAACAAATAATTGTACTCAGGTTTTGTGGATGAAGCAAATGTTGAAGGACATCAGAATTGTGTTTCAGGAGCCAGTCACAATTTTATGTGATAATTCTAGTGCAATAAGCATCTCAAAGAATCTAGTATTGCATTCAAAGACAAAGCATATATCTATCAAGTTTCATTTCTTGAGAGAGAAAGTAAATGAGAATGAAGTCAAGTTGGAGTTTGTGTCTTCCAAAGACCAGATTGTAGACATCTTCACTAAGCCTCTTCCTAATGATACTTTTAAGTATCTTAGAGAGAAGTTAGGGGTTATTACCCCTCCTGAGCAGAACTAAGATGCACTAAGGTGCATCGGTCTAGTGGAATTCACATTCATATCTTGTGATCCAGATTGATGTTAAGGAGGTACTACTCAAAGGGGGAGTAGTCAATATGCAAATTTTAAGATCAATCTAAATAAAAAAGGGAGAAAACATAGAAAATATGTGCCCTTTGCCATTGATGTCAAAGGGGGACAGAATTCATGTGAAGAACTAGTTGTTGATGTAAGGGGGAGCAGTAAACAAAGTAGTTGCAGAAGTGAGAAGAGAAAGGGGGAGAAGTGCTTGTCTTGATGGTTAGATTCATTTTTTCACATCATATGTTTCTATCAATGACAAAGGGGGAGATTGTTGCAAATATGTGCCTAAGTGGGTTGTCATTGATGTCAACATATCCTTGTTGCCATTGGTGTCAATTGTATCCTGTTTTGTTGTCTACATAGAAGACTGGACTGTTGAGGATATTGACAAAATTAATGATAATCAATGCATGCAAATCATGTGGCTATGTAGAGGATTGTCAGAGATTGCTCTAGTTAAGATTTGAGAAGGCTACATGAATATTTGAAGGAGTTATGGCCATTTGAGTACAACTAGTTCCTGCAATACTCAGGAAAGATAGAGTGACAGGAAAGAGGTCTGGATTACTCTAAAAATATAAGCTTATGATTAACAGATCTAAAGGCATGTTTGGGAAGTCAATGTGTATCATCAACATCAGTGGTTCATGGATTGGAGGTCTGCAAGCTATCCTTCTAATCTGACAGTCATGACAGAGAGTGTTCTTGAGGTTTTGGAGGAAGATTCAAATATTTTTGATAATTTGGTTTAGAATGGATGTTATTGGTGAATTCAATGTGCTTATGGACATTTCTGGATTGTATGCCTACTATGTTAGAGGTCCACATTGAAGTTTGAGCTTGTTGATTGACGATTTCTTCTTGAGGTTGATGTTCTTCCCAGTCTTGGCTGACCAAATGCTCCTAGCCTGTTGCAGATGCCTTAAAACATTTTTATGAAGCATGGAGTGGTTGTAGAAGTAGATTCAAGTCTTAGTTCTATTTGGCCGATAGTGCGATGATCCACATCAAGTTTAGCTGACCTTGTTGATCATTCCAAGGTTGATGAAGTATATAAATACTTGTTGAAGAGGTATTGAAATTATCCTTGTACAAAACAGGTAAAATCTAAAGAAAGGATTAGGAGAAGAGAAGAGAAGAAAAGGAGCGAGAGCAGTGTAGAATGTGAAGAAGAGTTTGAGGCAGAAAAAAGGTTCTTGAGCATTCATTGAAACTGAATCAGGCATGAAGTAGATGCCATCTCTCAGTTAATTCTTTCTAAATAAATTTTGTAGGTAGTGAGACTCTCTTTTGAGCAATGAGCTCTGGCCAGTGCACCCAAAGGCATGTGCCTTCTATTTTACTAAGTACTTTTAATAGGGTACACATTTTGTGGGTTAACCTCCACCGTGGTTTTTCCCTGAACCAGGTTTCCATGTCAAAATCTTGGTGTGAAGTGTGTTGATTATGTTTTTGCTCTTATGTTTTGATTAATGCTTTAATGTTTACATCACTAATTTGATAGTAAGATAATAAAGAAGGTTAAAGGCAAAAATGTTTTTGTGGGACAACTGATTCACCCCCCTCTCAATTATCTAGTTCCAACATAAACACCAAATTTTTACTTGGAAAACCCTTAGAAAAGGGGAAAACCATGGTGACTGTTAGCTCACAACATATTATGTACGAACAATACCAAATAATAGAGTCTCACTGCCCAAAAGAAGTGCTCACTGTAAGAAGGCTCACTACCTTAGAGAATGAAAGAAGGAAGGAGATGGCTCATTGCCAAAAATGAATTGCTCTAATTGCATCTACTTATGCATGATTGTAGGTCTAATGAATGCTCAAAATACTATCTCAAAACACTTCATCTTTGACTACTCTATTTCACTATTCTGCTCTTACATTAGACAAGATCTCTCTTCTTATGCTATTGTCACCTACTCTATAGTTCAAATATTCACTCACTCACACACACACACTTAATAACGAAATCCATCAAGTATTTATATCTGCAACAAGATCTAGATCTCAAAGCTGGGTTGGCTTGCCAAAAATGAAACGTGTACACAAAAGGTTATATTTTGTCGGCTTGAACTCTTTACACAAGAAGCTATGCAGAACAATACAATCCTTCAAGAACCTTCATATAGGTGCAGACCTATTATAGAACCACTTACAATGATGATCCAAACAATATATCTTTACTACATATCAATCCAACTTGTATATCAACTTCATCCTTAAGTATACACTTAACCAAATTGATTGTCATACCACAACTCCCAATGCAGACCACATAAGAATCTAAAATTCATATCAAACATTCCTTATGCATCACCCAACATACCTTCAGAACCGTGAGTCATAATATTCTTATGCGGAAAAATGCGGATCTCTGAACTACTGTATCTGTCACTGTGAAATACTATCAACCTAAATGCCAATACTTAGAAACTTGTAGATGATCATCTGGTAAACTTCAGACTCCACAAATCTAGAATTGGATACTTCTTACATGTGTTTATAACCCCTCTAAACTATAAATTGAAACAACCAATAGTGGAGAAATGCAGACTAAAATACTCAGGTATTCTGCACTGTTCATGACTAAACTTTATTAACCTAGACTTAAGCAATTCAAAGTGTAGCTTCCAGAGATTTCTAGGAAATTAAACTTGGAATATAGCATCATTAAAAAGCTGTATGCAACATACCAGAATATGTATTTGTGGAGGAATACCAACCAACTTTCTATTGCTAACTCAGTAAGCTGCCAACACTTGGTCAATTTGAATAAGTCATTCTTCCCAGACCAAAAAGAAACTATACACAACTTATCTCAAGACCTGTTCCCAATCATATCTAACTGTTGCCATCAATGACAATACCATATCACAATCATATCAGCAGTGTCTCTTGACCATGTTACCAACACACCACCTCTACCCTGGAACTCTCAAATGTCAAAATAATTGGGAATCTTCTTGAGGATGAATTCACAATGGAGTTTCCTCAAGAAATATTGTGGCATCTCATCGTTGTTGCATGGGTGTTCATCAAAGACCATGTACCATCTATCCCAAAAGTTTTGGGATATTTATTCATTCCTACACCAATGAATAGGGAAATGTTTGCAAGTTTCTTCTAATCTTTGGCCAGATTTAGGATTAATAAAGTGTGCACATAATTGAGATTTTGTAATTTTTTCATTCTTCACTTGTTCATATGACAATTTGTCAGTATAGTATTTCTCACACCTCTCCCTATAGTCTTGAAATTTAGTGATTTCTTTTGTCACCGATTCGGTGTAGGAAATAATCTCCTCTAATGACTTCGCAAGTGCTCTCCTATGATCGATGCTTGCACTTGGAATGTTTAGCATTTGAATAAGAGTTTGAAGATGTCTTTTGTTTTCTTCTATTTGCCCTAGGTAGTTTTCTTGAGTATCCCTTACATTGTGAGGACGTGAAGGTGGGTTTTGAGGGTTTGGAGGGTTTTGGGGGTTGTTTTGACCCTCCTCAACTAGATTTGGGTTTTCTCTTGCCTCATTAACTGTAAATACAAATAAAAAACTAATCAAACATTGTAAAATTCAAAAATTCTTCTCAAACTAACAAAAATCAATCGAACCCTACCTTCTTTGGCTGCTTGACCCTCCAAATTTGCTTCATGATGTCTTTTGTGGTGAGGCAACATCGTGAAAATGTTGATTTCTCTCTTACACTTGCTTGGAGAGACTTTCCTTGAATGCGCTCATGATTTGTCCCTATTTTCTTCTATAAACTCACTCTTTAGCCATGGGTAATGGCAGAAATGCCTATTTTTTTCACTTTTAAGGCAATAGAAAATGTGAGCACGTTATAATGCGCTCACGTTTTGCCTTGTTTTGGACCAAAAAGTCCCATGGTGGTAACTTTTTGGTCCCCCATCTTTGTGCATACACCCAACATGGTGGGATACTAGATTTGTGTAAATTTTTAAGTTTTGCTTTGGTGGAGCTACAGACTTATTCCCTTTGTCATTCTCACTAGCTACCTAAATAACATTAGAGTCAATGAGGTCTTGCACTTCATATTTAAGATGCATGCATCACTCAGTGTCATGTCTAGAAGTTTGATGATATTGACAAAAGGCCTTCAAATTGAAATAAGGAGGTTTGGAAGTATCAACAAGGCGGATGGGTGGAAGTTGGATGAGGTTATTGTTAAGAAGCTGCAACATGATGGAATGAAGCAATTTAGAAAGCTGGGAAAACTATCAAGTCCTTGGTTTAAACTTATAGGGGGTTACAATAGAGTTGTTGCGGCCACAACATGTTATTGAATATTGTTTGAAGAATTAGAGTTAATTTTGATGAACTTTTTTTTGCTTCTTGAATGATTGATAATGTGGAGTAACGACTTCAAACTAACCAATGGGAGCTGACAAGGAAGAGCCCTCATACTAGCTAACTGAAAGTTGGTAATCATAGAGAGCCATGCAAAGATGTGTAAATGAAGGATAGCACATCAATAGAGTGTTATCATAGATGTGTGGTTGCAAGGATTTGATGAAAACCCTTTGCACATTGGCATTTGAAAGAGAATATAAAATTTGAGAGAAGAGGGCTTGATAATGTCCAATGAAGTTAGTTCCTTTCTCCTTCACTCCTTGCTTGCAATGAAGCAAATTGGTCAATGTAACTTGAGGTACGATATTGTCTTGAAAGTGTTGGATAAAGTGATTGAATAACTATTGAAAAGAATGAATCAAATTATTAGGTAATGAGAAAAACCAATCCAAGGCCATGTCTTTGAATGACCTAGGAAAGAGTTTAGCCAAGAGAGCATCTTTGAAGAGAAAGTCACTACACAAAGTGGTAAAGGCTGACACATGGTTATTAGGATTCCCTTTTCTAGAGTATTTTTCAAAATGGGGAGCTTTGAATTTATCAGACATCAAAGTTCTTAGGATAGTGAGTGATAATGGACTACGAGTGCAATAAGATGGAATGGTAGGTTGGGATTGACTTTGACTCATGGTTGCTGATTGTTTTAGGGAATTGCCATTTTTCACAAGTTGGTTTATGATAGGATTAGTAGGTACTAGAGTAACTTGTGAATGGATAGAATGTGAAGGGCATGAACTAAAAAGAGGTTGAGAAATAATATGATTGGCATTTTGGTAAGTGAATTATGGATGAGACTAGTTAACAATATGCATGGAAACAATTGGATTAGCATTTTGATAAGTAAGCTAGAAGCCAGAGGAAGGTGGGATGAAGGTAAGGTTCCCACTTGTCACCCTAGAACCAGTGTTAGCACTATTACCATATTGTGCAGTGGTGGTGAAAATGGAAGAATTGAATGTTGAAATAGAAGATGTCGACATGGGTATTGACACCTACATCCCTATTTGGTTTTGAGAGGACGTGTTATTGAGGAGCTCTGCATAGCTAGCTGATGACATAATTTTATAACCACTATGTGAGAGAGGCCATGTAGAACTTACACACCTTGTGGATCATCAAGTAACAACTTTCTTAGATTCTCTACAAGAAGGACGGTCTCTCGAACCAAATTTTTTGTGCCCAAGAATTGTTGGAAACTAGCCAACTCACTATCTAGTTTTTGAATTTGGGCCTCAAGAACATGGGCTATAGAGTTCTCAAGAGGCTCAAGAGAAGGTTGTGTCACAGAGATCATTGGCAAGGTGGGGATGTGATCTAAAAATGGTCACATTCTAGAACTTGGGATGAATAAGTTATAAAAATCAAGTCTCAATGTGGGAACACCAGAGCTAGTTAAAGGACAAGAGTGCATTAGGATTCGATAACTTCTTATAGGATGTTCATATTCGGAGCACTAGGTCACAAAACTCATAAATGAATTATGAATTTAAGACACTATGTACTCTTAGGAAGCAATAGAAAAGAAAAAGTGATGAAAAGATGGATATACTGATTAAGGGATATAAGAATGAGAAAATTTTGTTTATGTTTTTGTTTTCTGATCTAAGAGAAAAGAAAAATGTTTAAGTGTTTTTTCTTTCTAAACTAAATGCTCAAGATAAAGTAATATATATATATATATATAGTGTCTAATCAATTAATTATCTAATCAAACACAACAATGAGATCTAAAAGTGCAAGTGTAAGATACGTCGGCTTCACCAAAATGTGAGATGGGAAAAGAAGCCTAATCAATCATGAAGCAACTAGATCATTCTTTTCTCATCACACATTAGAACACAAGCCATTAACAACTTGAGGACTTGGCTGTTGTCCCTAGAGAAGAGCCAACATATGGGATTGGTAGGGGCTCTGTTCCTTTGTTGCCATGATTAGGGATTGATGACAAGTGTATTGATAAAACTATGCAATAAAGAGACCTAATTAGCTAATTGAGAAAAAGTGTAGACAACAGTTACAAAAGACATAAAATAAGAGTAGAACTAAGACAAGAAGACAAAGAGGAAGCTATCATCAGAAGTATGGCCTGTTAGAGCTAGACATGGGCGTTGGGTACCCTTGTCCTAGGGTTTCTAGGAAGATAAAGCTTTATGTGAAGATCTCCATATCTGTATCTTTCATCTTCTTGTCATTCATCGATATTTGAAACCCTTGATCTGGATCTACACATAGAAGAGGAGAAAAATGGTTGTACTATATAGGGGCTTGCCTCAGTCAAACCCCATGTAAGTGTTCCCACTTCCACAATAGCAGATGACAGAGAAAGCGCATGTTTGTGATGAACAGAGGAAAACAACTAATAAATATTGTAGTAATCAAATATGATGGAATTAACTCACCATGAGAATGAAACCCTAGTTGGACTTGATGTCATAACACTAGTCACACACTAGGAGATGTTGGAGAAGGAAGAAGCTTCCTCAAATATCTACAAAGGCTAGTATAATAGTAGTAATAATAATTCACAAGTAGAGAGATTTAGAATTGTATAGAGAGATTATTGGTAGATAGATCAAATATTCATCCTAATGTCATTTCATCATGTGTGTAAATGAGAGAGAGTTATATATATGAATCCCAATTACTTTTCAGAAGAGTCATGCTAGGCTGACAAAGGTGTATCACCCAATGTAAAAAGGCTAACACTTTAGCATCCAACTTTGCTATGGGCTAAAAGGCTCGATCGGGTGTTGGGCGCCCTAGTCCTAGCTAAATGAACTCCTAAAATCTCAGTAATTAAAGGATTTACCTTTATTTCTTATTCAAGTGCTAGAACATGCACTTCATGAATGGAGATAAACACACATGCTAAAAGGAGTGTTAAACGTAATGTGAAATTGTAAGTTGTAACAATTTTTGACACTATAGTATAAACATCACTTTTTAAAAATACTGTTAACTATAAAAAATAAGTTATTAAAAGTTATGTACAAAAATTCACAAATTATTTCTTAAAATTAAAAAAAATACATTTATAATATGCACACAAAATATAAACAATCATTAGTTCACATCATCTTCAAATTCTTAATGGATTAGTTATTATAGATGCCAAAAAGTGAAAATTTGGTTAAAAATGTTGATTTCAATGTCCCACTTTGGCCAAAAAGTGGGACATGGTATTGTGGGTTGACCTGGTGCTTCCTATATTATGGCACTTATTGAAATTCACCAACCCTAAGAGTTGTGACATATCTTATGCAACTGATACCATATCCACTTAAGGCATTCAATCATGGCATTGAAACTTTAATTATCATGTTTTAAATTACCCAATAAGATTATATTTTCACTTGGTTTTAAACTCTCTACCATTCTTGTCTAGTTGGTCACTTTAGATTGAGACAAATGGTAAGATCCACTCCTCCCTACTCTCTATACCCCAATCCTAGAAATTCTATCTCTCTAATTACATGAATTGGACATGGCATGGAATTCAATGTGGTGGTATCACAACATGATGGTAAAAGATACATAATGCCATTTAACATTAAAGTCCATTCACTCCATAAAATAATTTACTCAAACAATTCATAAAATGCAATTTTTATAATTTTCTTTTCAAACATGGAAACACATAAAATACTTCAACCTCCATCAATGAAGTGCATGGAACCTTAAATTTTATCATATTTTGATTTAGAATAATTTCACAAAAACTAAGAGTCTAAGATTACCCTTTTGTTCCCAATTCACCCAACATTAATAATTTATAATAATTTTAGGAAGAGAGGAAAATTTTCCATAATAATGGCTCTAAAATGGACTTTTCCAAATTTTAAAATGAAAGCCTAAAAAATTTTGAATTCTAAACAACATAACTTCAAATCTTTTTCATTCCTACAACTAGGCCATATGCTCCACCTATTGTGTGCATGGAAACACAAGAATTATATTCAAGATTCAAATTATAAATTAAATATAACAAGGGGAAGAATACCTTTCCAATGAACAACAAAAGCAAAATGGAAGCAATCCTTTTGTAAATCCCAAGCACACCTCCAAGCAATCAAGTTCCAAAGCAACTTCAATCACAAAGCAATTCAACAATCTAAATTTCTTTTTCAATTCAAAAGTTTTCTTTTACAAGAGGGAGAGGAAATCGAGAGAGACATTTTTTCGAACAAAAGGAAAGAATGAAAACAAAAGCCCTTTTTCCTTCCTTTTCTATAATATCCTAAACCCCTTTTCCCCTTCTCTTCCTTTTCACACTCCCAAGTTATTTTAACAATATGCCTTTTTAAATTAAACCATTTTCTAAAATACAAGTTTCCAAACAATATTTAAATCAAAACTTAATTTAATAAAATCACCACAATATAAATATTCTTTAAAGGCAATTTAATTAACAAACTTCTCATTCATAAAATAATTATATTTTAGTCATGCAATATATTCTAATTCCCTAATGCAAAAATCTTTAATATATTTTTCTTTTCACAACGAATAATAAAATGCCCTAGAGTTTTCCATGAAAGCATAATTAAATATCTTTTTCACAAACATGGTAAACACACATTTCAAGGTAATTTTAAACACAAAATGCTAAGGTAAAATTAAACACATATAAAGGAATTCCATATACTTTATGGGTTTTCACAACATATGAATCTTGGAATCACCATCGATTCAAGTCTAGATTAACATAGGGATACACAAGATCCATATCATGCTTGAATTGAGTGAGATAAATCTTAACACATAGATTTTAACCCAATACAAACATCTCATTTGTAATCACTATTGGGGAATAACCTATACCTACACACTCAGGTCAAACATTAGGTGTGCCAACTCATATATAATAGTTGACAAAAAGTATAAACACCCAACATGGAATCACATCATATAAATTAAGTAAGCATCACATCTAACATGATCCATCAACAAGAATTATAAAGATGCAATAAATAATAATATATAATACTAATCCATGTATAATAAACACATATGTGTACAATATATACACACATCAAAGCAATGGAATGGTAACATTGAAAGGTCCAACATATATAATTACAAAATATACAACTATAGGAAAATGCCTAGATGCCAAAACAAGAGGCCATCAGAAAACACCTCAATGACATAATAACATCATAACTAATCACAGTAGGGGATCTAAAACAAAAGTCAGCAGATAACAAAGCACAAGAACTAGAGGCATTGCATCCTCCCCTTAGTATTAGGCTTACTCTTGGAAGCCTTCAAAGAGGTAAGGGTAAAGCACTCTTAGTTGTGTGGCATCCTCCTAGGTAGCTATAGAGAAATCTAGAGGGTCCCACTAGACCTTTACATGATTTGGGTCTCAACCTTGAAGTGCCAACCTTTAATGATAAAACATATAGATGGTCTTTAAAGAAAGTTGTTTGCCTTCCTTGACCTACAAGACACCACAATCACGCACATGTGTCACATTTGGAATATACTACCTAAGAAATGAAACATGAAATAAATCTTGAATGTGCAAGAGACTAGGTGGTAAGGCAAAATGATAAGCGGTTAGACCAATCTTTTCAAAGACCTCAAAGGGCCCAGAAAAACTCCATGTGAGCTTAGAACCTTTCCCATAATGGACTAAAATCTTATGAGGTCACACTCTAAATGATACATAATCAGCAACTCAAAAATGTTGATCCAATCTCTTGGCATTGACATACTTCTATCTTTCTTAGGTGGTTAACAAGTGCTCTTTGATTCAAACTACCTACTGCTTCATATACTGAAGCATTTTGGGACCATGAATAACCTGATCTTTGAGTCTATCTTGAATCAAGGGTGTACAACATGGATGCATATGCAAGGCCTAAAATAGTGAAATTCCAAGAGAAGTATGGTACTCATTTTTATAAGAAAACTCAACCAGATACAAATAGTCCTCTCAACAAGATCATTGTTCCATTACACACATGTGATGCATATCCCCTAACACTTGCTTCACCCTTTTTGTTCAATCATCAATTTTAGAGTGATAGGTAGAGATAAAATTAAGTTGGGTACCCAATGCATGCTACAAGGATGTCCATGATAATTATGTGAAAATAGGATCACAGTCTGAAATGATCCTATGGTGTACTCCATGCAAGTGTACAATATCTTCCATAAAGGTATGTACCATGGATGTAGTGCACACTATAGGATGCCTTCATGGGTGAAAATGGGCAACCTTGGTCAACTTGTCTACTATCACCATGATGGCATCATGATAATGAGAAGAAATAGGCAAACTAAAAATGAAGTCTACAAAAATCATGTTCCATTTCCATTCAAGACTATCGTGTGGCTGTAGGAGACCTACCAAATGTAAATGCTCAACCTTTACTCTTTAACATTCAAGGCACCTAGTAACAAAATTAGTGACATTGTACATCATTCCTATGCATGGAACAACAAAAAAGATTCACATGCATCTTCTTCACACCAAGATGTGCTATGAATGAAGCATGATGTACCTCGAACATCACAACTAGATGAAGGACACCTAAACTTGGGACATAAATATGACCAAGATGCCACAATAGTCCATTAGACCAAAGGAATAACTAGAATACTTTCCTCTAAGGGTCCTCTGAGACTTCAACTCTACTTTAACCTCCTAATACCATGGATCTACTGGGACATTTTCCAAAATATGCCCTCATAGATTCATACTCAGGGACAAAACTAAGACCTCATGTTGCCTCCTCAAAAAATCAATGACCACATTCTCTTTGTTGGTCTATGGCGACTGATCATGCAAGTACTGTAAACTAGTTATGTTTTTTCCCTCTTTTTGCATGATCAGAGTTGGTTGTTAATTTTTGTTAATCGACAAAAGAAAAATGACATTGCAAAACCCTAATTCTAGAAGCTTCCAAAAATCTTGTTATAAGCAGCAGGGATGTATGTTACGGCAAGGTATTCGCGAGATTGTAATATGTTTTGTATTGGATAATAAAATCATTGGATGGATGTTCATTTTTGTGGATGTAGCCCATATTGGGTGAACCACGTTAAATTTCTGTGTTGATCACTTTTGTGTTATTCCTCATTGTTATATTTGGGTTATTTAATCTACATATAATTGTTAGTGTTTATTGCTTTGATCTGCCTGAACCCTAGCAACTGGTATCAGAGCGGGTTGTGTTTGATTATCATCTATAGGAAGGTCTCACGGTTGAGTGGGAGTTTCACAGTTAAGTGGGAGCAATGGTGGATGAGGATAAATTAAAGGTAGATAAATTCAATGGATAGAACTATCAATTATGGAAGATGCAGATGGAGGATTATCTCTATCATAAGTATTTATGGAGGCCATTGGAAGGAAAAGCAAAGAAATTGGCAGCAATGACTGATGAGGATTGGGATCTTCTAGACAAAAAGGCACTGGGAACCATTCGGTTGTGCCTAGCACCATCTATGGTATTCAATATAACAAAAGCGACGACAACAGATGGTCTGATGAAAGATTTGGCCAAATTGCATGAAAAACCCTCAGCCTCTAATAAGGTATTACTTATGAAGCATTTGTTTAATTTGAAAATGATTGAAAGTGGATCTGTGTCAGATCATTTAAATGAGTTTAATATGATTACCAGTCAGTTAACTTTTGTAAAAGTGAAATTTTATGAAGCGGTAAGGGCTCTCTTGGTTTTATGTTCTTTGCCAGAAAGCTAGAATAGCTTGGAAATGGCTATAGGTAACTCTGTCTCTAGTTCAAAGACTTTGAAATTTGATGATGTTGTTGGTGTTATCCTTATCAAGGAAATGCGACGGAAAAGCGCTGGTGAGATTTCAACATCTGGTAATGCTTTGACTATAGAGAACATGGGAAGAATAAAGGAAAGAGGAAAAAAGCCCTACAAATCGTGGGAAGTCACAAGGGAAGTCAAAGAAAGGCAGATCTAAATCCAGAGGAACAATGGATTGCTAGCACTGTGAAAAGCTAGGACACTTGAAGAAGGATTGTTGGTCTCAAAAGGGCAAACAAGGAGACGGACAACATGATAATAGTAAGGAAGCTAATGTTGCAAGTAATAAATTATAGGATGCTTTAATTTTGTGTTTAGACAATGCTAATGATTCCTAGGTAATACATTCAGGGGCTTTATTTCATGCCACACCTCATAGGAAATATTTTGTAGATTATGTTCAAGGTGATTTTGGACAGGTATATTTGGGTGATGATGAGCCCTGTCAATTGTTGGAAAAGGAAAAATAAAAATCAAGTTGTAGAATGGAAATGAATGGTTGCTACAGGAGGTAAGGTATATTCCAAATTTGAGAAGGAATTTAATCTCTGTAGGACAACTAGGTAGTGAAAGATGTATAGCTACCTTTTCAAACAAAGTATGGAAGCTCACTAAAGGTGCATTAGTAGTCGCTAAAGGTGAAAAAGTAGGCACCTTTTATTTGTGTATTGGTAATACTTATTCTACCTTAGCTGCTATAGAAATAGTTGCTACTGAGATAGTTATAGCACTTGCTATAGGGACAGAAACAAAATTGTGGTAGCATAGACTTGGGCACATGAGTGAGAAAGGGATGAAGATCCTTCACTCTAGAAAGTTGCTACTAGGTCTGAAGAAGATTAACTTGGAGTTCTACGAAAATTATGTTTATGAAAAATAGAAAAGAGTCTAATTTCTCAAAGTTGGGAAAGAAAAGAAGAGTGAGAAATTAGAGTTTGTGAATTCATATGTACGGGGACCAGATCAAATATCTTCTCTTGGTGGCTCTTGCTACTATGTTACTTTTATTGATGATGTAACTAGGAAAACATGGGTGTATTTCCTAAAATAAAAATCAGAAGTATTTGAAACTTTTAAAAAGTGGAAAGCTTTGGTTGAGAATGAGACAGGAAAAAACTTGAAGTCTCTTAGATTTGATAATGGAGGTGAGTATTGCAAAAGAGAATTTGAGAATTACTATTCATATAACGGAACCCGTAGGTAGAAAATAGTTCCTAGAACCCCACAAGAAAATGGTGTGTCTAAGAGGATGAATAGGACCATTATGGAGTGTGCAAGGAGCATGAGATTGCATGCTGGCCTACCCTTACAGTTTTGGGCAGATGATGTACATAATGTTATTTATTTAGTAAATAGGGGACCTTCAAATCCTTTGGATTGTGGCATTCCAGAGGAGGCATGGATGGAAAAAAAGGTAAACTATTCATTTCTGAAAACCTTTGGTTGTGAAGCTTTTGTCCATGTTGATATTGAAAATAAAACCAAGCTTGAGGCTAAGTCTAAAAAATGTACCTTGATTGGATATGGAGTAGATGAATTTGGTTATTGATTATGGGATTGTGAAAATCATAAAATCATTAGGAGTAGAGAAGTTATATTAAATCAGAAGGTCTTGTATAAGGATCAACTACAGGAAAAGAAACATGAACAGGCCAAAAAGGAATATGTGGTGCTAGATGAGATTTCAGAAAATAAAATACCAATGGTACCTGATGCTCAACAACAAGAAGTTATCCCACAGACTCCTGCAAATGTTAGACATTCTACAAGGATAACTAGATCTCTAGAAAGATTTTCTCCATCATTATATTCTATATTATTAATTGATTCTGGTGAACTTGAAAGTTATGAAGAAGCAATGCAGGTAGATACAAAAAAGCAGTGGGAGCTAGGCATGAAAGAGAAAATGGATTCCTTGCTATAGAATCAGACTTGGGACTTAGTGCAATTACCTGCAGGTAAAAGAGCATTGCCAAATAAATAGGTTTACAGGTTGAAGGAAGAAGATGGAGGAAAGAAAAGATATAAGGCTAGACTCATGGTAAAAGGTTTTGCACAAAAAAAAAGGTATAGATTTTGATAAAATATTTTCTCCAGTTGTAAAGATGACTTCTATTAGATCTATTCTAAGTTTTGTGGCTACATAAGACTTGCATCTTGAACAACTAGATGTGAAAACTTTTTTCCATGGGGATTTGGAAGAGGAAATATACATGCAGCAACCACAGGGATATGAGGTCAAGGGTAAGGAGGATTTTGTGTGCAGGTTAAAGAAGAGTTTGTATGGCCTGAAGAAAGCACCTCAACAATGGTATTTGAAATTTGATAGTTTTATGGCTGAACAAGGTTACAAAAGATGTCATTCTGATTATTTTATTTATTTCAAGAAACTGGGTAATGACAACTATATTATTCTTTTGCTTTATGTTGATGACATGCTTGTTGTTGGGTTAACATGCAGCATATTAATGAACTTAAGTAGAAATTAGCAAATTTATTTGCTATGAAGGATTTGGGTGCAACAAAACAAATCCTTGGTATGAGGATCACATGGGACAGGACAAACAAAAAATTATTTTTGTCTCAAAGTGTATGTAGAGAAGGTGTTGAAAAGGTTTAACATGTAGAATGAAAAAGCAATTAGTACACCTTTGCCTAGTCATTTTAAGTTGACTAAGAAGATGTGTCCAAAAACACAAGAGGAGGAAGACAAAATGTCTAAGATACCATATGCATCAGTAGTTGGTAGCTTGATGTATGTAATGGTATGCACAAGGCCAGATATTGCACATGTAGTGGGATTTGTGAGTAGGTATGTGAGCAATCTAGGAATGGAACATTGGAATGTTGTAAAATGGATTCTCTGATATTTGAGAGGTATTACTTCAAAGAAACTATGTTTTGGAGGAACAAATTCTACTCTAAAAGAATATGTTGACTCTGATCTGGCGGGTGATATTGATAGTAGAAGGAGTACTACAAGGTATGTTTTTACTGTAGGAGGTACTGTAGTTAGCTAGATTTCAAGACTACAAAAGGATATTGTTTTTTCAACCACTGAAGCTGAGTATGTTGCTACTACAAAAGCTAGCAAGGAGATGATTTGGTTACAACATTTTCTGGAGGAATTGAGGTAATGACAAGAAGATAGCCCTTTATACACTGATAGCCAGAATGCCAATCATCTTGTTAAGAACTTAGCTCTGCATTCAAAAACTAAGCACATACAGCTCAGATACCACTTCATCTAGTTAGTTTTGGAGGATGGGTAGTTGAAGCTACATAAAATTCACACAAGTCAGAATCCTGCAGATATGTTCACAAAGGTAGTTACATGGGAGAAACTGATTTCCTCATTAGTTTTCATTGGCCTTCATGACTGATAATAGTGGACATAAGAAACCAACCAATCCTGTAATCCAATGGGAGTTACAAGTGCAGCAGTGTCATCCAGGATTAGTCTCTAAGTGGAGATTGTTTGGTATGGAGCTTGATCAGTCTCCAAGTGGGAGATTGTTGGTATGTGGCAACTGATCATGCAAGTACTATAAACTAGTTATGTATCCTCACCGGGGTTCAGGGGCGTAGCCCCCAAATTTTTTTCTCTTTTTGCACAATCAGAGTTGGTTGTTAATTTTTATTAACCGACGAAAGAAAAATGACATTGCAAAACCATAATTCTAGAAGCTTCCAAAAATCTTGTTATAAGTAGCAAGGATGTATGTTATCGTGAGGTATTCGCGACATTGTACTATGTTTTACACTGGATAATAAAATCATTGGATGGCCGAGTTTCTGTGGATGTAGCCCATATTGGGTGAACCAGTTTAAATTTCTATGTTGATCTCTTTTGTGTTATTCCTCACTGTTATATTTGGGTTATTTAATCTGCATATAATTGTTAGTGTTTATTACTTTGATCTACCTAAACCCTAACACTCTTTCCCCATGTTATATTAAATGCCAAAGTCATATTCACACAAAAATTCCATTCATTAATGCTATTAAGAATTCAAGTTCAGTTGCATGAAGATGTATTGTAAGTTGTGATGTTTAGTATGAAGGCTCAAATTGATGGCCCAAAAGGAAATGCCTACATTGCATAAGTGCATAGATAATAGTAACCAACTCTAAATGATGAGTGGGATAATTTAGGTCATGATCCTTGAGCTTCTATGATTCGTAAGAAATCAATTGACCCTCTTGCATAAGGACTGCTCCAAAACCATCTAATGATGCATCCATGCAAACCATAAAATCCACTGCAAGATCAGACACTACAAGGATGAGTGTACTAGTTAGCAACTCCTTAAGACACTAGAAGGATTTCTCATACTTATCTAACTAAACACAAAATGAAGTTAACAAACTAACTACATATGCAAACCTTGGTCTTTAGATGTGTTCTTGATGTCTTGATATGTTGATTGCTCCTCAAAACTACATCATAACCTTGCATCACATGGAGAGTTGAAAATGGCTTGGTTGAGGTTGAATTTATAGATTTTTGGGATGGTCGATGAAGGGCTAGGATTGATGATTTAGGAGCATCCGGAAGCATTCAAAATAATTGGGACAGTTAAAAGTGAATTGTAAAGTACCGAGAGAGTAGCCTTGGAGAATTCTGCATTTTACCGCATTTGAGTATCAGGTGCTGGGGAGTTGGACTTAGTATCTAGACCTAGTCATCTACAACATATCCAAAATTTAGGTCATTTAGGTTTGATTCTAGAGAGATATCGCTATCAGAAGATTACTTGTTATTACCTATTTTCACATAGCAGAGCCGACATTGTTCAGTGAAGTCTAATCAGCTTGCAGAGAAAATCTGTGACTTGTGGAGCCTAAAGGAACATTTTTCAATGAAATATAGGACCTATCTGACCTTCATGGAGACCCACATGAAGTTTTATGCATGAACGGAGCAATGCCTTAAGTTTAGGTCCAGCCTATCTATGTACACATGTTACCTAACTAGCCATTGCAATTAAGCTGACTTGATAATGATTTGGAAGCTTGCGGAGGATATAACTAAGAGGTAAAGGATTGTTTCTAGGAATGGATCAATAGAATGAAGAAGGGAAGCAAGATCTTAAGTTTTTTTGATTTGGTTGAGTAGAAGAACAGAGTAGAAAGCCGAGCAGGAAACAAAATGAGTTGTAGAGTAGAGAATTGAGATGTAGAAGATAGGAATCATGAAGGAATATTGTTATATAAATATTTTGCAATCCTTGGGCTGCTAAGGCATGTGTAATTCAATTTGAAGTTATAATAAATGAAGAATGAGCTTTGAAGGCTAGTTTTTTCCCTGTTATGGTTTTTCCTAGGATATATCATGTGTTTGTGTTCATGAATATCTTTATCTTTCTGTTGATTAGTTGTTATCTTTCGTTGCATATCCATTATGATCATGGCATTAGTTGATTAGGATTTAGGGTTGGATAGTCCCTCACCAAACCCTCCTACCTTGACTGCATCAAGTGGTATCAGAGCCCAGTTTCCAATCTGCTGGGTTGGTTACGAATCTGTTGGGAAGATAGAAAGTGTTGAAAGAAGTGTGAAACCCTAGAAGTAACAAGTGTCACCATAGAAGAAAGATCAAGGAAAGGAATATTCAGGTAAGCTTTTCAAATTAAGTTGTTTATCTAACTTGTTTCAATGGGGAAGATTGGAAAAAGGATCAAGAAAGAGAATGAAATGCTAATATGCGAAAAGGATATATTGGAAGTGTTAGAATCTGAAAAGATCATTAACCCAAAAAACTAGTGCAAATGAATAGATATTTAAACTATGAATGCAAATGATATGAAATCAGAATAGTAACACAGAGTTAGTCTCCAACAGAGTAATGCAAATGCTAGAAGAAAAATAGCATTAAGAGGATGCAAACGCAAAAGATACAAAATACAAGCTAGGTAGCATGCTTATATAGACTAGGAAGAGGGAGGAGGTGGCAACACCGACCAATGATGAGCAACCATCTATCAAACTAAAGATAGCAAAGTATCTTCCCAAGATAGCTAATGGATGCTCACATGTAGGAAGGTGACACCTCACAACCACTCACCTAATAAGACATGATTTATTAAGCTAAGCGAGATTAATAGAAGTGTAGGAAAAACCTAAGAATATAGGGAAAAAATAAATAACCCACTAGGAAATAAAAACCTACACTAACACCCCCCCATAAGTGAAGCTTAGGTGGATGTAGAAATAGGTCCCGGCAAATCAAGCCTGATAAGGTACCCATGTACATAAAATTCCCCCAAAAAAGAGAGAGAAGAGACCCCCCTAAAGTAGAGAGAGTCAGGACTTCGTGTGAGAGGAAGAAGCCCCCCAGAAGATGAAGCATCCCACAACCCTAGCAAAGCTCGCAAATGATGGAACTTGCTCTCAGTGAAGGGTTTGGTGAAGATATCAGCAACCTACTTGGAAGTTGGACAATAGCGAAGGTCGATGACATGCCCATGGATGAGCTTCCGGATGTAGTGCATGTGGACCTCAATGTGTTTGGTCCACTAATGATGGACCAAATTTTGTGAGATCTAAATGGCACTTTGGTTGTCACAAAATATGATTGATGGTCGTCTGATTTGGATACCAAACTTAGTGAGAAGATTCTGAAGCCAAATGGCCTCAATGATGACATTCACAGTCCCCCGATACTTGGCCTCAGTGGAAGATAGAGCAATAGAAGACTGCTTCTTACTCGACCAACAAACAGGACCTAAACCAAGTGAGAAGCTGTAACCTAAAGTAGACTTGTGATCCTGAGAATCGCCTGCCCAATCTGAATTTGTGTAGCCCACTAAGTCAAGCTCAATGCCTGCTACATAGTGAATCCCAAAACTATGAGTACCTTGAATATAGTGAAGGATCTGCTTGGCTTCTTTCCAGTGCAGCTCATGAGGCTCCTACATGAATTGAGAGACCATGCCGACAACATATGAAATGTTGGGTCTTGTATGAGTTAGTTAAATGAGACTCCCAACAAGCTATCGGTACAAAGTGCCATCAACAAGTGGAGAAGAACACTGAGCCTCAAGTTTGACTCCAGAAAGAAAGGGAGTCAGAGCAAGCTTGCAGTCAGCCATATGAAACCTCGAGAGCAAATCTAGAGCATACTTGGACTAGTAGATGGTGATCCCGGAAGTAGACTAGTAGATCTCAATCCTGAGAAAGTAATGCAACAAGCCCAAGTCAGTCATCAAAAACCTGTCATGAAGGGTAGTTTTGATAGCCCCAATGGTGGATGAAGAACTCCCTATGATCAGTAGGTCATCAACATATAGAACCAAAAATAGGAGTGAATCATTCTGCTGCAGAATGTAGACATTGAGATTAGAATGGCACCAAGTGAACCCAACTGGTAGAAGGAAGGAGTCCATCTTGGCATAACAGGCTCGAGGAGCCTGTTTGAGGCCATAGAGAGACTTCTGAAGATGACACACAAGTGAAGAATCTAGAAGGAACCCTTGTGGCTACTCCATGTAGATCTCCTCTTGAAGGTCACCGTGAAGAAAAGCACTCTTCACATCCATCTAGTGTACTTCCCAATGATTAGCTGCATTAATGGCAAGTACAAGTCAGATGGAATTCATTCAAGTAACTAGTGCAAAAGTCTTAGAGTAGTCAATCCTAGGAACCTGGGAGAATCCTTTGGCGACCAAGCAAGCCTTATGCTTGTCAACTGACCCATCTGCTGCAAATTTTGTCTGATAGATCCACTTACATCGAACAAGTTTTCGTCCCTTAGGAAGAGGGACACGATCCCAAGTGTGGTTCCTCATCAAGGAACTATACTCCTACATAGTTGTATCCCACTCAGGAATACTAGAAGCCTCATGAAAAGACTGTGGATTTGAGGCAGTAGCAATGAAGACATGTGGAGCATCCTGGAACTATGAACAAGTTCGCCTGGTGTCTGATGGATCCCCAACCCAATCACCTACAGACTACAAGGTCTGTCTAGCCTAAAGTGGACTAGAAGAGGGAGAATCTGGAGGAGAATCATCAACCTCTGAATGATGACTAGGAGAGGAAGGAGGTGAGTCCTCTGAATCACTCTCTGCATCAGAAGTGGAGGTAGAAGATTGCTCAGGTGAATCTGACTCATTAGAAGATCTGTCATGTATCCCAAGTGACTCCAATGTCAAAGTAGGAGTTGGAGAAGTGATAGAAAGTGAGCTTGAAGAGCCCTCCTTAAACTAAACACTCCTCTCAATGAACAACTCATATGTAGTAGGGTGGAGCAACCGATAACCCTTCACACCATCAAGATAACCTACAAATATGCAAGGTCTGCTCTGCGGATCCAAGGCCTTGCGTTTCTCTGTAGGAATGTGGGCCCATGCAAGAGAACCAAAAATTTGAAAGTGCTTAACTGATGGTTTCTGGCCACTCCAAGCTTCAAAAGGAGTGACTCCCTTCAAGGCTCGGTGAGGAACACGGTTTTGGATATAACAAGCACAGTTAATGGCCTCTACCCAATACTGTGGTGCAAGAGATCTAGAGTGAATCATGTAATTTTCCATTTCCTTCAAGGACCTATTCTTCTATTTTGCAACACCATTCTGCTGAGGATTGTATGGAACTGAATATTGCAAATCAATCCCCTCTGAAGTGCAAAACCTCTCAAACTGATGGTTGACATACTCACCACCATTGTCAGTGCACAAAACTTTGATGGCTTTCCTAGATTACTTCTCTACAAAATTTTTGAAGTCCTAAAAATGATCAAATACCTTTGACTTCTATTTGAGAAAGTACACCCAAGTATATCGAGAAAAGTCATCAATGAATGTGAGGACATATCTAGCCCTGTTGAAAGAAGGATGCTGAAATGAACTAGCCAAATCATTGTGAACTAACTCCAGTATCTGTGAAGCTCTCCATGCCTTACCTTTGTCATACTTTTCCTTAGGATGCTTACCAAGAATGCAACCTTAGCAAACACCACTTGAAAACTGAACTGAAGGCAACCCTGTTACCATGCTCTGCTGGTTGAGTTGCTGCAAGTAGCGAAAGTTAAGATGGCCAAACCGCTCATGCCATAATCTACTCACACCATTAGAATGAGTGAGCAAAATAGTCAAAGGAGGATTAGGAACAAAGTGAGAAAACAAATAGAGTCGTGACTGATGATTTGCTCTCCCAACTGCAACTGTAGAACCACTGTGCAACTCACGAATATCCATTGACTTAGGAGTGAACTCAATCCACTTTCCTGAACATGTGTGAGTGATCTAGTATACCGATAGGAGATTAGTTGATAATGAGGGTACACAAAGAACATCATGGAATGTACCATCTCCCACATCAATAGACCCTCTCCCACACACCTCAATAGGAGTGTCATCACCCATAAAAATAGAAGGCATAGTACACGGCTCCAAAGATGCAAATCAAGAACCCAAGTGGATGGTGAAGAAGCAACTACAACAAGGGCCTTGCCCTTTCCTTTCCCCTTGTTTTTTTCTTTTGCCTTGTTAGACCCCTCATTAGAACTCTATTTGATAGACTCAGGGACACTGATATTATTCTTCTCAAGAATGTGTGTCAAGTGATCAATTTGTTTCTTCAGACACTTATGTTCATCATGACCAGGTCTTTTACAATACGCACATTAGACCCTCTCTTTCTTAGGCTTGTCACCCTTGGAATATTGTGTCTCATTAGTTTCTTTTGAAGCAACTGATATCTGATCCTTCTTCTCCTTTCTATTCTTTTGTTTCTTATCCTTGCTAGTGTTGTTACTACTTTGTCCTTTCTGTTCTTTTGTGCCTTGGTTGGCAGCCAAGGCATGTGACTTAGAGGACTTAAGAGTGCCCATCTATATTAGCTTGTCCTATTCCCGAGTGAGATTGACAGCAAAATCATCTAAAGATGGCATGGTGAATTGAGTACCAAGTGCACACTTAGTAGCATAGAAAGTAGAAACAAACATAGAATATTCTAAACTAAGATTAGAGAGAATACTAAGAATCAGTTGTTCATCTTTCTTTTCAATTCCACATTGTTTTAACTGTAGCCTTAGCGATTTCAATTTAGTGAACAAATCCTAGATTGTGTTGAAATTGCCTAGACTTAAACTAATTAGTTCATTTTCCAACATATGACCCCTCATTGAATATTATGTGCCAAATAGTGTTTCTAGATTTGTCTAGATTTCATTTGGTGTATTCAAAGACTCAATTTGAAAGAGAAAATTAGGAGAAACAGACAAACACAATGTTTCATATGCCTCATCACATTTGTTAAACCATTGAGGCTTATCTTCATCTTTAACAGGTTCAGTTTTAAGTCCCATAGTTATCCTATTTAATCCAGCTTTCCTTAAGTGAATTGTCATATATGATTTCCACTCAAAGTAATTGTATGGAGTTAGGATGGGCACATTTGTTTGATCCATGATGAAGAAATGCAGAGAAGAAATGCTGAAAAGAAGAGAACCCAACCAAGACAACCCCGCCTTTTCACTGAATCAAAGAGCCCCCCCAAGAAAATATGGTTTGGCACTTTATATTAGTGCATTTACAACTACCATTGGCAAGAAATACTAAGTGGTCTTGATTTCAATGCATTACAAAACCCTCACAAAGAGCATATGTTGAAAATACAACTTTGGCACAATACCCAGAGAAATAAATAGTACCACTGCGATCTACTCAAAAAATTATGCACTTTCAAAAAAATAATCGCCTCGATACAAGGTCGTATGTGAAAGTTATGATCCTCTGAAGTTTCCAAAACGAGAATTGTGCAGTGTCACGACTGAGAATCTATAATTTCTAAAAAATGCCTGCATCAAAATCAAAAAATGACTCCACTAGTGCATAAAGCACAAAAAAATAGCCAAAATAAAAAAAAATAGTGGGAAATGAAGTCCGTATGAGCAAGAATGGAGCATTTGAAAATTGCTTTCAAAATTGCAACTGCCAATGGAGAGGGGTCTTGCTATAGCTTTCTAAGTGTATTTCTACAAAATATATAGATAGCATGCAAAAAAATAAAACATACCCAGATGGGTTTTCTGTGCTGTGAACAAAACCCAGAAGGTGTTTTTTCTTGTTGATGTACAGAAGATGTTGATCCAGTGTAAACAGAATGCCTTTAGCTACAAAAAATGACCCTGGCAACCAAAAATAACATGCAAAGGATGAATTAGCTACCTAAGACAAGAAATGGCATGCTGGAACCTACAATATTAATTGAAAACACCAAATATGCAAGATGGTTGTTAAATTAGAGCTTGAAACATCGGTTCCACAACTATGTATGAATCTCTGATTTCAATGAAACGAAAGCCAAATCTAACTTTCTCAAGCCTCCTGGATGTGTTGGAACAACAGGAAATGCTGCTAGTATAACCAAAAATGCTACAATCACCTAGATTTCATAAAACACATGTGCAAACTCCAGAGATTAAAAAAAATTCCATCAAACTTTTCTGATTCTCAAGATCATCCGAAGATGCAAGAGAAGAGCATACTAGGTTTTTCAAAAAACTATAATAAGATTTATTTTTCCCCCCTTGAATCTCTCAAATAAGGAAACTAAAATCTATTCTTGCACATAGAATAGCTCTGATACCATGTTAGAATCTGAAAAGATTATTAACCCAAAAAACTAGTGCAAACGAATAGATATTTAAACTATGAATGCAAATGATATGAAATCAAAATAGCAACACAGATTTAGTCTCCAAGAACATAATGCAAATGCTAGAAGCAAAATAGCATTAAGAGGATGCAAAAGAAAAAGATACAAAATACAAGCCAGGTAGCATGCTTATATAGACTAGGAAGAGGGAGGAGGTGGCAACACCAACCAATGAGGAGCCACCATGTATCGGACTAAAGCTAGCAAAGTATCTTCCCATGATAGCTAATGGATGCTCACATGTAGGAAGGTGACACCTCGCAACCACTCACCTAATAAGACATGCTTTATTAAGCTAAGCGAGATTAATAGAAGTGTAGGAAAAACCTAGGAATATAGGGAAAAAATAAATAATCCACTAGGAAATAAAAACCTACACTAACAGGAAGAAGAATTATGTGAGATTAAAAGATGTAATTTAGAGTTGTTTGAAAGGATGAAAGATCTAGGAGAAGATAAATATGATGTCCTTGAAGTAGAACTGAATAATGCAAGAAGGAGAAATGAAGAACTATAAGTAGAGTTGAAGGTGTTTGAGGATATTGAAGAGAGATTTACAAAATTGGAAGAAGGTTTTAGGTTGTTTGGTAAGGTTGAAAAGAGGAACATAAATCTTGAAGAAAGTTTGGAAGAATTGAAGAAGGAGAACACTTTGTAGGAAAATGAAATATCAGATTGGAGAGAACAAGTTAAGCAGTTAGAATAGTCACTTGTAGCATGCAAAAAGGAGAATGAAAGTCTGAGATCTAAGCCTAAATTTTATGATGTTTCTTGTGATACTAATGATTTGTGTGATGATGCAAAAGTTTCTTTAGACAGTGAGATTAAAGATGACAGTGTGATAGAACCTGCAATTGTTGGTGATGGTATTGGTTTTAAAATCATGGAGAGGATGGGATATGAAGGACAAGGATTGGGAAATCATCAGCAAGGAATTACAGAACCTATTGAACCAAAAATTAGATCAAGAAGTGAAGGCATTGGATATGATAGAGGTAAGGATGTTATGGCAAATTTAAACAAGTCAAATCAGAGAAGAAGAGGTATGCATTGTTCACATTGTAATAGACACGAACATGAAAATGAATTGTGTTGGGATCTATATCCTTGTAAGTTTTGTGGATTGAGGAATCATTTTGAAAGGATGTGTTGAGATAAAATGAGGAGGAGAAAACCTATGACAGGTTGTATACAGAAGAATTATGGATGGATTGATGGACAGGAATGGAAACATGTTACTTGTATGTTGAGAGGGAGGTATAGACTGAAGTATTCATGTGTTGGAGTAGGATACAATGATAGAAGACCTTATGTAGAGCAAAACAAGGAAAATAATTCAAACTACAGAGGGAGAAGTGACAGGAGTCATAATTCTTATTACAGTGAAGGATACTAGAGGAATGAAAGAGGATTTAGAAGAACCTACTTTCAAGTTTGGAGGAGAAAAGAATCAAGCAATGAAAGTCATCAAGAACATATTACCAAAGAAGATAATGAAGGAGAATAAGTACATAATATAGAGATAGTTTGTGTAGAGGAAGAAGGGCCTGTTAATACAGAGATAATTTTTGTAGAAGAAGAAGAGCCTATTGATATAGAGATAGTTTATGCAGAGGAAGAGGAACCTTTTGAGACATCATATTTGATATAGAAACTAGAAGAAGGTGAAGCATTGATCTTAAAAAGAATTACGTTATAAACTAATCATTAGAGGAAACAATGCAAGAGAAAGTTTGTAATCATCTGAGAAAGCAGTATAGAGAAAGTTTGTGTGAACAAGTGTGAAACATAATAGAAAGAGAAGTTCATGTGGCAAAGAAAGAGGGAATGACAAGATATTCTATCGGAAGAGAAAGTTTATGTACTGGAATGAAGTAAATATGGATAAAGAAACATAGATGAGTAAAAGGAAAGTGTATGTAGAGAGGAAACTGTGAGGTTTGATGAGTGCGAAGGAAATTGTGACAAGAACCCAGACTTAGATAGAGTTGTAGAGAAGAATTCAAGAATGTATCAGGAAGTAACTTTATTGTTCCAGAGGATGCATATAGGTATTAATTGACTCTGAATTGATTAAAATAGACATAGAGCTTAAGGCAACTTGCTGAGAAGACTTGCTTAAACTACTGATCATTAAGGCAGTACAAGGACTTGCATGTAGACTATCAAACCTAGACATGACAAGATGAAGAAATTGAGGTAGCTTGCAGAGAAGACTTGCTCAAACCTCCAATCCTTGAGGCAGTGCAAGTAGAAAGCCAAAATTAGAAGAATTTGAGGTAGTTTTGCAGGGTGGACTTGAATAGACTGCCAACCTTGAGGCAGTTGCAAGTACCTAAGAACAAACTGTCGAATCTACTCAAAGAAACATCATTGATTTTGACATAATATAGACCAAAGTGAAGAGACTCGCTTTTCAAATGACCCAAGAGTCTGATGTAGGAGCATCTAGAAGCATTTAAAAAAATTGGGATAGTTAATAGTGAATTGTAGAGTATCGAGAGAGTGACCTTGGAGAATTCTGCATTTTACCAGATTTGAGTATCAGGAGTTGTGGAGCTAAACTTAGCATCTAGACCTAGTCATCTACAACATATGTAAAATTTAGGTCATTTGGGTTTGATTTCAGAGATATATCACTATCAGAAGATTACCTGTTATTACATGTTTTCATAGAGCAGAGCCGACAGTGTTTAGTGAAGTCTAATTGGCTTGCAGAGTAAATCCTTGACTTATGCAGCCTAAAGGAACATTATTTGATGAATTATAGGACTTGGCCAACCTTCATGGAGAACTGCGTGAATTTTTATGCATGAGCGGAGTAATGCCTTAAGTTTAGGTCTAACCTATTCGTGTACACACATTACCTAACTAGCCATTGCAATTAGGCTGACTTGATAATGATTTAGAAGATTGCTCAAACTGTTGATCATTGAGGTAGTGCAAGGACTTGCAAGTAGACCGCCAAACCTAGACATGACAAGATGAAGAAATTGAGACAACTTGCGGATGAGAATTGTGTAGACCACCGATCCTTGAGGCAATACAAGTAGAACACTGAAATTAGAAGAATTTGAGGCAGTTTTGCAGGGTGGACTTGAACAGATTGTTAACTTTGAGGTAGTTGCAAGTACCTAAGAACAGACTACCAAATCTACTCAAAGAAACATCATTAATTTTTGACATAATATAGACCAAAGTGAAGAGACTTACTTTTCAAATAACCCTGGGAGTCTGATGTAGGAGCATCCAAAAGCATTCAAAATAATTGGGATAGTTAATAGTGAATTGTAGAGTACCGGGAGAGCAACCTTGGAGAATTTTGCATTTTACCACATTTGAGTATCAGGAGCTACAGAGCTGGACTTAGCATCTGGACCTAGTCATCTACAACATATCTAAAATTTAGGTCATTTGGGTTTTATTCCAGAGAGATATTGCTATCAGAAGATTACCTATTATCACCTATTTTCACATAGCAGAGCCGACAGTGTTCAGTGAAGTCTAATCAGCTTGTGGAGCAAATCGATGACTTGTGGAGCCTAAAGGAACATTATTCAATGAAGTATAGGACATGGCTAATCTTCATGGAGATCCGCGTGAAATTTTATGCATCAGCAGAGCAATGCCTTAAGTTTAGGTCTGACCTGTCTGTGTACATACGTTACCTAACTAGCCGTTGCAATTAGGCTAACTTGATAATGATTTGGAAGTTTGTAGAAGATGTAAATAAGAGGTAAAGGATTGTTTCTAGGAATGGATTGATAACACGGAGAAGGGAAGCAAGATCTTAAGTTGTTTTGATCTGATTGCGTAGCAAAATAGAGTAGAAAACAAAGCAAGAAGTAGAATGAGTTGCAGAGCAAAGAATTGAGATGTAGAAGACAGGAATCATGAAGGAATATTGTTGTATAAATCTTTTGTAATCCCTGGGCTATGGCCTAGCATTTGTAATGCCCTTGAGGCATGTGTAATTCAATTTGAAGTTATAATATATGAGGAATGAGCTTTGAAGGCTCAATTTTTCCTTATCAGGGTTTTTCCCAGGATATATCTTGTGTTTGTGTTCATGAATATATTTATCTTTCTGTTGATTAGTTGTTATCATATCCATTATGATCATGGTGTTAGTTGATTAGGATACAAGGTTGGATAGTCCCTTACCAGACCCTCCTACCTTGACTACATCAATTAATTTGGAAGATCAATGGTTGAATATTGTTGAGAGGATTGGGTTGATGATAGGCCACCAAGTGGCATGATGAGATTGGAGGACAAAAGGAGTCCTTGGATTGAGGAGAAATCAGTGGTAGAGGATGGTCTTGGATAAAGTGGATGGAAAGGATTGAAAAGGGACAAAAGGACCTTTTTAGAGGGATGTGCAAAAGGACTTACCCATCCCTTTGTAAGAGACCCATGTGATCATGTACGAAAGCCCATACTTTTGTACTTGTTGGATGATGTGAGGGGTTTGAATGGGTTAATAAAAGATCCAGAATGTGCAAGTGAAGTCTTAAGTTGATTAAGTGGTTTTAGGCAACTTAGTCAAAAGTGCACAAATAGGGAATTAAATAAATGTGAAAATATTTATTTAATTTTAGATGAGGATAGGGACATAAGATAAATAAATATTTATCTAATGTTGGACTATAGAAGATGGATAGTAAATGTTTAAATAATCATTTATGTTAGGAATATGTATGGATGAATACTATTTTTTTTGGTGCTCTGGAGGTATCCTCGCAACCTAGCCCAACAATTCCCACCTTGCCTTGCCTCAGTCTTACATATTACCAAGTTTTGGGGCATTGGAGGGGTGAGCGGAGGTGAGACCAATCCCCCAGAGATGAGCATGGAGCCTGCAACCACACTACATTAGTTTAATCTAAGCAACGAGAATCAACCTCAGGACCTATATGGGATGAACCCAAATCCATTAGCCAACTACACTACCCGTGCAGGCTCTAGATGAATACTGATTTTAGTAATAAAATATTATTTAATCACTATTGGAAGGGGAATTGGATAATTAATCAAATAAATAAGAATTTATTCAATTAATTATATAAGAAATGGTTTAGAGATGTCATGATTGTGGCTAGAAGTGGTGGAATGATGATGAGATGGTTTTAGATGTCTATAATGAGGTTGTAGTTTTCATACCAATTGCAAACAAACTCAACCACACATATTGCTTAAACAATATTTGATTTAATGTCATTACATCATTAGAATCCCTTAAAATGATTTTTTAAAATTAACTTAGGTGTCATTTTTACTATCACTTACCAGAACAATTATAGAAGATACAATATTAACTATTTATAAACTCTCTACCAAAAAATTAAAAAAAAAAAAATAATATATACATCTTTTGAAAAAAAAACTCTTACAATATTTTATAAAAACTAAAAAACAAAAATATAAAAACCTTAAACCATATTTTAAATAAACTATCAATTAACATAAACCTAATTAGAGCTATGTTCCCAATAGGAAAAATAATATTAATGAAGAATCCTTATTATTCCATTGAAAATCTTTGTCTAGAAGTAAGGTCTTCTAATATGAATTTAAATATATCTATTCTTTCTTCTCTAAATACTTAGACTATTAATATTTTGAAATAGAAATCCACTTTACCTTGGGGGAATCTCTACAAGTCATGATTAAAAGATAAAATACACTCATAATTTAGATGAATAACGATCAACTTTAGAAAATTTGCATAACTTCATCATATTCATTCAATGTATTTGATTAGCAATCTAACAATAAAGTAGAAAGTTTTCATATTAGTGGAAGGGGATGAAGATAATTATGCTGAAGGTGTTCCCTCTATGAGGTGAACCAGCCCGGTGAATGCTATCAATGATTGAAAATGCCCAATACGGGATGCAAGATGATGTAATGAAATCTGGTCATTCATTCTGTTTCTGTCGCCGCTTTTTCACCATTTATTTTTGTTCGCCATTTTCACTTTCTCAATTAGAGGTATGAGTTGTTTGTCCTATATTAAAAAAATTTATGACAAAAGTAGCGGATTTGGGATTTGATGGGCACATGACATTGTTGTGTCTCTTTTTTGCGTTAACTGATTAATAAGTTAATGCAAACCTTGCTACCACGTATGGCTTTGTTACCGTGTGTTGGGGATTTAAAACTTTAGGTGTCCGATCCTTGTGTACATTAGCGACCTGAAGAAGATGGATGGTTGAGAAGAGATGTACGTTTGGCTTTATATTTTGTCTTTGTTAAATATATTTTCACTTTTTTTCCTTTTGCAAGCAAGGGACTTCAATGTTAAGTATGATAGTCGGCCTTTATTACTTATGGGAAAGGTAACTGAAATGAATATAACAGAGTATAATAGGAATAATTTTAAAGGTTCACAAGGTTAAAAAGGTAGTTTAATATAATTTTTCAACATTAATTTATTTTTGGGTTAGGAAATGAGTTTTGTTATTTATTACATTAAAATATGAAGTTTTATAAGCTTAAGATTTTTGCTTTGGAATATTATAAAAAAATAATAATAATAAGAATTTACAAATCAATTAATTAAAAAAATAAGATATGAATCAAACCTTTCTCATATTTTCTATATATATATATATATAACATTAAATATATAAAATAACATAACAACTTCAAATACAATATTATAAAATAATATTATATACTATATAAAATATATTAATAGTTTTATATTTATAAGTATAATATAATAGTATAAAATTATATATTTAAATTAAACATATCATATATTTAATTATATATTTATTTATAACTTAATTATATTTATTTTATAATATCTAATATAATCATCTTTATTATTATATGGTATATTTTATATAATATAAATTAATTTATATATTGTGAAAATAATATTATATTTTAATATCCTATATTTAAATTAAACATTTATTTATAATTTAATTAAATTTATTATATATTATATATAATATGTAATATAATTATATTTATTATTACTTATCATATAACCTTAATATCTTATCTCTCCATTAAAGATATCTTAGTTTACATATTGATATGAATTGATAAGAAATTGAAGGAAACATTTAAGAAATACTAAGAGAGGGGGGAGGAAGATAGAGAGTGGGTAAGAGATAGAGATAGAGATAGATGAACATAAAGAGAGAAAGAGTGAAAGAGATAGAGGGCCCAGAGATAGAGAGATAGAGATAGAGGAACATAGAGAGAGAAAGAGAGTAAGAGAGAGAAAGAGATGGGGAGATTGACAGAGAGAAGGGAAGAGGTGGAGAGATAGAGATAGATGAGCATATAGAGAGAAAGAGTGAAAAAAGAGATGGAGAGGGGGAGATTGATAGAGAGGGAGTATAGAATGAGAGATAGAGTGATAGAGGAAGAAAGAAGAATAGAGAGGGAGATTGATAGAGAGAAAGGAAGGTAAAAATAGAGATAGATCAAAAGAGAGATAGAGAGGTAGAGAGAGACGGAGAGATAGAGGAAGAGAGAAATAGAGAGGGATAAATAAAAGAGGGATAGAGAGATAGAGAGAGAGAGATCGACAAAGAGATACAGAGAGAGGTAGAGAGAAAGATAGATAAAGAGGGAGAGATAGAGAGATGGAGAGAGATCTAGAGGAGGGATAGAGATATAAAGAGAGGTAGAGAGATAAAGAGGGGGAGAGAGAGGGAGAGATACATTTATAGAGATAGAAGAAATAAAGAGTATCAAACACCACTATTTCATGAGAAAGCATTAGATGCAAGTCTAGGGTTGGCATTTACTGACCTTGTACGACATATATTTTTTCTCCAATATTAATTTGTTAGATTTTTTAAGTTAATTTAAATAATTATATATTACTTATTTAATATATTATATAAAATAGAATATATAATAATACATAGTATTATAATATAGATTTTAAATATAAAATAAATATATAGTTACATAATAATGAGAAAGAGATACAAAGAGGGAAGACAAATAAAATTACCAAAAGAGAAATTAGTAGAGAGAGGAGATAGAGGAGGAAGAGAGAGAGATGCTGCCAATTACAATTATAGGGTTATTAGCTTGATTAGTCATGCTAACCATGGTTTCCTTTTACAAGGTTTGAATGAAAGCCTACAAGATGTGCAACAAATCAAATTTCATAAAAGAAAGCACTTACATTTATAAAAGGATTACTATGAAACTCATCACAAGAAAACATTTAGAAGATAAATATAAAAGAGAGTATGTCATCCAAAGGTTTCTCTATAGAAAATAAAGATATAAATTTTTGTTTCCCACACCATGGTAAAGGATTGTTTGGATTTGGAGTTCAAGTAGAAAACATGGCTGCAAGAATAACCTTCCTATGAATAATTATTTTTAGATTTTGCCTTTACCATCCATGACAATTGAAGAGACATTTCCTATAACAAAAAACATTGGCCATCATGGGATTACAAAACTAATCTTAATTGCGTAAACATAGTGGCAAAATTGTTCCATTCCATGATAGACTTGGGGCTATGGTCAAGCATCCTAATGTAAAACCCTACATTAAATATCAAGCTATGTTACTTTTAAAATAAAAAAAGTGGAGCTTGGTATGGGTTGGTCCAGATCATCTAACTCCACTAGAGCCTCATGAAATGGTACATTTACAAAAATAGAGAGAAAGATAAAGAGGAATAGAGAAAGACATATAGAGTAGGAGAGAGAGATATATATAAGAGATATAAAGGGAAAGAGAGAAAAAAAAGGGAGTGGCTTTCAATTAGTCATTTCGTACCAACAATCCAAAGATGACATGTGTACTCATTGCATAGTAAAGTATAGCCATCTCTGATAGTAGTAACATTCTATCTCCAACCTTCATTGATTCATACATGGAATGACCAATACAATGGAAAACAATGCCACTTATTGAAGTGGCCCAAAAATGTCCACATTTGTAGCATCTCAGAAGTCCAACAAATGGAAAGAACACTACATCTCTAGATCCATTAAGAGACAATGATGATGAAACTCCTTTTGACTGGGGACATGCAATGCTACAAGAAGATAGTCTTGATGAATGGGAAGTCTTGTCAAGTCTATACCTAAGCCTACAATTTAAACTAGATGGACTCAACATGCTTGGAAAAGAAGAAGATGACTGATAAAGGTTACTATCACTTGCAAATAATTGACTGAAAAAAAAAAAAGACAAACTTTACAATCATACTTTCTTTTACCCATTACTATTCAAAAACAACTTTCTTGCATGCATATCAACATATATCACTACATTCTTTCAATGTTCAAATGATGGATGGACAAAAACCATCACCAGCAACAAAATGATATGCTCTCTTCTTGAGAAACCAAAAATTATTTTTATCTACATGCTATCTCAACATATCCATTGCACACTAAGGTGCAATCGAGAGAGAGAGAGGAGAGAGAGAGAGAGAGAGAGAGAGAGAGAGAGAGAGAGAGAGAGAGAGAGAGAGAGAGAGAGAGAGAGAGAGAGAGAGAGAGAGAGAGAGAGAGAGAGAGAGAGAGAGAGAGAGAGAGAGAGAGAGAGAGAGAGAGAGAGAGAGAGAGAGAGAGAGAGAGAGAGAGAGAGAGAGAGAGAGAGAGAGAGAGAGAGAGAGAGAGAGATTTACCACCCATTACAATTGAAGAGACATTTCCTACAACAAAAAATCATTACCCACCATGGGATTACAAAACTAAGTTTAATTGCACAAACATAGTGACAAAAAGTGTTCCATTGTGTGATGGACTTGAGGTTACAATCAAGAATTCCAATACTCTTTCAATTTAGACATACCCATTGCACACTAAGGTACGATTGCTAGTTTTTTCAATTCTTAGCAATCCACTATATTCATTTCAGTTTCTATCATTTTAGGTTTCTTTGTCGACGAATTCAAATGATTTTACATTTCTTTGGTGACATTTCAAAGGATTATACTTTTCTTTCAAGACATTTCAAGAGACCTTGTTCATACCGACAAATGAGATGGAGACTGCCAATGGATGGAAGGGAGGGAGGGGAAAATGCTTGATATGATACCCAACATGGGGGCTCCACAGGTCAATTGATGTCTCATTCCAATGCTAGAATGTTATGTAGTGAAGATATTATAACACAAGGTCAATGTCGAGTAACCTAAATATGCTCATTTTGTGTGTGTTTTTGGTAAGCCTTTATTTCCTTTTTACATGACAATGAGATTGACTGACCTACATAAGATGCTAAAATCTCCATGTAGTTGCATCCACATTTATATGGTATTGAGTTGTGTGAGATTTACAGTAAAATAATTTGGTAATTTTTATAAAGATATTTAAGTAGGTGGTAATTTAAGAGAGATTGAATAATAGATTGATGTGAGTTTATTATGGTAATGTTGAAAATTGTATACCTATGTTCTTTTGCATTCAATTCAGCTTATGGAATCATCTTATTTTGTTCCCATCATCACTCATCTAAAGAATATAATCTTGGTCTCGCCAATTATGTAAAATGGGTGCTCCACAAGTTAAGTAATGTTTCATTCCAATGCTAGAATTTGATGTAGCAAAGATATCAAACAAAAGGTCAAACTCAAGAAGGAAAAATATGTTCATTTTACATCTATTTTTGGATGCCTTCATTTCATTTTTTGCATGACAAGATGCTAAAAATTTCTATGTAGTTATATCCACATTTATTCATAGTAAGTTTTGTGGAATTTGCAAGCATGTGAATTTCATTGTAGAGAAAACAAAATTAGTTATTTTTTAGATATTTCAGCGCTTGGTAATTTAAATATATTGATATGCTTATTAATTATTGTAATGGTGGAAATTGTATACCTATATTCTTTCACCTTATATTTGGAATCCACTTATATTGGAGTATCTTTTATGTAATAAAATGTTTATAAGTGGCATATATTTTGCATAAATTTAACTCATTATATCATCTTATTTTGGTCCCATAATCATTGGCGTAGTCATGCTAGAGGGTCCAATGAAGGATTATCCAACCATACTCCAAATACACAATCACACAACAAAACTCAATGAAAAAATATGACCAATAACATGTATATGAGTTAATTATTGTAATGGTGAAATTTGTATACCTATATTGTTTTGCCTTATATTTTGGATCTAATTAGATTATCCTGTCTTATATGTAATAACATGTTTATAAGTGGCATATATTCTTACATAAATTTAGCTCATGATATCATCTTATTTTGGTCTCATCATCATTGATGCAGTATTGGATGGAGGGTCCAATGAAAGATTATTCAACCATGCATCCAAATAAATAATCACACAATAAAACTGAATAAATAATATGAACAACATGTTCTTTATTAATTAAAACTCATAAAAGAATTACAGTTTACTAGAATAGGCTCACAACATGCTAGGCCATATTTGTTTTATTATAAATGATACAATATGTGTGAATTAAATAATTTGAATGGTATTGCAATACAATGCCCATGATGGATTATCTACCAATTTATTTGTTTCCCTCCAAATCATCATGAGGAATGATTATATAATAGCTCCTAGCCTTAGGAATGATCTCAGATGGCTACAATGAGGTGCAAAGCTTGATGCCTAATGAAACATGTAGTCAACCTATTGGTTCTCAAATCTGCACACATCAAATTCTAAAGAATTGCCAATTTTTATCATCAAATTCAATGGGAGACTTGGCCAACAGATTGGGAGATTGTTTACACCTATCTTCCCTGCACTTCAGGCTCTGTCAAACCTAGGGGTATCCCTTATTACAATGTCAATAGATTTGTCTTTCACAATATTAGGCAGAAATGTTCTTATAGATTTGCATCAAGACTTGCAAAATTATCCCACAATTTGGCAAAATTCTTGGAGATTTTCACATTAATGGCTTTAAGAACATGTACTAAACCTACCTAAACTAAAGAAAAACAAAATAAAATGGTTCAAATGATTTTATCTTTGAAGTTTTATGTTCTTTCTAGACCTTTGGGCAAATAATTCATTTGATCGATGCTTTATCATGGGTAACAGAATCAAAGTCCTACAATGCAAATGTTTTCTTTTTGACATGAAAACTTCAAATTCAAAGGGTTTACTTGTATCATTGCATTACAATGATATACCCAAGAAAGAGTATTTCATGCAACTCTTCTTCAACAATCCCTAATGCAATACATCACTCCCTATATCTTACTTAAATCATGTTTAATCCATTCTTTGAACAAAAGCAGTAAATAAGTCATTCAATACAACAAGTGTGCATAGATGAACTCCAAAATCCTTGATTCCTTCATTCACAAAAGAAATGCATCCATTCAAGGAGATAATTACAAGAAACACACACATATAGTTATTCATACTGCAATCTCAATTGAACAGTGTAATACAAAACTTTATTCATCTACAGGCACCATTTTGCCTTGCAAACTTGACAAAATGGACTACTTTACAACATAAACTACTCCCCAAAAAGTGTGGATCTCTTATATCCAAAGCCCAGAAAATGTCCCAGGATATCTCTCCCAGATACCTTATTAGAATATTACTAGCTCTATATATAGGAAAAATAGAGTCATGTAGGATTACAAAAGTCAGTTACAAATTTTGTTTTCACATTTAATTTTTGCAACCTTAGAAATTTGCATTTTCTATCTGATTGGATCTACTGGCAATGCATTTTTTGTAATCGATGGATGATCTGTTGATCTGAACAAAGTTTAATACAGTTCATTACAATTTTTCTTTTCCTCTCTTACAACATGCTCTATGCTTGACAATCATGGAATCCTTGATTTTTGAATGTGGGACCATCAATGAAGCTTGTTGTGGGAGAATTGACAATTGATATTTGAAGTTACATCTTTGAAAGTCAATTTACATACTTTAGAATAGCATGGACCAATAAAATCTTGAAAGCTCAATACTGGTACTCCACTTTGGATACCTGTGTCACCTCATCATAGCAACGTAGGCCTAGAAGGGATACACACTACCACCCTTGCACTCACACACTAAGCCTTAATATTAGCTCGCTCAGACAAGATGAGACTCGCATGCCAATTATCACATTGTTGCAACAGCGCAAGGAATATTCCTCAGCATCATTCTCTAGTGTACTCATGTGATCAACTTGGCACTTTTGTTTGATGAGACCTTAGACTCACCTATTTGAAAATCTATGGCCAACACATCAGTGTGGCTCTGACAGATTTGGCAAAATCTAGAGCCTGTGATGCCGTGATAGCTATTGATCTAACTTTAAGGACTCGACTTTTGGACTTAGGAAGAATTTAAGTGCATGGGTAGAGCTGGTAACTAGGATCCTGGGGCTAGTTTCAGATGAGGTAAAAGACTTGAAGGTTATAAATTAATGCATTAACAACCACCTATAACAAGTCAACATGAAATTATAACACATGATAAGAAACAAAGGGTTAAGGGTTTATGGTTTAAGGCTTTCTAGTCACAAACTTAGCCATTTAAAGGGTTTAAGGACTAGAGAGCTAGACAATTTGGGAGGGGTCCACCAATGGCTTTGGTTGGGGAGACATGGCTGACTCAGTCATGGAGAGGACCACAAAAATTCTCCAGAATGCATACCAGGTGCCAAATCCATTGGGTTGTTTTGTATATGCATCAAAACTCAGACTTTCAATTTTTATTTGGTGGCCCTAGGCCACCAAAGATGAAGAACCAATATTTGCTTCTATCAAATATCTTTTTTTCTTATGACTATTTTAGGTCCAATTTGAAAATATTACCACAACCTATGTATGCATTAGTTTTGGCATTGACACTTTTCACAAAACATCTAAACTGCTATTGTCAAGGTTTGTCAAGCTTATCTCATTTATTGGTTTCATAAAAAAACTTAGTGCCCTCATGTGTAACATGTTCAGAGAGAAACTTAGTATGCACATGCTCCACCTTATTGAAACCATATTTTAGCCCCAAGTTAGAGAAATTGAACTATAATAAATCAGGTACATAGGCCATGCAGACTAAATCTTGAAGATCATGATAATATGGCAGTTTACTTATCTTCTTTGAATCATCAACAAGGCCTTCTAGAAGTGTCTCATTACCATCAGGCATAAGGAAGTATACATTGTTGGGATTCTTCTATGTACATAAGAGGAAATATTCAAGCACTCCTAGCTAAAAAGGTTCGTGTTCAATTGTTCGTTCATTTTGAATTGTATCAAACTTGTACTCATTCAAGTTTGCAGCTTACTCATTTCATCATGTACTCTAGTGTCTTGTAGAGAAAACTTAGCTTCAGATATAACAAGATCCATGCCAAAACTTAAGTCATGATCCTCACAATACTGGATAACTTCAATATCAACTGTATGCACATCAAACTCTTGAGCACATGGGACTTGATCAACCCATATCAACTAAGAAATAGGTCTATCTAGAAGTATATTAACTTCATTGGGTACAAGAGGATTTACATAATCTGAATTTGTATTGCATATAGGAGACCATCCCGTTGGCTAAGATTTTCATCACAATTTGAATGGCCTATCTATACCTTGGGCTGATCTTCCTCAGGTTCATCACATTCTTTACACTCTTGATCATTTGCAAAGATAGGATTATTCCTACACCAATAAGGATCATCATTTCTCATCTTTGGTGAAGTAGAGGCTCATCATAAAGGATATTGTGCCTTACATTCATTTTTATCATAAAATTTTCTACCTCCTTAACATGAAGATCCAAATCCCTCTCAATATCATTATATTTAGAATCATTATAGTCACTAGAATAACATACAGATTGATTTTCAACATCATCTAATTCATGTTCTAAAAACTCATTAAGGAAGGGAACTTGTTCATCCATAGGCAAACATGTTCCCTTATCATCATTTACATCAGCATACTCTTCATGTGGAGAAGAACTCTTAATTGTATCTTCATAGGAATACCCATAAAAATTAGAGATATGATTAGGTTCCTTATCTTTACAATCAATACTAACCTTTGATGCATTAGAATAAAAGTCTGAAACTTGCCTACTCACAATAGAGTAAGAACCCTCATTAATGCATATTATTGAAAGTAAACACTTCCATTCGGACATATTATGGCAATGATAAACATCAATAGAAAAACCAACATATTCATCATCCACACAAACTTCATCACCTAATAGCTTCATGGGTGGGCAAATATCTTGTTTATGCAAAACGAAAACCTCCATCTTTACTTCGCATAAACTATCATGAACAATTGGGACATTCTCAATATTATCATTAGGAATTGATCAATCATCCCTGGTATATGTGCATTCCTTTGAAACTTCAACAACACTTTTGTAAGATATAATTTCATGTATATCCTTTATTTCATCATGTATGTGACCTACATCTAGACACCTTTCTTCTATGGGCTGATCACAAACTTCATCTTTATGACTGTAGGATGTACCTTCATTTTCTACTAGAATTTTTTCATCCTTATGCATTATCGCATGACTTTGTTCAATAGTAAAACTACTATTAGTATTCTGAGACATAACTCTTCCAACACAATCACCTTTAACTCTTTCTACAATCCCAATCCAATCAAATATTTGATCAAGATTTATAGGTTTCAATTCCTTTGGGAAAGTGCTTAGACCCAACCCATATATTTCACAGAACAAATCCACACACATAAAATCCTCATGTCTGCATTACTCTAGGATTTATAACAAAATAGTCATGAATCATTTATACTAAACATAGGATCATTCTCCTTCTTGTTTCTTCAAATTAAGAAATGATTGGACAAAAAACATAGGATCAGTCATAATTGACATCTGTTCACAACTCCTTGGAATTCTCTGTGAGTCTTATAAAGCAATGAGGAACAAACTAGAACAATAGAAATACATTCATTTTGAAAACTATTCTCCTGCTTTGATTTACATTGCTTGTTTGCATAAGATGTTTTACAATAATCAACACTTGTAGACATGTATCCTACTGGCATTCCATATTTCTAATTATTCTCAATATCCATTACAATTTCATAAGCTTGATGAAGTGTAGTAGCTTCCTTATCTCTCAACAAATAACTCATTTCCTCATCTAATGCACCAAAATAAATTGCCAAACATAATGCATCATTTGGCCTCATATATTCTGGAATATGTTTGATCATTTTTAAAAACCTTAAGTTGAAGGCTGGAACCAACTCATCCTTTTCCTTTTGAATGTTCATGAATTGTGTAATTAATGAAATCACATTAGTCCTTTCACTAAAATGTTCTAGAAATGCAATCTCAAAATCTAGCCATGAAGAGATAGAACATAGTGGTAAATCTGAAAACCAATACCTAGCATCATCCTTCAATGACTGAACAAGAAGCTTCATAACAACATCCTCAACCTCAATCTCATAATCTCCTATCAAGTCATAGAAAACTTACAAATGCTTGTTTACTTATTCAAAATTCTTTCCACTATATTTTGGTAAACACTTTCTAACTTCACTAGGAACAATATTTGGATATCCATGAATGCCATTAAAATTGATATCTTTGTATATCTTTCAGTAGAGAACAACTTCTTCTAAGAACATGACCAGGAATGTTGTTCTACACTAACCATATTGAATGAAAAATGAAGTACATGGGAATATATTACAGCTTTAAATAGGTCCAACTATAGAGTCACCACCTCTCTAAAGAGGAAAAAACATCAATCAGCTTAAAGATCCTTTGCGATTATACTCTGGATCCATATCACCACCAAAGAACACATCTTTTATGAAATAATCTAGCAGGCTACAACAACTTCTTTCTCTAGGTATGAAGACCTTCACTATTTGACCCTTATGATCATATCAGATAATGACTTGACTCTTTTCAAATGGATAACTAAGCCTTTTCTCCAGTAGATTATCCAATTTTGTTGGTTCTCAAATCCACACACATCAAATTCTAAAGATTTTCCAATTCTTATGATCAAATTGTCGATGCATTAAAATTGCGTGGGTTCCAACAACATGGGAAGTTTCAGAGATGTGGGATTGATCCTAGAAACAACCTCCAGATTTTAGGGAAGCTGGCTCTTCCGTTTTCAGCGGGGGTTTTGGAAAAAGGGTAGAAGAAGAAATAATATTACAGATACAATGAAACAAAATCTATATCTATGGTGATGCGCCAGATTTGAAACAACCTATTTGCACAATGATTAAACCCTATAAGATGGACTAGGAAAATTAAAGAGCAGAGATGCATGATTAATCATCTAGTTTGATAAACAAATTTTAACAAAAGTGAGGAAACAAAAAATTAAAGAAATGAGAAATAGAGACAGTCATATCTGCATAGAACACTGACTCTTTATTTGAATGAATAACAAATTCACATAGGCGAATATGCACAAAATAAAATGTTACATCCTCATGAAAGAGGCACTGCTAAGGCAAAGAATATCTTTGGTCTACTACTATCTTCTCTCATCTGTGGAACTGTCTAACTATGGGGCTCTAGAACTTTGACCTGAACCTGTGCATTTATAACTTAGAAAACCAAAGAAAAAATCTTGTAACTGCCCACAAAATCTTAACTAAAAATCCCCCAAAATATGGCAACTACAACTAGCTATTTCTATTTCTTCCCATGGCTAGCAATATACATTTACCTCCATCCTTTGGCCTGCGTGAGTTTCTTGCCCATCTCTTTGTTGTCCGTGAAAAGTAAAAGTGGTTGTATAGAAAATAAAATGGCTGCCATGAAACTTAGTGTTACATGTTTCATTTCCCGTGAGTTGTATCAAATAAGTTTCAAGAGTCCTTTATAAAGCTTTAGCTGGTATGTGCAGGATCATGATGGGCCAAACTATACCTCTAAGTGGCAATGAAAATACAAAAAATTAGACTTTATCAAGTTCATGTGAAATTTTGAATGGATTATCTATACAATTTGAAAAAGATGTAAGAATGAAATTTGTAGAGAATTGAATCTAGTTTATAGGCTACTATTTTTTTTAAAAAAAATTAAATTTACTTAGTGAAAATTGAATATTTCATTGAACAACTATTAAATTTTTTAGAAAAAAATAAAAAGTGGGTGTTTGTCCAGCGAACCTAACTATGAGTAAAAATATATATATATTTTTGAAACTTTCAAAATAAGTAGAGGACTCATGTCCGGATGTGATGCATATTTATTTAAAATTTTTTTCTAATAAAATAATTAGTTATGATTTTTTTACTGTGACTTTTTTTTAAAAATAAAAAGTAATTTTCCAGCCAACCTAACTCGATAAAAAAAAATCAAAATTCAAATTTTTTTTTAACCTATAGCTAGAAAAGCATAGAGTGTGACGTAGGTTTCGGATCTCAAAAAGGTGAAATGGTTTGAAAGTTATGGATGTTTTTCAATCAGTGTGTCCATCAGGATTTTAGAGACACGGTATATTGAAAATTATTAATAATTATTTAATAAAATGATAACCAAATAAATCTTATATTTTTAGAAAGCTAACAATTTTTTCTATAAACCCTTTTCATTTTATCAATTTTGCATTAAAAAAAAGTAGTCAGCACGAAGGGTGAAGTTCAAAGAAGAGACTGAAACATTAAAACACGTTACAATCCATAAAAAGTCAACAATCAAAATGGATATCCATCTTGCTTTGTACCAAAACAAGATAGATATCAGTTTTGCTTTGGTAAAAGCAACTCAAAATGGATATCTGTTCTAAAAATGGATATCCGTTCTGAAAACGGATATCCGTTTTGTTGATCTATGAAAAATTTTGTGCCATTGGTTTTGGATGAAGAGAAACAACATATTTTGTACCATTGGTATTGTTTCACCGAGGATACAATCCATGGGTATATCATTTATGTATGCGTGGACATTTCATGTATATCCTGCTATCGTTTATCGTGGTTGTAAATGGTGAATGTACATTTCAAAGGATACAAAGGTTGACCGGCCATATCGGGAAAATTGGGAAAAGATATGTTAGTCTACCGGTTATAACAAGTCGTGTTATGTATAGGCTAAATCAAAGACATCAGACTGACAATAGTTATTGGAGAGACAAAGTTCCATTGAGCTGACAACATTGATCTCACCGATCAAGTCATATCGGGGTGACAATCATTAAGTGTCACCGATGGGTTATTTATCGGTACATTGAAAGAACGGTTGAGAACTACACCAATGAGAGGGAGTCACACCGATAGAAGGAACATCGGAAAGAGATGGACTGTCGGAGGTGAGAAGAAAAGTGTCACCGATAGAGGCGGTCTGGCCGATGGTGTAGTTCGGTGTTTATTGTTTCGGTGTGAGATACGATATCAAAAATTGAAGAGAATGTTTGACCGATGTAGAAGTCTTACCGATGACTAATGGATGGTAAACACATCGGGGAGAGTTATAACATCAGAATGCAAGTAAAAAGTCTCACCAAGGGTATTGGTCTTACCGATAGACAAGGGTGGTAAATCTCACATCAGAGTAAGTGTGTATATATCCTGCTATCATCTTATTCCATGAGACCACATTTCTTTGAGGCATTTTTTCAAACAGTTCATGTGTCTTGTCTATGCTTCCACACTTTCCGTACATGTCTACCAGAGCATTTCCAACTAGAATATCTACAAAAATCCCACTTCCATTATGCTTTGATGAATGTCCATACCCTATTCCAAAGCTCCCATTTTGGTAGAGTTAGAGAGGATGCTGACAAAGGTTGTAGAATCTAGCTTTACACTTGCCAATTGCATTTGCTTGAAATTTTCTAAAGCCTTTTCAACAAACCCGTTTATGCATATCCTACAATGATAGTAGTTTAGGAGACCACATTTCTCCAACTAGACTTCTACCAATTCAAAAAATGTGTGCTTTTGGACCAGTGTTTGGTACAAGAAACATACCAATAGAGTGGTGGCCATAATTCTCCCTCAATTGGAATTAAAAGGTACCCTTTTTCCATTCGAAGGAGGTCTCTCCTTGTTATGCACTTTAAATCTCTCTTTTAGTTCTTTCAAGGGAAGGATTCCACCTTGGTTTGACCAGTTGAAAGTGTTGAAGATACTTGACTTAAGAAGAAATGGACTAGAGGGTTCTATTCTCAAATCTCTTGCCAATTACTCACAACTTCACTGGAAAAGAATTTCACACAACTTGAAGGGGAGCATACTTGAAAAATTTGGTGGTTTGGGGAAGTTAGAACATCTTTGTTTGTCCTACAATCGCCTAAGTGGAAGCATTCTAAATTCTCTAGGAAACTACATGTCTCTACTTGATTTGTCCCTTTACAATAACCATCTCACAAGTGCTCTATTCTCATGTCTTTACTTTGAAGGGAGCATGCTAATTACTTTGATCCGTCCTCTTATACATATTGGAGAACAACGGAGGAGTCACACTGATAGCATAAGCCTGAGCGATGGATTCTACACATCGGTGAGAGGTCCCACATCGGGCTAACAAATTTGAAGGTTACCGATAATGATAAGTCTGGCCAACAATAGAGAAAGGAAGAACATGTGAAGCATAGTTCGATGAGACATTAGAAATGTCTTGTCGATAGTAAAGAAAGAGTGTATTTCGGTCTCGTTTGGACCTTGGGAAGGATATTTTAAAAGCTATTTGAGCAATTGGTGGGTTAATGGGTATTTTACACCCTGTTTGTAAGCTTTTGCTGTGTTGCTCTGCATCACTTGTCTACAACATACAAAGTTTACCTTTCTCACCCATACCTTTAGTATATAAAGGACATTAATAGGGAATTTTTAATTTCCACTCAGTCAGTGCAATCTAGGAGAGGATAGATTGTCTAAAGTTGTGATCTATTTCCATTTACACTTGCCATAACTAAAAATGCTTAGTGTTTATTCTCAACCCCGGTATATGAATAAAATGTGACCTATTGTTCTAATAGGCCTATAGGGACAAAGAGGTGATAAAGCCTTTAATTTTAAACATGACATGGTTATGATAACTTCCCATATTGGTAAGGTCCTAGATGACAATCCTTTGATGCACCCAATTATAATAGGTGCTATGATAGTCCTTGGTATCTTTTCATTTCTTTCTTGAATGGCCTGCAAATAAGACATAAGACATATTAGATCCTTCATAAATAAGAATTCTCATACATTACATTTAAACTTAAACTCCCTAAACATCCATCAATCCATCCATTAATATCAAAATGCCATGAATATCCTATGATCAACCATTCTAATTCCTAGGATAGTCATATATTGCAATTTTGCTTCTCTATACTAAAATAGCCCAAGGAATATCTAACCTTGAATTTGTATTTTAACAATCTAATGTCTTTACGAATAACATTGAGCCTTCTTTTGGGACAACATTTTTTCCTTTAGAAGCTCCTCATTTGATGATAGCCTAAAATCAAATAATGGCTTATATCCAGAGCTTTATTAAGTTGATACCTAGGTTGATTAGTGTGTAAACATTGAAATTAGAAGGTAATTCACAAGTTTATTGAATAATACAATGAATCCCTAGTCTAGAATCCAAATGTACATAATAAAACAGATATTTGTTTTGTAGTAGGCATATGGACGTTGCAAGTGTCCGTTGCAAAGAATTGGGTTTTCCAAAATGGATATCCATTTTGTAAAAGTAGAAAAAAGACAAAAGGAATATTGTTGGGCCCGACTTCCGCAACCAGAGACCCTCTGCTGTCGAAATACTCATGATTTCTAGCTATGACAGTGAAAGGAATATTGTTATGCACTTTTGGATACACAATTTTTTTTTTACAATCATAAGGGTGATATTTTTGTTCCCCTAATGGGGAGCAATAGTCATCATAAAGAAAAAAAGAGGAGGAAAGTTACATTGGAGGAAATTGAAGCAATTAGGAAAGAAGATAGGGAAAGGAAGAGGATTGGAAGGGTGGGTTTGGCGGATGCTCATCAAGGTGAATCTTCTTCTTTACCATCTAATGACATGCAAATTGAAGATGTTAATTTTGATTATAATGAAATGTTAGATAAGAATGAAATTCACCATGATATTGCAAATGAAAATATTGAAAAATGTTATGAAAAACCTATTCATAATAGCAATACCATGGACAAAGAAGAAGAAGAAAAATGAAGATGTGCACTTGAAGAAAGTGGATATGAACATCATGATGTTGAAATTGCACTCCATAATCCATTTGTTGATAAAATTGATGAGGTTGATAACATAGATGAAACAAGAACAATCAATGTATCTCCAAATTTCATAAGAAGAGAGGACATTTGTCAAGAAGAGAATAACCGTGATGAAATTGGAAAACACCCAAAAACCCCAAAATGGTTACTTGAAATTGATGAGAACATAATGGAAAAACTTGAAGGCAAGAGGTCATCATGAATGGTTCAGTTGTGGGCTACAAAACTCTTCAATGATTACTTTGAAAAGAAAACATTAACCGAACAATGCCAACTTTTTGTGCAATTATTAAAGATGTACAAAATGAGACCTTTACTAAAGAAATTAAAGATTTGGTTAAACAAAGTGTCTGATCGAAATAAAATTATTGTAAGAAGCCTTTTCAATGCACTTAATTCTATTAGAAAGACTAGCAAGGAGAAAGATAAAAGAGCTGCCCGTAGAGTAATACCAACCTCAATAGTAAGAAAACAATTAAGAAATGCTCGATTAATGAGGCAAACTTGTGTTGACTTAAGATTGAATCGTAAAACATTGTCAAAAGCACTAGCATTAAGATCAAGGCTAGATAGTCCTGTTGCCAATGATACTTGGGCTTTCAGTGGTAGGCTTCCACTAGTTGACAAGAAGCTAATTGATAGCACAAAGGAAGAAATTGAATGGTTTTGGCACACTAACTCTAGGGTATCACCGAATGCAAAAGATGTTGTAAAGTTAAGAATTGGTGATAAAGACCGCACACCACATCCTAAACATTACTTGGAATGTAGCCAAACAACATTGTACAAACAATATTGTGAAACTCACCCAGGTATGACAATCTCACAAAGAGCATTTGAATCTCTTAAGCCATTTTATTGTGTTCCTCTTAAAGTTCATAATACATGTTGTTGCAAATACCATGTAGAATTTTCTATGTACCATGAATTATTATGCAATATTCGTTCTACTTTGCACACTAACAAAATGTTACAGGAGTGTGGTGCAATTCAACTACCAAAGTCATCTAGGGACTTATTGGATTTATTTCTATGTATTAGAGATGATGGTTGCATGTTCTACAAGAATGATTGTTTAAATAAAAAGTGTTTACAATGTGGTGGGTTATCAAAGTTTGTATCATGTTTTCATGAGGGCAATGAGCATGATTTTGTAAAGAGAATGGTTGAGAAAAAGAGATATGAGATAGTGAAATACAATTTGAAAAGTGGAGGTGAAGGTTCTAGATGTGAGTTGATTGTGAGAGAGGTAAGTATTGCTGATTTTATTGATGATTTTAAGAAAAATCTTTTCTACAAGTATGTTAGACATAGCCATAGGTCTCGATGGTTAGATCAACAATTCAGGATGTGTAAAGACTCTTTCCCGATTGGAACTATTGTCTCTATAGTTGATTTTGTAGAAAACTATACATTGCAACCCCAAAATGAAGTTCAATCCCAATACTACAATTCTATTCAGATTGCTATTTTTGTTCACATCACATACAGACATGCCCCCGAGAGTACAAAAGAGAACAGGAAGATTGTCAGAGAATACCATTTTTACATGAGTGATGATTGATCTCATTCAACAGAGTTTGTGCAATATTGTTTTCAACAATTTTATGGGTTCTTGCAAGAAAAAGATATTAGAATAGATCAACATCTCATTTGGTCAGATAATTGCACTGGTCAATTTAAGAATGCTCGTAATTTCTATTGGTTGAGCAAAATGCATGTAGAGAAGGGTATACCTCATATTTGGAATTTTTTTGAAGCCAGGCACAGAAAAGGTGAACATGATGGAGCAGGTGCATGCGTGAAGAGAGCTCTTTTTAAAGAACAACTAAAGATTAGAGGTGGTGCTACATTCAGTGATGCAGATTCCATTGTTAAGTGGTGTAACTATGCATTGTCACGAGGAGTGGCTCTTGATTCTGAAGTGCGCATGTTCTTTTGGTTGGTTGATGATGGGATAGCGACAAAGAAATTGGAATGTTAGAGAATCAGTGAATCATCAAAGATGCATTCATTTCAAAGCTCAAATGCAAGTACATGGACTATTTGGACACAAGAATTAGCTTGTTTTTGTCAGAGTTGTATTAAATGTGATTGGAACAATTGTGAGTCAAGTGAGTGGGTAGATGCATGGATTCCACAATATTTAATCCCTTTATATGAAGGTTAATCATCTTCCGTCAATGACATGGAGAGCTCATTTGACTATGAACATCTTTCAGACCTTGTACAGCCAGGTCATGTTTATGCAGTTGTTGCACCGCATGGAAATGAAGAGAGGTCAGACTATTGGTTGGCATGATGTGTACAGGGAAAACAAAAGCTAACACAACCTATGATAGATGATGATGGGTTCACATATCCTACAGGATTAGTTGTTATTGCTGGGACTTGGTTACGAACATATATGGTTAAAAAGAATGGCATCCCGACCTTTGAAGACTTTGAGAAGCATAAAACCATATTGATGTATTCTCACCTAGTTGTAGCAACAAATGTCAAGTTACTAAAGCATCGTGGAAAACCAAAATCAAAAGAACTATGGACAATTAGTAATGCTGATCATGAAGCAATATTGGATACTTTGAAGGTAAGAGATGACCCCTCAGGTATGCTTGACTAGCATTTAAACTTCTAGATGGATAGGTATGACATTTTTTTATCTTAACTTGTTCTTGTTTTTTCTATTTTTTAGAATTGTTTTATTAAAAATCTTGTTACTTTAATAACTATAATGCATGCTTTTGACTATACAGGATTGCGAATAAAGTTATTTTACATGGCATCATAGATTATTTTGCATGTCATCGTAAATTATTTTGTATGGCATCATAGGTTATTTTGACTATACTCGAGGTATGATTTTTAGTTCTCATTTGTATTTCTTAATATTGCATATTTGTACCCTTTTCTACACAAGGCATTCCATGAGATGACATGTATTTGATGTCTTTTGCCAAATAGTTCATGTGCCTTGTCTATGCTTTCACATATTACATACATGTGTCACATGGCAATTGCAACTACAACATCTAACAAAATTCTCATTTCTTTGAGGTATTCCACCAAACAGTTCATGTGCCTTGCCTATGCTTCCTTACTTTGCATTCTTATAAAAGTCCTATAATAGTCATAATTAATCTTCATACTAATCTTGATAGTAATCTTGCCATCATTGTATTCGATGAGATGGCAGTCCTATACATGTCTACTAGGATAGTTTTAACTACAACAGTCCTACAACAATCCTAAAATAGTACTAGAACAGTGCTATAATAAGTGCATCATTTAATGTACATATTTATGATATTCATGTTTACTTTTAAATCTGCTTGTTCATGCTTCTCACAGGACGTCACCTCCCCTACCCATCCAACTCTATAGAAGAAGAGAGACAACAAATGATCAAAAGGGATCACCAATTGGTGGTAAGTGATTGATTACTTATGTCATGTTATATATTTTGAATATTGAATTCTATATTAATGTGCACATTGTTTGATTGTATTAATAGGTGGAAATTCAAAAATCTCTATCGAGGAGGTCTAGTCGATGAGCGATAGAAGATGAGTCATTGACTGGTTCACCATCTTCATGGCCTAGCAAGAGCCATAGATTATTTGATAGCAATCCATAGGAGATTTGATTTTGGGACATTTTGTTACATATGTGTATTTGGCTTTGTAAACATACTTTTGTATGTTATTGATGTATATCATTGTATATACCCATATGGTTTTATTTGTACATGCCTATATGGCTTGATATATACACTATACATTATTTTCATGACATTATGTGCATATATGTATATATAAGATCCTAATTTGGCACAAGTAGGGAGAATGCTTGCACAGGTTATGGAATTTGGTTTTAAACGTTCCAATTGTATTTGCTTCAAAGTTTCTAAAGCCTTTTCAAAAAATCCATTTTGTGCATATCTTGCAATCATTGCATTCCATGAGATAACATCTCTTTGAGGTGTCATGCCAAACTATTCACATGCCTTGTCTATGCTTCCCCACTTTGGATTTACACCCGCCAATTGCATTTTCTTAACATTTCCTTTCAATCCTTATCAAAAATTCTGTTTTGTGCACATATTGCAATCATTGCATTCCTTCATTTACAACACATGATTAAATAAGAAGATGCATATTTACAACACTTAAGACCTTCATGAAATGATACATTGGTTTCTTGATATTCAATCATGCATTGGAGATCTTCAAAGTGTTAAATATGTTTAAAGTGATGAAGAAACTTATTATTTTGATGTATTTCAACTCCAAACTTCTGCCTAGAAATGAAGGCACTAATCCTTTATCAAACTAATCTAAAAGTGCGCCTTGGTACTTAGTGCACTAGATTATGATTGATCAACCTAAAATGTACGCCTAAGGCTAGATAGTGAATAGGAAGGATAAAATGCATCATCAAAAGAGTTTATAGTTATTGAAGGCATCAAATAATGACTTGGGCACACATCTACCTCTCTACACCATATGTGACTAGTGCCAATTATTGAATAAACAACCTAGAATGATTGCCTTACTATTTGAGGTGCTAGTTCATGCTTCTAGAACACCAAAAGTGCACCTCGATGTTGAGGCGCTAGCTCTTGCTCAAGCAACCTTGAAAGTGCACTTTCATAAGGAAGTTAAAATGTATTATCAAAGAATTAAGTTGAATCAAGGAATCGTCATTGAAGACAAGTAAAACATGACTGTGAATGAGGCACACTTTTCATCATCTCTAACCTCACAATTGCGCCTTCCATTAGAAGCTCATATTGTGCCTAAAGGAATAGTACTGAGATATCATCCATGTCAATGATTGAGAATGTGTCAACTGGAACAATATTTTTTGTTCTACTCATCGTGGGGTTGAATGGACTGCGCCAACGCGTCGGGGTGGGTAGGTAAATGCTAGTGGAGGTCTCGTTTCATGCGCCAAGCGTCCCAGTCATTCCAGGCAAGAGGCTACCGACAAAGTCCCTTAAAATCCCTGAGACCAAAAAACTGCCAAACTTTGACAGAGTAGTTCTCAGAATTTGTGACAGTTGGGAATATTTTGTTTGGACCTACAGGTGCACGTGGCATCCTTCCACAATAACCTCTCTCATTTTTAGTCAACTCCATTCTGTTTGACCATACCAAAATCAAATGCACTGTTGCAAAATGCTTCAATTTGATGCAGTGGAGAGGTGCTAGGTGTGACATTTTTCATTCCATAGCTCGTGCGATCAAACGGACTATGCCAATGCGTCGGGGTGGGCAGGTAAATGCTAGTGGAGGTCTCATTTTGTGCGCCAAGCATCCCAGTCATTCCAGGCAAGAGGCTACCGGTAAAGTCCCTTAAGATCCCTGAGACCAAAAAACTACCAAACTTTGATGGGGTAGTTCTTAGAATTCGTGATAGTTGGGAATGTTCTGTTTGGACCTACAGGTGTACGTGGCATCCTTCCACAATAACCTCTCTCATTTTTGGTCAACTCCATTCCGTTTGACCGTGCTGAAATTAAACGCATTGTTGCAAAATGCTTCAATTTGATGCAGTGGAAAGGTGCTACATGCAACATTTTTTATTCCATAGCTCGTGGGGTCAAACGGACTGCGCCAATGCATCGGGGTGGGTGGGTAAATGCTAGTGGAGGTCTCATTTCATGTGCCAAGCGTCCCAGTCATTCCGGGCAAGAGGCTACCAACAAAGTCCCTTAAGATCCCTGAGACCAAAAAACTGTCAAACATTGACCGGGCAGTTCTCAGAATTCATGACATTTGGGAATGCTCTGTTTAGACCTATAGGTGCATGTGGCATCCTTCCACAATAACCTCTCTCATTTTTGGTCAACTCCATTCCATTTAACCGTGTCGAAATCAAACGCATTGTTGCAAAATGCTTCAATTTGATGCAGTGGAAAGGTGCTAGGTGCGACATTTTTCATTCCATAGCTCGTGGGGTCAAACAAGACTACGCCAATGCGTCGGGGTGGGTGGGTAAATTCTAGTGGAGGTCTTGTTTCATGCACCAAGCATCCCAGTCATTTCGGGCAAGAGGCTACCAGCAAAATCCCTTAAGATCCCTGAGACCAAAAAACTACCAAAATTTGACCGAGCAGTTCTCAGAATTCGTGATAGTTGGGAATGCTTTGTTTGTACCTACAAGTGCACGTGGCATCCTTCCACAATAACCTCTCTCATTTTTGGTCAACTCTATTCTCTTTGATCGTGCCGAAATCAAACGCATTGTTGCAAAATGCTTCAATTTGATGCAGTGGAAAGGTGCTAGGTGCGACATTTTTCATTCCATAGCTCGTGGGGTCAAACAGACTGCGCCAATGCATCGGGGTGGGTGGTTAAATGCTAGTGGAGGTCTCATTTCATGCGCCAAGTGTCTCAGTCATTCCGGGCAAGAGGCTACCGGCAAAGTCCCTTAAGATCCCTGAGACCAAAAAATTGCCAAACTTTGACCAGGCAGTTCTTGGAATTCATGATAGTTGGGAATGCTTTGTTTAGACCTACAGGTGCATGTGGCATCTTTCCACAATAACCTCTCTCATTTTTGGTCAACTCCATTCCATTTGACCGTGCCAAAATCAAACGCATTGGCGCAAAATGCTTCAATTTGATGCAGTGGAAAGGTGCTAGGTGCGACTTTTTTCAATCCATAGCTTGTGGGGTCAAACGGACTGTGGCAATGCGTCGGGGTGGATGGGTAAATGCTAGTGGAGGTCTCGTTTCGTGCGCCAAGCGTACCAGTCGTTCCGAGCTGTAAGCTACCAATAAAGTCAAAAGTTGCTAGGATTGAAATTTTGCATTCCACAAGTCTTGGGGCTGAACGGTTTGCTCCTACACATCGGGGTGGGCGAGTAAATGCTAGGGGAGGTCTTATTTTGTGTGCAAAGCATCCCAGTCCTTCCGAGCTGTAAGCTACCGGTAAAGTCAAAAGTTGCTAGGATTGAAATTTTGCATTCCACAGGTCCTGGGGCTGAACGGTTTACTCCAACACGTCGGGGTGGGTGAGTAAATGCTAGGGGATGTCTTGTTTTGTGTGCAAAGCATCCCAGTCGTTTTGAGCTGTAAGCTACCGGCAAAGTTAAAAGTTGCTAGGATTGAAATTTTGCATTCCACAGGTCTTGGGGCCGAATAGTTTACGCCAACACGTCGAGGTGGGCGAGTAAATGCTAGGGGAGGTCTCATTTTGTGTGCAAAGCATCTAGTAGCTTACAGCTCGGAAGGACTGGGATGCTTTGCACACAAAACGAGACCTCCCCTAGCATTTACTCACCCACCCTGATGTGTTGGCACAAACCGTTCGGCCCCAGGACCTATGGAATGCAAAATTTCAATCCTAGCAACTTTTAACTTTGTCGGTAGCTTACAGCTCAGAACGACTAGGATGCTTGGTGCATGAAACAAGACCTCAACTAGCATTTACCCACCCATCCCGATGCGTTGGCACAGTCTGTTCAACCCCACGAGCTATGGAATGAAAAATGTCACACCTAGCACCTTTCCACTACATCAAATTGAAGCATTTTGCAACAATGCGTTTGATTTCGGCACGGTCAAACGGAATGGAGTTGACCAAAAATGAGAGATGTTATTGTGGAAGGATGCCATGTGCACCTGTAGGTCCAAATAGAGCATTCTCAACTATCACAAATTCTGAGAACTACCCGGTCAAAGTTTGGAAGTTTTTTGGTCTTAGGGATCTTAAGGGACTTTACCGGTAGCCTCTTTCCCAGAATGACTGGGACACTTGGTGCATGAAACGAGACCTCCACTAGCATTTACCCACCCACCCCGATGCATTGGCATAGTCCGTTCGACCCCACGAGCTATGGAATGAAAAATGTCACACCTAGCACCTTTCCACTGCATCAAATTGAAGCATTTTGCAACAATGCGTTTGATTTCGACACGGTCAAACGGAATGGAGTTGACCAAAAATGAGAGAGGTTATTGTGGAAGGATGCCACGTGCACCTGTAGGTCCAAACAGAACATTCCCAACTGTCATGAATTCTAAGAACTGCCTTGTCAAAGTTTGGTAGTTTTTTGGTCTCAGGGATCTTAAGGGACTTTACCAGTAGCCTCTTGCCTGGAATGATTGGGACGCTTGGTGCACAAAACGAGACCTCCACTAGCATTTACCCACCCACCCCGATGTGTTGGCATAGTCCGTTCAATCACACGAGCTATGGAATGAAAAATGTCGTACCTAGCACCTTTCCACTGCATCAAATTGAAGCATTTTGCAACAATGCGTTTGATTTTAGCACGGTCAAACGGAATGGAGTTGACCAAAAATGAGAGAGGTTATTGTGGAAGGATGCCATGTGCACCTGTACGTCCAAACAGAACATTCCCAACTATCACGAATTCTGAGAACTACCCCGTCAAAGTTTGGCAATTTTTTGGTCTCAGGGATCTTAAGGGACTTTGCCGGTAGCCTCTTGCCCGGAATGACTGGGATGCTTGGCGCATGAAACGAGACCTCCACTAGCATTTACCTGACCACCCCAACTTGTTGGTGCAGTCCGTTTGACCGCACGAGCTATGGAATGAAAAATGTCGCACCTAGCACCTTTCCACTACATCAAATTGAAGCATTTTGCAACAATGTGTTTGATTTCGGCACGGTCAAACGGAATGGAGTTGACCAAAAATGAGAGGTTATTGTGGAAGGATGTCACGTGCACCTGTAGGTCCAAATAGAATATTCCCAACTGTCACGAATTTCAAGAATTGCCTGGTCAAAGTTTGGTAGTTTTTTGGTCTCAGGGATCTTAAGGGACTTTGCCGGTAGCCTCTTGCCCAGAATGACTGGAATGCTTGGCGCATAAAAAGAGACCTCCCCTAACATTTACCCCCCCACCCCGACGCGTTGGCATAGTCCGTTCGACCCCACGATGAGCAGAACAAAAAATATGGCACCTAGCAAGGTTTTTGCTCTTAGGATCTTAAGTGACTTTGCTCTTACGGAACAATGTATCGGCAAAGACCCTAGTTTTCATAAGAGGAGACATGTGATTTTAAGAGGTTTTTGGGAATGTGACTTTAGCCTTCCACTCCTTATCTAATGACGAGTTTATTCTCAGAGTTTGATGGCTTTTATGAGCATATACACGATGTTGTTTTAGGATAGTCATACTCTAATGTGTAAATAATAGTAAATAGAGAGCTTCTCAGCCATAAATGGGATTTGCATACACACACACACCCAACTGAAATAGTATCCTTATTGGCCTTATTGGCACCTCCCCCCAAGATGTAAGTTTTTTATTTTTGTAATGTGCCCCCAGTGTCCTTGACATAGAGTTTGTTGACATTAATTTCATTCAAACATGTCTTCAATTCATCTTCAAAATGTTTTCAATACATCTCTAATGCCTTTTCCATGAAGGTTTATGCATATTTATACATTATTTGAGGGAAACCAATAGTCTCCAACTGACTCTTGAGTACTTGACTATTCATCTTCCATACTTTTGCATTTTTTTTACATTTTTCATATGACAACTTTGACATATTTACAAAATTTGACAAGATGAAGACTAAATACATGATGAAATGGTTTGTCATGACCTTATTTGATTAGGGCATATATAAGGAATTTTTTCATATTGATTCTATTGATCTAAAACCATTCTCTTGATCTAAAACCATTCTCAATGCTAAACATATCATCAATGGACTAAAGAACTATCATCATAATGTATGGCATCATGGGAAGTATCATGACTTGCACATAAGGAATTTAAATTATATTGTATATCAAGGTGTATATACATTAAAATCTAGTCCATAATGGTAGACATATACAAAAATTTGGCAAATATGCCAACTCAAAATATTTTTTACAAAATGTGGCATATGCCATGTCTCAAAATCTATATACAATCTACATGCCAAATAGCTACATCAAATACTACAAGTCCACTTGACCCTCAATCTGTGATGGATCCACAATCTATGATGGATCCTTAATCTGTGATGAATCCTGAAAAAGTGTCCTCTTTGTACCAAAATGTCTAGTAATTGATGGAGGTGAAGTTTCCTGCATTAACAAGTCAAAACACAAATTTGATTAATCTCTTCAATGGTAAATAAAAATAAGTTAAAGTTAGTAAATAGATTCTTATCTACTACAATTAAGAACTTTCATTTATTAACATACATCTAAATCACTACAATCAACTATAAGACCGCTAGATAAACTATCAATTATTTAGAAAAATTCAATTCAATTACCTCGACTCTATGTTGTTGTTCAGACAATCATTCTGCAAATGATTCTCTTAAGACGATCAGGTGTCCTAGTGAAGCATGATGGCAAAGGTGGCACATCGCTCACATTCTCAACAGACTACATAAAAGCAAAGTAACATTGAAATAAATTAATATATAATTATTAAACAAAATAGGAAATGCATACATTTAAAATAGGAAATGCACTACACAAAAACTTATCTACTAGAAAACAAGCACATACCACCATCGAGGCCTCCTGCATCAATTAAAAAGGATAAGAATGTAAGACTCTAAATGACTATAATCAAATATTTAAGTTTTATAAATTATCAATTAAAGTACAATTCAATCAAATTACCTCCACCCTTTGTTGGCGTTGAGAAAGCCATTCTGCAAATGATAGTCCCTTGGGTCGATCAGGAGTTCGAGAAAAGACTATTGGCAAAGATGCCACATCATTCACATTTTTGATTGACTATAAAATAAAATTAACATCAAGATATAAATTAATATATAATTACTCACAAAGAAATAAATGCATAAAAAAAAGTTAATGTGTACAACAAATTATACCGGCAAGTCCAAGCCAAATTGGATGGCAGACAAAGTTCCATGATGAACTTCTGCCAACTCCTCCTTTGTCATCAACTGTTATCCCACTTAGATACATTAGTACTAATAAAGTTGTTTATATATTCAAATGGAATAGACCATAAAATTTAACTTTAAATTTTACCTGCACAAAAGATTGCTCATGCATTTCTCCTTCTTTAATGTTTACTAATCTGGTAGCTTCTACTCTTGTCCTTGACCCCTTAGCTTGAGTTCTGGACCCCATTGCCTCATCTCGTGAATGGAGATCATACTCTGATGTGTTCAATAGTGGCTTACTACTCTCCATAATAGGACCCAAGCATAAATGATTGCAAGAAATGCAATGATGGGGCACACATATATGTTTGGACAACGACGGTCTAGTAGTACTAGGGGATCCAATATCATCACCTTCATCATATTCTTGTGCAAATTGAGATGTCTGTATAATCAAATGCTCGGTCAAAGAGTGTATGGCACTAAGGCCCTATTGTGTTGCATTTGCAACAACGTCTGGGTGCTGCATTGGGGGTGGAGAAGGGATAGTAGGAGGGGGAATATAGGGACCTTGTACTTGTCTAATTGCCCTAGGTCTATCTTGAGGCATTCCTCTACCCACTCTTTGAAACTCTCTAAAATCAAAATAATTAACATGTTGACCCATGACGAACTCTGCATAGAGTTTACGGAGGAAATACAAAGGCACATCTAAATTTTTGTTGGGTGGTTTATCAAAAACCATCCACCAACGATCCCAAAAATTTTAACTAATGCCCTCATGAATACACCATTTGATTGAAAATTTGGGCTTACGGACATCAACATGCAATCCGGTTTTAGGATTGACAAAGTGTTGGGCTAACATAGTTTTTGTAATCTCTAAATCTTTGGCTTCCTCATATGACAAACCGTCAGCATATTCGGCCTTCTTGGCTTCTTGTCATTGTCGAAATGATTCATGTTGGGTTGACAAGGTTTGAATATGATTAATGATTCCCTCTAAATTCGATGTCATTATAGATAATCGAGGGTGGCGGCAATACATTTCTATGATCCTGCTTATATGATCAATATTTTTTTGAATATTCTCTTCTATTGTTGGAGGGGGAGGGTTTGGAGGTGGAGGGTTTGGGTTTTCATTTTGTGCATCCATTTTACCTAATTAAATTATAAAACATACCCACTTAGCATAAAAACCAAAAAAATTGCTTGAAAATACAAAACAAACAAAAAAAATGCATGAAATCTTACCTCTTTGGATTGGATATCCGTTCCTCAGCTCTGATATCCATTTTTTGAAGATGAGACTACGTTTTTGCAAGCCGTGGGTTTGCAAAAACACAGTCTTTTTTTTCTTTTTATGATCTCCAAAATGGATATCCGTTTTGGAAACGGATATCCATTTTCCTTTTCCCTATTGTATTCATTGTTTTTTATTTTATTATTTTAGCATTGCATACATTTTAAGTATTTAGGCATTTTAGCTATAAAATACAAGCAAATTTATAAAGGATTATGATGATATTTAAGCATTTTAGCTATAAAATACAAGCAAATTTATAAAGGATTATGATGATATTTAGGCATTTTAGCTATAAAATACAAGCAATTTTATAAAGGATTATGATGATATTTAGGCATTTTAGCTATAAAATACTATCAAAATTTATATAGGATTATGATGATATATATATTTGATTTTTATATGATTTACTTATACTAAGGTATCTCATAGTATTTTAAAGGTACTTTTGAATAGATACAGGAGAGAGGTAGATACAGGAAAGAAGTAGATGCAGGTTAGGGGTTAGGGATTAGGGCCATTATTTAGGGTTTACGAATTTAGAGAGAGAGAGAGACTACTTTTGACATGCAACCATAAACCCTAAATAATGCCCCTAAACCCTAAACCCAAGTAACCCTAAATAATTCTTCCAAATACTAAACGCTAATCCCTAAACCATAAACCCTAAATAATTCCCCTAAGCCCTAAACCCTAAACGTGAGAAAGGGAGTCCTAGTTTTCTTGTTTCCATTTGCTTCGTCGATAAGGGAGAGGGAAAGATAGAGGGGAGAGATAGGATATATAGGAATGATAGGGGAATGACTGGGATGCATGATTAAACCTAACCCCTAACCCCTAACCCCTATTTCCTAACCCCTAAACCCTAAACTTGAGAAACCATAAACCCCTAAATCCTAAACACTAAACCCAAGAAACCCTAAACCTCTATCAAGCTCTATCTCCCTATCTCACTATATCCCCATCACTATCATTCCTCTACCTCTCAATCTCTCTCCCTATGCTTTAGCCATGTCCCTCACTCTATATCTCCCTATTGGTCCTCTCTCTCTAAACACTAAATCCTAAACCTCTAAACCTTAACCCCTAAACCCTAAACATGAGCAACCCTAAACTCTATCTCCTATCTCTCGCTTATCTCCCTATCTCTATTGTCCTTCTACCTCTCAATCCTTCTCCCTATTTCTCTAGACATATCGCTCACTCTCTATCTCCCTATCTCTCCACTTTGTCACCTCTATCTCTCCCTATCTGTCTCCTCTCTCTTTCTATCTAGCTATCTCCAAAACTGAGAAACCCTAAACCTAGGTACACCCTAAATCCAATCAACTCTAAACCTATATCTCCCTATCTCTCCCCTATCTCTATCATCCCTCTACCTCTCTTGATCTCTCTCCCTATGTCCCTGGCCAAGTGCCTCACTCTCTATCTCCTTATCTCTCTCCTCCATCTCCTCTCTCTATCTCCCTATAATTCCTCTCTCTATAAACCCTAAATCCAAAACCCTAAACCTCTAAACCTAACCCCTAACCCCTACACAATTTAAATCCTAAACCCTAAATAATTCCCCTAAACCCTAACCCCTGACCCCTAAACCTGAGAAATCCTAAACCCCTAAACCTTAAACCCTAAACCCCTAAACCACTATCTCCCTATCTCTCCCCTATCTCCCTACCACCTGTGTCCCTCTACCTCTCAATCTCTCTCCCTATGTCTCTAGCCATGTCCCTCACTCTCTATCTCCCTATCCCTCCCCTTAGACTCCTCTATATCTCCCTATCATTCCTCTCTCTCTATAAACCCTAAATCCAAAACCCTAACCCTCTAAACCTAACCCCTAACCCCTAAACAATAAATCCTAAACCCTAAATTATAATGCCCCTAAACCCTAACCCCTAACCCCTAAACCTAAGAAACCCTAAAGCCCAAACCCCTAAACCCTAAACCCAAGTAACCATAAACCACTATCTCCCTATCTCTCCCCTATCTCCCTATCACCTTTGTCCCTCTACCTCTCAATCTCTCTCCCTATGTCTCTTGCCATGTACCTCACTCTTTATATCCCTATCTCTCCCCTCAGACTCCTCTATATCTCCCTATTGGTCCTTTATCTCTCTCTAAACCCTAAACCCTAAACCTCTAAACCTTAACCCCTAACCCCAAAACCATAAACTCTAAACCCTAAATAATGCCCCTAAACCCAAGCAACCCTAAACCTTTATCTCCCTATCTCTATCATCTCTCTACCTCTCAATCTCTCTCTCTCTCTATGTCTTTGGACATGTCTCTCACTCTCTATCTCCTATCTCTCCCCTTTGTCTCCTCTATCTCTCCCAAACTCTATCAGTCCCCTCTCTCTATCTCTCTTTAAACTGTAAACCCTAAACCCCTAAACCTGAGCAACCCTAAACCTCTAAACCCTAAATAATTCCCCTAACCAGCCTCTAAACCACTTCTCTATATAGGTGCAACTAATACCACTTTTTCATTGTTTTCCACATTTAATTATATTCTTTTCCATTTTCCAAGTCCTACATGTGTCCAAGTTGTATTGTTTGTCAAGTTTTAAGTTTAATTGTTAGTCCCATCTCTCATGGTTATTAAAATGTTAGTATATTATAGTTAGATTTATCCTTCAGTAACATTAATTTACACATTGTTGCACAAACAACCACACTAAAACAAAACCTTACCTAATTAAGGTTAACCTTTTAAAAGGTTCTTTCATAAATGGCGAGCTTAACAGATCCAACTAGTTCAATGTTCTTATAGTCCATGCTTACCCTTCCAAGAGAGTTCATGCCATGTTAACTTTGCATTATGTCCTAACATATCACATGAAGGACATCATCATCACAAGGAATAACAATGTCATGAAGGATTAACGAAGGTGTAGCTTCACCACATAAAGTATCATTCATAATTTTATCACTAGAGGGTAAGGGTATATCATGTGTATCCTTTTCAAACCATGTATCATGAATCAAATCATATGAAGGATTGCGTAAAGCAATTTAGGGCATGAAATCCAAAATGCCCCAAAACACAACCCCTACTGCCCCACCATTCCTATCCCCGAAATATTGGAACATAGTCTAGAAAAGTGATTATTTCACCTGATGAACAAAATTGAATATTTTATTATTGATTATTTGAGTAATTCATTAGTGATGATTCTTAGTGTTTAACAAATCCTTGTGGATCAATGTGTAAAGAAGCTACCAATGCTAATTTGCCCTCCTCCTTCACTAGAAACGGTCTTTAAGGAGGTTCATATATTGATGGGAGATCCAAGATTTAAGAGGTGTATTTTCAAAAAGAGTAAAAAGCCTCCCCTCTTACCTCATCATGATTTCCTTCACTCTTAGTCGATTTCTCTTCCCCATTCTCCCCTCTTACCCCTCCCCTCTCTTTCCTGACCTGATCTTGTTAGCTCCCCTCTCCCTTCTCCTATCTTTGTCCTTTTTTCCCCTCTTTACCGGTTCTTGCCCCCACCCCCCCTCTATCCCCTCCTTGTCCCCTTTTATGGGATTGACTCTTTGCCCCTCCTCTTTTGCCCTCATCTTATCCCCTTTTCCTCTCCCCCCTAGGCTCCTCTCCCCCCTTTCCCTTTGCTCCTTGTCCTCCCTCCTCTTTACCATCCTTGGCCCATTCTCACCTTTTTATTTCTCATACTCTTGTCCCCTAGCTTAACCTCCCATCTCTAACCTCTGGATCTCGTTGCCCCCTTCTCCCTCCCCTTTAATTTCTAGGTTTTTAACCGTATCCTTCATTTCTTGTTGCCCCTTGGTGCTTCGTTTGTGGCTTGGAGTTTGTTGTGAATATATATTTATATATATTATTTGGTCGTTGTAGTTTGTCTTCCCTTTTATGATTTACTCTTCTCTCTTATGCTTTCTCCCAGTTAGTTTCTTTCCTCCTTTGGATAGTTATTGGCTTACCTTTCTTTTTTGTTAGCCCCCCCTCCTTTGCCTTCGTAGTTCACCCCTCTCTCTTTTAACTTGGAGCCCTCTCTTGTTCTTTATATGTAGCTTTTCCCAATCTATCCCTCACATTTTAACCTCTTTGGTTGTCCCCCCCTTTTTTATTATTTATTAAATTATTTAATTATCTTATCTCTTTCATCCTCGGTTTGTTTTTTATGGTTGATTGTATTACAGTTATTCCTCTTTTTGCTCCCTTCTAATTTGTGGCCTTGCTCCTTTGTTTGCTTTTTTAATTTTCTTTACTTGGGTCTTCCTCTCATCCTAGTTAGTCTTTGTTTGTTTGTTTTGTCTTAGTGTGCCTAGATGTCCCCCACTCCTCTTTGTCCCTCACTTCACTAGGTTTGATAGGCAGCTATCCTTCTCCCTTAATTGATCTTGGTTTCCACCTTACATCTCTCTCACTCCTTTTAAGTGGTCTTAAGTCTGCATACTGTCATTCATGTTCTCTCTTCTCTTGCTTGCTATCTTTCTCCTGATGATGGATCACTGTGTGTGCTTCGAAATGTTGAGGAAAATAATAATACACAGTCAAATCTAGAAGCATTTCAAACTCAACATCATGGACTGTGGAAAATTGATGACTACCAGTAAAAAGCCTTTTTCCCAAAAAATTTTCAAAAATGGATATCCATTTTGGTTTGGTATCCAAACCAAAACAGATATCCGTTTCAAAGTCAAACTTTGCCAAGTCGCGAATTTGGCTAAGTAAAAATGCAATTTTTTTCCTGTTGCCACTATTTGGCCCGCGATGATCCTGCACATACCTAGCTTTATGTGGCTAGGACCCACCGTCAACAATGAGAGACTTATATTATTTTTTAAAAATGATTTCACTCACCCATGACTTGTTGGAAATGAGACTCTTTACATTTAATAAGTTTTAACTTATTAGAGGAGGGCCCACATGTAATAAACTCTATATTAAAATCAAAGACTCGGCTGTCCTTTAAAACTCATGTGACTCCTTATGAGTTTTATGCATTTTATAAAAATGAAATAAATCTCATTTTTTTCATTCCACTCTCGCCATGTGGAGAGCTGGCAGGTATTTCAGAAGTGCATCTTTTACTTCTATTACAAATTCCCATGGTGTTGACACCTGGAAGCCTCTGATGTCTTCTTCGCTGAACTAAACCAAATCATTGATCTTTTTCATTGGACGATGCCTGAGTTTTATAAATATTGTGTTTGCTTCTATATAATGCTATGTTTTTTACAATGGTTGATACCAATTGAAAATGGACAGCTCCTTTTGAAATAACTGACTATGCCATTCTTAAGGAGGCCACAGGGTTTGTCTTGTTACCTGTTATTGCAACACCATTATATGAAGACCATGCTGTATGTTTGGATTGTATTGAAGTTAATTTCATGACTGATGTCTGTGTTTAATCACATGGTTGGTGCCTTCATTGCCAAGAGGCTGCCATCATCTTTGGGGAGGTTTTTATTTGCTAGAACTGAGCCATTATTATGAACTACACCCTCTTAGCTAAGTTGTGCACCATATTAAGGCAATGCCTCATATTTAAAATGATAGGCTGCATTGTGAGGGTGTGGCGTGGGCCTTTCTTCTTGTACGGTTGAGCCTCTCCTCTTCAATGCTTATGCCATCCTTCTTTAATGTTGCGCCATCTCTCTATGGTGCTGGAGATTTACTTAATCATGCGCTATACTACATATGATGCACCATCATTTTGTATGGGATGGGTGATGATTCTTGAGGGCTACACATAAATGAAATTGTGTGCCTTGTTTAGATAAAACCTGTGCCATTATTGTTCGTTGATGCCTTCATTTGGATGCTAAGCCATCATCTCATTCCACTGATAGTGCCTCCATTGCTGATGTCATACTATAGATGAGTTCTATCCCTAGACTATGTTCACCTTTGGAAAAGACTTGTAACTACATCTTCATGTGGAAATGTCGATTCCTTTTGATAGATGTGCTTGAGCCTTCATTCATTTTCCTGATGTCTCAAACTATTATGTTGGCACGGTTCAAATAATGGCTAACTACTTCTTAATGGAGGCGCTATCTTAGATATGAAAATTGCGCCACATTTTAGTTCATGCCTCCATCTAAATAAGCAATGTTGAGTTTATATTGATGTGCTAGATTTCTATGCAGCATGCTTCTTTGTTTGTAACCGCTCTTGGAATGTGACGTGCCACAATGTACCATGAATTGCACCTTTATTTTAATGGCAGCATCAATGTGCAAGCCGAGCCTCCACTTTACTATGTTTTTACATCTTTATGAGAAGCAGCCTCTCCTTCTTGTTATGGCCACACTATTTGGATGCATTGGTTTCAATATCATTATCGTGTGCCATGATGCTATGTTTCAATTTACTACTCACTTTTATGAGGTGTCACACCATTTTTCCTTAGACTGTGGCTTAATTTGGATAGAGGTTGCCTTGATTTACTGAGCTATACCTTGTGAAACTGCTTGCACCTTTTATTCACCATAATACTCAGATCCGCGTCTTTTGATTAGACATGTCACTCATCATTGTTAGCACTTTGATATTTAACTGTCACTTTTACTCAAATGATGGTATTCAAATATCATTACCTATTGACTAGCCATACATTAAAGATTGATAGTGTTCTTTTGCTCAATACCATGTATTTGATTTAATGAGCCTCTTATTTAGGCCGGCTATGTCATTGTCCCCCTCATGGAGATGCATATGAATTGAATGCTTGAAGGTTCACAGGTATCTATAGAAACTGAATCTTATTTGATGTGTAGCTCCAATATCTCTTCACTTTAATAAACTTGCACCAACTTGTATATCTTCATAAGAAAGTTGCACCTTTTCCTCTCCAGATGATAGTCATATGCTGGCACCCTTGATTGTCCCACTAAATAGAACCAAATAGCCACAAAATCGACACCTATTGAAAGTTTTGAAATGGTGAGAAAGTTTATCACCACAAATTCAATGGGTGACTTAGCCAATAGATTGGGAGATTGTTTACACCTATCTCCCCTGCACTTCAGGCTCTCCCAAACCTAGGGGGTATCCCTTATTACAGTGTCAACAGATTCATCTTTCACAATATCAAGCATAAATGTTCTCATAGATTTGCACCAAGACTTGTAAAATTATCCCACAATTTGGCAAAATTCATGGAGATTTTCACATTGTTGGCTTTGAGAACATGTACTAAATCTACCTAAACTAAAGTAAAACAAAATAAAATGGTTCAAATGATTTTATCTTCAAAGTTTTATGTTATTTCTAGACCTTTGGGCAAATAATTCCTCTGATCAGTGCTTTATCAAGGGTAACAGAGTCAAAGTGCTACAATGCAAATGGTTTCCTTTTGACATAAAAACTTCAAATTCAGAGGATTTACTTGTATCACTACCTTAAAATGATACACCAAAGAAAGAGTATTTCCTGCAACTCTTCTTCAACAATCCCTAATGCAATACATCACTCCTTATATCTTACTTAAAGCATGTTTAATCCATTCCTTGAGCAGAAGTAGTAAATACGACATTCAATACAACAAGTGTGCATAGATGAACTTCAAAATCCTTGATTCCTTCATTCACAAAAGAAATGCATACATTCAAGGAGACAATTGCAAGAAACACACACATATAGTGTTATTCATATATACAATATGAATTAAACAGTTCCATATAGAACTTTATTCATCTACATGTAACATTCTTCCCTACAAATATGACAAAATGGACCTACTCTGCATCAAAAATAATTCCCCCAAAAGTGTGGATCTCTTGTATCTATTGTCATTTGGATTTGCACCCTATGTTGGAGCAGTTTGGGGCTCCAACAATCCAATGAAACATTGAGATGATTTATAGGTGTGGAACCCTAGAAGGAAATCAATGCTCTAGACAGAGGCTGGTTCCTTCGTTGAATGGGAGATTCAACTATTGCTAAGACTAAAACTAATCTATCCATTGTTGGAAAAAGGGGAAGAAGAATGAAACTAGAAATTAAAAGGGGGTGATACACTAGAATTGAATATAGAACACTCACAAAACTAAAATGCATAAAATAACTAGAAACAACTGATAAATTTACACGGATGTAGAAAATTCTAACAGAGGTAAAGAGAATAATAGGGTTGAGAGGAAATAAACATTCATAAACAAACTGGTTCTAAATTACACAGAGCTAGGAAACAACATGAAGAGGTAAAAACAACCAGCATATATTAATCAAAAAGGCATGGTTACAAAAGAGGAGGGTTCTGTTTGAACACAAAAATGTCTATGTATCCAACCCTTGTTACATCTTTCTTACATGTATATTTTGTATTTCATTACATTGACCTAAGTCACCTGTCATAATAAATTTGCCCCATGGGCCTATCAAAATAGCCTTGCTAGAAGGAATGTCTGTCTGCAAGAATTAACTGCGAAAAATATCTTGGATCTTGAAGTTGCTGGGAGATATTTGTCATCTTGATTGCAGGTAGCTGATTCATCACATGCAACAATAAATATGAAAATATCTAGAGATGAAGTAGTTGAATAGACTCAATTCTGCATTAATGGCTGAAGAAGATATTTCAAATGAACTTTCCTGCCAAAATTCACCCATATAGAGATTTTACAACACTTTAAATAATCAAGTTCAAATATTTAAAGCCTACAATACATTGCAAAATCTACTTTTACTAATATCTACTTTACTTGGAACTCTGGCCTAAATTTTGCTTATCATAAATATCTATCTCTTACAAACCATTCTATCTTTGTCTTCTGCATATTTCATCTTTAGTCAACAACTTTTCAATTTTTTGAACTATGGCTTGTTTCTCCCATTTTTGCCCTTATTGGTAAAAATTCATTTTTCCGAACTCTTTTCTTGAACATCTATTTCCCTTATTGGAAAAATGTCATTTTTTCTAACTTTGCTTGGTTCCATACTTTCTTCTTTATCGACAAAAAATCCATTTTTCCAAACTTTTCCTTTGCTTCCTTTTATTGGAAAAGTTCTACCTTTTTGAACCTTTGGCCTTGTCTCTTTTTGCCTTATCGGCAAAACTTCTCTCTTGTGAACTATTCTTTTTTCTCTCTTTATCGGTGATTTTTCACTTTTTTGAACCCTGACCTAGCTTTACCTTTTCTACCTTATTGGCAAAATCATCATTTTTTGAACTCTACCTTTGGCCAACTTTCACCTCTTTATCAACAAAACTTCACTTTCACGAACTTTGCCTTTTGGTATTGCTTTTACCTTTGTCGATGAAATATCACTTTGCTAAACTTGAATGCTTCTACCTTCATCTTTATAGGAAAATCTCTCTATCAATGAACTAAACAAATTTCAAACTATTTGGGAAGTTTGAACTTTCCCTGATTTGCCAATAAAGGGGTCTTTTTCCTTCCTTAGCTGATTTTATGTTTCCTATTTTGCCTTATCCGCAAAATTTGACTTTTTCTAACCAAGCCTTCATTGTTGGAAAAATGTCACTTTTTCAAACAATTCTCCTTAGCTGATTGTTCACTCTTCTTTTGCCTTATTAGAAAAATCTCTATCAATGAAACTCACCTTTGGCAAACCAATTATGCCTTGATCAAATTTTCCTTTTATTGGCTCCTTTACTCCTTTGCGAACCTTTCTTCTTTACCTTTGTTGGCGATTCAATGAAACATGAAGGTTTTAAACTTTTGAAAAGTTTGTGCCTTTGGGAAATTGCTGATAAAGGAATTCTTTTTCTCTCTTTGCCTTAGACAAATTTGAAGCTTTTGCATTATTAGAAATAATGGTGTGGGAAGCTCCAAACCTTTGCATGATTTCTTCCAATAAATCCATGATTACTGACTCAGTGGCCTCTTTGAGTGGGATTGCTTCAATCCACGAAGTGAAGTAGTCTGTCGCAGTCAAAACCCAGTTGTAACCAACACTGGAAGTAGTGTTTTTCATGCCAATAAAATACAATCCCCACTATGAGAAGGGATGATCTGACTGAATAGGATGGAGTGGGAGGGCTACCAATCTTTTCTTTCCAACAAAGAGAGTACACTCTTTGCATTTTCTTACCCATACATGGGCATTATTGAATAATGTGGGCCAAAAGTAACCTACCCTCATTATTTTCATTGTTGTAGCTCTAGTAGAGAAATGAACTCTAGCTAGGCCAACATTAAACTCATTGAGTAATCTATCAATTTGATCTTCTTCCATACACCTCAGTAAGACTCCATCTAGGTTTCTCTTGAAGAGAACACCATCCACCAAAGCATAAGGAATAGACTATAGCTGGAAGTGTTGAAGATTATTTTGGTTCTATCCACTCCATAGAGATACTCTCCAGTGGATAGGAACTTGGCCATATCTGTTTTCCAAGAACTCACAGCTGTTGATTCAGCCATAGGTTTTACCTCATTCAAATGGTAGGATGAATTCACTTCATCTACATTAGTCTGAGCTAGCTGTTCACACAATCCTCTATCTCTAATAAGCTTAGTGGCTTTGATGATCACATCATACTCTAGGATCTTAGTGACCTAGCTCGCTCTCTTTTCACTAATTTCAATGCTCATTATATAATCTCTCACACTAGGATGAGAAACTAAAACTTTGATATAATTATTTGCCAGCATATATCTAAATTTTTTAAGGCTCTAACAATGGCAAATACCTATTTATCTATGGGACTATATCTAACCTCATAATATTTCAAGGTCTCATTGAAAAAGGCTAGTGGATGTTCCATACCCTGTTCATTTTGTTGCATCAGAACAGCTGCAGTGTTGCTCTCTCCTCCATGTGCATAAAGGACAAAGTCCTTCCCATAATTTGGGTTGATGAGAGTAGGAGCCTCAACAATATCTTCCTTGATCTTCTCAAAACCATCTTTCCCTTCCTTAGTCCATCTAAAAACATCTTTTTTAAGCATAAGGGTTAGAGGTTTTACCAAGCTAGCACAGTTAGGAATGAACTTCTTAATGAAATTAATCTAACCTAGAAATGATTTTAAATCTTTTTTGTGAGTAGGTAGAGGAAGTGAAAGAAGAGATGATGTTCTTTTAGCATCTATGGAGATCCCATCCTTAGACACTAATGGCCTAGAAGCTTACCTTGAGTAACAGAAAAAATACATTTTTAGGGTTCAAAGACACCTCAAACTCTCTGCATCTTTGGAAAACTTTCTCCAGATGCTCCATATGATTTTCTCCTCTCTTGGAGAAGACTGTGATATCATCCAAGTAAATTAGGATGAACGTGTTTATAAAACCTTTGAAGGCAATGTCCATTGCTCTCTGAAATGTGGCACTATCATTAGAAAGACCAAATGGCATTTTTGCATATGTCATGGTTCCTCATTTAGTTGTAAATATTGTTTTAAATCTATCTTCCTCTTTGAAAAAGATCCGGTTATAACCAGAAAAACCATCAAGTAGTGAAAACCTCTCTACCCCTACAACAGTTTGCAAAATTTGATCCATAGAGGGAAAAAGGGTAGTGATTCTTCAAGGAAGCACGATTCAAGTCCCGAAAGTCTACACAAAACCTTTCACCATTTTTCTTCCTCACAGGTACTATATTAGCTACCCAAGTGGAGTACTTAATGTGAAAAAAAATTCTTGACTAGATGAGCTTTGCAAGCTCTTTCTCATCAGAGGCTCAATCTTAGGGTTTATGGGCCATTGCTTTTGGTAGACAAGCTTGGCATCTAGATCCAAATCTATGGCATGCTAAGCAACATCTAGATTAAAATCCTTTAGGTCTTCATAACTCCATGCCAAAACATCACTATACTTCTGATAAAGGCATATAAAATCTTGTTGTTCAGCACCACCACACACATTTCCCAACAATAACTCTTTATCTTGGGTGACAGTAACCTTTTTGTAGTCTCCTTTTCTTAACATCATGTTCTTCCTCTTGCCCTTAAACTCATCATCAAGGATAAAAATGGCCTCAAGGGTGACTAAACCCTTGGGCAGCTTCTTAGTTTTTAAATGAAAGATTTGATCACCATAACTCTCTTGTAGCCTAGGTTGCACCATGTATGAGAACTCAGCTTCATTCTAGATGAAACTTGCAATCTAGTCATTGCTATCAAAAATTTGCCAATGTATATCATTGTTAGGAATAGAGGGCCTGGCTACTATTTTAACATGCTGATCAGAACCATGAAATAGATCTATAGGTGGAGAGAATTGAGTACCAACTATTACCAATTGGTATGCCTCAGTATTCAATTTCATTGGGATTACATGCAGGTTGAGAGCATCAAAACTCTCAAACAGGTTCCAAACTCTATGTCTGTAAGATCTAAGAAGCTAATTTTTAGTTGCACATTTTTCTCTGACTTAGTTGACCACCAACTTAGTGTCTTCAAAGATCTCCAAATGCTTGATGTTCTTCTTCTCAACAAGTAGCAAACCATAAACCAATGCCTCATACTCTGCTACATTGTTGGTGCAAGAAAAATATGAACAAAATGCAGCTTCTTACGAGTCGGAGGGACTAGTAGAACCCCTACACCAGCTCCATTTTTGCTCTTTGCACCATCAAAGAACATTTTCCATGGGCCATTAGAGTCATGCTCTAGTTTAAGTCTAGAAGGGACTTAAGAATTCCCCTCATGGATCATGTAGGTACCCAAATCAGTTGCCTCAGTGGTGTCATAAGGATCAAAATCATAGTGATCCCTTGCCCACTCATCAAGAAAAAGATTAAGGGTTGGAAGAGGTGAAGATGCTACCTCAAGAGACTCTAAATCATGCACTTCCTCACCTTGAATCATAATGTGAGGGTTCACCAGGTTGTGGTCATAGTACTCCATGTGATAGTTTGAAATTGGTTTATCCTTGATGGTGAACCTTGTGCCATATCTGGTTCTCAACAACATATGAGACTAGCTAGATGAAAGGTAGCCACCTACCTTGGCTATGAAGTCTCTTGACAAGAAAATAGCAAAGAAAGGAGGAAGATCAATGACTGAAATGTCTTGACTGAAAGTCAAGTTTGGATAGGCATGAAGAGTCAAGTCTAGTCCCTTTATCACTCCTAGAGTGTTTACAAAAGTTCCATCCAACTTAATACTCCTTATGAAATAGGGGTATACTTGATGCCTAATGCATCTGCTATCTTCTTGGGCATGATTGAAACACTAGCCCCTAAGTCAATCATATAATTGTGCACTAGAAACTTGCAAATGATTAGAAATAAGTAGAAAGGGGATGGCTTCTTTGTTAAACTCATTTTCTCTTCCCTTGGGTGTAGAAGACTAATTGGGTTCTTTTCTTTCTGCTTCGCTGATGGGTTAGTTACTGCTAATTCAAATAATGGAAATTTCCTTAAGGCTTCTTTTAGAAAATCCCTTTGAGAGGGGATTGACATTACTTCCCACATTGAGACATTTATATTTGTTTTCTTCATTTGTTCCACAATATTTAGGGGAACAGATGTTGCCTTATGCATTGAGGGAATCCATGTTCCCTTCTTTGATTGTTCTACATCTTGTTTAGGCACCTTTGGGCCTGATGGAATTTCTTTTGCAGCAGTAAATCTATTGCTTTGAATTGGATTTGTAGCACTGGCCACTTTTTCCTTTGAAATAGGCTCCTTTTGTAACACACTAGGCATGGACCTATCCTCCAACTACCTCTTTTTTGACCTTATGTTGTCTACAATAGGCATAACAACATTGTCCATAGGTTGATTGACAACACAAAAATCCTTAGAAGTCCATAGCATCATATTAGGATTAGAAGTAGCCTCATTTGATACCTCTGGGTTGCTATTTTCTACCTCTACCAATGATGCCTACTGAGTATGAAAGTTTTGCACCATTAAAGCTTTTTCTTGTGCTCCAAAAGCACAAGTGGACTGATTGTGAGGTTGGTTGTAATGGTAGCACCAATCTACCTCTTGGGCCAAATTATTTTGAGTATGGACTAGGGCCCTAACTGGATTCATAGTTAGAATCTATTGGAGGTCTCTGAATTTAATGTGCTTGTGGAGGTCTCAGGATTGTGTAATTGCTATATTGGAGGTCTGCATTGAAGTTTGAGCTTGCTATTGAAGATTTCCCTCTTGATGGTGCTACTCTTCCTAGTCCTAGCCGACTGGATGATTCAAGTATGTTGCGAATGATCAAAGAGTAATTCTCTAGAGTGTAGCGTGTTGTTGAAGGTAGATTCAAGTCTCAGTTGTGTTTGGCTGACAGTATAGTGATCCGTGTTAAGACAAGACAACCTTGATGCTTATTCCATGGTTGATGAAGCATATAAAAGTGTGTAGTTGAAGTCTGGTGAATTATCCTTGTGCGAAAACAATAAAATCCAAAGAGAGGATCAAAGGTAGAGCAGAGAAGAGAAGAAGCAGAAGAACAAGAGATGTCAAGAATGAAGAATTAAAGAAGTATATGGGGCAGAGCAGAAGTTTTATAAGCATCTCAGTGTGATTGAACTAGGCATGAAGTAGATGCTATTTATCAGTTAATTCCTTCTATACTAAACACAAATTCAGTAGGTAGTGAGCCTCTCTTGAGCAGTGAGCTCTAGGCAGTGAGCCCGAAGGCATGTGCCTTCTCTTATCATTTAAGTATTTTTAACAGGGTACGAATCTTGTGGGTTAACCCCTACCATGGTTTTCCCTTAACCAAGTTTCCACTTAAAAAATTCTTTTGTTATGTGTGTTCAATCTATTTATGCTCTTATGTTATTAATTCATGCTTTAATGTTTATATGATTCCAAGTTATAAAAGAAGTTTAAAATTAGAAAAAATTAATACTTGTGGGACAATTGATTCACCCCCCCTGCTCTCAGTTGTTTGGACTAATTCCAACAATTGGTTTCAGAGTAAGGTTCCTCTAGAAGAAGCTTAACCGCTCAAGGAGATCTAGGATGTCGACTTACAAGAAGGATAGTCTATCTTGATTTGATGGAACAAATCACTTTGTTTGGAAGAGTCGTATGGAATGCCATTTACAATGCATGGGTGATGCTTATTTGTTAATAACCAAAGATGAGTATAAACCTCTGGAGAAAGGTCCTTCAACTCCAGATCAATTCAAAGATGTGGAAAATAACCTTCGAGCTAAAGAAGCCTTGTTGAGTGCCCTGACTGATTCATAAATGTCAAATGTTTTTGGACTAAAAACTACTCATGAAATCTGGAAAAAGTTGGAGAATTTTTATGAAGGCGATGAATATGTCAAATGTGCCAAACTACAAAGTCTAGGAGGAAAATTTGAAAATATGAGGATGAGTGAAGATGAAAACATCGCAATCTACATGCAAAAGATAAATGAACTTGTGTGTGGTATCAGGTGTGCTAGTGGATTTTTGGAAGAATCAGAAATTGTGGCAAAAGTGCTCAGATCTTTACCCTAGTCATACAAATAGAAGGTTGCTTCTATAGAGGAGATCAAGATTGTCTCAAAAGTTACAAGAGATTAGCTAGTTGGCAAAATTTCAGCTTTTGAATTAAGTGAGTTTGGTGATTTTGTTCCTATGTCTGAATTTGCATTTAAGGCCAGTGTGTATGGAAAACAAAGATATAATTTGGGTGAAGGCTCTTTAGCAAGGTCAAACAGATTTGGGAAGGCAAGGAAGGATCTTGAAGATGATGAAATTAAAAATGCAAATCTTGAAGCTCTTATTGCCAAAAGAATGCCAAGAGGATCCGATAAGTATGAAGGAAAGTTGCCATTCAATTTTTTTTCTTGTAATAAGACTGGTCATTTTGCCTCAAGATGTCTAAAGAGGTTTTCAAAACCAAACCCTTATAGATATAAAGGTCAGAAGAATTGCTACTATGTGCAAAAGGATGGAGAAGAGGGAGTCACAGATGATGAGTTTGATCATGGAGATGCCACTGAAGATGATTGGGTATTCATTGCTATCAAGGAAGAAGATCTTGTGTCTACTGAATCTACTAGCTGCACAAATGTGGAAAGTACCTTGGCTACTCAAGTTATTGAAAAGGATGAATGGGTGATTGATAGTGGATGTTCTCATCATATGACTGGTGATAAAAGTAAGTTTGTAAGTTTTGAAAAATATGAAGGTGGATTTGTGAAGTTTGGAGACAACTCAGTTGGTAGAATCCGTGGCAGAGGATCCATTTCTTTTGATGGAAAGAATAACACAAATGATGTTCTGTATGTGGAAGGACTGAAGCATAATCTTCTCAGTGTTGCATAGTTGGTTGACAAAGGTTATGATCTCTGATTCAAGGATGGTAAATGCAAAATCTTGAAAGCTCTGAAACTAAAATTGCATCTAGTACACAAACTAGAGGTAACATCTTTCAATTAAGTAGTTTTGGTCAAAGTTGTTTGATTGCATAGATGGATCGGAGTTGGTTGTGGGATAGGAGAATGCGTCATGTGAATTTTGATAACATTGTCAAGATAAGTTCTACTCAGGCTGTGAGAGATCTTTCAAGACTTGTGAAACCTAATAGCATGTGTAGAGAATGTCAATTGGGTAAATAGAACAAAACATCATTCAAGAGTAAAGAACAATTTTCAAGTGGGTGATTGGAACTTGTGCATACTGATCTATGTGGTCCTACTAGAATCAGAAGTGTGCAAATAGAGATATTTCATGTTGCTGATTGATGATTACTCCCAGATGATATGAGTAACTTTCTTAAAAGAAAAATCAAAATCTCTTGACAAATTCAAGGTATTCAAAGTTATGGTGGAAAATGAGATTGGTGTGAAGATAAAGTGTCTGAGATCCGATATAATGGAGAGTTTACCTCTGGAGAGTTTGATACATTCTGTGAGAAGCAAGGAATAAAAAGACAGTTATCTACTCCTAGGACTCCTCAGCAGAATGGAGTTGTGGAAGAAAGAACCGGACCATTCAAGAAGCTGCTAGGACCATGATGATGGAAGAAAATGTTCCACAAGTACTTTGGAGAGAACCTGTGAGTACTGTTGTCTACACTCTTAACCGAGTGTAGATTAAAGGCAATTGTGGTAATACCCCTTATGAACTATGGTTTGGTCATGCTCCTATTGTGAAGTATTTTAGAGTTTTTGGTACTAATTGCTATATCAAAAGAGATGGGGATCTAGGCAAGTTTGAAGAAAGAAGTGATGAAAGAATTTTTTTGGGTTACTCTACTCAAAGCAAAGCATATCGGTGCTTTAACAAGAGGATGAAAAAGATGGTTGAAAGTGCTAATGTTAGAGTTGATGAGAACAAAGAAGAACATTCCAGGTCTTGCAGATATGATTAGATGATCAAGATGAAAATCCAAGTCAAGGAAGGCAAATTCAAACCCAGACTCAGATCGAGAATGATTCAGAAAGCTTAGTGACTCAAGAGGATAATGTAGAAGTTGAGGAACAAGTTCAAGAAATAGAAGTTCAAGTAGATTACAAAACTCCCAGGTATGTAAAGATGAATCATCCTAAAAATTAGATCATAGGAGATAGAAATAAAGGTGTTCAAACTGTTGGTTTTTTCCCAGATTGGATGCTTACTCCTAGATTTCCCTACAAGGCAGCCATCAATGATCAATAGGATCTCTGGGCCAGGGGCCAACAGTATAGGAGATAGACTCTATTTTTATCTCCTCTTCTTCTTCAGGCTCTGCAAAACCTAGGGGGGTATTCCCTACTCAACATCCATGAGAATATGCATACAAAGGCTGGGATGCTGACATGAAGTAGATAAGTCCTCCTGTAAGTAGACCAAAACTACAAGATAAGAGCAAAGGGGCTAGCTTTGGGCCTATTTTCAGTTGTAGACAGAGGACTTGGGATTCTAAAACTAATTCTACTGTCCTAATGGTTGTTTTGGAGTTTGATTTTGATTTTGTGTGTTTGGATGCAAAGTTGGACCTGGTGTATAACCTCGACACAGAGCTAGATTGGTGCCTATCCAGGGCTTGGAGTCATAGACATACACATGTATATGTTTAGCATAAACATACTAAAACTAGATTCTAAGGGATTTCATCATATTTGCCTTACAAATATATCCTAGAACAGAGTGTTTATACATCTCTACTTATGATATCCTTACTACAATATACTTTCCTCAATACTTAACCTGAAAATAGTTTAATCTATCCCTTGAACAAAAGTTAAGAGATCAAGTATTCAATATAGTAAACCTATATCCTAGAACCCAAGACACCCCTTAGATATCTAGATTCAAAAGGAAAGCGTATTCAATACAAGAGACAGACAACAAAACACATGCAATATAGCATTACTCATTTAAATCAACATGAAACCAATGAATCTATGCACAAAACATAAGGCATGAGACTCATAAACTCATAAAATCCACTACACAGAGCAACCAAAACTAGATGTATTTCATTACAGAGCCAAAATGTCCATTTTTCAACAACACCAAATGAGTGACACAGTCTGCCTTTTATAGTAAAACTATGTACACAGCAAATTAATTACAAGGTACATAAAAAATTTGCCAGATACACTGCACTAAAAAATGGTGCTCAAAATCATAACTGCAGCAGAGGGACAAAGAGGAAGGGGCAGGTAGAATCGGGAGATGTGCCGCCGTTTCCAGATATGCACCATAAAAATGGTGGTTGAGCTATCAACTCGACCCATGCCCTCCTGCATAATGTGCCATTAAAGCTTCAGCTACTCAGCCTCTAGAAATGCAGCTGCAGCAAGCCTCAGAAGTTTCTCCCGACTAAAAATGATTGCAGAAGCGAAGAAACCCATCGTTGCATTAGAATTGAAAGATAGCCATTGATCAAAAACCCTCCGCTAACATCAACGGCCCCAAAAACTACTAAAAAGTTGCCCACTAGCCAGATCGTGCCACGTAGGCACCTTAAGTTTCTATTGTTGGGTCCTTTTCCTGTCTGTTCCCTTATTCTTCCCTGCCGAGAACCCATTGCCGAAACCTCACGCGGAAACCACCACATGGCAAGCTCCGCGGCACCCCTAGAATGCTAAAGACCCTTCGTGAAACTCCAGCGGAAGCTAACACGTGGCAGGTTCCGCGTCACCACCGAGAGACATAGAAGGGACCTACTGAAACAGCTTGTGAAAACCTTTGAAACACAAGGGGCCCTTGAAGCCGCCACATGGCACCTTCCGCGGTCTCTTGAAACTTAAAGAAACTCCTTTGAAACATTAACGCGGAAGTCGACACTTGTTGGGCCCCGTGCTTCTCTTGAAACATAAAAGAGTCTCTTTTGAAACACTACTGAAACTCTCACAGAGATTGACACTTGGCGGGCTCTGTATTAACCTTGAAACATATAGAAACTTAAGAGAAATAGTCAGAAGTCCCAGGACCCTCCGCCACGTGTCACAATCCGCCACACTTGAAATTCAAACCGGGGCCCACCTCAACATTTCATTTATTGTTGCAACAAAAGGAACAAACCTGCGGAGGCTGACACGTCCCGCTCCGCAGCGATGATAAGGGACAAATGGCACATTCTGCACGCTTGTTACAACATACCGAAAGTGCCCCCACTGATTGACACTTGGTGCCTTCCGTGCACTTGAAACACGAGATACATTAAGAAACGGGGCCCACAACCTCCCGTTCGCCACACTCAGAGACTTTGAAAGGGTCCTTCGAAACTCAGGTAGAGGTTGCCACTTGGAAACATCCGCAGCAGCTTAGAAACTTCAATGGGACCCACCATATCTGTGCCAAACTATGAAACAAATAGAAACAAACGCGGAAGCTATGAAACCTTTTAGAGTCCCTCGGGTGCCTCCACGTGGTGCTTTCTATGTCCAAGCTGAAACATAAAAGAAACTCTATTGAAACTTCGGCGGAAGCTGACACGTGGCGCCTTCCGCGCATTCAACTTGAAACACAAAGGAAATGCTTAAAGGGTCTTTGAGACTCAAGCGGAAACTGACACATGTCGAGTTCCGCGACTAGCAACTTAAAGCAACACTAGAAACAGCTTCTGCCACGTGGCGCTTTTCGCATTGAAGTCACTCATTAAAAACAAAAGTGTGGCAGAAACAGGGGCTCGATACTTGGCAGACCCGCGGCACTGGCAATATGAGACCCTCTCAGCTATTGATAGAAACATTTAGAAACTGGAAAGAGTGACCCGATATGCATTCAGAAATGCATCTAACCCATTTTTATCAATTTCGAGGGACCGAGGGGAGATTTCAGCAACATAACAAGATCTCGCAACTCAGAAATTTTAGGGTTTGAAGGAGAAAACTAGCAAACATTCAAGTTTAAAACCCTAGACAAATAATTACCAACATAGGCTCTGATTGGGGACGTGTAGGCACAAGACTACAGCGAGGACCAAACAACTCCGAGAAGACCACACAAAACCTAAAATTTAAAACAGGACCGACCACACAAGGTATGTACAAAATATTTACAACTATTTTACATTGTGCACACAAGTTACTCATTTATGTGGAAAAGGCTTTAAGGAATTTGCTATGCACTGGTAATTCCATCAACTCACCACTTAGGGTTTGGAGAAAATAGGAGTCTCCACCATAGATATTGCTAATTTGGTATGGGCCTATCCACAAGGGTTCAAATTTGCCATGTTTACCCTTATCCTGGTTCCTTGCATTCCACATAAGGACCATATCACCTATCTGAAAACCTCTCTCTGTAACCCTTTTATCAAACAGGTACTTCACCTTTTGTTGTTTCTTGATGTTTATTTTTTGTGCCTCTACTCTGATTTCATCTAGCTCAACCAGCTGATTGATCCTTTCAGTAATTGAATCATTAACCTCCCCATCATTCTCTTGTATGAACTTGTAAACTGGTAGGAGGTTATTCACAGGCAATCTAGCTGCTGTACCATGCACTAATTCATAAGGTGACTTTCCAGTGGCTTTTTTCACTATCACCCTATCAGCCCATAATGCCAACTTCAGTTTTGAATCCTAGGATTTCTTATTTTTATCCAGTATCCTCTTGATGATTTTCATTAGGCTTTTGTTGCTTGACTCTGCTTGACCATTTCCTTGTGGGTGGTATGGTGATGTGTGAGACAAGTCAATTCCATATTTATTGCAAAAATTAACAAATTCACCTGATCTAAAGCACATTGCATTATCTGTGATTAACATGACTGGTACCCCAAACCTGATAATAATATTCTCTAAGATAAAATCCATCACCAGCTTACTTGTAGCCTTTTTAGTAGGGATAGCCTCAATCCATTTAGTGAAGTAATCAGTGGCAACCAGAATCCAACTATGTCCTCCACTAGATTTCTCTGAAATCTCCCCTATAAAATCAATTCTCCATTGCTAAAATGGAGCATCCACAGTTACAGTTCTAAGGGGCAATGCTCCTTCATATCTTAACTTTCCTGAGAATCTTTGGCAAGGGTTACATTTCCTTACCAGCTTTTGTGCATCTAAAAAGACAGTGGGCCACCAATATCCTGCCCTAAGGATCTTATGAGCTGTTGTTTGGGCAATATAATGTCCACCACACAATCCTTTATGCATGTCTTTCAAAACATTGTTAGCTTCAACTTCATCCACACATCTCAGCAACACACCATCAGGGCTTTTCCAGTACAACTCACCTTGAACAATAACATACCTGATTGCATGTAGTTTTAAGGTCCTCTTTTGACTGTCACTGAAATGGGAAGGACAATTCAGATTTTACAAGTAATATATGATGTCCTTATACCATTCAGATTTTGATACATTGACATTCTCATTCTGGACTGCATTGACTTGGCATGCCTCTAGATTTCTCTGTGTCATTAGCTTTGCTAACCCTTGTCCTCTTACCAATTTTGTGATCTGTATCTCTATGTTGAACTCTTGCAACTTATTTATCCATCTGCATCTCCTTCCAGTTACCTCCTGCTAAGTGAAGATATATTTTATCGCTGCATGAGGTACATATGCAACTACTTGTGAGCCTACCAAATAAGGCCTAAAGCTCTTGACTGCTCTAACCAGTGCATATGCCTATTTCTCCATAATGTCATACTTTAATTCAACAGCCTACAATGACCTACTGAAGAAAGCAATGGGCTGCTCAAAACCATCCTCATTTTTCTGAAGTAAACATGTAGTAATAGTATGGAAAGAAGCAAATGAAAACAATTGAAATGGCTTGAAAAAATCAGGAGATTTCAGCACAGGAGCCATCTTGATTGCTTCCTTGATGTTTTGAAATGATTCAAATGCTTCATTCTCCCAATTAACAGTTGCATCTTTCTTCAACATCTTGGAAATTTCTTTTGTGGTCTCTGCAAAGTTAGGAACAAATCTCCTAACAAAGTTTATTTGTCCAAAGAAGGACTGCACACCTTTTATTGTTTTAGGGATCTGAATTTTGTCAATTGCAGCCACCCTTTCAGGATCAATCCTAACTCCATCCTTGGAAACAATGTGTCCAAGCAATTTTCCTTCCACAACCCCAAAAGCACATTTCTTTGGGTTGAGAGAAATGCCATACTCTAGTGCTCTAATGAAAATCTGCTCCAAGTGCATACAGTGTTGTTCTTCTTTCTTTGAAAAGGTAGTCAAGTCATCTTGATAAACAGCCAAGATTGAGTCAATCAATCTTGCAAAAGCAACATCCATTGCTCTTTGAAATGTAGCACCTGTATTTGTCAGTCCAAATGGCATCCTTACATATACATAGGTTCCCCATGGAGTTGTGAAAGTAGTTTTCAATTGTTCTGATTATTTTACTTTCACTTGATTGTACCCTGAAAAACCATCCATCATAGATAAAAGTTCACAACTAGTCACTCTGTGCAACATGGCCTCCATATTTGGCAATGGATAGTTATCCTTCAAAGAAGATACATTTAAGTTTCTAAAGTCCACACACAACCTTATATCACCATTTTTTTTTCTGATTGGGACAAGGTTAGACACCCAAGTTGAATGTCTGATAGGCATGATTATTCTAGCCTCCCTAAGTTTTATAAGTTCTTCTTGCATTTTTGGAGCCAAGGTAGGATTAATAGGCCTTTGCTTCTGTCTAAATGGCTTAGCTCTAGGCTTCAATGGGATCTCATGCTAGAATAAATCCTCTCTATAGGCCTTTAGGTCCTCATATGACCAAGCAAAAACATGCTTATACTTTTTCAGTAATACAATCAGCATACTCCTAATGTGTGGTTTGAGCTATTTGCCAATGTATACCTTTTTGGGAGCATGAGATGTTCCTAAGTTTATCTCCTCCAGATCATTCTTGTTTGTTGGAGATGCTTTTGTAACAAATTGGTCCCTATTGTCAAAAGCTCTCTCTAAGGCTACCAGCCCTCTAGGGATTTTGTTAGTCTTCAGCTGAATTACTTTTTTTCCTAAAAGGGTTTCTTTTCCATCTACAACTTCCACAAAGCTCTGAAAATCCATTTCTTGGTTCTCATATTCATCAATACAATGCAGAAATCTTAGTAAATCCTTATCATCATCAAACACTTGCCAGTTGCATACATTATCTAGCACTGCAGGCCTAAGCTTGATTTTAACATTTGTAACATCTGACAAAGTTATATCATCTAGCCTTATGGCTACATTGGCTAGAAAATCTGCTCTGACATTTTTTGATCTTTCTATCCAATTTATTGAAAAAGCATCAAACAATTCAATTGTATCCCAAACAGCATGCTTGTATTGTTTCAACCTTTTATTTTTTGATGCATACTTATCTCTAACTTGGGAAACAATAAGTTCTGAATCACCAAACACTTTGAGCATCTTGATTCCATGTTTCAGAGCTATATTTAACCCTAATAACAGAGCCTCATACTCTGCAATATTATTTGTATAGGAAAACCTCAACAAGAAAGAAAATTGGAGAAGCTTACCAGTTGGAGATAGAAAAGCAATTCCAGCACCAGAGCCTTCTTTTGAACAAGCTCCATCAAAATACATGGTCCAAAGACCTTGCTGGTCCAACTCTTGAATGCAATTTTTTCTCTTTTATCTTCCTTATCATCTGAGATAACTTTGAAATTTTCACAGTCAGTGTCTACAAAACATATATGCTCCTCTGATTCTTGATCCTCCACTATCTCTGATGATCTTTCTTCTTTGATTAGCTTGACATCCCTGCCATTCATTGGGATCATGGCATATGACATGTCCAGTTGCATACTTCCACCAATCAGTGCTGCCCATCTTCTTGACAGCAACATGCCATATTGTGGCTTGATATCAACAACTGTTATGTTCATTTTATAGATCTTTTCAGGATATGCTGCCAATCTAAAATCAACATCCTTCATGATTCCAATGACAGGTACCTCTCTAGCATCCATTGCATAGCATTTCCCACATGCCTTGTCTATTTTTAATCCAACTTGCTGCATAATGGCTAAAGGCATGATATTTGTAGATGCTCCAGAATCAAGCATACAATTTCTAATTACTTTTCCATTTATAACCAAGGAACATAAAATGGCTCCACTTGTGAAGGGCATTTTGTCATGGTCATCCCTAAATATACCTCAAGAATCTCATCCTCTTCAACACACATAGCTTGTTTCTTATCCTGAGTCTCAATATTCTGCTTGACTTGACATGGTACTCCTGAAATCAAGGATACAGTCTTATTTCTGAATTCTTCAACTTTCATCAGCTCCATTAGTGGAACAGAGACTTTTATTTGAGACAATACCTAAGTTATGTCAAATGGAGCATAATTTTAAATAACAGTTGGAGCCTGATCCACAGTTTTACCTCTATCCTGAGATGACCCAGCTTTAGTTTTTATGGCTTTCTGACTGTCATCCTTGTTCTGAAAATTCTTATTTTGATCCTCAACCTGGGGAACTCTATCTTCTTGTCCTTGGGGATCATAACCTATTTTATGCTTAAAATTTTGCCTATTATTATTCTATTACTTCTTTTGTGTCTCAATTCCTTTATGACTGTGTACTGGCTGACCTGCAGAAATGCCTTCTGGCTGATGTGGGCTACTTACTTGAGCTTTACCTCTTAGGTTGTAGTTGCTTTTGACTTGAGCAACTGCTGCAACTGTGAGAGCCCTAATTTCTTCATCAGAAGGCCTCCTCAAGTTGTTCAAAAAACTGTGTGAATCCTGAAAATAGGCATAGTTGTCTTCATCATATGGGAACTGTTGGCAGCCCTAAGTTTCATCATTTGCATTTGCTTCAGTATCATGAAAAGAGTATTCTCTATTTGTAGACAACATGTTGACATTATCATCTTCCATGCAATGAGGCTCATTGCACTCATCACAGGCCACGGCATTGTTATATAGAGATTGAGCAATCATACATTGTGACTGTGAATGAGGCATCTAGCATATTATACACCAAGGGGTGTCATTAACAATATTAACAGCCTTCTTCAAAGGATCAGGAGTTTCCTTGGTATGTTGAGCTCTTTGATTTGTGTTGTTATGTGGCAATACAGGCCTACCATTATGCCAATTGGTATTATATGGCATATCATGCAATGATGGTCTCTTTTCCTGTCTTTGGTAAGCTTGCCTATTAGGACCTATTCCTTTTTCATTCCTGGCCAGTCTATAGCTTAGATCCTTAACAACATTTTCCAATTTGTCTATTTTATCTTCAGGGGTAGATGTACTACCTTGAGTGTTTTGAGGTTTGTCTGGATTCTGCAGAATTTTCACATCATCCCTTCTGTTTGTCTTGCCTGATGCTTTCCTATTATTCTCAATATTTATTGCTATCTTGAAAGCATCCCTGAGAGTAGCAGGACCCTTATCTCTTAGCCCATATGCTATTTTGGCATCAAAAGCATTAATATATAATATTATTCACATCAGTTCATTTGGCCTCATGTGATGTGGTAATTTATTCAATACTTTAGTAAATCTTGCATTAAAATCTGCAACATGCTCATTTGACCCTTTAGTGATACTAGTGAACTCATTTTAAAAAAAGCTAGGGTTAGTTTTGTCACCATATTGCTCCTTAAATATCCTTTTGAAATCATCCCATGATGAAATGCTTCTGTCAGGTAGACCTTTATAGCATTCCTTGGCTTCATCAATTAAGGATTGCATAAATGATTTCATGAAGACATCCTCATGCTCAACCTCAAAGTTGTCCATGGTATTCTGAAAGGCTTTTAAATGGTCTTCTCCTGAGACAGTATTATTTCCTAAAAATTTAGGCACTTGCAGCCTCACATGTTTGTCAACAAGGTTTGGATAACCAGGAATGCCATAAAAAACAAGCTGCCTGAATCTGTCCAACTGCATTGGGTGCCTTTCAAACTGATTAGCATTTGCATTTCTATTTACATTTTGATTTCTCACATTATTTAATGGTACTCTGGCATTGTCTACATTTTGTCTTTGATCATTATTCTGATGATACTGTACCTCATTTCTTTGTTGATTTCTCTGCATATTTGTATTTTGGAGGGTAGGAATTGAATCATTTTGAGCAACTCTCAAAGCCTACACTTTCTGTCTCATATCATCTCTGATTTTACTGCTTGCAGATAGTCTAACTCAGCCCTTAAGCTCTTAATTTCATCAGCTAGTTCTTCCTCTCTAGGCATAGAAGAGGATGTTTTTATCATATTCTGATCATCATTATCATCATCCCTTAGGGATTCAGCCTCTTCAAATCTGTCAGGAGAATCATGAAAAGGACGTTCTTGAAACACCTCTGACCTTATTCTCAAACCATTACCTTGTTGCCTTTCATACACATTCTAGATTTTAGCCTCAGTGTTTGAAAAATAAGGTACTGTCTTCTCTGAGGATCCTGGATTATCCTGAATAAAATCATTTTTCTTGGGGCTAGGAGAACCATCTTGACTGGCTCGAACAGTCCCCTTTTTTCTATACATCATTTTTATGGGTAACTCTTCAAATAGAGTATTATGCTGGGATCTTCTCCCTTGCATATAAATTTTTACTTTACCGGTTGGGAGATTGGTTCGGAGTCGCCACCTATTACTAGGAATTGTTTTCTTTTAAAAATCAGGGCTCTTTCACAAGTTCCCTAGTAGAGTCACCAATTTCTGTTGGTTTTTTCCCAGACTGGATGCTTACTCCCAGATTTCCCTACAAGGTAGCCATCAATGATCAATAGGATCTCTGGGCCAGGGGCCAACAGTATAGGAGATAGACTCTATTTTTATCTCCTCTTCTTCTTCAGGCTCTGCAAAACCTAGGGGGTATTCCCTACTCAAAATCCATGAGAATATGCATACAAAGGCTAGGATGCTGACATGAACCAGATAAGTCCTCCTGTAAGTAGACCAAAACTGTAAGATAAGAGCAAAGGGGCTAGTTTTGGGCCTATTTTTAGTTGTAGACAGAGGACTTGGGATCCTAAAACTAATTCTACTGTCCTAATGGTTGTTTTGGAGTTTGATTTTGATTTTGTGTGTTTGGATGCAAAGCTAGACCTGGTGTATAACCTCGACACAGAGCTAGATTGGTGCCTATCCAGGGCTTGGAGTCATATACATACACATGTAAATGTTTAGCATAAACATACTAAAACTGGATTCAAGGGGTTTTCATCATATTTGCCTTACAAATACATCCCAGAACAGAGTGTTTATACATCTCTACCTATGATATCCTTACTGCAATATACTTTCCTCAATACTTAACCTGAAAATAGTTTAATCTATCCCTTGAACAGAAGTTAAGAGATCAAGTATTCAATTTAGTAAACCTATATCCTAGAACCCAAGACACCCCTTAGATATCCAGATTCAAAAGGAAAGCGTATTCAATACAGGAGATAGACAACAAAACACATGCAATATAGCATTACTCATTTAAATCAGCATGAAACCAACGAATTTATGCACAAAACATAAGGCATGAGACTCATAAACTCACAAAATCCACTGCACAGAGCAACCAAAACCAGATGTATTTCATTACAGAGCCAAAATGTCCAGTTTTCAACAACAACAAATGAGTGACACAGTCTACCTTTTATAGCAAAACTATGTACACAGCATATTAATTACAAGGTACATAAAAAATTTGCCAGATACACTGCACTGAAAAAGGGTGCTCAAAATCATAACTGTAGCAGAGGGACAAAGAGGAAGGGGTAGGTAGAATTGGGAGATGTGCTGCCATTTCTAGATATGCACCATAAAAATGGTGGTTGAGCTATCAACTCGACCCATGCCCTCCTGCATAATGTGCCATTAAAGCTTCAGCTACTCACAACCTCTGGAAATGTAGCCGCAGCAAGCCTCAGAAGTTTCTCCTGCCTAAAAATGATTGCGGAAGAGAAGAAACCCATCGTTGCATCAGAATTGAAAGATAGCCATTGATGAAAAACCCTCCGCTAACATCAACGGCCCCAAAAACTGCTGAAAAGTTGCCCACTAGCCAGATCGTGCCACGTAGGCACCTTAAGTTTCTATCGCTGGGTCCTTTTCCTGTCTGTTCCCTTATTCTTCCCCACCGAGAGCCCACTGTCGGAACCTCATGTGGAAGCCACCACGAAGCAAGCTCCACGGCACCCTTGGAATGCTAAAGACCCTTCATGAAACTCCAGTGGAAGCTAACACGTGGCAGGTTCCACGTTACCGCCGAGAGACATAAAAGGGACCTACTAAAACAGCTTGTGAAAACCTTTGAAACACAAGGGGCCCTTGAAACTCTCGCGGAAGCCGCCACAGGGCACCTTCCGCGGTCTCTTGAAACTTAAAGAAACTCCTTCAAAACATTAACGTGGAAGCTGACACTTGTCGGGCCCCACGCTCCTCTTGAAACATAAAAGAGTCTCTTTTGAAACACTACTAAAACGCTCGTGGAGATCGACAATTGGCGGGCTCCGTATTAACCTTGAAACATATAGAAACTTAAGAGAAACAGTCAGAAGTCCCAGGACCCTCCGCCACGTGTCACAATCTGCCACACTTGAAATTCAAACCGGGGCTCACCTCAATGTTTCGTTTATTGTTGCAACAAAAGGAACAGACCTGTGGAGGCTGACACATGTCACGCTCCGCAGTGACGATAAGGGACAAATGGCGCATTCCGCGTGCCTATTGCAACATACCGAAAGTGCCCCTGCTGATTGACACTTGGCACATTCCGCGCACTTGAAACATGAGACACATTAAGAAATGGGGCCCACAACCTCCCGTTCGCCACACTCAGAGACTTTGAAAGGGTCCTTTGAAACTCAGGCAGAGGTTGCCACTTGGCAACATCTGCAGTAGCTTAGAAACTTCAATGGGACCCACCATATCTGTGCCAAACTATGAAACAAATAGAAACAAACGCGGAAGCTGTGAAACCTTTTAGAGTCCCTCAAGTGGCTCCATGTGGTGCTTTCTGCATCCAAGCTGAAACATAAAAGAAACTCTATTGAAACTTCGGTGGAAGCTGACACGTGGCATTTTTCGTGTTGAAGTCACTTGTTAAAAACAAAAGCGTGGCAGAAACAGGGGCTCGACACTTGGCAGACTTGCAGCACTGGCAATATGAGACCCTCTCGGCTACTGATAGAAACATTTAGAAACTGGAAATAGTGACCTGATATGCATTCAGAAATGCATCTGACCTATTTTTATCAATTTCAAGGGACCGAGGGGAGATTTCAGCAACATAACAAGATCCCGCAACTCAGAAATTTCAAGGTTTGAAGGAGAAAACTAGCAAACATTCAAGTTTAAAACCCTAGACATAAATAATTACCAACATGAACTAGAAGAATAATTGCTAAAGATCAAGAAGAGATTTGTTTGATTTCAAAGATTGAACCAAAATCAGTAAGTTAAGCCTGCAATGATGAAAACTGGGTAAAAGCAATGGAAGAAGAATTAATGCAAATTGAAAAGAATCACACTTAGGATCTTATGTCTAGACTTGAGGACAAATATGTGATTGGGACTAAATGGGTCTTCCAGAACAAACTAAATGAAGATGGTGAATAAGAAACAAAGCAAGGTTAGTGTGCAAAGGATATTCTCAAGTGGAAGGAATTGATTTTGAAGAAACTTTTTCTCCGATGGCAAGAATAGAGACAGTCATATTATTCCTTGCATTTACTGTGCATAAAGATTTCAAGGTCTATTAGATGGATGTCAAGTCAACATTCCTAAATGGAGAACTAGAAGAAGAAGTCTATATTAAGAAACCAAAAGTATTTCAGTTGACTAATCAAAAAGATATGGTCTACAGGTTGAGGAAAGCATTATATGGGCTCAAACAAGCCCCAAGAGCCTAGTATGCAAGATTAGATAAGCATCTATTAAAGCTAGGATATAACAAAGGCACTCCTAATAGTAATCTTTACTTCAAGATTGATTGTGAGAACATTCTGATTGTTGAAGTATTTATTGATGATATCATTTTAGGTGGAAATGAGAGCATGTGCAAAACATTTGCTGATCAAACGCAAAGTGAATTTGAGATGTCCATGTTTGGTGAGATAAATTTGTTCTTAGGTCTGCAAATCACTTAGTCAGATAAAGGTATCTTCATATCTCAATCCAAGTATGTGAGAGAATTGTTGAAGAAGTTTGGAATGGAAGACTCCAAGCCAGTAAGTACACCTATGGTAACTAGATGCAAGTTGAGCAAAGATGATGAATCCCCTAAGGAAAATTAGAAAAGGTATAGATCAATGATTGGAGGACTACTCTATCTGACTCAAACCTGACCTGATATCATGAATGCAGTTGGACTTGCTGCAAGATTCCAAGCCGATCCTAAAGAATCCCATGTAGCAGTCAAGAGAATTTTTAGATATCTCAAAGGGACAATTGACTATGGATTATGGTATCTAAAGGATAATGACTTCACTCTACATGCATGTACAAATCCTAATTGGGCAGGAGATGTGGATGATAGAAAAAGCACTAGTGGTGTTGCATTCTTCTTGGGAAGTAGATTAGTTTCTTGGTTAAGCTAAAAGCAGGAGGCAATTTCCCTATCTACAACAAAGGTAGAGTATATAACAGCAACACACAATTGTACTCACGTCTTGTGGATGAAGAAAATGTTGAAGGACATCAGAGTTGTGTTTGAGAAGCCTGTCACAATCTTCTGTGATAATTCAAGTGTAATAAGTATCTCAAAGAATTTGATGTTGCATTCAAAGACAAAACATATATCCATCAAGTTTCATTTCTTGAGAGAGAAGGTAAATGAGAATGAAGTCAAGCTAGAGTTTGTGTCTTCAAAGGATCAAATTATAGATATGTTCACTAAACCTCTCCCCAATGATACTTTTGAGTATCTCAAAGAGAAGTTAGGGGATATTACTCCTCTTGATTAGAACTAAGTTGCACTAAGGTGCATTAGTATGGTGAAATTCACAGTCATATCTTGTGATCCAAATTGATGTAAAGAGCTACTGCTCAGGGGGAGTAGTCAGTATGAAAATTTTGGATTAGTCTGAAATAAAAAGGGAGAAAAGATTGTAAATATGTGCCCTTTTCCAAATTGATGTCAAAGGGGGAGAGAAGTTCACGTGAAAAACTAGTTGCTGATGAAAGGGGAAGCAGTGGAGAAAGTGATTGCAGAAGTGATAAGGTAAAGGGGGAGAAGGTCTTGTCTTGATGGTCAAATCAGTTTTTAACATCATATGTTGCCATTAATGACAAAGGGGGAGATTGTTGCAAATATGTGCCTAAACAGTGTTGTCATTGATGTCAACATATCTTTGTTGTCATTCGTGTCAACTATATCCTATTTTGTTGCCTGGATAGAAGACTAGATTGTTGAGGATATTGAGAAAATTAATGAGGATCAAAGTATGTGGACCATATGGCTAAGTAGAGGATTGTCTAAAGAAGCTCTAGTTAAGTTTTGAAGGGTTCACATGAAGATTTGAAGAAGTTATGGCCATCTGAGTTGAACTAGCTTTGCAATGTTCAGAAGAGACAACGTGATAGGAAAGAGGTCTGAATTATTCTAGATATGTCAAATGATGATCTAAGGATCTAGAGGCATGTTGGGGAAGTCAGTGTGTATTATCCATTCAAGTGGTTCATGGTTTGGAGGTCTGTAAACAATCTTTTTGATGTGATAGTCATGGCAGATAGTGTTCTTGAGGTTCTGGAGGAAGGTGCAAGTGATTCTAATGATTTGGATGAGTGTGGATGTTCTTGTTGAATTCAATGTGCTTGTGGAGGTCTCTAGATTGTGTAATTGCTATGTTGGAGGTCCACATTGAAGTTTGAGCTCTCTATTGAAGATTTCCCTCTTGATGTTGTTGGTCTTCCCAGTCCTAGCCGATCGAATGATTCAAGTATGTTGCGGATGATCAAAGAGTAATTATTTGGAGCATGGCATGTTGTTGAAGGTAGATTCAAGTCTTAGTTGCGTTTGGCCAATAGTATAGTGATCCACGTTAAGACAAGCCGACCTTGATGCTTATTCCAAGGTTGATGAAGAATATAAAAGTGTGTAGTTGAAGTGTGGCAAATTATCCTTGTGCGAAAACAATAAAATCCAAAGAGAGGATCAAAGGTAGAGCAGAGCAGAGAAGAAGTAGAAGAATAAGAGATGTCAAGAATGAAGAATTAGAGAAGTATATGGGGCAGAGCAGAAGTTTTGTAAGCATTTCAATGTGACTGAACCAGGCATGAAGTAAATGATATTTATCAGTTAATTCCTTTTGTACTAAACACAAATTCAATAAGCAGTGAGCTTGAAGGCATGTGCCTTCTCTTTTCATTTAAGTACTTTTAACAGGCATGAATCTTATGGGTTAACCCCCACCGTGATTTTCCCTTAACCAGGTTTCCACGTAAAAAATCCTTGTGTTATGTGTGTTTAATCTATTTCTGCTCTTATGTTATTGATTCATGCTTTAATGTTTATCTGATTCCAAGTTATAAAAAAAGTTTAAAATCATAAAAGATTAATACTTGTGGAACAACTAATTCATCCCCCCTCTCAATTGTCCATACTAATTCCACCAGCAGCAACATATAATTCAATGAACTTATAATTACCTCTTGAAGAAGCTCTTGTTTGCACAGACATAAAAGGTTGAACTAGTAAAAAACTAGGAGCTTGTAGAGTCGTTAGGTGCATGAAAATATTTTACAAAGTGTAGAATACTGAGAATAACACTAATTTCTTAGCTTGATTCTTGATTTAGATGTTCACAGTCCCACTGGGCATGCTAGAAACTATTATCACTTGGATTTGCACCCTATGTTAGAGCGGTTTATGGCTCCAACCAATCTAGTGAAACATTAAGATGATTTCTACGTGTGGGACCCTACCAGGAAATCAAATGTCTAGAGAGAGGCTAGTTCCTTCACTGAATGGAAGATTTAGCTATTGCTAAGACTAAACCTAATCTATCCACCATTGGGAAAAGGAGAAGAGGGATGAAAGTAGAAATTAAAAGGGGGTGATACACCAAGTTTGAATATAGAACACTCACATAACTAAAATGCACAAAATAACCAAATATAACTGATAAATTTCCGCAGATGTAGAATATTCTAACAAAGGTAAAGAGAAGATCAGGGTTGAGGGGACATAAATTTACATAGATGTAGCAAATTATAATAGAGGTAAAGAGAAGAATGGGGTTGAAAAGAAATAAACATTCATAGACAAAGTAGATCCAAATTACACAGAGCTAGAAAATAGCATGAAGAGGTAAAAACAACCAACATATATTAATCAGAAAGGCACGGTTACAACAAAGGATGGTTCTATTTGAACACAAAAATGTCTCTGTATCCAACCCTCATTACATATTTTTTACATGTATATATAGTATTGCATTACTTTGACCTAAGTCACCTGTCACAATAAATTTGCCCCATGCACCTATTAGAAAATATCCCTGCCAGAAGGAATGCCTTTTTGCAAGAATTAATTGCATAAAATATCTTGGATCTTGAAGTAGTTAGGAGATATTTGTTGTCTTGAATGCAAGCAGTTGATTCATCACTTGCAACAATAAATATGAAAATATCTAGAGATGAAGTAGCTGAGCAAATATGATTCTACATTAATGGCTGAAGAAGACATTTCAAATAAACTTTCCCTCCAAAATCCCCCCATACAGAACTTTTACAACACTTTAAATATTCAAGTTCAAATATTTAAAGCCTACAATACATTACAAACTTTGTTTTTACTGATATCTACTTTACTTGGAACTCTGGCCTAAATTTTTCCTTGTCCTAGCAAAATTTATCTTTTATAAACCATTTTGTCTTTGTCTTCAGCATATTTCATCTTTTGTTGGCAACTTTTCAATTTTCTGAACTATGGCTTGTTTCTCCCATTTTTTCTCTTATCAGCAAAAATCTATTTTTCTGAACTATTTTCTTGAACATCTATTGCCCTTATTGGCAAAATGTCATTTTTTCTAACTTTGCTTGGTTCCATCTTTTCTTCTTTATCTACAAAAATCCATTTTGCTAAACTTTACTTTTGCTTCCTTTTATCGGAAAACATTCCACTTTTCAGAATCTTTGGCCTTGTCTCTTTTTTCCTTATTGGCAAAACCTATCTTTTACAAACTATTCTCCTTTCTCTCTTTGTCAGTGATTTTACACATTTCTGAACCTCGGCCTAGCTTTACCTTTTCTGCTTGATTGGAAAAATCATCATTTCTCGAACTTTGCCTTTGTCCAACTTTTGCCTCTTTATTGGTGAAACTTTGCTTTCTCAAACTTTTCTTTTTGGTCTTGCTTTTACCTTTGTTGGCAAAAAATCACTTTGCCCAACTTGACTGCTTTCACCTTCTTCTCTATAGGCGAATCGCTCTATCGACAAACTAAATAAATTTCAAACTATTTGGGAAGTTCTAACTTTCCTCGATTCGCTGATAGAGGGGTCCTTTTCCTTCATTTACTTAGCCAATTTTATGTTTCCTATTTTGCCTTATCGGCAAAATATGACTTTTTCTAACCAAGCCTTAATTATTGGTAAAATGTCACTTTTTCAAACCATTCTCCTTAGCCGATTTTTTGCTCTTCTTTTGTCTTATTGACAAAATCTCTATCGACGAAACTCACCTTTGGCGAACCAACTATGCCTTTGCCAAATTTTCCTTTTATCAACCCATTTGTTCCTTCGCAAACCTTTCTCCTTTCCCTTTGTCGGTGATTTTCCTTATCAGCAAACTGTAGAGATTTCAAACCTTTGAAAAGTTCATGACTTTGGAAAATCGCCGATAAAGGCATTCTTTTTCTCTCTTTTCCTTAGCCAAATTTGAAGACAACCTACTCACTCAGCCCTTTGTTAGCAAATTGCCAAATCCTCAAACTTATGAAATTTCAAACTTTTGGAAAAGTTTGTGAAACATGAGAATTGTGTTAGGGTTAGCCGGTAGAAGATATCAATTAAATGCAAATAAAGATTAAACAGAGAAATGGAAATACACAGAATTAATAACAGCGAGAGACAAGATTTAACATGGTTCACCCAAACTCGGGCTACATCCACCAAACAGAGAGTCCAATATTATTATCCAGTAAATCAAACCGATTACAATCAGTAATCCCTGCAACTCAATACCGCTGCAAATGCTACAATACAATACTCAAACCCTAACCCTTGGCCACTTTTTATCAAGCCTTTTTGTCAGTTACAAAAATTAGGGTTTTCTTATGTCGGTCATAAAAAATAGGATTTTTTAAGTCGGCCCTAAAAAAAATTTTCTCGGGGGCTACCGCCCCCGAACCCCCGTTTCTCGGGGGTTGCCGCCCACGAACCTCCGCTCGGGGCCCGGCTTGGCCCCGAACCCCGGCGAGGATACATGGCTAGTGTACAGTACTTTCCTGATCAGTCACCACCTACCAACAATCTCCCACTTGGAGACTGATTAGGCTCCACACCAAAACAATCTCCCACTTGGAGACTGATCCTGGATGATACCGCTGCGCATGCAGCTCCCACTGGAAATAAGCACCCTGGACTCTACTGTTTAATTTTTATTGTGTTCAGTCTAGAAGACCAATCGAAGCTGAAGAGGAGCTCAGCTTCTCCCTTGTCACTGCCTTTGTAAACATAACCGCTGGATTTTCATCTGCATGTATCTTTTCCAACGTTAACTATCCATTATCCAACACCGACCAAATAAAGTGATACCTCAACTGTATGTGTTTGGTCTTTGAATGCAAGGTAGAATTCTTTGCAAGATGTATGGCACTCTGACTGTCTGTATACAAAGAACTGTTAGCCTGTTGTTTACCCAATTCTTCCATGAAAGATTGTAGCCATATCATCTCCTTGCTTGCCTCTGTTGCAGCGACATATTCTGCCTCTGTGGTGGATAAAGCAACCACCTTTTGCAACCTAGAAATCCAACTCACCGATGTTCCACCTACAGTAAAGACATAACCTGTAGTACTCCACCTGGTATCAATATCCCCTGTCAAATCTGAGTCTACATAACCTGCTAAATCAGTATTAGAGCCCCCAAAACATAAGTGTTTATTAGATGTACCTCTCAAATATCTGAGAATCCATTTGACCGCATTCCAATGCTCAAATCCAGGATGACTCATATACCTACTAACGACTCCAACAGCATGTGCAATATCCGGTCTTGTGCATACCATGGCATACATTAAACTTCCTACAGCTGAAGCATAGGGTATCTTGGACATTTTCTCTTCCTCCTCTTGTGTCTTTAGACACATCTCCTTAGTCAATTTCAAATGACTAGGCAAAGGTGTACTGACAGCTTTGGCATTCTCCATATGGAATCTCTGCAACACCTTTTCAACATAAGCAGCCTGAGATAGAGTCAATTTTCTGTTCTTCCTATCTCTACAAATTTTTATACCAAGGATATGTTTTGCTGCCCCCAAATCCTTCATATCAAATGACTGTGATAACTGATGTTTTAACTCTCTGATGTGATCCATGTTAGACCTAGCTACAAGCATGTCATCAACATATAAACATAAAATGATGTAGCTGTCATTATCCAACCTCTTAAAATAAACACAATGGTCAGAATTACACCTACTGTAGAATTGCTCAGCCATAAAACTATCAAATTTTAAATACCATTGCCGAAGTGCTTATTTCAGGCCATACAAGCTTTTCTTCAATCTGCACACTTGTTTCTCCTTAGCTTTGACCTCAAATCTCTATGGTTGTGCCATGTATATCTCCTCCTCCAAATCACCATGGAGAAAGGCAGTTTTCACATCTAGCTGTTCCAAATGCAAATCTTCAGCAGCCACAATACTTAAAACAGTATGAATAGAAGTCATCTTGACAACCAGAGAAAATATCTCATCAAAATCAATGCCCTGTTTTTGTGCAAATCCTTTTACAACTAACCTGGCCTTAAATCGTTTCTTACCTCCATCTTCCTCTTTCAGCCTGTAAACCCATTTGTTTGGTAAAGCCTTTTTACCTACAGGTAACTTACATAGTTCCCAAGTCTGATTTTTTAGCAAGGAGTCCATTTCTTCTTGCATGGCAAGCTCCCACTGAACTTGTGTATTCACCTGCATAGCTTCATCATACCCTTCTGGTTCACCAGCATCTGTTAACAAAATAGAATACAAAGAGGGAGAAAACCTTTTAGGAGGTCTACTTATCCTTGTTGACCATCTAACATTCACTGGAGTTTGTGGTATTTCTGGTTGCTGTTGCGGAGCATGAGGAGCCACTGGAACATCACTATTTGGAGTATCATCCAGCACCACATAATCCTTTTCTTTCTTCTCATGCTGCTGCAACTGATCTTTGTACAACACTTTCTCATTGAATATAACATCCCTGCTTCTCACAATTTTCTGATTTTCAAAATCCCAAAGCCTATAACCAAATTCATCAATGCCATATCCAACGAAGGTACATTTTTTTGATTTCGCATCTAGCTTGGTTCTATTTTCAGAATCTATATGTGCAAATGCTTCACAGCCAAAGGTTTTCAGAAAAGAATAACTCACCTTCTTGCCTGTCCATGCTTCCTCTGGAATACCACAGCCCAAAGGAACTGAAGGACCTCTATTAATTAAATATATAGCAGTGTTGACAGCCTCTGCCTACATGTTTAAAGGCAGCCCAGCATGCAATCTCATGGTCCTTGCACGCTCCGTTATTGTCCTATTCATGCGTTCAGCCACTCCATTTTCCTGTGGAGTCCCTGGAACCATTTTCTGCCTACGAATTCCATTAAAGGAACAATAATCTTCAAATTCTTTGCTGCAATACTCACCACCATTATCAGATCTGAGACATTTTAAACTTTTACCTGTCTCATTTTCAACCAAGCTTCTCCATTTCTTAAATGTTTCAAATACATCAGATTTTTGTCTAAGGAAATAAATCCAGACCTTCCTAGTTGCATCATCTATGAATGTAACATAATACCGAGAGCCACCGAAAGAAGATACCTGAGCTGGTCCCCATACATCTGTATGCACAAGCTCCAACTTTTCATTTTTCTTTTGCTTCCCATCTCTGAGAAAACTGACTCTCTTTTGTTTTCCATACACACAACTTTCATAGAAATCCATATTAATACATTTCAGACCTGGTAAAACTTTCTTAGAATGAAGTACCTTCATACCTTTTTCACTCATATGCCCAAGTCTGTTATGCCACAGTGTTGTTTTAGAACCTACAACAACTTTTCTAGTCTCTTCCTGCAAACCTGCAGCAACTGTTCCTAAACCTGTTTGTTTTTCCTCTATAACATCTAAAGTAGAAGAAACAATATGACCTATACAAAGATATAAGGTGCCTACTTTCACACCTTTTTCTACTACTAAGGCACCTTTTGAAACCTTCCAATTTTTATCAGTAAATGTAACAGTGCAACCTTGTTCAGTTAGCTGCCCTGCTGAAATTAAATTCCTACTGAGCCTTGGAACATGCCTCACCTCTTGTAGTAGCCAATGATTCCCATTCTGCAACTTAATCTTGATTCTTCCCTTTCTAACAATCTGACAGGGTTCATTATCTCCCAAATAAACTAGCCCAAAATCCCCTTGGACATAATCAAGGAAATAACTTCTATGGGGCGTAGCATGAAATGAGGCTCCTGAATCTAAAACCCATGAATCATCAGCATTATCTAGGGAAAGAATCAAAGCATCATCTTCAGACTTATTGCTTACCACATTTGCTTCCTTATTGCCTTCTTGTTTGTCTCCTTCTTTATTTTTCTGAGACCAGCAATCTTTCTTCAGATGACCTGGTTTTCCACAGTACCAGCAATCCTTCTATCCTCTGGTTTGGGATCTTTTGTCTTTTGATTTTCCTCATAACTTCCCATGACCTCCAGAACCTTTTCCTCTCTCCTTTGATCTACCCCTACTTTCTGCATTCAAAACACTGCTTGATTTGGATCCACCTAAACTTTTCTTACGAATTTCCTCACTTAGAATAACACCAACAACATCATCAAATTTTAGGGTATTTGAACCAGAAACAGAGTTACTAACCGCCATTACCAAACTATCCCAACTTTCAGGCAATGAACATAATATCAAGAGAGCTCTAACTTCTTCATCAAATTTTACATTTGCAGAAGTCAATTGACTGACAATCATATTAAATTCATTTAAATGACCTGTCACAGATCCACCTTCAACCATTTTCAAATTAAACAACTGCTTCATGAGAAATACCTTATTTGAGGCTGAGGGTTTTTCATACAATTTAGCCAAAGCTTTCATCAGACCATCTGTTGTCTTCGCTTCCGTTATATTGAATGCCACCGACGGTGCCAGGCACAACCGAATGGTTCCCAGTGCCTTTCTGTCAAGAAGATTCCAATCCTCATCAGACATTGTTGCCAGTTTCTTGGCTACTCCTTCCAACGGCCTCCATAAATCCTTTTGATAGAGGTAATCCTCCATCTGCATCTTCCATAACTGATAGTTTTGCCCATTGAATTTATCAACCTTCATTTTACCCTCGTCCGCCATTGCTCCCACTCAACCGTGAGACTTTCCTGTAGACGATAATCGAACACAACCCGCTCTGATACCACTTGTTAGGGTTAGTCGGCAGAAGATATCAATTAAATGCAAATAAAGATTAAACAGAGAAATGGAAATACACAGAATTAATAACAGCGAGAGACAAGATTTAACATGGTTCACCCAAACTCGGGCTACATCCACCAAACAAAGAGTCCAATATTATTATCCAGTAAATCAAACCGATTACAATCAGTAATCCCTGCAACTCAATACCACTGCAAATGCTACAATACAATACTCAAACCCTAACCCTTGGCCGCTTTTTATCAAGCTTTTTTGTCGGTTACAAAAATTAGGGTTTTCTTATGTCGGTCATAAAAAATAGGATTTTTTAAGTCAGCCCTAAAAAATTTTTTCTCGGGGGCTACCGCCCCCGAACCCCCATTTCTCGGGGGCTGCCGCTCCCGAACCCCGGCGAGGATACATGGCTAGTGTACAGTACTTTCCTGATCAGTCGCCACCTACCAACAAATTGTTGATAAAGGGGAACATGCTTTCCTACCTTAGTCATTTTTTAAGTTTTCCTCCCTTTGTCAGTGAATCAGCCAGTCCGCGAATTGGTAGGTTTGCAAACATGAAGTTTTGCCGACAAAGGCCAAAAAAGGGCCAAAAACTAAGGCAATGACTTAGAAATGTTTGGGTTTTTTTTATTTTTTTGCAAGGATTCTCCCTAGGATTTTTTAGGGATTTTTGTAAGGATTTACACTAAAATTTGAAGGATATCATGCTTTTAAGGGATTTCATCAAGATTTTCAAGTTCGGCTATTTGACTCTGGGGAGGGGAAATAGGTTAACAATATCCAAAGCCTAGAAAAAGCCCCAGGATAGCCATTTTCTAATAGATCAATGCAAGATTAATATACAAGTAAAGCCATTGATTTTGTGATATAGAGATTATACGTGGCTTCAACATATAATTATAAACATTATCAGTCTAATATCTTTATAACATTTCACCATTCATCAGAGCATATGAATAAGAAAGTAGCAGGCCCTATTTTCTAGTTAATGAGTGAATCATATGGTGGTTTTGGATGTCAATGAGAATATCATTTGGTAGCATTGCACAATATTTGAAGCTAGCAAAATTGACAACTCAAAAGTGTTGCATCATTGGCTGGAGTCATATTAATCAACAAACCTTATGGGCCTAGGTTTTTATCTAAAGAATAAAGAAAATGAAGGCATATTGTGAAAGACACATGGAAACACCACACAACATTTGGAAATGGAAAGCCTAACATGTCTTTCCTTTTCACCATTGATTAGAAGCAAAGTAACTATAGCTCACTTGGCATTCTTTAGAACTGATAGATTTTGGAGTGATCTTTGTTGTCCATTTGTAGAATGTCTTAGTTTACTATTTATTTTGTAGAAGTCCTAAAAAACGTCGAATCCTCAACAACCCTCGATTAATGCATTGATTTCTATCAGCATTTTGGGAGATTTTAGTTAGTTATAAAAGGATTCATATCAAAATAATGAAGGAGATATTTTTATGTAATAAAGAGGCCTTTGTGGGCATTTCTCAAAACTTAATGAATGTTGAACAATTTGTGCTCTTAGCCTTTTTGTAATATGTTCTTAGGTTACCAATGAATATAAGTTGACATTTTGTGCCAAATATTCATCTCTCCAAGATCTTTCTCATAGTTCTTTATTGATACTTTGCCTATATTTGCCCATTTGATGATTGATATTTGCCTATTTGGCTTAAAATCATCCATTTTAATGCTCTTTGTTATAGTAGTTTATTATCATGACTTAAATAGAGGTCAAATATTATGCAAAAAATCTAGAATTCATAGAACATTTCACATCTGGCATATCGCCTTAGAATATATTTATTTCCTACTTTTTTTCCCTCTTTTCTCTACAAGTTGAAAATAATTCCTTGAAGATTCTATGAAGAGTTGGCTTCTAAAACTTTAAAGGTTATCTCATAAGCCACGCCTCATGTTTGCAAGATTTTCGATGTTGGTATAGGTCTGCATGTGGGTGCAACATTCAAGTAGATTTGAACATCAACAATAGTCGTGAATGAAGGATCTAATGAAGGATCTAATGAAGGATTATCCAACCATTCAACAAAAGAAAAACACTCAACATACATAGTAGAAAAAACACTAAAACAACAACATAAACATTATTGATTCCACAATTTTGAATGATTACAATTTACCACAATGGACTTCCTACATGCTATGCCATAACCATTTGATTACTAATGAGGAAATTACACTATTTAGATAAAAACCATTACATTCTTACATGTTGCACCATCAACATCTTCATTCTCAATATCATACCGCATTTCAGACTCTTATCCTTATGCTCACACATTTTCTCTTAGAATTCATCCCCCAGCACTCATGCTTGATTGATGATGTCTTCAAATGATCACAATACATGTATATATAACAATCCCAAGCCTCAAAGATGATTTGTGTCAACTATAAGGTGTTACAAAGCTCTAGGCTACATGAAATCTATAGTCGGCTAGTATAAACGAGTCCCTCAATTAATGGGATGATAATAGAATGAAGAGGAACCTCCATGTGGTTCTGAATGTACATCCTCTTGGGTCCAATGAATTTTCATGTATGTATTCCTTTCCTATCTCAAACTTTACAAAACCTAGCGCAAGTGGAAATAGTTGAAACTTGGAAGTTTGTCATCTTGGTAGATGTTCATGAACCAAGTTAGACCTTTTCAGTGATCCAATTCTTCTGAAACATGGATATGACATTTATACATCACTATAAAAAATACTTCCAAAACTATGAGACCAAATCTCAAATTGTAGCGGGGTAAAAGTACAAACCTGTGTCACACTTTATAAAGGAATCGACCAACAACAAAAAAATTTCTAAACTTTGACCTCATAAAAGTGGCATTTATGTTTTGAATTTCAAAATAATGTAAACTAATGAAATGTAGATCTCTTGATGAATTTTATGCTTATAATTTTTGAAAAATTTTAAAAAATTATTTTGACAATGTTTTTTATAAATTTCAGAGAAAATTTTGAATTGCTGAAAATTTCAGGAAAAAGTGACTTTGAGTCCACATCACGAAAAAAAGAGCAAACAATATTATTTTTCCCTATTTTTTTTCCCAAATAGAGGAGTTCAATATCTAGTGCATAGAGAAAAAAAAATCAGTTTTCAATGCATATTTTCTTCATAATATCGTTTTAAAGTCAGATTTTATAAAATTTGATAGTTTCCATTCCATGTCAACTTTTGTATAGTTTTTTTATCATTTTAAAAAACCAATTATACCCTTTTGGAGAGGACTCTTTCCTCTAGTGCACCATATAATTTTGAAAAAATTTGGATGTGTTTTGATATATATATTTTTAATTTCTAATTAGTGTTATCTCTGATTTTAATAGCCTACTTGCAATAATTTAAAAAAAAAATATTAAAACTAATCAAAATATTAAAAAATATCATATTTGGATTCTAGACTCTAAGCTTTACAAAAGGGTATTTTTTAATTTTTGAAATAATCCATTCTAATTGAAGAAATATTCAGTTTAAGTTGGGAATTTCAAAAAACTAAAGAAAATGAGGAGGTGGTTGCCATGTAAGATGCCACATAGATGATTTCGGGCGAATCAATTTGGGGGTGAAATAATTTGGGAGCAAAATTGACTCGCCTGAAATTAAATAATTCTAGCCACCTCCGCCGCTTATATATATATATATATAGTTTCAATTTTTATGATTTTTCTCAATTCAAGCATCAAGAAGAAAATAGAAGAAGCAGAATTTTTCACAATAGAAGTTAAAAATTATTTTTTAATTTTTTTTCAATTCAAGCATTTGGAGAAACCACACAAAAGGTTTTTTTTTGGCAAGAGAGGCTACAAATTTTTAAGGTATGTAACATGATTTTCAACTTATTTACTCATTTTACCATGTAGAAATTGAACTTCATGAGTTATTTATTAGGATGTATATGTGTGTGTAGGTGAATTAAAACAAGCAATTTGTGATGGGGAATAAAAGAACTAGATTAAGGGTGTATGACCGAAAAAGAAATAAAAAAACCCTAGGAACATCTAGTCAAGAACAACACATTGAAATTATTGATGAACAAGTTGAAGGGTGTGTTAACGAACAAGTACAAGATGAAATTGGTAGTAGTGATGGAAATTTTTTGCATGGAATGGAAAATCTTATGGAGATGGATGAGGATGCTCTTTTCAAAAATATTTCACCTAAACATATGTTATTTGAAAGCACAATAAAATTGCACTTTAAAAGAAATTGGGATGAATTTTTTGAAGATAAATCTCTAATTGGAAGAGCACAATTATGTGCAAAATTATTTAGGCGAAAAGAAATGACCCCTATTTTGGAGTTTATAGGAGTTGATAACAAGAAAAAATCTTCAAATAATGTAATTCAAATAGTAATTGAAAACTTGCAAACAGCATTGGATTCTATTCAAACCAAGAGTCAAAGTTCTGATTTAAGTGTTGCACGTAGAGCATTGATGACTGTAATTTCTAGTAAGAAATTATCACATAGAAGACAAGTTAAAGCAATTACTCAATTAGTAAATGTATCTAGGAGAACTGTTCAAAGATATATATCAAGAAGAGAAACAAATATAGATGAAAACATTGAAAATAATTGGGTAAGTATTTGTCGGGTCCCTCAGAGAGATAGAATTTCAGAAGATGTAAAACAAAAAGTAATTGGATATTAGACCAATCACTCTTATGTTTCTTCCAATAGAAGGGACACTATACAAATAAAAGATGAAGATGGTAAAAAAAATTGCTCATCTAAAGCATTTTATAGATACAACACAAAGTAAATTTTTTGAAGCATTCAAGCAAGAATTTTCACAGGTGAAGATTTCTCAAAGGATGTTTGAGAATTTACGACCAAGTTTTGTAAGTATAAATAAAATACATGAAACTTGTTGATGTCAAAATCATGTTAAATGTCATCTACACCTACAGTCATATAAAAATCTTATGGCAATAGTTAATCCAAATGTAGCCATCCCTGGAAGTACAACACAATTTGTGAAGTCTATCTTATGTGAAAAATTAGAAGATTTAGATGAATTCAATGTACAGTGTATAAGAAATATATGTGTAGATTGTGGAAATTTGACAAAATTATTACCATTTGAGAATATTGATCATTCAATGTCAGTTGTTTAGAAGAGATTTGAATATGAGAAATACTCAGCGAAGTCAGGAGCTGAATCTAGAAAAATTGTTTTGAGAGAGAGTGAATTACCCTACAATGATTTTATGAACAAATTTTGTAACATTGTATACCCACATAGCCAACATTATCATGGTGCTAAGCAATTTTGTGACTCAAAGGATTGTTTTCCACTAGGTTGTATTCTCTCTATTGTAGATTTTTCTAAAAATTATACATTTAGTCCTCAAACTGAGATTCAAAGTCAATATTATCATTCAGAGCAAGTCATAATCTTTGTAAAAGTTTTCTATAGACATGCTAAGTTATTTGTAGATGAGGTAGAGAGTACCGGAGATGATTGAATTATCATCAAGGAGGTTCACTTTTATATCAGTGATGATATGGGTCACAATAGAAGCTATGTAGCACATTGCTTTCAAATGTTTTTTGAAGATTTGAGAGAACGTGGCAGTAATGCATCACAATACTAGATTTGGTCTGATGGATGTGCTAGTAAGTGTTGATCTTATTATTATTTTTTAATTTTTAATTTTTAATTTAAAAATTTATAAAAAAAAATTAAGACGTGAATTTTTAACTAATTTTTGGTTTTCAAATCATTGTTTATATATAACTATTTATACAAGACAATTTAAGTCTGCAAAAACATTTAATTGGTTAACACAACAACATGCTAAATCTAGCATAAAGTTTTTGTGGATTTTTTTTACAGTGGACATGGAAAAGGAGAGCATGATGGAGCAAGAGCATGTGTAAAGCATGCACTTCACCAATATGAACTTGTAGGTAATGTACTAGATACAGAATTTACAAAATTTAAAATTGTTGAATAGTAAGTCTACAATGATTTATGTAATTGATCTACAATGATTTTTAAATTCTTACCTCTTACCTGGGCACTTCACCAACATGAAATTGTAGGTAACACCATACAAAATGCAAATAAAATTGTTGAATGGTGCAAAAGCCATTTTCGTGCCCGTGACTCAATATACAACAAACGCTATTTTTGGAAAGTTAAAGGTATGTTAATTTTGAATTTATGTTATTTGAAAACTATAATATTTAAATTTAAACTTACACACGTGATTTAATTGAATTTTAGTTTTAATTGATCTTTGCTCAAGAATTTGTGCATACGTGCAGATATTGATCAGTCAAATCCATATAATTGTCAAGTAATTAATGGTGTTAGAAGTTTGCATCAAGTCCTGACTACAAGACATAGCAAGCCTCTTACTATTCAAGTGAGAAAAATCTTCTTTCTGTGTTGATTGCATTGAGAACAATGAAAATATTCTACAATGTCCAAATGTAAGGGATGGATATCTTTCACAATGGGAAATAAAACAAATAGTATCAATGCCTCCCTTTGAAGATAGTGACATTATAGATGTATATGATCCTATATATTCAGCTAATTATAAACGTGTATCAGATTTAGTTGCTATAGGTAAGTTGTACAGAATTGATTTATATTACATAGATTGTAATAAAGTTTTGAACATTTGATTTACTTTGATCAACTCAAATGTACAGACATGTTTACTTGTGGCATGTGTACAGGAGATATTTTTGCTGTGGTTGCAGATCCTGACAATACAAAAGGTGTAGATTACTATCTACTAAGATGCACACAAGCAAAATCAAAATTGTTAGAATCAATGACAGATAGTGATGGACAATCATATCCCATTGGATCAGTTGTTGTTGAAGGCATCTATTATCAACAAGTAAATATAGATAAAAATGGTATTATATTTATTGATTATATGCCAGGACAAAAGGTTCTACAGTACAGTCACTTAGTTATAGCAAAAATATTAAGTTTGGAAACTTTACAAAAAAGAGGACGTGGCCAACAAAAGTGGAGGTTGTCTATTGAAGATCACAAAAAGATTTTAGAGATAATAAAAGATAGAGAAGATCCAAATTATATTATTGAAGAGCGAGTTGAACCAATCAATACATGGTATGAAGGTATATGCACACTTGAATTATCTATTGATTATTGATTTATTTTAAAACATGTACATGTGATTCTTGATGGTTCTTTCCTTTCAAATTTTATTATAATCAAACATGATCAAGCTACAAACGAGCTATAAATTTATTTACATAGATTTTTGTTTTTGCAATTATGTAGGTCTATGCCTATAAGGATTTCAAGTTAAATAAAATTGAACTTCATGTTGTGCAAGTATGATTTCTATTTTAAACTATATATAGATCTAGTCTTAGATGTCTTAGGTGTCTAGAGGTGTCTTAAAGGTCTTACAGTTTCTTAGGTGTTTTAGGTCTTAGGTGTCTAGGTGTCCTTAATGTGTCTTAAATATGTAGATTCTAGACCTATCTTAGGTCTTACGTGTCTTAGATATATGTCTTGAGTGTCTTTAAGGTAGATTAGGCATCTTAGACCTTTCTTAGATGTTTTAGGTGTCTAGGTGTCTTAAATGTGTCTTGAGTAGATACGTCAAGTAAGTGTCTTGGTACTGTATGTCTTAAGTTCCTTAGGTGTCTTCTAGATATGTCTTAATTCTTAGGTGTTTTAGAGGTGTACAATGGTGTCAAGTATATGTCTTAGGTTTCTTAGGTGTTTTAAGACTTAAAGGTGTCTAGGTGTCTTAAATATGTCAAGTAGGTATGTCTTCTAAGTGTCTTAAAGGTTTTAGGTGTCTTAGTGTATGTCTTAAAAGTGTCTTAAAGGTCTTAGGTGTCTTAATGCATGTCTTAATTGTCTTAAAGGTGTCTTAAATGTGTCAAGTAGGTATGTCTTCTAAGTGTCTTAAAGGTCTTAGGTGTCTTAGTGTATGTATTAAAAGTGTCTTAAAGGTCTTAGGTGTTGAAATGTATGTCTTAAGTGTCTTAAAGGTGTCTTCTAGGTGTCTTAAATGTGTTAAGTAGGTATGTCTTCTAAGTGTCTTAAATGTGTGTTCTAGGCCTTAGTTGTGTTCTAGGTCTTAGGTCTTAGGTTTTAGGTGTCTTAGGTCTTAGGTGTCTTAGGTCTTAGGTGAGGCCATTGAGCATAAAAGTGTCTTAAAGGTCTTAGGTGTCTTAATGTATGTCTTAAGTGTCTTAAAGGTGTCTTTTAGGTGTCTTAAATGTGTCAATTAGGTATGTCTTCTAAGTGTCTTAAAGGTCTTAGGTGTCTTAGTGTATGTCTTAAAAGTGTCTTAAATGTGTCTTCTAGGTCTTAGTTGGGTTCTAGGTCTTAGGTCTTAGGTCTTAGGTTTTAGGTGTCTTAGGTCTTAGCTGAGGCCACTAAGCTTCCACCTTCATGTGGTTGGCCTTGTCAGTATAGAATAAATATTTCTCGAAGCTAAGGGAAGCTCTTTTTTTTGTATCCTTATCATGTAGAGACCTCTTAAACTTAACAAATAGGTACATGTATTTCAATCATTTTTCAATCATACTATTAAAACTCTCTTTAAGTTGGTAAAGGTGGATGTATGGAAAAGAAAATATATTTAAGTATGGAAAATGAAATATATTTAAGTATGTTTACAAAAGGAATAATTATTTTTATGTTATTAAGTTCTTTTAAATGAAAGGTGGCTTGATAATGTTATTTAAATTTCATATAATCAATGGTTGCTTTACTTCAAATTTACTACATGTAGATGAGGTAAAACTTAATTTTGATTGGTTAAGAGTTGGGTATGTGTTATGTAGTAATAAATGTGATTTTATGTTCAAGGTGGGTCTATCTTTCTGGGTGAAAACCAATAAGTATGCAGAATAGGAAGTGTTACTTTTTGCTTAGAAAAGTAACTTGAGTAGAATATAGGAAGGTGAAGTAGAAGAGGACTCTCAAGTTGTCGTTAATGTGGTTAAAAATAGTTAGTGTTCAAATTGGAAATTGAGATCGATCAAGTAGAACAAGTGTTATTGTTGCAATCAAAATTTGTTCTTTCCAAACATTTCATTGCTATAGATTGCAAAACAAATTAGAAATTGAGATTGATCTTAGAATTAGTGTTATTGGTGCAATCAAAATCTCATTCTTTCCAAATATCTCATTGCTATAGATTGCAAAAGAAAGAGGCTGATTTTATGGTCAATTAAGGAGCCATTCAAAAGGATTTTACCTTGTTAGAAAATAAGGAGATTAAGAATTGTGATAATTTAGCCACTATCATAGATTTGGATAGGCTAACCAAGGATGTTATTTAATGTGGTTTAATGTTATTATGAATGAATGGGTATGCCTTACAAATTGAAGGATGTTATTAAGGGAGAAGGCAGCTTGCATGATCTAGTACATTCAATAGGAGATATGAAAGGTGATAGATAATAATGTTTTGTGGTGTCATGCTATGTATAGGTGCTTATTGTAGTGTAATTCTAATATGTGTGGCTAGATTTTATGGATTGGCTTGGGTGGTAGGCACAAGGCTTTGGTTGTTAGTTTGTTAGATTTTACATTTATCCATGGTCAAGGGCTACTTGTCATGTGGGACTTTTAAGGTGAGGCTCGGTCTCAAACCATTATCTTAACTAGATTGTTAACTATCATGAGGTGATTCTTTTGTGGCTTGTGAAGGCTATTTTAGGTGAAGAAGGTTTAACTGATAATGGTCATTTTAGAACATGAGCTATGATTCTAGCAAAGTTTAAGGAGAAATTTGAAAAGGTTTGGTGGTAAATGTAGAAATTAGGGAGTTCTTAATGGAGCTACTTGTTTAGGTTGAGGGTAATAGGGATGTCAAGGAAGGTGAGATGTTTTCTAGAGAGCCTAACCATGTGTTAGGAAAGCATAGACATCAATCCCCTAGTGTGGTGTTGGAAGCTTCAATAATGTAGTTGCAGGAGGATGTGCATGTTCAATGAGAGTAGATAAAAATATATTAGAGTTTTCTTGGGACTCAAAATAAATCCTTACTACTACTATACTTTTTATTTATTGAGTTGTAATTTAAAGGAGGTAGTCAAAATGTTTACCTTCATTAGCCAATTTGAAATTTTTTGAGAGATATACAACAACACTATCATTCTCAAAATGAAGATCATTAATGGAAAAACAACATTGACTGAAGCCATATTGCCCACTTTTATAATTTAATATATGAGATAGTAGACTTTATATTTATTAATAGATATGTCTTGTTGGATTTACAGTTTTTAAATATAATTTTTAAGTTTGTTAAATCTAGCAACTTTAGCTAAATTTTAGGTAGTTTCTAATTTTACTAGGTTTAAATATGTAAGCACTACATTTGCTTAGATATCTTCCTATATTCATTTTCTATTTCCCAACTTAATCTTATTTTAGATTAGGAATATAACCTAATTAGGACACATTTAGAAATTTAGATAAATGGAAAAATAACACTAACTTATAAAGCATGTAAGTCATATTATAAATTTCAAAATGTAAATATAAAGCATGTGACTCATAATAAGAATGTCTCTAAGATATAAAACATAAGTACATACATATAATGTCCAAATATAAAACATGTGACTCATAATAACGTCTCTAGATATAAAAGTTCATGTGACTCATAAAAATGTCTCTAAGATAAAATATAATAACATATAAACTGTCATAATGTCCAAATGTACTGTAAATATAAAACATCTGAATCATAATAACAACTCACGAATGTCTCGCTCTACGAGTGGATTCAGCCTCGCTCAGTCTTGAGTTGTGTCTCGAGCTATGACATCTTGATCCCTGATTGGAGCCCTTAACTAATCCATGACCTGAGCATTGCGCTGAGTTGTGGTCTGGGGTCTGCACATGAATCACCATTACATTTTCAAATTCTATATATATACATGTACAAATATAATTTGTTTTGATTTTAAATAAATAAATAATACTTGGCAAATCTAAATTACCTTACATACATAGTTTGCATCATGTAGAGGAGTCTCAATAGAAGCATGACCTGATCCTGTAGCCTATAAATGACAAGTGTTCCAAAATCTATAAGCATATGTGTATTTAGTTAGAAAACTTACATACACTTGATGTTTGTATGTAGAAAGTTAACTTGATATATATGTGTGTGTGCATGTGTGTACACTTAAATCAAACTTATATGTACATGTGATATATAGACTGGTTTTTAAATACCTCATGATGATGACTAGGATCGCTAGCATGATGCAAATCTCCATATCTAGGTTGTAAAATAGTAGCTTGTGTCTAATACACATGTACATTTAAGATTACAATCAAGAGTCAGAGCTTCAATGTATGTGATTTTATTCAAAATTGAACTTATAATTTTTAAATATATAATTTATGAACTTAGATTATAATTTTTAAATAAATTGAACCTCAACTGCACCAGCAAAGGCCCTCCCAATCCCACTAAGGTCAGAATCATGGAGAGACAACGATACATGTGTAGATGGTGTAGTATCAGTCCGAAAAGAAGCCTACTATACTCACCTCCCATAACATTATGTGTAGTAATCTCAACCTTAGGACCAACTGGAACATGCAGAGGGGCAGAGCCTATAGGACCAACTGGAACATCCTGATGTCCCCCCTAACCCTGTGAACTTGACTCACCATGGCTCCTTCGTCTACCAAAAAGTTGCTCGAGATGTGAGGATACAACATCAAGTGGGATCCCATACTGATCACTAATGAACTGGTATGAATCTAATAAATCATTGGCTAGGAATCTAGTCATATTCTGCAAAGCACTCTCTCCACTAATCTATGCCACATCATGTGGCAATGGTATATTAGCACGAATGTAACAATCTAAATAGCTGGTTGATGTGGCCTCAGTGGGTGGAATGTCAATCCTTAGGCATAACAAATACCTGCCAACACAATCAAATGACAATTGATCAATCTTAGTGGAAATAGTCACCATACTCTCAAAAAACTTGTATCTCGATGGGGTCAATGCTGGTTGGGTGGTATTTGCTAGTTCTATATGTTTTGGAAGAACTAAAAGATTTGGGTCAATTAAGAACCTCCTATTCTGAAGTGGTGGCACATCTGCTCTTCTATACTCAGGTCTCTCTGCAAACCTCCCTTTCCCTGACTAGCATGTTTAGGGAAAGATGTATAATTGATAGATAAATATAAATGGAACTTTGCATATAATTGTTTGCAAAAATACAATGGCAACTCATCATTGTTTGCCCATTGGTGATGAGCTGCCAAAAACCTAGGATAGATGAAAGGACTGATAATTGCATCCACACACTTGGTGGGAGAATAGCCTCTCACTCTCTCTTTTCCCCTATAAGAAGGGAACATGCTAAGAACATTATCTACTAAAACTAGCCTAAAAATAGATAACCATTTCTCTTGGCCAAAAACACTTTGAGAAAGTGATGCATAGAACTTGTCAACACTAATGTCATCATAGGGATTGTATGATCGAACAACTTGGATCATACGTGTGATCTCATCCCTAATCCTAACCAACCTGTCTCTACCTGACAGGTTTGGTGTATTGTGAATAGAACTATTTAGTTCATCCAACTCTATTTCAAACCTTTGAATGGTGTCAACATATAATGTAGAATTATCACTATTGCCAAGTTGACCTGACTGATTTGATTGATGTGATGATTGATCATCCATGTGGACCTAAATTTATCTATAGTATGATAATTAAATTTTCTATTGAACATATTGTATGTCACAATGTAAATAAACCTACATATAAATTTTCCAACTACTACATACATCTTTAAAAAATCCATGATATAAATGCACACATACTTCTCAAATAAACATGCACCTTGGATGCTTGCAAATACATAAATTATAGGCCTATAAACCAAATATGAATCAACCATAAAACACAGAACTGGGAATGTATAGAAAATCCAAATTTAAAGTCACGTGTAGCATGTAGCTCATATTGACATGACAACGAAATTTAGTATATATATATATATAGTGTATGTTGTTTCCTTCTTTAACCATGTTATTCCCTAGCATTTGATGGGCAAATTTGAATGGATAACCTTACAAGGGATAAAAGTGCATGTCTTGCATTGATGTAGCACTTGATTTGACATGTAAGAATTGACTCCCACCCAGCAGCCATCAATCACTTGCAACTTTTGATCACCACAACCTTTCTAATAACTTATGCACAAATTCTTTCTCGAATGGTTTCAAATTTTGATTAATTTTCCATCACCACAACCTTGATAAAAACTTATGCACAAATTCTCTCTCTCCAATGATTTCAAATTTTGATATATTTTTTTATGACAGTTATATATTCAATGTTCCCTTTAAAATACTATGACATACCTTAGTATATAAATAGATTATATAAAAATCAGATATATATATCAGCATAATCCTATGTAAATTTTGACAGTTTGTCCAAAATCTTTCCTTTCATATGATAGAGTCTTTTTAAAATTTTGATTGTATTTTATAGGAAAAATGGCTAAATATAGCTATATACAACTGTCAAATAATTTTTACTATAAAATACAATAAAATTTTAAAAGATTGTGTCATAGTATTTAAAAGCCATGTTCCCTAGCATTTGATGGGCAAATTTGAATGGATAACCTTATAAGGGATAAAAGTACATGTCCTGCATTACTGTAGCACTTGATTTGACATGTTTTATGTGTGAACTGACTCCCACCTAGTAGCCATCAACCACTTGCTACTTCTGATTGTGCCACAACCTTTCCAATAACTTATGCACAAATTATTTCTTGAATAGTTTCAAATTTTAACTGTAAAATACAATCATTATTTATTTAAGAAAGGAGAGATTTTGGACAAACTGTCAAAATTTATATGGGATTATTTTGATATATATATTTGGTTATTTATATAATTTATTTATACTAAGGTATGTCATAGTATTTTGAAGGCTTCGGCCCATCTAGTACAAGGATAAGTTACAATGGTAAGGATTAGCATTTTGAATGATGCTCTTAGGAGTATGTACAATGTAGAAAAATGTGGGAAGCGCCAGGTGATGATCAGGCCATCATCAAAAGTCATCATTAAGTTTCTCCAAGTCATGCAAAAACATGGTTATATTGAAGAATAAATGAACTTGTTGATGATCATCGATCCGGAAAGATTGTTGTAGAGATTAATGGAAGGCTCAATAAATGTGGTGTTATAAGTCCTCGATTTAATGTTGGGATGAAAGAAATTGAATCATGGATTGCTAGATTGCTTCCATCTCAGTAGTTTGGTTTCATTGTCTTGACCACATATGCTGGCATCATGGACCATGATGAGGCTAGGAGAAAGAACGTTTGTGGGAAAGTGTTGGGATTTTTTTGCTAAATTTAACTCATATTGTTGACTTTGAGCCTGAGGTTGAGGATAGGGTGATTCTGGTAGTGAACTAGACCCTATCCAATTCTAGATTCTGGTAGTGATTCTGTTATAAGTCCTCGATTTAATGTTGGGATGAAAGAAATTGAATCATGGATTGCTAGATTGCTTCCATCTCAGTAGTTTGGTTTCATTGTCTTGACCACATATGCTGGCATCATGGACCATGATGAGGCTAGGAGAAAGAACGTTTGTGGGAAAGTGTTGGGATTTTTTTGCTAAATTTAACTCATATTGTTGACTTTGAGCCTGAGGTTGAGGATAGGGTGATTCTGGTAGTGAACTAGACCCTATCCAACATTGGAAGAAATTTGATTCTAGTGTATTTGAATTGAGAATTTAATTTTACATTTTGCATTCTGCTTTATCTAAAAATAGTATTTTAAAGGTAATATTGAATAGATAACTATCATAGTATTTAAGCCATGTTCCCTAGCATTTGATGGGCAAATTTTAATGGATAACCTTACAAGGGATAAAAGTGCACGTCATGCATTATTGTAGCACTTGATTTGACCTATTTTATGTGTGAACTGACTCCCACCCAACAGCCATCAGCCACTTGCAAAAGACTATCATTTTAAAGGCAGTATTGAAATTTTTGTTGTATCAGGCATTTTTATTGTAAAATACAATCAAAATTTAAAAAAAACTATATCATATGAAAGGAGAGATTTTGGACAAACTGTCAAAATTTATATGGGATTATGTTGATATATATATATTTGGTTATTTATATAGATAACTGTCATAGTATTTTAAAGGCAGTATTGAATAGATAACTGTCATATAGTATTTATGCCATGTTCCCTAGCATTTGATGGGCAAATTTGAAAGGATAACCTTACAAGGGATAAAAGTGCATGTCCTGCATTGCTGTAGCACTTGATTTAATCTATTTTATGTGTGAACTTACTCCAACATAGTAGCCATTAGCCACTTCTAATCATGCCACAACCTTTCCAATAACTTATGCACAAATTCTTTCTTGAATGGTTTCAAATTGTGATTAATTTTCCATCACCACAACCTTGATAAAAACTTATGCACAAAATTCAATAAAGAAGTTATGCACAAATTCTCTCTGGAATGATTTCAAATTTTGATATATTTTTTTAATGAAATTTTACAAACCCATTTTACTTGCACATACAATCATATAAGGTGCAGGTTTATTTAAAACACTGAACTATACATCGTGCCATAAAAAATGTTTGACATAACTATACATCATGCCATAAAAAATGTTTGACAGAACTATACATCGTGCCATAAAAAAATATTTGATAGAAAATGCCAAGGTGAAGATATGGATACATCATGGCTTACAAAATGTTTGATAGAATTTATGCATGCCAAGGTGAAGATGGCATACCTACTTGATGAGACTGTTGCAAAAGGTGGCACTCAAATGTCCTTTGCCTGAAAATGTTTCAAACCCTAGGTCACTGTCAGTGTCGGAAAAAGGCCGCCGTGAAATGTGGTAATTTCATTTTTTTATTTTTAACAGCATGATTTCAGGTGAAACTATCTCACCCCCAGATTGACTCACTCAAAAATAGCTTGCCACATATGTGCCACGCAACAACTACATGTATTTGGGCGAAACTATCTCACCCCCAAATTGACTCACCTAAAAATGACTCGCTCTAAATTATTTTGTTGGCCAAAAGTGTGACACAACTTTGTACTTTTACCCAGGGAAGTGTGGTGACTTCTCCCATGAAGTTAATTGATAACTAAAATCAGTAAACAAACAAATGAACTAAAGAAAAATATTTTCGATGTATGCAAGATTGCCTCTATAGCTAGGGATGCTCTTGCATCAAGATTCCCTCTCTTACCAATTTGCCCAAATGTTTCCTCTCTTTGAGGATGTGTTTGGCCTTTATGACTATCTTGTGTTGTTCCCCCTTCCATGGGTATTAAGTGTCTTCTCTAGGGGATGAGAGTTACAATTTTGAGTGGCAAGAAGAGAACCTTAATTGATGACATCATGTACAATGCATTACTTTATATGGACCCTAGATATCCTTTTATGTCTCAACATTTATTTTATGTGCAAGTATATTGTTGTAAATACTTTGACATGCATGATCATTTTAGGACTCACATGCATAGGTATAAGTGGAGGCAAAATGTAGAGGTAAAATTTACATGCCTATGTTATTTCCCATTTAGTTTTGTGCTTGTTTTAAAGAAATGCCTTGTGTTACAATTTTTTATCACAGCTAAAAATTGGTAGAATTGATTTGTTTTCAATTTGTTTTAAGGATGAAAGATTCATAATGTTATACCAGTTTGCATAGTTTGAATCCATTTAAGTGGAAGGTTTAGTTTATCAGTGTATCACTTGCTTATTGCTTGTAAAGAGACAAAGTATTGTATATCAGTTAACATTCATTGTGTTGTAGAAAGTTGTCTCATTTCCTACTTCAATATTTGATTCATTTGATCAAATGTGATAGATAGAATATTACAAGGTTTCATGCATTAAATGAAGAACAAAAGACAAATTAATGGTCCCACACAAGCTGTGGGAGTAGCTGGATCTGAATATCTAATACAATATGTTATGCAACTGTAAAAGAACTGACAAAACATATGAAGGAGAGGGTGCCAATCAGTACCTGAATTCGGAGTCAGTCGATCATATGGTAGCTGCTCCATTTGTTGCCGAGCTCTGAAACTATCATAACATGCATTAGAGGAGAGAAAAGGGGGGGTTTAGTACTCATGACATCATCTCATCCATACACTATATCAGCATGAACAAAATACATAGTAGATTGTATGAGATAATCAAGATCAAAGAGTACAATATTCATTAGTTACAAGAGAGGAGAATGAAGCATCATCAAGTATCACTATTTTTTTTTTAAACTGATATTTTTGTTTCATGCTCAAGAGCAGATAAAATTATGTTACTGATTTAAAAGATAAGCATGTGGTGCAAAATAGGCTCCCATGAGGGTAGAGCTCGGCATGCTGCCCTGAGTCTTAAGGGGGATGAGATCAGAATACGCATCTATACTGTGTAAAGGAAAGCATGATAAAGTGAAATAATGTCACGTCGACTCAGCCTGTCGAGCTTCAAGATCAATGTTCACCTATGACCACCAATCCAAGAGAGTTGGAGTGATAATCATCAATGGATAGTGAGCTCTTGTTTGGCTACCAATGAAATTCTATGTCTCATGTGATAGTACATCATCAAAATAATTATAGCTAATCAAGAGAGCATTGCACATCAACTGGCATCTTATCATATCAAGTCATGAACAGTAATCATTTTGCATATTTGTATGATAAGGAAATAGTGCCATGGTGTCATTATTCAATAGTGTCATTATTCATCTACGACAATTGCAACCATAGGAGTAAAAAGTACAACATTAATCAAGTGGACAGTGTCAAATGAAAAATGCATTATGAGTGCTCAAAGAATAAATCAGAGTATCTACTACTTGTCACTGATTCTTGTCTATTACATTATCATGATTTGCCTTTTGTGTTCATTCAAGGTCAGAATTTTGGAACAATAAAAAGTGTAGTAGAAGAGCCACGATAGCTACAATAATGGGAAAAGATGCAGATTGCATTGTAGATCAAATAGACATTGTCTAAGTATATCAGTTTATATGAAGTGACAAATGAACGTCTTTATCCTAAAGGAGGGATATCCAATGGATATAACCATCATATATTCCTTTTGCCATGCTCCAGTGGACAATAATTATAACAAAATGTACAGAGGTATAAATGGTAGTTATAGTTTGTACTCAAAAAATTATGCATCATCATCAAAATTCTGAGTGTTTGCGATGTAATGTAATGGAAATGGACTACCAATCATTTATCAAGTGTTACAAATTGAAAAGAGTATTGTCAAGTATATACAAAGATCAACAAATGCTACATACTATCGCAGTGCTTCAACCATGTGAGTATGAGAAGTCACTGTCTCAATGAGCAATTGAAAGCATGCACAGATCAACAAGAAGATCATGAAATATAGAGGAAAGCTGGAGTAGTAGAAAGAAATAGTGAAGGCTAGCCAAAAGCAATCAATGCAATATCAATAGACCACCTAATGGTCCATCAACAGTAATAGAGCAGTCAAAAGTGTGTTTCCCCACATGGTATCAAAGCCTCATCATGTTACATTTGCCATGCAATATCAGATAAGGATACAGTCACAACATGCTCAAAATAATGTTATAGGATCAACAAGGAGCTTTTATTTTTTGTAGACTCAGAATGGGATAGGATGAGTTTTATGTGGACAACCAATACACTGGATTAATACAGACATCATCAATCTCTATGTGTAACAACAAGCTGCTATGCAGAGGTATCTAGAAGCTATACTCAAAAGCAGAGTAAGTCAAATTTTTTACTTTCCAAAACCCTCATCTTGATGGTGGATTCCTCTTCAAACGCTAGTCAGCCATAGCCTGAACAATATAAGGTGATACAGTCTTCTTCAAAACATCAATGCCTTGTCTTAGTGAAAGGAAGTTGTAGGTTAGATAAGTAGATCAGAGACAACCAAGTCACGGCCCAATTCAATATATAACCTTTTGTAATAAACAACAATGAAGTAGTTTAAGCTCATACAAAAGGAGTATTCAAAAAATGTGGGACAAATAGCTAGCCATAGCCTATGACAATGTAAAGATAAAAACAAGATGAAGCTTTTCATATATGTGAACAAGAAAATACATACACAGGGAGCATTTTGTTTCCTCTTTGCTATGATTCAAACTCGTTAGGATGTTTTTGAACAAGATAACAGTTTAAGTCCATTTTGAGTTTCAATACAGAGACAGAAAAGTATATAGAAGAACAGATGCTCAAAAATACATAGCTGTGATCATTCTAACATCATTGATGTAATATAAAGTCTATGTAGAAGTCAAAAATGGAGAAGAGTTACCTTGTTCCATATTAGCAAGTATGGCATTTCCCCTTTTTTTCATTTTGCTTTCAAAAGAACTTAGAAATGGTTATGACGGCAAGAAGCTCCAATGGTTGTTCCCAAAGTACATGAAAGAGAGTCTAGCCATAGAAAGAAGACAAGAAATTGAGAAGAGAAAAATACATCAGAGAATATATATGACCGCGGCCATAAAGTTTAGGTTTTACTTCAAAATGGATGGAATTTATACAGTGGAACCTTACCTTTGTTTTCCTACATACAATGCATAAAATTCCTCTTTCAAGGAAGTAGGAAGGAGGCAGTGTTATAGGGTCCAAACCCTACAGTGGCTGCCACGTACAAGGCTCTCCAAAAATCAAAATGCAAGATGATGAACTAGGGTTTGAATGAGGGATTTTTGGGGGCTTTTTGCTCTAATGAGAGAATTGTAATTTTGTGGCATTTGTTTATTTTTTTGCATTATGTCTAATGCCACCATGGGATGGGGGCCTTTGAGGTCATATGTACTTGAGGTTAGGCTTACCTTTGAAATATTTTTGTTGGAATATTTTGAAGAAAGGCTAATGTTATGCTATAGTGGAGAGGGCTATTATGCCTTAGAGAATATTCTTTTCACTTCAGCACCACCATAGGAGGTCTAATATGCCAAATGGAGGACTTTTTCCATGTCATATGCCTCAGTGTCGCATATTAGAGGATCCCACGACTTTTAAGGCTTAAATGCCTTAGTATGTTCCTTGTGGCACCCTCATAGTCCTTATTTTTTTCCAAAACTACATATGCTGCCTTGATAATTTTGCCATTTTTGCATAACAATGTTCAATTTTTCCAATATATATATATATATATATTGGAAAAATTGAATGTTGTTATGCAAAAATGGCAAAATTATAAGCCATGAAGATTTGTTATGTTTTCAAATCAAATATGAGATAGGATTAAAATTGCCATGTCATGTAAAGTTAACTTTCAAGCAATGCAGTTATAATTTCTTCTAAAGTTGAACTATTTTTAGGCAGTTAAAGCATTTTGATTCCCTTGGGCGAAATTGAGCATAATAGGACAAAATTTTTGCTTTTATGAGGCAGAGTGGACAGATTTGGTGGAGACCACCTAGGACATCAAGTTGATAGCTTTTATTTGTAGTTTGGAGGCAGTTTGAGGGGATTTTTGGCAACTTTTTGATGGATCACGAAAATGGATTTGCATATCTATTTTTAGGGGCTTTTTTGAGCTTTCTTTAGAGGAGATCTTTTTGGAGACATATTTAGGAGAAAAGCTATGTTTTTGGGAGTCAGGAGTCAGTTAGCATCAGTTTCTTCTCTCTTATTCATAGGTAGAGTTGTACACATGCAGTTGGCTCATATTTTATTTTCATGCATTGTACTCATTCTAGTTCTAATAGCAAATCATCTTATTTCACATATTTTGCAGTCTTGATTTGATGTTATATTGTGACTTTCTATGTCCTTTATTACATGTCTCAATACTGTTAAAAACTTATTTCTTCCTAGTTACAGTTTGTGTTTGATCCAAACCTTGTTGCAAATTACTTAAGGAATAAACTATCAGTGGAATTGTGAGGATTCAGGTTAGAGGATCTATTTGTGAGTGATAAAATTTCATCCGGTTTAGATTCCATAATTAGTTTGCATTTCAATTACATCCTTCTATCATTTTTCCCTTGAAGTTAGTAGTTTAGAAATTACAAGAGAACCAGCTCACTCTGGAGATTTGTTCTCATGAAAGGAGACCCACATCCAAGAATGATTCCATGTTTCAACAAGTAGTAAGTTTTCGCAAACCTAACAAGGGTGCATACTTGAATTGATAACAGTTTTTGGCACATCCAGTGGGACTCAAAGCTAAGAAGTTTGGTGTTGTTCTTGGTCGATAGCAATCTCAAAAATATCTTTTAAGCACCTGATAGATCAGCCACCTTGGTGCCAATAGTTTTTGGCACACCCAGTGGGACTTAAAGCTAGGAAGTTCAGTGTTGTTCTTGGCTGGTAATAGTCCCAAAAATATCTTTTAGGCACCTGATAGATCAGCCACCTTGGTGCCAACAGTTTTTGGCACGCCCAGTGGGACAAGTTGGATTGTTTCAGTCCATAGTTCGATTGTTTATCACTGATTTTTGGTGTGTGCATCAATGAAATCCAGCCTTTAGAGGCAAGCAACTAGCATACCTGGTGACTCTACATGTTATTCTTCTAGTTTCAAGATGATCAGTTCATATCATCCACCATATCATGACGATATTACCAATCAGTCATCTTATCAGCTGTATCAGAGCAACCATGCAGCTAGGTTTATTCCAAATAGCCATGCAGCAATAACATACCAGCATGCATAGCATTTTTACCACCCACCCACCCCTGCTCAATCTTCTAATCAGCCAACACTAAGGGAGGATGCAAGCATAAAAGATACTTTGGCATTCATCATGGAGCAGATAGATGAGATCCACAGGCTGTGGGAGTACAATATGCACCAAGATGAAATAGCCTATCAGGCATATCTTTATGAGTAGGAGTTGGAGGCACAAAAGGCACTTTTTGAACAAGAAATAGCAGCTAAAGAACAACAAATGAGGTTTTTACTTCATCAAACACATGGATAGCGAATTCAAGCTCCTTCTGTCAATTAAAATCAGCCTTTTCAAGATGAGGTATGTGGGTATAATTTTGCAAATTTTAATCAAGGTGAACCTGTTATTCTTGCCAAAGTCAAGATTCCCAGTTTCAGAAACCCTATACCCTTGCAAGAACCTAGGTTGGTACAACCTGAATATATTATGCTTCAAAATCAGCCACCTAAAGAATCTTTTCCCCACCAAGATATTGGTTTTGAATGCAAACAGACTCCCAAGAAAATCAAAATCTCAAGATCTCATTTTACTCAGGAGCCTGTTTGCATCTAAGATTAGTCTGTGAATCTTCAAGTTTCCCAAACAGATGAATTTAATTGTCCTTTCACCATTTGTCTTCATAAAGATGGACCTATTGCCTTTCAAAATGACCCACTCACCATGAAAGAAGCTAGGAATGTGAATTTATTACATGTGGCTATGAAATAATATAAATCAGAGTAGGAAAGGACTCCTTCTGATGAATCTTTTAGTGTTTTCACTAATGACCCTCCTTGTTTTGTGAAAGATGACCAACCAGATAAATCAAAAGAGAAGCAGGAGTTTGCTACCATTAGTGCTGATTTTATAGCTAACTATAAGCATTATTCATCTGAAAAGGTTGCTATTTCAGACCCGGCACCAAACCCTCTAGATTTTGTTTCATTTGAAAAAATTTCTAACGCCATTCAATAGCTGCATGAAGGCAAGACACAGAAAATTTAGCATGAAGTGGAGGAGTCAGTTTCTTAATTTAATCAGTTACCTGATTTTGTTCAAATAGATGCGGAATCCACAGTCATATAAAGGACACCAATTGCAGAATAGCAGAGAGGTAGTGGTGAGTTGCCGAGTGAGGCCAAGCAATTTGACAATGAAGTGTTGGTCCAAGTGTAGGTTTGTGAAAACAACCCAAATTCAAAGGATCAAGAGCTTGAGGAAGATATTTTGTAGGCTGAAATTGATCTTTTCTGCTCATATTTGGCTAACCCTTTGGAGGAAAGTCACCTGGGACAGCAAGGTCAAGAGGAAGAGGTCATGACATTTCTGAGTAAATCACTGGAGCAGTCTGATCTAGACTATTTTGAGAAGTTGTCTTTTTGTTGCACAGAAGAGCTTGACCTTGATGTTTTGCCAATTGATGGTGTGTTGCAAGAGGTTAGTTCATTATCTAACCATTTACCTTCATTCATAGAAGAGGGGACTCCTAATTCAAAGTGTTCTTCATTATATGATGAGATGTATTTTGAGCATGATTTTGAAGAGTTATTAGCAACCCTAACAGAGGAGGAGGGCCCATTGACTATGGAGGAGGAACTTACATGGCAGACCATCATGCAGAATGAATATGATATTGCTGCCCCTAACCATGTAAACCATTTTCTATCTAATCCAACATCTTCTAGAGGGTGCCCTATCAGATATCTAGATGAGTTGTCAACTGATGAGAGGGTACAACCTTATCAGTTTCCTTGTTCTTTTGATCAATTTTCCAAATAGGTGAAATGGGTAAGTACTTTCATGTTCCTATTCAGACAAGTGTTACAACTGTCTACCGCCTATCTGTTCTTATTTCACCTCTTTGGGTTCAATCACGAGCTGATGAAGTATTACAGATTGTGGAGGAGGGGAAGTTATTTTATCGAACCAATAAATGGTTTTGTTGATTATCTTTCTCAATTGGTTAGAGTAGGTTAGTTTAGGTTGCAGTTAATAAGTGCTCATGCACATTTATTTTCAACATTTTGTTTTGGCCATTAGGGCCTATTAGCTTGCTTACAGTTTAGTTTGTTTTCATTTTTTCTGTTGCTATTGGAAGTGGTTGAAGTGCAGAGTTTCAGTGTTTTATGAGTTTGGAATGAGTAGATTCAACTCTATACCCAATGGATTTTCAAGGCAATTGGTCAAATGCTTAGTAGACAAGCATATAGCAGAAGTCGCCAGAAATGTCACCATTTTTTTATCACAACTAAAAATTGATAGAACTAATTTGTTTTTAGTTTGTTTCAAGGATAACAGATTCATAATGTTATAACAGTTTGCATAGTGTGAAGCCATTTAAGTGAAGATGTTAGTTTATCACTTGCTTATTGCTTGTAAAGAGACATGAAGTATTGTATATCAGTTAACATTCATTGTGTTACATAAAGTTCTCATTTCATACTACAATGTTTCATTCATTTGATCAAATGAGATAGACATAATATTACAATGTTTCATGCATTGAATGAAGAACAAAAGACAAATTATTTGTCCCACACAAACCATGGAAATAGTTGGATCTAAACATATAATACAATACGTTATGCAATTGTAAAGCAACTAACAAAGCATATGAAGGAGAGGGTGCCAATCATTGCCTAAATTCGAAGTCAGTTGATCATATGGTAGCTACTCCATTCATTACCGAGCTCTGAAACTGTCATAACCTACATTAGAGGAGACAGAAGAGGGGGGTTTAGCACTCATGACATCATCTCATCCATACACTATATCAATGCGAATAGAATACATAACAGATTGTATGAGATTGTCAAGACCAGAAAGTACAATGAAGCATCATCAAGCATCACCTTTTTAAAAAAAAATGATATGTTTGTTTCATGTGTAGGAGTAGGTAAAATTATGTTACTGATTTAAAAGATAAGTATGTAGTGCAAAATGGGCTCCCACGAGGGTAGAGTTCAGCATGCTTCCTTGAGTCTTAAGGGGAATGAGATCAGAATACTCATCTATACTGTGCAAAGGAGAGCATGATAAAGTGAAATAATGTCACATCAACTCAGCCTATCGAGCTTCAAGCTCAATGTTCACCTATTACCACCAATCCAAGAGAGTTGGAGTGATAATCATTAATGGACAATGAGCTTTTGTTTGGCTACCAATGAAATTCTATATCTCATGTGACAGTACATCATCAAAATATTTACAACTAGTCAAGAGAGCATTGCAGGTCAACTAGCATCTTATCATATCAAGTCATGAATAGTAATCATTTTGCATATTTGTATGATAAGGAAATAGTGTCATGGTGTCATTATTCAACAGTGTCATTATTCATCTACGACAATTGCATCCATAGGAGTAAAAAGTACCACATTAATCAAATGGACAGTGTCAGATGAAAAATGCATTATGAGTGCTCAAAGAATAAATCAAAGTATCTACTGCCTATCACTAATTCTTTGCTGTTACATTATCATGATTTGTCTTTTCTGTGCATTCAAGGTCAAAATTTTGGAACAATAAGAAATGCAGCGAAACAACCAAGACAACCACAATAATGGGAAAGGATGCAAATTGCATTGTAGATCAAATAGACATTGTCTAAATATATCAGTTTATATGAAGTGACAAATGAACATCTTTATCCTAAAGGAGGGATATCCAACTGATATAACCATCATATATTCCTTTTGCCATGCTCCAGTGGACAACAATTATATCTAAATGTATAGAGATATAAATGGTAGTTATAGTTTGTACTTAGAAAATTATGCATCATCATCAAATTTGTGAGTGTTTGTGATGTAATGTAGTGGAAATGGACTGCCAATCATTTATCAAGTGTTACAAATTAAAAAGAGTATTGCCAAGTATATATAGAGATCAACAAATGCTACACAGTATCGCAATGCTTCAGCCATGTGACTACGAGAAGTCACTGTCTCAATGAGAAATTGAAAGCATGCACAGGTCAGCTGGAAGATCATGAAATACAGAGGAAAGCTGGAGTAGTAACAAGAAGCAGTGAAGCCCAGCCAAAAGTAATCAATTCAATATCAATAGACCACCTAATTGTGCATCAACAGTAATAGAGAAGCCAAAAGTGTGTTTCCCCACATAGTATCAAAGTCACATCATGTTGCATTTTCCATGCAATATCACATAAGGATACAGTCACAACATGCTCAAAATAATGCTACAGGATCAACAAGGAGCTTTTTTTTTTGCAGACTCAAAATGGGACAGCATGAGTTTTATGTGGACAACCAATAAACTAGATTAATACGGACATCATCAGTCTCTATGTGTAACAACAAGCTGCTATGCAGAGGTATCTAGAAACTATACCCAAAAGCAGAGTAAGTCAAATTTTTTACTTTCCAAAACCCTCATCTTGATGGCGGATTCCTCTTCAAACCCTAGTCAGCCACAACTTGAACAATATATGGTGATACAGTCTTCTTCAAAACATTAATTCCTTGTCTTAGTGAAAGGAAGTCGCAGGTCAAATAAGGAGAACAGAGACAACCAAGTTGCAGCCCAGTTCAATAAATAACTTTTTTAATAAACAACAATGAAGCAGTTCAAGCTCATACAAAAAGAGTTCAAAAAATGTGGGATGGATAGCTAGCTGCAGCCTATGACAATGCAGAGATAAAAAGAAGATGAAGCTTTTCATATATGTGACCAGGAAAATACATACATAGGGAATATTTTGTTTCCTCTTTGCCATGATTCAAACTCGTTGGGATGTTTTCGAACAAGATAATAGTTTAAGTCCATTTTTAGTTTCAATACCGAGACAGAAAAGTATATAGAAGAATAGATGCTAAAAAATACACAGCTGCGATCATTCTAACATCATTAATGGAATATAAATTCTATATAAAAGTCACAAACAAAGAAGACTTACCTTGTGCCATATCAGCAAGTATGGCATTTCCCTTTTTTGTCATTTTGCTTTCAAAAGAACTCAGAAATGGTCATGACAGCAAGAAGCTCCAATGGCGGCTCCCAAAGCACAGGAAAAAGAGTCCAGCCACAGAAAGAAGACAAGAAATAGAGAAGAGCAAAATACATCAAAGAATATATATGACCACGGCCACAAAGTTCAGGTTTTGCTTCAAATTGGATGGAATTTATATAGTGGAACCTTACCTTTGTTTTCCTGCATACAATGCATAAAAATCCTCTATCAAGGTCATAGGAAGGAGGAAGTGTTACAGGGTCCAAACCCTACGGTGGCCACCATGCACAACGCTCTCCAAAAATCAAAATGTAAAATGATGAACTAGGGTTCGAATGTGGGCTTTTTTGGGGCTTTTTGCTCTAATGAGAGAATTGCAATTTTGTGGCATTTGTTTATTTTTTGCATTATGTCTAATGCCACCGTGGGATGGGGGCCTTTGAGGTCATATGTACTTGAGGTTAGGCTTATTAAGCCTTTGAAATATTTTTGTTGGAATATTTTGAAGAAAGGCTAATGTTATGCTATAGTGGAGAGGGCTATTATGCATTAGAGAATATTCTTTTCACTTCAGCACTACCATAAGAGGTCTTATATGCCAAATGGAGGACTTTTGCCATGTCATATGTCTTGATGTCAGATATTGGAGGATCCCATGACCTTGAAGGCTTAAGTGCCTTAGTATATTCCTTGCAGCACCCTCATAGTCCTTATTTTTGCCAAAATTACATATGATGCCTTGATATTTTTTTTATTTTTATTGGAAAAATCAAACATTGTAATGCAAAAATGGTGAAATTATAAGCCACGAAGGTTTGTTTTGTTTTCAAATCAAATAGGAGATAGAATTAAAATTGCCAACATTGTAAAGTTAACTTTAAAGCAATGCATTTATAAATTGCTTTTAAAGATGAACTGTTTTAGGCAGTTAAAGCATTTTGCTTTCTTGGGTGAAATTGAGCATAATAGGACAAAAAATTTGCTTTTATGAGGTAGATTGGACAGATTTGGATGTAGATTTGGTGGGGACCACCTAGGACATCAAGTTGGCAGCTTTTATTTATAGTTTGGAGGCAGTTTGAGGCTATTTTGGGCAGCTTTTTTTTTAAGCTCAAAAATGGATTTGCATATCTATTTTTAGGAGTTTTTTTTGAGTTTTTTGGAGAGATCTCTTGGAGACATATATAGGAGAAAAACTATGTTTTCAAGGAGTAAGCAGTCAGTTAGCATCAGTTTCTTCTCTCTTGTTCACATGCAATTGGCTCATTTTTATTTTCATGCATTGTACTCCTTCCAGTTCTAATAGCAAATCATCCTATTTCACATATTTTGCGGTCTTGACTGATGTTATATTGTGTCTTTTTCTATCCTTTATTATGTCTCAATACTGTTAAAAACTTGGTTCTTCCTAATTGGAGTTTGTGTTTGATCAAACCTTGTTGCAAATTACTTATGGAATAAACTATCAATGAAATTGTGAGGATTTAGGTTAGAGAATTTGTTTGTGAGAGATAGAATTTCATCTAGTTTAGATTCTAGAAATAGTTTGCATTTTAATTACATCCTTCTATCCTTTTTCCCCTCAAGTGAGTAGTTTAGAAATTACAAGAGAACCAACTCGCTTTGGAGATTCGTTCTCATGAAAGGAGACCCACATCTGAGAATGATTACATGTTTCAGCAAGAAATTAAGTTTTCACAAAACTTAACAAGGGTGCATACTTGAATTGACAACACTTTGATACATGTATATATTGACAAATGACACAATCTTGTGGAATTTTGGACTCATTCATCTAGCTTTTACCCATCCCTATACACACATATCCTCACGTATTTAGTTGCCACCTTATCCATATATACACATACTCCAATACATTCATGTTATTTAAGAATTTATTACATCTATCTAGATATAGTCATTATATAGTTCAATACAACCATTTTCCCACCTAATGTCATTTTTGTACAAAGTTAACCCTTTCCTTTCTAAAATTTAAATTCAAATTTTGGTTGATTGTCTCTCTTCAGTTTCCCACAGTGATTTGACTAAGTACACATTTTTCATTGTTTGATGTGATGTGCTAGTATTTAAATGCATTCATTAGTATTTATTTTACATCTGCACATATTGTCTAGAATTCATAAGTCCTCTCTCATCCTAAGGCATTGAAACACTTCAATTAATGCACTAAAAGGAATCTATATTTACACAAGTATTCTAGAAGCATATGCATGTCTCGAGTGTGTTGTTTTCAAATCTTGTAAAGATATTTCCATGGGTTGACCTAGGATAACATGTTATGTAGAAACATAATGATATCCCTACTAAGGTATTTTTAAAGACCACTAGAATTTAGATATCAAAAATAGAGAAGGACCAAACATAAATCAAGTGAAGCAAATAGCAGAATTCAATAGATAGCCAAATCAAGTCCATAGGTGCATGACATTTCTACAACTGTAAATACAACCTTACACATAAAAAAATTCTAATCTTGAGTCAAATTATAGACTAACATATTATGTTTCTAATCTTGAGTCACCATTAATTGTGAAATTTTTATTTGGATTAAAATACCATTATTCAATTTATTTACTTATATATTTTTAACATTTACTAATTAAAATATCAACCAGTCATAAATTATCACATTGATTAATCTAGATTAATTGTACTTATATATACATATTATTAAATTATCCTAAACTACATGTTAAGAATGTTTATTTTCCTTAATAATAATAAATATTGAATCAATTATTGAAACTCATAAATAAAATATTCTTATATAAACCCTTATGGTTTATATATGTTAATACAAATTAAATATTAAATTATACAACTAAATTATTTAATAATCAATAAATAATTTCAAAAATTTGTTACAATACAATTTAATTATAATATTTAAATGCAATATTGGATCAACAAAAAAAAGCAGAAGGAAAAAAAAAACACGAAAGAGAGAAGAATTCCATCCATAAAATAGACACGCTATTATCCTTAAATGACACGCTAACACTGAAAAAAGGTCTACAAATCGTATGGTCTTCCACTCTCATTGCTATTTTGTCTACGCCCATGAACTATATTTCTATTCGATTGTTTCTACTAACACAAAGTCGAATTAATTCTTTAAGACAGTCGCTAAGCTATGATTCACAGCCTTCACTAAAAGTAGCTTCACGGTAAATAGCTGTCACGTTTATCAAAATTTCGACTTGGATTTTTTAATTTTTATTGCAATTTGTCGAGCTCTCTCGACCTCTTCAATCATAGTGTTTGTTCATACAGTCGATTTGTGTCGACCTGTCGAAACGGTTTCGACCAACTGACCGTTTTACAATGTGTCGGCTGGTTAAGCTTTACCCTAAAAGTATGTGATGAACTATTTTACCAAACTTCATTGGTCCAAACGGTGACATCTCCTCTATGTATTGATCTATTTTATTAATTATTATCTATTTAAATGGTTAATTAGTTAATTCTATTAAATATTATCCAATATAATGATTAAATAGTCAATAGTAATTTTACACTTCATCTATATCAAAAATGGTAAAAATGTATTTTATTGATTTGATATTTAAAAATAGCTATTGACTAAGAAACCAATGAAATATCACCTTCACATTCCTGTAAAAGGCCTAGTTTCTGAATGAATTCTAAAAAGGGAAGACAACATGTGATCGCCTACAACGCCAAATATCCACAGTTGATCTGTGGTGTGCTCCTATTATGTATTGCTCGCAACGTAGCACAAGCATGCAACAACAAGAACTATACAAGCACTAAATTCAAGAGTCGTTTGAACATAGTTCTTAATAATCTTGTAAACAATATATCATCATCAAATGGTTTCTATACCTTTGTCTACGGCCAAAGTCCAGACACAGTTTAGGTCTCCAATGTTATGGAGGTACAACCATGGAGGAATGCTTCAGCGGTTCACAAAAAGCTAACACTACCATTCGCCAGAGTTGTCGAAATGTCACAGGCGGTATGGATTTGTTGGGCAAGTGCTTCATACGCTACGAGAAATGGTTATTATTTATTATATTTTTCAAAAAGAAATGGTTATTATTTATTTAAAGTAAGATAAATTCCTTTAATATTATGTGTTGGTGTAGCTACTATATCCAAGATGAGATCCCTCTCCACAACCAGTACGTGCTTTTGGTGTGACGACAAAATACTACATGGTATTAGAGCGCAGGTACGTGGTTTGAGTCCCTCGAGTCCTCGACCCTTCATCTGCGTAAGCATGGCTAATCAACGTGGTATGTAGTGGGTATGAATCCCACATGGTACGTGGTTGTATCCGGCTCTATCGTGTGGGGGGTGTTGGCATAGCGACTATATCCACGATGAGATCCCTCTCCATAACCAGTACATGCTTTTGGTGTGACAGCAAAATACTACATTATGAATATTATATTTAGAAATCTAATAAAAATTCTATCATGCAAGATTAAAATAAAGTTATTTTATTATTTTTGGAGGCTTTTTGAAGGCCAAATTTCATGCAAACTTAAAAAAAGACTTCAGTTATTAAAAAGAAAAGAAACCAAAATTCTAAACATCAATATTAGCAAAGTTTTTTTGTAAAAAACAAGGAGGAACAACAGAAAAAAGGGAGATTTTATCACTGATTTTAGTAGTGAGAGCAGCGACATAAAGGGCAGAATCGATCTTCTTTTCTAGCAAACAAACCTAGGTATTTTTCTTATTAAAATGCAAATAAAATATGATTGATTATGGCTAATAAAACCTAGCAATCTAACCTGCATACTATTCTTTTATGACATGCAAAAATAGATTTTAAACTTACCTTTCTCCTTAGCCGTATTAAATTTTTGTTAGTTTTATGTTATTCTTGTCGCCCATTTATCAGTTCCTGTCACCCATTTAATAGTTCATGTAGCTTTCTATTGTTCCTTTCCCCAGTTTTGACAGTTCCTATAGCCTACATTTTAAAATTATCTTGCAGCTTCTTAACCTCTTTAAAACAATTATGACAATTTCAAAACAAAGACCATTTGATATTCTAGTTATTACCTATGATTATTTGATGTGGAAACCATTCTCAAAATCATATTATGTATGTATTTAAACTATTTGATTGAGTCAAACAATAATTGATAGGAAGTAGATAAATTTAGTTTTCTACAAATTATTTAAACAATAAAATAAGATTAGAGAATTAAATCAGATTATAGATAATAAATTTATAACTATATGAATGAGTGATGTTTTACTTATTGCATATTGAAAGTGTGTCTTCGTGATTATTGTAAACTTGTAATTGGATGTATTATGATATTAATGCTAATGGATTTGTATATTATTTTATAGTGCTTTTACCTGGGATGAGCTTGCGAAATATAATATTTAATGACTTTATTTGATTTATATTGATGAGATTATCTTTTACAAGATTATTCTCATGGATTCTTATTTATGAGGTTTTCTTTTTGTCAAGATTTATTGACATTATTGAATCTTAATTACGAGACTTATCTTTTTATATTGTGATTAAGTGGATTGATTGCACCTTTTTATCTTTTGTAGATTAATTACCTCATTTTACTTTTTCTCTTGTGATGTTGTATTTAAATGGATTATTTACTCAATTTACTTTGTTTTACTTTTGTGATGATTTTGAGTGCTTTTACATTTGGTACTACAACTTAATGGTTACCTCATGTTTTCTTCCTTATTGTATTATTTGAATTAATGTTAAACACCCTTCTATGTAGTAGTGATATTAACTTATTTATATAATTATATTAAATATATAACATATATATTATGTTTATCAACTAACTTATTTATCAAGTATTTATTGAATTAGCCAAGACACTTATTGAGGTGTATCAAAAAAACATATACCCATTAAAGTAATATAGTAATAATCAATGTAATATATAATAAAAGTAAAATATAGTAACTTATCAATTGATGAGCTAAAGGGGCTCTATAATGAATGGTTCATAAGGCACAACACTTGCTGAAGGTTTTGCAAATGGGGTAGCAAGCTAAGTGACCTTGACCTTGTGGGAAACTCCATGGTTAAGCGCGCTTGAGTCGGAGTAGTACTGGGATGGGTGACCTCCCAGAAAGTTCAGTTAAACCCTGAAATAAAATATCATAAGTAAAATATTTATTATAGTATATAATAAAAGTAAAATATTAATTATAGTTATAATATACTATAATAAATTATTATAAATTTATAGTATTAATGGGGGCTGGCTCGAAAATAGAAATCCTAGAGTATCCCGCGGGCAACAGGGGACATTTAAATGACATGCGCGCTGAATAATTTTATAGCGCGAGACAATTCCGAACACTGTAATGCTCACATAAATAGACTAGCACTTGCACTCATAGGAGGTTCAAGGAATATGCCAATAGAAAAACCAACTAGTTTAGAAAATTTTGGGGCATGAATTGTTTTTATGGCGTGAGACAATTCTGAGCACTATAATGTTCACATATAAAAGCCTATTGGCTAATAATATTTAATTAGTTCATAGGTACAAATAGAAGTGCTTTTGGATTAAACTGTGTAAATTTCTTTGTAGCGATGTTTCGGATCACACTCAATGATCCATCATCAGGAAGAGGATGTTGTGATTTGAATTACAAACTAGTCCTATACAAAAAATGAGGAGGAAGGGTGTTAGGGTTGGCGAAGTGGACTGAGAAACCAATAATCAATTAAGAACAAGGAATGAATAAGACAAAAACCATTAAACAAGTGAAAATAAAAATAAAATAACAATTAAGTCATAAGAACTACAAAAATTATGTTAATTTAATAACGTATATGTCACACAATATAAACTAAATGAATATGTATAATAAATTAATAAAAATTAAGTTATACTTGAAGTGAATAAAAGCAGTGAACAAAAAGTTAAAAACAAATTACAAGAAATGCAATGAGAATAAAAGATACAAAAGAAAGAAAAGCCAATAACTAAAAATTATTAAGGAAAGAAAAATAACAGAAAAAGACAAAATAGATACTAATAATTTATAACAATTTTATATTATCTTGGAATGGATGATATTTAAAAACAGCTATTGACGAAGAAACCAATGAAATATCACCTTCACATTCCTGTAAAAAGCCTGGTCTCTGAAAGAATTCTAAAAGGAAGACAACATGCAGATCGTCTACAATGCCAAATATCCACAGTTGATCTGTGTTGTGCTCCTATTATGTATTGCTCGCAACGCAGCGCAAACATGCAACAGCAAGAACTATACAAGCGCTAAATTCGAGAGTAATTTGAACATACTTCTTAATAATCTTGTAAACAATACATCAACATCAAATGGTTTCTATAGACAGAGCCAAAGTCCAGATACAGTTTATGGTCTCCTCCAATGTTATGGAGGCGCAACCATGGAGGAATGCTTCAGCTGTTCACAAAAAATAAATACCAGCATTCGCAATGCTTGTGGAAATGCCACAGGCGGTAAAGCTTTGCTGGACAAGTGCTTCATACGGTACGACGCTTATTCCTTCATCGGAAAACTAGATACTGATTCAATGGTTTCTTACAATACAGCGAAGGTCACTTATGAGCCATACGTGTTTATTACGGCAGTTCTGAATCTTTTCACAAATCTGACAGATGAAGCCCTTCAATCCCCAAATCGATATTCTTCTGGATTAACAAATACCTCTACATCATATCCGATATACAGTCTGGTTCAGTGTTGGAGCGATTTAACTTCTGTTGAGGACTGCAAAACATGCTTATCAAATGCAACTCATCATCTGTTAGATGTGACGGCGGTCGATGGAATTTTTCAGGGAGGAGTGGCCTGGTCCGGAAGTTGTGTTGCTCGTTACGAAACGTACGCATTCTCTAATCCTGCTCCTCCACCGCCTCCGTCTCCCCTCCAACCACCGATTCAGCAGCCACCATTATCACCTCCAACAGCGAGTAATATGCATATCATTTACTTTATAAGCTAATTTTAATTATTCTGGTATGCTTACGAATTCCATAGTAGAGGAATCTGATGACAATATTTAATAAAGGATCTATCCGCATGAACTATGACAAAAAAACCCAAATCAATTATAAGTCATGCGGATAGATCCTATAAATATTATGGCTGCTATAAATGCTGTTTCTAGTTCAATTTAATTGTTCCTTGATTTCCTTTAAATAAGCAAAACAGGGTTTGCTTTGTGAAGTTGATATACCTACAATTTTAGGTTACTAGGCACTCAAAGTAATCTTTTCTGCAGAAAAATCTCCAAACAGAATAGGTATAGTTTTGGGTATTGTCGGCGCTCTGTTGATCATGTCACTGTTATGTCTGTTTCCAATGCGAAGAAAATTCAAGTCTACAGAACTATGGATTATGGCCCTCTTGAAGAAAGGTATGTTTGCGGCGAAATTTTATTGAATTTGTCTTAGATTTGTATCAACAAAATTCCTTGCTAGTAAGGGTATTATAACAGAATCAGAAATTTTTCTCTTCATTTTCATCCAATTGTGGTCAGAAAAAAACTCTTTCTAATTAGATACAAAATTGTAATTTTTTTCCATTGCATTACTTATCCAGAGAATATAGATAGAGAGGTAGACTCAGCGATCGGCAGGGAGCATGCAATAATCTTTAGCTTGGAAAATATCAAGGCTGCAACCAGAAATTTCTATGAGGATAACAAGCTTGGAGAGGGAGGATTTGGCTCTGTATACAAGGTAACATAACCCTAACCGACCATGTTTTCTTGTTTTGGATAGGAATACTAAATAAACTATTAAATCGAATAAGGTTACTTATCCATTCTTTACCCCTGTTTTAGCATTTTATTTTTATTTTTTCGGAAATAGATTTATATAGTATCTCACAATAATTTATAACGGAAAGAACGGAATAATTTATATATCTGCTGATCTTGTTGCTAATTACGGAGCCAATTTTCTGGTCAATATCTGATAATCCTCTTCAGTAGGAAGAGTTGATTGATCTGTTGACTAATGACTGGGTTTCACGCCATAAATAATCTCTACCCATGTAACAAGTGGGGATTGTTTTTGTTTCATGCTGCTGCTCACTATCAGGGCTTTCTCAGTGGTTTGGGGTTTGCTGGTAACTTGAATTTGGTGCCTTGGTGGCCTACACTCTGTTTTTGTTTCGGATGGGGATCTCCACTCTTGATTCTCTCTGTTTATTTTATGCTTGTGGGAACATTTGCTTTGCAGCGTCTATCTGTTATAATTAGCCCTTGTCCTGTCTCTGTTCCAGCATTCATGGCGTTAAGTTTAGGACTCATTTTTTTGCTTTGTTATGGTTTCTTGTTGGCACTTCGGTGTTACGGTTGGTGGAAAATTTGCCGTCTTAAAAGAGAGGTCACAAGTTGAAATGCTGTAGGGTTAGGGTATGTATGCCTCATATTAGAAGCGCAGGTGCCTCCTGCATACTGGGAGTATGAGGTAGTCTCATATGTTATAAGCCATCTGTAAACCCAAAATCAGGTCGCTGTAAACTATAAAAAGATCCATTTCCATGTTGTGATTCCTTCTGCTTCAGATTATGGTGGTTGTTTGGCTCTCTTTACTCTGCTCTTTGGCTTCAGCAGCTCTGTCTACTTCTTGTCTTTCTTCTTACTAGAGCTTTTCTTAACTTCCATTTGTTTGTAATTTCTTCGTCATTTTATTTTAAGCATGAGATTTATGTGTTTCATTTATGTCAGGGCACAATGGTAAATGGAATGCAAATCGCAGTAAAGAAACTTTCCGTACAATCATTGCAAGTAAAAAGGCAGTTTCTAAACGAGGTTAAGTTGGTGGCAAAAATTCAACATCGTAACCTTGTGAAGCTACTTGGATGTTGTGCAGAGGCATCAGAACGGTTGCTTGTTTACCAGCTCTTGGCTAATAAGAGCCTTGACAAAATACTATTTGGTAAGTTTATTCCATCTAAATTTAAAATGAGTGTCATACAATATTCGTTACTCTCTAGACTAATCAAGTGAAAGCCATAAAACATTTGTTTTTATTTAGAGTAATTTATTTGTGTTGTTCTCTCTGCTGTTTTGTTGTCCCTGATGCTCAAACACACATGTTGGATATTGTTTTGTGGCTCTCTGATCATATGCATCTCTAATGGTCAGCAATGCAATAATAAGTTGATCATATGCAAATACAAATGTTGGCAATGCAATAATAAGTTGATCATATGCAAATACATAAGTTGGCAATTGGTGGACTGTACAGGTTCTCCATTTTTGGTGGCATTATTTTTTTTTTAATCCCTTATGACAAAGTCAAAGGCATGGCATTTGTCACTTACGTCACCATCAACTGGGGTGGCATTACATAATGGTGGTCATTGCTCTTGCTATTGATACTTCCTTGGTTCAAGCTTCGGTCAACAAGATTATCGTTAGACACAACATTATCATGTTTATTAATGTTTTTACTTGGTGTTATGCTTGGGCTCTTTTCAGATATTGGACAATGCTAATATTGTTTTTACACATGGCATGGCAGCGATTCTATTTAAAGCCTATCCTTGCAAAGTGGTCCACCATGTAACATCTTCTATCCTTTGTTTTCTCAGCAGCACATGTAGTTTGTTGACCTCTCGAACAGGTTTGCTAAGGATATCTTTTTAGGTAAATGTCACCGTTTTCTCTCGATGTGACTTGAAGCTCCAGTCACATGACTGATGGTAAAAAGGGCAAAAGACATCATAGTGTTTTTCATTTCGAACAAAGTATTTTTGTTTAGGGTTTCAAACCTTGCGCTGTCATGATGAGAAGGAAAGGTTTTTGGACTCAGCTACTGTTTTGTTCCGGATCTCACATCTTGCTCAGTAATGATGGAAAAGAGAGGAAGTTTTATTTTTGTCAAATAGCTCCAGTTGACTTCGGCAAACAGGTGATATTGTTCGATTTTGTTTCTGTCAATTATGATTTCATTTGGCAGTTTCATGAGGAAAATGTTTTTTTTCTTCTTCTTCTGGTTTTTGAATACTACCATTGCTTTGAATACGGTATACTGGGTTTTATTCATGGTTTATATTGAGGCAACCGACATCTTTTGTTAGGGTTTCATAACGGCATCATCTTGCTGTGCAATGGGCTATGTTTTGAACAAAGTTTTAACAGTTATTACAATGGTTTCTTGTTGTTTCAACTCCAGTTGGGGTTTCATCTAATGTATTCCAAACCTACTCTCTTTCAGTTAAACAATGTTGTATATCTGACTTCTCAGCGAATTTTGAGTTATGACAGTTAAATGTTTTTACCACAATGCAACTGTGTAAAAAAGTGAGACGGTTATGGAATCTTCAAAAAACCATTTTTACCCTGATCACAGAGACAAAAAAGAGAGAAATACAGTTATCTTCTTGTACTCACATTATGTAAATGATATTGTATATATACTATAGATAATGTAGAATATAAAGGTATCTTTATATGTGCATTATAGATACTATATTGGGTGTGAAATGTAGTGACACAGAGCATCCCTCTGTATTTGATTTTTCTGATGTTTATAAAAGATGCCAGTGAGGCAATACTGTAAATGCCAGTGAGACAACATTTTAGCCAGTGAGGCAATATTCTTTAGCCAGTGAGGCCTGTAAATCAGTGAGATTTTTTCTAAGCCAGTGAGGCATTTTTTTGAGTGGTTTTATGCCAAGGGCTTTCCACTCAGGACAAATTATTGTGTCATTTTGTCTCTGTGAAATGCTCTTGATCTGCTATTGAATGTTTTAGTTTTCTCTATTCAATTATAGTTTGCTTTGTTTTGTGAACATACAGTTGATTCAATTAAAGATATTCTTTACAAATAAGAAACTGAGATTGTATTGAAAAGAAAAAGTTTCCTTGATACTAATTCACCCCCCCTCTCAGTATCTACACCACTCTAACAAGTGGTATTAGAGCCAAACCCTCTATTGTATAGGCCTAATCAGCCTAAGGGATTCCTGGTTGAGTGGGAACCATGTCTTTTCAAGATGGTCTTTCCTCATCCAAGGCACCATTATTTGATGGTATAGATTATACATTCTAGAAATACAAAATGACTCGTCATATCAAAGCTTTGGGATATGATGTCTGGGAAGATATTGAAACTAATTGTACTGTTACTGGCAAACCATCCAATGCTAATGAAAAAAAGGTTCTTGACTGTGACTCTAAAGCTGCTAGTGCTATTTGTTGTGGTTTAACAAATGAAGTTCTAAATAAGGTTATGGAATGTCAAACAACTAAAAGCATTTGGGATAAACTTTCAAATATTTATGAAGGAGATGAAAGCATTAAAGAAGCTAAATTACAAGCTCTTAGGGAAAGATTTGAAAGAATGAGAATGAAAGATGATGAAAAGATAGCTGAATATCTTCAAAGAGTCCAGGAAACTGTCAATAGTATTAGAGGATTAGGGGAAAAATTAGAAGAGATAACTATTGTTAAAAAGGTCCTACGGACTTTAACCCCCAAATATGACTCCGAAACTTATGTGGTTGAAGATAAAGATCTGAAAACCATAACCATTGATACTATACTAGTAGTCTTTACTGCATATGAAATGAGGATGCAAAATGAAAATCCTAATAAAAAGATTAAAGAAGTTGCTTTTAAGACTGTGAAAAGGAAACTGAAACTAGTCATGAAACTGAAAATGAAGAGGAATCTGTCATTGTTAGTAAGCTCAGAAGAGGGTTTGGTAGATATAAAGGAAAATTACCTTTTAAATGTTTCAATTGTGGAAAAATAGGTCACTATGCAGCACAATGTCCTAATCTAGAGCTTAACAATGAACAAGAAGATAACAAGAAACAATATAGGAAGAAGCCTTTCAATTTTAACAAAAGAAATACTTTCAAGAAAAGAAGTTTAATTGCTGGAATAACTAATAGTGCGTCTGAAGAATCTTCTGCTGAAATAGATGAAACTCTTTTTATGGCAGCAATTGTTGGTGTTTCAGAAGAAGAACAAGTAGAAATATCAGAAAATGAAGTTGATTTAGAAGGAGAATTAAAATGTGCTTTTAGTGAAATTAGAAGGTTTAAAAAGGAAAATGGGTTACAGAGCAAATTAATATTTGATCAAGAAAACCAAATTTTTGATTTAAGAGTTAGTCTTGAAGAAAGCAGAAAAAGACTTCAAATTCTCAAGAACAATTAAAATCTAAAGAGGCTGAAATAGTTAAACTGAAAAGAGAACTTGAAATGTGCAATAGCAGTGATAAACTTGCTGATATGCTAGGGAAACAAAAATAGTATAATGGTATGACTGGACTCAGTTTCGTAAAAGGTCAATGCTCTAATAATAATCAGTTCACAAATAAAATGCCCTTTAAATTCTTTGGGTATTGTTTTTATTGCTATCAGTATGGACATAGAGCAACTGACTGCAAGTTTGTTTATAAAAGACAGTCAAATTTTCTGCAATATAGAACTTTCAGTTTTCTAAACAGAATAAGATGTTTCAATTGCAAAAAACTTGGACATATTGCCAAGTTTTGTGACTCAGAGATTGGTTATTTTACTAGGCAACTCAAAATGAAATGGGTGCCCAAAAACAATAAGGCTATGATAGTGGAAGTTGCATTTTATGCAAAGAAAAATGAGATCTGGGTTATAGATAGTAGGTGTTCACATCATATGACAGGGGATAGAGGTAAATTTATTTGATTTGAAAGTTGCACAAGTGGATCAGTTAAATTTGGTGATGATTATTGTTTACAGATTATTGGAAAAGGTACAATTCTCTTAGAAAATAATACACCTCTAGAAGATGTTTATTTTGTTGAAGGATTAACTCATAATCTGTTGAGTGTAAGTCAAATTTGTGATAGTGGTTTTGATGTAGTCTTTACATCACAGGGCTGCAAGATTCTCAAAAATGCCAAACAAGTCATTGCATCAGGTTTGAGAACTAAAGGTAATAATTATAATCTGCATGGATCTGCTAATGAATACAAAAACAATTTATGTTTTATGAGTCAAATTGAAGAAAGTAAACTCTGGCATAGGAGGTTGGGACATATAAACTATGATAACTTAGTCAAAATTAGTCATAATAAAAATGTTAGACATATGCCTGCTCTTTCCAAGCCTGAAAATCTAATTTGTAAAGAATGCCAACAAGGCAAACAAACAAGAAATGTTTATAAGTCTAAAGAGCAATTTGCTGTAGAACCTCTACAGTTAGTTCACACTGATTTATGTGGTCCAACCAGGACAAAATCCTTGAATGGTGAAAGATATTTTATGTTATTCATAGATGATTATACAAGAATGACTTGGGTCACTTTTTTCAAGCATAAATATGAAGCTTTAGAAAAATTTAAGATTTTTAAAAGCATGGTAGAGAGAGAATCAGATCTAAAACTGAAATGTCTAAGGTCAGATAATGGTGGAGAATATACTTCCACTGCATTTCTCGAATACTGTGAAAAACATGGAATAAAGAGATAGTTTTCAGCTCCTAGAACACCTCAACAAAATGGGGTGGCTGAAAGAAAGAATAGGACAGCAAAAGAAATGGCTAGAACTATGCTTCAGGATGCTGGTTTATCAAATGCTTTTTGGAAAGAAGTAGTTCATACAGCAGTTTATATCTTAAACAGGGTACAAATAAGAGTCAAAACCAGGTACACATCCTATGAACTTTGGTATGGTAATACTGCTAATGTATCATATTTTAAAATATTTGGCAGTAAATGTTATATAAGGAAAGAAGATCATCTAGGCAGTTTTGAATCTAGATGTGATGAAGGGATTTTCTTAGGATATTCAACTCATAGCAAGGCTTATAAATGTTCTAATAAGAGGTTAAAGAGAATAGTTGAAAGCTCTAATGTTAAAGTGGTTGAGAATTTGCAGCAAGAACAACAACCACACTTTCAACAGGTTGAAGAAATCATTCAAGAAGAGTCAAATACAAAAGAAGAGTTAGAAAAATCTGAAGAAGAATCAGATCCTGAAACTTCACAAGGACAGTCAGTAAGTCCTCAAGTTGATACTCCTTCTAAAACCTCTATTTATACTCCTTCTAAAAGATTGTTACAAAAGAATCATCCTAGTGAACATGTCATTGGTGATTTAAACTCTGGCATACAAACTAGAAGAAAAACTGCTCAAGCAAATCAGCAGGTTCATATATGTTTAGTATTTCAACTAGAACCTAAAACCTGAAGCTAGTCAAGATGACTTGTGGGTTCAGGCTATGTTAGATGAGTTAGCCCAAATAGAGAAAAATAACACTTGGGAACTTGTCCCAAGGCCTAAAGATAAAAATATTATTGGGGCTAAATGGGTTTTCAGGAACAAACTTGATGAAAATGGAATTGTTGTTTGAAATAAAGCTAGATTGGTTTGTAAAGGTTACTCGCAGATAGAAGGTATTGATTTTGATGAAACATTTGCTCCTGTAGCAAGACTAGAAGCAATCAGAATGTTTCTTGCATATTCTATTTACAAAAATTTTAAAGTCTATCAAATGGATGTTAAAACAACCTTTTTAAATGGAGACCTAAAAGAGGAAGTTTATATGGATCAGCCGGAAGGTTTTGTTAACAAGGACAAGACACATCATGTTTACAAATTAAGAAAGGCTCTTTATGGCCTTAAACAAGCTCCTAGAGCTTGGTATGCCAAATTAGATCAGCACTTACAATCCCAAGTCTTCACGAGAGGGGGAGCTGACAGTAATTTGTATTTTATGACTAAAAATGATCACATCTTGATAGTAGTTGTATATGTTGATGACATAATTTTTGGCAGTGATGATGATGAACTTAGTTTATATTTTCCACAGGTTATGACTACAAAATTTGAAATTTCAATGCTGGGTGAACTCTCATTTTTTCTTGGCCTACAGGTTTCTCAGCTCAAAGTAGGTATCTTTCTTTCTCAAACCAAATATGCAAAAGAAATGTTGAAAAGATTTCAGATGGATGCATGTAATCCTGTCAATACTCCTATGGAAACTGGTTGCAAATTAAGTATTGAAGGTGATAAACCTGATATTGATCATACTTTTTATCGATCTATGATAGGCAACTTGTTATACTTAACTGCCACTAGACCTGACAATGCATGTTGTCTGTTTAGTTGCTCATTTTCAATATGCTCCTAAGCAAGCTCATCTTAATGCAGTTAAGAGAATCTTTACATATATACAAGGAACCCTTGATTATGGCCTTTGGTACCCTAGATATTCAGATTTCACACTGATAGGATATATAGATGCTGATTAGACAGGTAGTCTTGATGATAGAAAAAGTACTTCTAGTGGTGCTTTCTTTCTTGGTGGAAAACTAGTTGCTTGGCATAGCAAAAAGCAAGATTCTGTTTCTCTGTCTACAACTAAGGTTGAATATATTGCAGCTATATTGTGTTGCACTCAGATTCTCTGGATGGTTCAGACTTTGAATGATTACCAGGTTCTTGTCTGTAAGCCTATTAGAATTCTATGTGACAATGTCAGTGCTATTAAAATCTCAAAAAATCCTGTGATGCATTCTCGTACCAAGCATATTGATATCCAATATCATTTTCTTCGTGATAAGGTGCTCCTCAATGATGTCATACTGGACTATGTTTTGTTTTACTGCTCAAGTGGCTGATATCTTTACTAAGCCACTTCCCCGATCTGTTTTTGAAGGTCTCCGGGATCAGCTTGGGGTGCTTTCATTTGCTTCTCTATCTTGATACTTCTCTGCTCTTGGTTTCAGGGGGAGTTTCCTTCTTTGTCCCCTGATTAGATTTCTGGTTTTGGTTTCCCTTTGTCCTAATGATAAAAAGGGGGAGAAGGCTTTGTTGTTTTCATATGTGTTGTGCTCTCTCATGCTGTGCTGTTCCTTATAGTGATGTGGGCTGTGGGCTGCTGTTGTTTTCTTTTGTGCTGTGGCTGTGTGTTTTTCTCATCATGGCCAAAGGGGGAGTATTGTTGTTCTCTCTGTTGTTTTGTTGTCCCTGATGCTCAAACACACATGTTGGATATTGATTTGTGGCTCTCTGATCATATGCATCTCTGATGGTTGACAATGCAATAATAAGTTGATCATATGCAAATACAAATGTTGGCAATACAATAATAAGTTGATCATATGCAAATACATAAGTTGGCAATTGGTGGACTGTATGGGTTCTCTATTTTTGGTGGCATTTTTTTTTTTTTTAATCCCTTATGACAAAGTCAAAGGCATGGCATTTGTCACTTACGTCACCGTCAATTGGGGTGGCATTACATAATGGTGGTCATTGCTCTTGCTATTGATACTTCCTTGGTTCAAGCTTCGGTCAACAAGATTATCGTTAGACACAACATTATCATGTTTATTAATGTTTTTACTTGGTGTTATGCTTGGGCTCTTTTTAGATATTGGACAATGCTAATATTGTTTTTACACATGACATGGCAGTAATTCTATTTAAAGCCTATCCTTGCAAAGTGGTCCACCATGTAACATCTTCTATCCTTTGTTTTCTCAGTGGCACATGTAGTTTGTTGACCTCTCAAACAAGTTTGCTAAGGCTATCTTCTTAGGTAAATGTCACCATTTTCTCTTGAAGTGACTTGAAGCTTCGGTCACATGACTGATGGTAAAAAGGGCAAAAGACATCATAGTGTTTTTCATTTCGAACAAAGTATTTTTGTTTAGGGTTTCATACCCTATGCTGTCATGATGAGAAGGAAAGGTTTTTGGACTCAGCTACTATTTTGTTCCAAATCTCACATCTTGCTCAATAATGATGGAAAAGAAAGGACGTTTTATTTTTGTCAAACAGCTTCAGTTGACTTTGGCAAATAGGTGATATTGTTTGATTTTGTTTCTGTCAGTTGTGATTTCATTTGGCAATTTCACAAGGAAAATGTTTTTTTTCTTCTTCTTCTGGTTTTTGAATACTATCATTGCTTTGAATATGATATACTGGGTTTTATTCATGGTTTATATTGAGGCAACCGATATCTTTTGTTAGGGTTTCATAACTGCGTCATCTTGCTATGCAATGGGTTATGTTTTGAACAAAGTTTTAACAGTTATTACAATGGTTTCTTGTTGTTTCAACTCCGATTAGGGTTTCATCAAATGTATTCCAAACCTACTATGTTTTGGTTAAACAATGTTGTATATCTGACTTCTCAGCGCACTCTGAGTTATGACAGTTAAATGTTTTTACCACAATGCAACTGTGTAATAAAGTGAGAGGGTTATGGAATCTTCAGAAAATCATTTTTACCTTGATCACAGAGACAAAAAAAAAGAGAAATACAGTTATCTTCTTGTACTCGCATTATGTAAATGATATTGTATATATACTATAGATAATGTAGAATATAAAGGTATCTTTATATGTGCATTATAGATACTATATTGGGTGTGAAATGCAGTAACACAGAGCATCCCTCTATATTTGATTTTTCTGGTGTTTATAAAAGATGTCAGTGAGGCAATACTATAAATGCTAGTGAGGTAACATTTTAGCCAGTGAGGTGATATTCTTTAGCCAGTGAGGCCTATAAATCAGTGAGATTTTTTCTAAGCCAGTGAGGCATTTTTTCAAGTAGTTTTATGCCAGGGACTTTCCACTCAGGACAAATTACTGTGTCATTTTGTCTCTGTGAAATGCTCTTGATCTGCTATTGAATGTTTCAGTTTTCTCTATTCAATTATAGTTTGCTTTGTTTTGTGAACATACAGTTGATTCAATTAAAGAAAAAGAAAAAGTTTCCTTGATACTAATTCACCCCCGCACTCAGTATCTACAACACTCTAACAATTTGGAGGCATGGCTATAGATCCACAGCGGAGCAAAGAGCTTGACTGGTCAAAGCATTTGAACATCATACTTGGAGTAGCCCGTGGGCTTCTATAATTGCACCAAGATTCTCATTTGCGGATCATTCACTGGGATATCAAAGCAAGTAATATTTTTCTTGATGAGAAAATGGAGCCAAAGATATCAGATTTTGGCTTGGCAAGATTGATTCATCAAGATGAGAGTCATGTTGAGACAAGGGTTGCAGGTACATAGTAAGGGCTATTCTTAAACATCATCTGTTTAAATGGTCAAAAGTTAATTTTGGTCACTAAAAATAGGATAAATATTTACAAAGAAGAACTATGGATAGTTTTAAATTTTTAGATTTTAATATTTTGAACATTTCTTAGAAGAAAAAAATTATAAATCTAATTTAAGGTTTTGAATTTTTCACCCTTATTATTTTTCTTTAGTTTGTGGTCTAATAATTTTTTACTGCTTATGCAGTGGTTATATGGCACCAGAATATGTTATGTTAGGTCAACTATCTTGCAAAGCTGATGTGTATAGCTTTGGAGTTGTCATTTTAGAAATTATATGCAGAAGAAAGCATTATGATTATAGATTGTCCCCCAAATTTCAAAGCTTGATAGAATGGGTAAGATAAAATAAGAAATATTTATATAGTTTATTTTTTGAAGCTATATATCTTATGAAGATGAGTTTGCATCATTCTTATGCAGATATGGAGATCTTACAAGGGAGGAAACATTGTGGATGTGATTAATAAAGCAATAATAGAAGGTTTCTCTAGTGAGCAAGTTTTGAGATGCATTCATGTGGGTCTTTTGTGTACACAGGGAGATGCATTAGTTTGCCCACCAATGACTAGTGTATAACCAATGCTTTCAAACCCTTCAGTGACCAACTTAACAAATCCCATAAAGCCTACTTATATCAATATTGCACAAAAGGACATTCCATCATATATATCTACATCAACATCTAGAATTGCAAGAACAACTTCACCTACTTCATTAGGAGCTCATTTAGCCTACCCATCTATTAATGATGAATCGGTAACAGATTTGGGTCATAGATAATCCCACTTACTCTTTCTAGTTTAGAATAATAGTAAATTTAATATCAAGTAGGTGGTGTTTTTTGTAGTGTTAAATTATGTGATGTTTTATCATAATTTAGTTGCATCATATATGGGTCAATCTTATAGACTCACACTTCATGAGTAGTGGTTCACAAGAACCCATCTGTCATGAACATGAATGGTCCACTTAACACTCATTGCATCTAAGTGATGCTCATAGTGCTAAAGTGTTATGTACCTAGAGATATGATATTATAATGTATTTAGGTGGATGGAGATGCGGACATGTGGCACACATCTCTTACGTTTGTTATATTTGGTCATATGGACAACTTGTGTAATTAATTAGATTAGGTGTTGAGTAGGCCTTCATTGGTTTTACCCCTCCATTATGTTATTAGGAGATCATCTATATAAATGAGATAATTATCACTATAAGAATATGTGTTGAGTATGATATTTCATTTGGGATCTCTTGGAGGTATTGCTTAGAGTGGCTTCTTGAATAAGGAGTATTGTAAGGTGTTACCCCACCTTAGGGGTTTATTCTATTTCTGCATTTACTGTATATTAAGACATCTTGGCCCATGCACATCTCTTGCGTGTTGTGTGATCTATCTTTCAAATTGCCCCATTTCCATTGTTATATGCGTGGATCTTAACAAGTGGTATCAAAGATACAATTTAGGCAAAGGTGTAGACAAAACCCTATTTTTTAAAGATTTACCTATATCTTCAAATGGCTATAGAATTTTCCTTAATTTTTGAATTAATGTTGGTGGATCATAAAAGGAAGCTATATTCCAAAAGTTAGGTTCTGAGAGTCAATTGTGAGTGAGATATTGTAATTTTATTTATTTTTCATAGATTCACTCTGCAAGCCACAAATTAGGGAACTTTTTAGATTTTTTTATATCTATGAAAATCTCACCAAAATTTATTAGGGGTTTGCTAATTTTAATTTTTGATTTGAGGCCAACTACATCATGAATTGGTTAGGTCAAAATTTGGTCAACTAGATCTGATAGATGTCACAATCCTATATTTTGTACTTTATTACAACTACTTGTATATGTGTTAATATCATTATGTACGGATTATGCTTAGTTGGTGTATAAACACTTATCCTAAGTCGTTTATACTAACTTAATCATAGTTATATGAATTCCACACATGCTCTTTGACTATGTCAAAGTAGTTAGTCATTTGGGAGATGTGTCAACTCAATGGAGACCTCACCGCTATTCTCATGGGTAGTTACACTATTCTTATGGATAGTTAGTCACCACCTATCCCTATATTGTGGAGAATCGGGTATCCAACTTCTCCTATTTATATCTTCTCGTTTGTTAATATATTTGTTCGATTTCATTTGTAATCTCATCCTTGTTTGTTTTTCCACAATCATGGTAGTTTCACATGGTATTGCTAGTTTAAAGTTGATAGTTTTTTGGACTATTTGCAAATGCCTTGCTTTGAGGGCCAATGACCTATTGGGATGGTTGAATGCCTTATTTCTGAAGGCCGAGCAACTTGTTTTGAAGGCTAAATATCCTTTTGAATGTGTGACTTGTTGTTTAGCTATGGTGTGAGGAGGTTAAATTGATGTTCATTGTTTGAAGTGCTGCTCCAGGAGGCACTCCATTGCTATGGTCAGTGGTCAAGGAGCACTCAAATGAAGGGAAAGGTTGTCCCTGCTTCAGAGGCCAATCCAAGGTTGTTTCACAAAGTGCCTATGCTATAATGTGAAGGCAAATTTGTAAAGGGAAGTCCTGCATTTGGCCATCAAGGCCATGCCATCTCACAACCAACACTCATGCCTTGCTCATGTGAGGGGAGAGCAGATTGAAAGGAGTTTCATGCCCTATTAGGTGTGGATCTACTTAATTTTGGCCTATATACCTCAGTGGGCCAGTCGATTCACCTACATGAATCCTTGTGTAGGCGTGGACAACATGAATCCCTCTATTTAGGTGTGGGTCTAGTGAATTCTTATGAGTAGAGGTGTTAATCTTTCCTCCTCCAAGAGGGCTACATCAAATGCCCATCCTAGATAGGGCATGAGAGCTAGGTGTTGTGTGGGAGTCAACCGCCATAGACCTTTGAAGTGCTTCTAGTCACCCCTCACATCCCAGCCGCGATGCTCAGGAAGTGAAACAGGTACGGAGAGGGCATGGAATAGCCTAAAAGAAGGGTGTTTCACCATAAAAGGCTACAAACAGGCAGCCCTATGTAGAGAAACCCTCGCAGTAGTGGGTCACAACTTCTATCATGTTAAGGATTAAAAACAACACCCACACACAGCCAACAATATAGAATGCACAGCAGAAACTCAAATCAAGTATGGAACACGAACACAATCACAACACAGTGATTTACCCTAGAAAACTCCAAACCAAGAAAAAACTAGCAATGAAGATCTTCATATTAACCCTCAGCTCCAATCGGGCTGAGCCTAGAGGCTTCAACCAGCCACACATACAATGGAGTCACCAAGACATTATATAGACTTCCCTACATGCAAAACCATGGGTTCAAAACAAAGAGCTCCAAAACAATGGACCAATACAACTAGCACAAAATTATGTGTCAAAGACCACTAATGGTTAATCCACTAACTCTAACCCAAGAACTAGTTTAACCCAACAATCCACCCTTTAAACTTGGTCTTGGGGTTAGCACCAAACCCCCCTTCCACAAGCACCAAGTGCAATGCCCTCTTTGTCACCGAGATCAACATCAAACTGAGAATCAACATGACTCTAAGCCCCCCTTACCACCTGGGAGAACTCCTCTCTTACCAAGCCTTTCCTTTTAGGGATTGAGCAAGCCATACTAGGTCTTACAACCATTAGCCCAAATACATGTATTAAATTTTACATACAACTCCATTACAATCTTGTTCTTGCTATAGTCAGCCTTGGCTGCAGACACCTACAGTACCTACATACAGTGACTTTTACCAGACAACATGCCTACAGGAGAAACCACGACCAATCTTGCACAGACCTACTCAACCTTCTTCAGGGAGCCAGAGCACTGAGGCAAATGCTCAAACATTTTGTTTCAGCAAGAATACCAAATCAAAAAATAAATGTTGCATTATCTCCACACACTCTGATACCAATTGTTAAGGATTAAAAAAAATGCCCACACACAGCCAAGAATTTAGAATGCACAACAGAAACTTAAATCAAGCATGGAACAAGAACACAATCACAACACAGTGATTTACCCTTGAAAACTCTGAACCGGAAAAAAGCTAGCAATGAAAATCTTCATATTAACCCTCATCTCCAACCGGGTTGAGCCTGGAGGCTTCAACCAGCCACACATACAATGGAGTCACCAAGCCATTATATAGACTTCCATACATGAAAAACCATGGGCTCAAAACCAAGAGATCCAAAACCATGGACCAATAAAACTAGCACAAAACCATGTGTTAAAGACCACTAAGGGTTAATCCACTAACTCTAACCCAAGAACTATAATAACCCAACACATCAGACCCCTCTTCTTTTTTTGTCATTCAAAAGTGTTATTTTTTTTTACAGAGGCGTGCGGGCAAAGAAAGGATGGCCATCAATTTTGAGCAGGCATTGCAGCTTCAAAGCACCCAATCCCCTGCATAAAGCCGTTGTAAGTGGTAGAGGAGGGACTGAGTATTGAGGGTGGAAGATGGTTATCATGCAGAGATTGGGAGGCTATGTTAAGGCAAATTGACCCCTACATCTCATTCTTCTACCTTTCTTTGGCCATCTCTACAACATTTAATTGTAAATTACCTTTAATGGAGCCATAAATCTGTAGAAAAGGCACCATAATCATCCTATGAAGAGCAAATTCGACACCAATACAGCTAACGACTTCATTCCTCATGCATGGTAGCCATTTCTTGGCTGCCCCTGCACTGAATTGGCTGCCATTCGGCCATAATTTGCCACTACTTCATTTGGTGATTTTTGCCCTAAGTTTGCCTAATTTGGGCCTCACTTGTTTTTGCCCTAATTTTGTTTTGATAGGCATTTAAAAGTATGCTTTCAAATAGGCATTTTTTTAGCATTTAAAATTATGCTTTATAGGGGGGAAGGTTAACTATGTCTATATTCTCTCTAATAATATTTTTTTCCAACAAATTTATGCCAATTTTTTGTATAAATTTGTACATGATGATTTAGCACTAAGTTATAAAGTTCTCTTTTCATCTCTTTTTGAAAGCAAATATATGCAGTAAATAAAGTGCCATAAACAAAATAGGGGAAAATAAAAAATATTCAAAGTAGGGGGAGAACAAAGCAAGGGGGCTATCATCGATGGGGATATCATTGAGTTATTTTTCTCCTTCCATACTTCTAAGTTTGCAATTACAACTCATCTAGATAGTTTAATAAGTGTGATTGAATCTAACTCTAAGCACTTCTATTTTGACCTTGAAAACACCCAAGGGAAGGTCATCAAACAAAGAAGTCATGAGCTAAAGACCTCATAAGTATAAATCTAATACTATAGAGGATTATGTCACCTAAATTAACTTAATGAGGCTGCAACTAAAAGAAGGTGATCCTTAGTTGAGAAACATGTGGATCGAACGATCTTTCAAACATTTTTTTGAGAGCCTATGGTAAATGATCTATAATCTTGCAATAGATTCTCATCGGTTCATATCTCACAATAAAGAGCCTATGGTTAATGAACCCGAATCTTGCATCAGATCACATCTCATATTCAACTAATGTTCTTGAATACTCATGATACTAACATCTATGCGTCATCAGTCGTAGTTCAACATCGACATCAATACACAAGAAGCTTCTAGATTCATGCATCTTTTTAAAACTCAATAGTAAAAAGTTTGTAAATACACTAAATTATAAAGTGCCACACAAAAATGAATGATTGTATCCACATGGAGGGAAGTTTGAGAAATTATTGTAATATATACTAAATTATAAAGTGTATTGGGGGTTATATCATGACCACATAGATTTGTGATTCTCACCTCATGTGATTGTCTCTTGCAGCACACGTTGTACATCTCTACATTCTTTGCACACTCTTGATCTCAGGTTTTTGCTCATATTCTCTTAGCATTAAGGGGGGACTATGATGGTATGCAAATGCTTCTTTCAATGAAGTAGAATCTTTTTTTTGGAAGGCCTCATGAACCTTCCTTCTAATCTTGATCTCTCATATGGGGGACTAATTCAGTGGATCACAGTTTGAGTTTCTAGTACTCCTAACCACAATACTATTTGTATTATCAACTTCACAAAGTTTGGTTGACTTCAAATGTACATCGTCGAGTAGTGTTCGAATGTTCACTCATGCAGCATCTTGCATCTCTTATCTTGATTTACGGTTCTTGAAGGTTCGTTGATTCCAGTAGTTTCTAGTTCTAGTCCATGATCCGTAGAGTTTACAACTTCAACATGCTTTAGAGTTCTTTATCATGATGTTTCGATCATCAAGGGACATCTCTTCAGAAGGTCTTAAATCCTTCTCTTTTCTCTATTTTGGGAGGTAGTTTTTCCCACAGGGTTTTCTATCTTTCTCCATTTCTGAGAGATTTGCACTTGTACATGGGTACCTCATCAGGGTCATAGCTGGGACCCATCTTTCATAAACTCACCTAAGTTGTGCTTAAGGAGGGGTGTTGGTGTATAAACACTTATCCTAAGTCGAACGTTATACTAACTTAATCATAGTTAGGCGAATTCCACACATGCTCTTTGACTATGTCAAAGTAGTTAGTCATTTGGGAGATGTGTCAACTCAATGGACACCTCACCGCTATTCTCATGG